>JAHTLZ010000275.1:10268020-10314602 GCA_023846285.1 Phrynocephalus versicolor | reverse complement strand
ATAATAATAATAATAATAATAATAATAATAATAATAATAATAATAATCTAGAGAGAGAAAAGAAATAGAAAAACCAATAATACAAAAACCACAATGGAACAACAAGAAGACAACAAGTACCCAGCAAGAGGGAAGAGTAATAATAAAAATAATATTAATACTGTAATCTAATAATAATACTAATAATACTAATAATAATTCCCATCAATTTCTCACTATGATTTACACAATGACAGTTATACTAGTGTAAACCTTAGATGGGAACTTATGTGGTGTCCTGGATAGAGTGATGGGGTGATTCTGGAGAACAGGGTTTGAATCTCAACTTAGCCATGGAAACTCTCTGGGGAAGTGGAACTGATAAAACCATTCCTCCCTCTTACAAAATACCAGATTTAGGGGACATCCACTCAAATTGAGGGTTGGGAGAGTGAGAACAGACAAAATATATATATATATTTTTTTACCCAGCGTGTTGTTAGTCTGTGGAACTCCCTGCCACAGGATGTAGTGATGGCATCTGGCCTGGTTACAAAACATGATGGAGATGTGTAATCTCCAGTATTAAAACCAGGATACTTCAAGGGCCAGATGCAGGGGAGTGCTATCAGGAGACAGATATAGTATCTAGTCTCGTGGACTTGCAGACGCATCTGGTGGGGCCACTGTGAGATACAGGAAGCTGGACTAGATGGGCCTTTGTCCTGATCCAGCATGGCTCTTCTTATGTTCTTATGTTCTGAAATATCTCATTGTCAGGGTCACTACAAATCCAAGTACTACTTGACAGCACATAAATAATTAACTAAATCATGGACAGAATTACTGACTAGCTTCTTTTTGGTGCTTGTTCAGCCTGCTGCAGGCAATTGTGGCTAACTGATGAAATGCTGGGCCCATCTCAGTCATGTATCTGATCACACAGCCAATTGTCCAACCATGTTTTGTCTTGGCACCTCATCAATTAGTCATGGCGTCACAGAAATAGGAATAGGAGTTGAGCCATTATTTATTTATAACACCATTCTGTTAACTTCCTTTTCAAAAAAAAAATACTGCTGACCAGCATGCTTATTAAAACCAATTTCAGTAACAAGACTTTCAAAATTATTATTAAAAACAAAAACAGTCACAGCCATTCAAGCTAATAGTAACACTTTTAAACAGTTTGATCAGAACAATTTAAAAGGTCTGCCTAGGGAAATGCATCCTCATTCCTTTCCTAAATGTGGGAAGGTTGGTGGTGTTATCAAGAACAAATAATATTCCTACATTGCAACAGCTTCTGTAAGATGGTTCATGACAAGAAAAAATAACTTATTTATTTATACCCAGCTCTTCAGCTCACACATTCTCAGGCATCTCTTGTACAGATACCTATCTTTTTTTAAATTTCACAGTACTGAGTTAAACCAGCCATGCGCAAAGACATTTTTCTCTGTAAAATCTATACAGCAACCACCACCTTTAAACAACTCGACTTTCAAAGAGAACTATTTTGGGCTCCCTTAACTTCTAACTGCATTAAAAATGGGGCCATGCTCTGATCTTGTTCCTTCTCCTCAGAAAGATGTCCTCAAGCCTTCAGTCGATTTTATTAGAAGCGTTGTTTCCACGCATATGTGGACAAGATGCTCTCAGTTTTGAATTTCTAAATCAAATCATATGCTGACTCAGCAGCCTGTCTCACTTTGATTTTATAAAAATTACTCTTGAAATAGTAATTCCATGTTTGTTGGCTTACATTAAGCCCAGAGAATGAGGTTATATTTTCAGGAGCTGGATTTGCTACTCAGAGATGTGCTTGTCGAGATATTCTGCATCCTATCACATTTGGCTAAGAGGAAGATTTCAATCTTTATGATTTGTGGTATGGTATGTACAGAAAAATGGAAGGCTGTGTACAGTTAACCTGGAGGCATATACAGTAGGTTATTCCCGATCACTGAGAGTTATGTTACACTTCAAGGGCAACATATATTTCCTTCTCTTACAATGTTATCCGTCAAGGCACACATTTTTTTCACAGTTATCTATGTTGTGAATACAACCAACACTCAAATGACGCTTCAAACGCACTGCAGCTCAGTCTATTTTTCAGCTGACAAAATACAAAACAAAACCAGTCTGGGTGTGTGGGATCGATCAGAAAGGGAAATACAGTGGTAACTTGTATAAAGGAATTAATTTGTTCCAAATGAAATTATGTCAAGCAAATTTTCCTTTATACAAAATCCCCATAGAAATGCATTGAAAACAGAGTAATCCCTAATTGCAACCATTTTTATGTTGTACAGATTCGCCCCATAGGCGATTCTGTTAAGCAATTTTCCCCTATCTCCAGAATTTTTTATGTTGTTCAGATTTTATGTTATACAAACCATTTGTTATACGTGAGTCCACTGTAACTTACATTTTGGACCACTTGTAGCACTGTCCCGATCACATGAATGATCTGGTCATATGTTTTTCTTCTTTGCAAACATAAAAATGACATACACCAATTTTCAGATCATAGAGTTCAGCTCCACAGACAGCAATTATATTTTTCACTGCCCTATTTCTCTGCTTTTAAAAGTATGGATAACCCAAAATATCCATAGTTTCTACAGCTGTTTTTTCCTGTTTGAAAATGAAGACAAACCATAACAAAGCAATTCCAGCATATAAGACTGAAAAATGAGCACAATTACAGCTTCACAGCTTCATTGTGGAAGTGGAACAGGATGTGTAGGCATTGGGTTTTAACAAAACTGTCCCTGGAAAGAGACTGGGAGCAGGTCTTTAATTCAAATCAGGGTGGATAAAAATCAACAATTAAAAAATCAACTTGATTTAATTCATAATTTAAATAGAAATGATTTATTAAATTCAAACTGTCATAAAGTTAAAGCTTTAAACAAAACAAGGGCGAACAGGAATACACAACAGATGTCATATGTGACAGGGAATCAAAATGACAACTACAGTGGCACCTCAATTTACAAATTTAATCCATTCCGAATGCATGCTCTTAAGTTGAACTACTCTTAAATAGGGGTACCTATCTAAAAAAATTGAAAAGAAAGTTAAAGAATGAAAAAAAGAAAAGAAAAAAATTGTAAGTCAATCAGACCATATCTAAAATTTGTAAGGCAGCAGTTAAAACTTTCCACTCTTAAGTTGAATTGCTCTTAAGTCAAGCGGCTCTTAAGGCAGGGTACCACTGTGTCTTGTATTTGAGATTGTGTGATTGATTCTATTTACAAGATCTAAGAGCAAATCCAGGTGGGGATATAACTCACTATTTGGTCTGCTTTTGGTGTAGACTAGTTTTGACTTAAGAGTGATCCATCCCACTGCTTTTAAGTGCTTTTAAGAGCTGTCTCAAGAGCTTTTCGGCACAGTGCTAGGGCTACAGGATTTTGGGGGTAGGGGCAATTTGAAGCACTTTAAATTATTCTGCTCTGTAGCCTGTGCTGATGTTTAGTTTATTTACATCCAAATAGGGCTGTGGGTGGTATTATCTGAGCTGAAAACCCCATGACATATGTGGCAGTTGTGGCATTGAACATTTCCTCTATTTTACTGCTCAAATTATTTAATATATTTTCCTCTCGACGCAGTGCTAGTGTAGATAAATAACATACACTGGTGATATTACTCAGTCTTGCGTGGCACAGTGGTTAAATGCCTGTACTGTAGGTAAAACTGTGCTCACGACCTGGGGTTCAATCTCAGGTAGCAGGCTTCTATCCTTCCTAGGTCTGTAAAATGAGTACCTAGCTTGCTGGGGATGGGGGCACAGATACACAGCTTGAGTACACAGAGTAGTACACAGCCTTCCATCTTTCCGAGGTCGGTAAAATGTAGCCTGAATACTGTATTTAAAAACTGTAAACCGCTGAGAGGCTACTTGAAGTGGTATGGGGCGGTATATAAGCAGAACACTTTATTACATGTATCATGACAGGTGGGCTATGTCACTTACTTTATCTAATAACAACAAAAAAAGTCAAGCTGCCCAGAAAAGGTGGGTGGTGGGTGGGAAGGACAATGTCATTCTTGAGTTTCAACACCCAACTGGGTCGTTTTTATAATCTGAAATGAATTGCATTAGTGATGCCAGTACAGTGGTACCTCTACTTACAGGGCAGCTCTACTTACGAGCAAGTCAACTTAAGAGCGGAAAACCTTTGGTGTTTTAACTGCTGCCTTACAAATTTTAGATGCAGTCTCCTCTACTTACATTTTTTTATTTTTTTCAAATTTTCAAATTTTATAGATACGGCTGCTCTGCTTACAAGTTGTTCGACTTATGAGCATGCATTTGGAATGGATAGAACTCTTAAGTAGAGGTACCACTGAACTGTTTTCTTTTTCAATCCAAAATTTTATTTTTATTTATTGGACAAGGGTAAAATGAAAAAGGATTGAAGTCCAAGGGAGAATATATATCAGTAGACAGAGGATAAAAAAAGATGCATTCATTCTTGGAAACTGAGATCAAAGTTGAATCTTCTATCTGCAAAGAATGCAGACTACTCCATTTGAATCTTCCATATGCTTCTTATGAATGACGTTGTATATATTTAAAGTAAATCCTATATTAATTATTAATATTCCTAGTCTGGCCGGGCCTCCTCCTACTGAGTTCAGTAGCGAGAATTTCGCAGCCTTTTTTTGTTCTAAAATAGAGGCCATCCGGGCCGGCTTCGACTCCGGTTGCAATAGTACTGTCCCGGCATCCCCAGATGCTGGGCCGCCTTCGTCGCCTCGGTTGGATGTGCTTGGGCCTGTTTCTGCTGTCGAGGCCTCCAAGGCTATGGCTCACTGCCGACCGGCGTCCACTCCTTTCGATCCCTGCCCAGCCTGGCTTATTAAATCTGCCAGCGGGACCATGGCCGAATGGGCTTCGGCTATTGCTACCGCCTCCTTCAGCGAGGGGTTTTTTCCCTCTCGTCTGAAGGAGACGGTGGTAAAGCCCATTCTCAAAAAACCTGGCCTCCCTTCTGACGATTTAACCAACTATCGTCCTATTGCCAACGTCCCGTTTATGGGCAAGGTGATCGAGAGGGTGGCGGCGGTTCGGTTACAGTCATACCTGGAGGATCGGCAGTGCCTCGATCCATGCCAGTCCGGGTTCAGGCCTCGTCGGGGGACCGAAACAGCTTTGGTCGCGCTGCAAGATGACCTAATCCGGGCGGCCGACGGGTTGCTCTACCCTGTTGGTTCTCCTGGATTTGTCAGCGGCCTTTGATACCGTCGACCACGGTATCCTGTTGGATCGGCTCTCCGAGGTTGGTATCGGAGGCACTGCTCGCAGTTGGCTCCGATCCTTCCTGGAGGACCGTCCACAGTACGTGCTGCATGGGGGGGAGTTGTCGGCTCCTTGGATACTCCCTTGTGGGGTTCCACAGGGGTCGTCACTGTCCCCCATGCTGTTTAATATCTACGTAAGGCCGCTGGCTGGGGTCATTAGGAGATTTGGAGTCTGCTGTCATCAGTACGCTGATGACACGCAGCTCTATCTCTCCTTTTCCACCTCTGCAGTGGAAGCTGTGAGGATCCTTGATGAGTGCCTGGACGCCGTCCTGACCTGGACCGGGGCGAACAGGCTTAAGCTCAACCCCGAGAAGACGGAGGTCATGTTCTTTGGGAGCTCACCATCTGGGTACGGTGGCCCTCTTCCGCAGCTGGGGGGGGGTTTCTCTCCAGCCTGTGGAGAGGGCGCGGAATCTGGGCGTGGTCCTGGACCCGGCGCTGACCATGGAGGCTCAGGTGGCGTCGGTGACCAGGGCCGCTTATTTCCATCTTCGTCAGATCGCCCAGATCCGCCCGTACCTGGATGTTGACTCTCTGAGAACAGTGGTCCAAGCACTGGTGATCTCGAGACTGGACTACTGTAACGCGCTCTACATGGGGTTGCCCTTGACTCTTCTCCGGCGCCTGCAGCGGGTACAGAATGCGGCAGCCAGGCTGGTGGCTGGTGTGCGTCGTTATGACCACATCACCCCAGTCCTGGCTCGCCTGCACTGGTTGCCCGTTGCGGCCCGGATTAGATTCAAGGTCTTGGTTTTAGTTTATAAAACCCTCCATGGCTTGGGACCGGACTACCTGTCAGAGCGTATCGTCCAGCGATCCACCTCGGCCCGCCCAGTTCGGCAGGTGCGAGCGCACTCGCTTCGGGTTGCCACCCCTCGAGAGGCCCGGAAGACGGTTACCCGAAACCGGGCCTTCTCTGTGGCAGCCCCATCCATATGGAATGCCATCCCCAGCGAAGTGCGCTCTGCAGAGTCCCTGCAGGCCTTTCGAAAAGCTTTAAAGACCTTTTTATTTCGAGAGGCCTTTGGCGAAATTTAATTTAATTTTTTTTTTCCGCCATCGCTGCTACTATTTTTATTATTATGCCCATTGGTGTCTCCAATTTATTTTAGGATTCACGTCTCTGACGTGCTGGGACGCGTTTGGAGGCCTTAGGTTTTTATGATCTTAGGATTTGTAAGGATTTTATACCGTCTGTTTTAATTTGCTATTCTTGTATTTGTTTGCTGTATTATGATTTGTTGTTAGCCGCTTAGAGTCCTCGTCGGAGATAAGCGGGATATAAAAATAAAAATAAATAAATAAAATAAATAAATATTGTCATTATTCCTACACCCAAGAATCAACTGAAAAACAATGGCTGGGCCCACTGATGAATTCATGGTGGAAGAACCTTTGATTGTAGAGTTGTCCACACTTTTGTCATGCTTTAAATGTGATGCCACATGTGTTAGAAATAAGCTAGTCAAGTGCATGGAACCTATAATGATGCTATGTACTGTATACAGGTTGCAGGCTCTCCTCTTACACAACATTAAAACATCAACATCATATTCTCCTCGATCGCCACAGTTTTCATATTGTAGAGATGGTGGTAGATACCTGGTTTAACTATAATCTAAGGTTGTATTACTCTAGATTTAGCCATGTTTAACTAGTTTAAAGAAAAGGGGCTTCCCCACGCTTACTCCCTATAGCCGCTGTTTTCTGGCCCCCTGAAAATGCCTCATATATGTTGTGTACCCTGTTGGGGTGAGCTAAGACGGAGGTGAGGCACCTTCCATGAATACAGTTCTTTTGCCGAAAGATAGCAAGTACTGCATCAATCGATGAAGTTTTAGGGTTTGATTTAAAAAACCAAAACAAGCTATGCCTGGCATTTTAGACTGAAACTAGACCGTACCACTGAGTACGCGACATGAGGTCTGATCACTGTATGCTTGTCAGAAAGAAACCAAACTGTTAAGCTGGTAAGTGCATCAAGCATGCTTGCATGTCTCTGTTGCCACAAACACCCTAAAGAGAAATGGCTTCTTTGGACGGATCATACAACAAAACGTCTCACACCTTCCAAGTGCTGACGCAAATCTGGATCACTACAGTTGGTGTTTCAAGTTCAAGTCATCATCACTTTCACAGCCTCGTTGTCGTAGGTCACCTTGTTTACATCACAGGACTTGAAACAATCTTTATGCGTTTTCCAAAGATGCATACTTCTTTTTTTGATAACTAATAATTGTATGTTTGGAGTTTCCAGTATTTAAAAATAAAATAACTGTGGTACTTGGCCAACTACACCAATGCACAATCCATTTCATGTCATGATGAGAAGATGTCTGTGAAGATTCTCAGTCATCCAGATGAGTTTATCTGGAAACTGAGTCAAGTCAACTGGAATTCTTTTCTTGAGAGACTGAAACGTTTCACTGCTCACATAAAGTGAACTATAAAATGGAGGATTCACAACTAGCTTTCCTCGGACTGACGAAGCCGTTCCGATGAGCAGTGACATGTTTCATTTTTGAAAATTTAAATCAAAGTTTTTTATATTTAAATCACAATTCAAATTGATTTTTATAGAAAAGACATTGATTTTTATCCACCTGGTTCATAAAGTTCTGCCATTTTATTACTTTCCCCTACACCCAAAGAAGAATCATAGTCACAATGAATAAATACAGAGTGGCATTTACCAAACCTATAGAGCCAATGAGGCATATGGTCATATCATGTTGGAATCTGGATGAAGTAGCCTGTTTCGAACTCCAATACCAATTGTGGTCGCGGCAATATGACCATGATTGTTTTTTACTATTAAAAGTGCCCTTTACCATCACAACATCTCAAGACTCCCCAAGTCTTTTCCAAAGAATAAGGGAGGCCTTTGGCATCACTTCCAAATGCAAAAACTTACCATTTATTTAATACTTTTGAACTCTGATTCAATGGGATATAATGTGAATTTGTGCAAACAGGATTTTGCCCAATGTGTTTATATAACTTTTTTAAAAATAATTTTGTAAACATAATATTTATTTATTTATCATTTCCATTTATATACTGCCCGAATTTCCCAAAGGAACTCTGGGAGGTGAACAACGAGTTCTTGGAGCGGTCTGTTTAAAGGGTTCCACAGGCTTCTGTACAGAATATATAGATCATTTTTTTCTATCCTCACAAAGCAGATCATCTACTACTGCTTATTAGTCTACAAGACAACATGCAAATTTTTCAAATTCTCAAACAGGCTTTGGGTCTCCAGAGCACAGGACATGGATATAAGAAACAAGGATTAACCAATTCAGTGTCTTCACAGGTAACTACTGTATTTCAGTGAGCTTTGTCTAATAGAACAACCATCTATTTTCTAATTGTAATCGCTAAACAAATTTTAACTTTTTAAAATAACTCAGTTATTTTACAGTATGTACAGTATGAGCCTTTTAATAACAAACTATTTAAAATACACATACACATATATCTATTAGGCATAAAACAAAGAAATGTGCACATTTGGGAACAAATTAAAATGTGATGTGATTTGAAATAATAGCTTTAGTGAGTTTGATTTAAATCAAATCCACTGTGCAAGAAGGTTAAATGCTCATGACAGTATGCTACAGATTATTAGATAGGAGATGTATACAAATTAAACAGAACTGAGGTTTTTGTTTGTTTGTTTGTTTGTTTCACAATAGGGAAGATCACTTCCACACACACTGCTCTTCTGAAATGTAAGTTCCACAAAACCATGAGTAGGAAGCTGTTCAAGCAGAAGAGGGCAAAAATACATATCGAGTTCAGTTTTAATTTGAATTCCCATATGCTGTTTTCAGTACTGTACGTCTAAATCAGATTTCGTGTAGCAACTGGACAAAAATAGGCACTTACTCCCTTCCCTCCCTTTCCAGCTAATCTGTAAGTGGACATGTCTAGTAGTTGCCTGATTTATTTTTCTGCATCATCAAATGTTGAACTTAAGCAAAAGCACAGACAGATCAGACTTTTCTTTTATCCTCAGCAGCCTACATATCTCACAGTGTTTCCAAATTTGACTCACCGTGGAAAGAACATTTACAGTAAGTCACTTCCCTGTGTATATGACCGTGCGTCTCAACTGAGCTCTGTATCAGCTGAATAAAGGCTTACAGTAAGTGACAACCAATATTTACAACATACTGTGCGGATGTGATAGAGACTCATATGAAAAGTTTATGTCATTCTACAAGCCTGTACATCTTCTGCAAGTCTAATCAATTTCTCAGGTCAATTTCTCTTTGTCAGTCATACTTGTTCCTTCCCTCTCACCAACCCCAGTTCTCTGTGTACATCAGTGCACGCATGCATGTGTGTTTGTATGTCCATGTGTTTGTTTTGGGCTATAGGGAGACCTTGCAGTTTGAGTAGTTTTTTTCTCCTATCTATAATATTGATCTAGCGCTATTTCACTTGGAAAATTTTGTTTACACATTAAAAATAATGCAAAAGCAGCAGCTCCAAGTGGATGTGAGTGTAAGGATGGATGGCCAAAAGACAAATCTTCACATGAAACAATTCTAAAAGCCTTTAAAAACAGATTAACAGCTTTCTCAAAAGGATGCACACACCAACCCAAAAACCATGTGACTACCATATGAATTTGAAGCAGCTTCAAAACCTCTAATCCATTTTCAGATTCATTTTCACAGTGTGACTGTACCCTGACTATATTAGATGATAATGGATTAAAATCTTACAAAAATACTAGAGTCCTGAAAATAGCTCTTCTATTAGAATGTTTTTTTCCTAAATTTTAGTACTTATTCAACTGAAAAAACAAGACAGATTGTCATAACCTGACAGGTTCTGTCAGGATGGTCTGTTGTTTTTTTTTTTAAAAAAATAATGATACTAGTACAATGTTTCAGAGACATAGCTCTTCAGTGCACAGGTTTTTAAGCACACGTTTTTTAAAAATAGAGAAACATGATAAACTTGTGAATGTAAATATGTATATCATGGCAATTTCTCACTAAGGAACAACATTGGAAAAGTAAAGAAGGAAGAGAGGGTAAAAGAGAGAAAAAGGAGAATATTGTAGCATATATTCCTCTAGTCCAACACCTTATTTTTTCTGACACCATTTCAAGGCTTGTGATCTATAACAACCTCACACTGGAATGAATCTGTTAATATCTGAAGTGTTACAATATCCCCACCACCAAACTTCTTTTCACTCTTTACAATTGACCAAATGCTGATACAGTCTAAGGATTGGTTATTCCTCTCTGCTGAGTATATCCACATTGGCACAATAATGTAATGGATGGAGGGCTCCAAAGAGCTGACACAGGATTTCTGATCAGGTCTGTGCATATTTGGATCCAACAGTGCTAAAAGGCCAGGTGTTGCATTCAACTATCACGTCATGTGTCTGTACTCAGAAATATTCCCACTGCTAAAGAAAGGTCAAGCCTTTTCATATACAGTGGTACCTCAACTTACGAATGTAAACCGCTCCGAATGCATGCTCTTAAGCTGAACTACTCTTAAGTCAGGGTACCTATCTAAAAAAATTAAAATATAAGTTTAAAAAAATTAAAAATACAGTAGTACCTTGTATAAAGGAATTAATTCATTCCAAATGAAATTATGTTAAGCAAATTTTCCTTTATACAAAATTCCCATAGGAATGCATTGAAAATGGAGTAATCCCATTTTTATGTTGCACAGATTCACCCCATAGGCAATTATCTTAAGCAAATTTCCCCTATCTCCGGAATTTTTTATGTTGTACAGATTTTTTGTATATACAAACTGTTTGTTATACAAGGGTCCACTGTATTTGTAAGGCGAACAGACCATATCTAAAATTTGTAAGGCGGCAGTTAAAACGCCAACAGCCTTCCACTCTTAAGTCAAATCGCTCTTAAGTCGGGGTACCACTGTACAGTATTTGTTATATAAAGCTACAAATTGAAGGAGCAGCTTAAGACTCTTCAGAGTGCTAGAACCTTAGTTTACAACCACTTTAAGATAGCTAACAGTAAATAAGAAACCACTAAAGCATGTAGATACAGATTTGCATTTCACAGTGCCTAAAATAAATTATATGTGTTCTTTTGCCTAGTTTTTCGTTTGTCATGTCTTAAAGGATTATAACTAGAAAGACAATGCCCCTCCCCCCAAAAAAGAAATTTAATTTGGCATTCAGCAGAAGTTACTTCGGTTAACTAAGGCATGAAGCTTACCACCGACATTCGTTCCTTGCAAATTACAATGTTCCTGTGTGCATAATTACCAAGTCAGAGTTATTTCTTCTCCAGATAAAGAAACCACAGTTGTAATTTTCTTAGATAATGTTTGATCTAGAATATGAAGACAGTCCCCAAGCTCTTTAAGCCCAGATTTCTACCAATTATTTATCTTCTCGTTGTGCTAAATCACAACTAGGAATGGACAAGGTTCCATTTTGATCTAATGTTAAGCCGTTCTGTCCCAGCTCTTATCTGACTTGCAAATGTCTTTTAGAGTATTTGTAAGCCAGTTAAGAACTCGGAAAGAAGAGGCTTGGTGTTGAAAAAATAATGAAAATGGGTTTTTTTAAAAAGGCACTTGTACATTTATGATATATTTTAAAAACCTTTGCATTTATCTTTTTTTAAATGCTTGCATTTTCTGAACACTTTTCATGCTTTTTAACCTTTCTTTCTTTCTTTTTGCAAACAGCACTGTGAAATTTGGGACTGTCAGATTTCAAGAGTTAGTTGCTTTCCAGTTTATGCTTTACATTTGGAAATGGTGGCTTTGTTCATTTCACATCAAAATGTAAACAGAATAATTTTACCACATATCCTGAACTTCAGTTTGTGTCATTATCTACCCAGCATGGCCGTGGTGTGGGAGTCTTATCCTGAAGGACACTGAGAGGAGACTACTTCAGCTTGTGTCCAACACAACACTTTCTTCCCACAGTCATATCTCTATTGATTTAGAAACAGAATCTAGAAGTGGAGGAAAATATCCATCAAGAAAGACATAGCAACTAGTACCACCACACAATTTTAGATCACACAGACAGCATCTACTGTAGGGTGATCCAATCCAGATGTATTACCAGGCATGCCACTTCCAATAGTAGAAGGGATCTCTATCTGGCTTGCATCGAACACAATCGTCTGGTGCTAAACAAATACACATACTGGAGTATAAGCCTAGTTTTTCAGCCCTAATTTTGGGCTGAAAAAAGGGGTCCTCGGCTTATATGCGGGTCAATACTTTTAGCCACTGAGGCAAGTTTGGGGCAGTGGCTAAAAGTCATTTTAAACATTGTGCACCACTTCTCCTGACCCCCCATGTTTAAAATGAGTTTTTAAAAGGTCATTTTAAAACAATGTTTAAAATGACTTTTAGCCACCAACTCAAGCACTTGCCTCGGTGGCTAAAAGTCATTTTAAACATCACACACACACACAGCTCAAAGGAGGAGTTGCCAGGCCCTGCTGTATTTCCTACCCTAGGCTTATACTTGAGTCAATAAATTTTCCCAGTTTTTTGGGTTTAAATTAGGGGCCCCAGCTTATACTCGGGTCGACTTATACTCGAGTATATACGGTACTTAGAGATAGCATTCCCCTGCCTCCAGTCATAGGAACAACCTGCATGTGCACCATTTGGCAAACAGAGCTTTGTGTCTGGAATTCTGAAATGAGGAACAACATCCTTGGGAATGCAGAACAGTCCTTACTAAACTGTCAATAGATGTCTAAACAAAGAAAATTTTAATTTTGTACTTTATTAAATATAAATATCAAGGACTATTCACTGTATATATCATTAACGTTCAGGTAAGCAGTTAAAATATATCTAGTAGACAATCTTACTTTCTAATACATTCTCAGCAGCTTTGTTCCTACTAATTTCCTGGAGAGCTTTTTCCAAGTCTTCTCTCCCTAGAAAACTAAATGTCTGCTCAGATGTAAAGACTATGGCACCAAAAACACAAGGTTTAATTAGCACATTACCGCCGTGAGCATTCTTTTAAAAATATAATTCCTTTTAAAAAAAATTTCCTAAGAGAGAGAGAGAGAGAGAGAGAGAGAGAGAGAGAGAGAGAGAGAGAGGAGTCAAGCAAGGAAAGTCTCTCTAAGGCAGTGATGGCGAACCTTTTAGAGACCGAGTGCCCAAACTGCAATTCAAAACCCACTAATTATTTTGCAAAGTGTCAATACAGTAATTTAACCTGAATACAGGTGGCTGTGAAGGGGCGATGTCGGGTGCCCGCAGAAAGGGCTCCGAGTGCCACCTTTGGCACCCGTGTCATAGGTTCGCCATCACTGCTCTAAGGAGAGAATTCCAACATGATTCTGCTGCGACTGAAAAGAGGTATTCTCAGAATAAGATTATAAGAGAAACACAAACAAACTTCTGACTAAAGCATCTAAGCTTCCAAAGAAAAGGTGTCAAATATGTGCAGTGAAATAGCAGCAGAAAAGGAGCCAAAAATGTCAAGAAGCTACAACTTCTTGTGTTATCAGCTGGGTTAACACCTGTCGGGGAAAACCAGACCCATTTTTGGTCTAAGGCTTGAGTATGACATTGTTTGCAAATGATTTATAGGAAGGCAAAAGCATTTCTCTGAAGCCCTCCTCCCAATAACATGCTAAGTGTGCAGCTCTTACTCAAAACATTGCTGCCACAGCAAGAGGGGTGGGGGGTGGGGGACGGACGCATCCATACTTTCCCATCTCGCACTCAAATCCTAACATGCTGCCATTGAGAAATTGTAGGTTCCCTCAAAATGAAATTCAGACCCTAGCACCAGTATGAGTGCTAATTGCAAGGCCCTCTAGCCACTGGGACTATGGCCCAATACCCAAGTCGGAATTTGACAGTCAAGTGCCAAAAATAACATTGTGAGCTGTAACACTTTTATTTTGAAGAAAGCTTTACAGCGTTCCTTTTTTGAGGGGGGAACAACACAACAATGGGCAACAATGTTGTCTTCACAAAATGAGTACTGCTTGTCACTTTTCCCTTACGTCTTCAAAACAAAAAAATGCATGTGGAAGCGTTTCAAGGAACTCCCCCACGTCCATTTTAGTCTCTTTTTTTCAAAATGGAAAGCCTTTGAAAGAATTATTTCAAAAACACTCCCCCATCCCCAATTTTAGGCTTCCCATCCCCTCCTCCCCCCCAGCAAACAAATCTTTTTGAAAAATAACTAACAAGTAGCGAGTAACACAACAATTAATGTTTAAACACCGCCAGCAATTGGTGACTGGAAGGATTACTATGAATTACATATTATTATTATTTTTAAAAGTAACCTCTCAAAATTACTGCCAATCTATTAGCTAGTCCTTTGCTAACGGACGGTAATGACTGTTAATACTGTCATTTACCCTTCTTATGCCTGCAACATTTCACAGATGTTCCAACCTTACGTTAGGTCTCACATGCCTCAAACACAATACCAATAGTCAATCTGTTGTAGCAGCTGAGGTGTTGGGATTAGAACTGGTGAGACAGAGGTTGATGCCTCCTCCATCATGAAGCTCACAAAAGTGACCTTGAGTCAATCATAATCTCTCAACCTAATTCATCCCACACAATTGTTTTGGGGGGAGCATGGGATGAGACAGAAGACAGAATACTTTGCCTTCATCTCTGAACTCCTTTGAAGAAAACAGATATACAGCAAATAAATTCTAAACTATTACCTTCCTCGCCTTTTAACAAATTAAATAATTTGAATCTATGAATCTATGCAGATGATTCCCTACTATATAAAATTTAATATTGTGTGTGTGTGTGTGTGTGTGTAAAGTATAACACCATATAACATATAATGTCCTGCAAGCATGTAAATTTTTTTCTCTTCAGCCAAGTTTTCCCTGCCGAGCGCTCTTTTTGTTTTTTAAAGGACTGCTGTACTGTACCTCATTGCATCAAACGTGTTTGGTGTTGCTTGTGTTTTTAGGTATTGTATGTATTTATCATTTTAATATTGCTGGCCTGAAGCAAATGGTGAGCCACTGTGTGAGACAGAATGCTGGACTGGATGGGCTGTGGCCTGTTCCAGCAAGGCTGTTCTTATGTTCTTAACATTGTACACTCATGGACACTAATCTTAAATACTGTCTTTTAGACTGTTGTAAACCACCTCAGGTCCTTTTTAAAGGAGAAAGGCAGATAAAAATTATTTTGAACAAAAAAACAAATAAACAGTTTGTTGCCCACGGCAGGATTAGAACTCAGTTTTAGATGGGGAACTGAATATTAAACCACTGGCAGTGGCTTAGAGCTTAACACGGTACAAATAACAACATGGCGCGAATACACAAATGACACATTTAAGACTGCAACCTGTGTGCCCTTACCAAGGAGCAAACTATTTTCAATTCAGTATTAGTGACTTATGAGTAAGCATGCTTTACCTGTTAACATTTGTAATGGCTCAACATATACAAGATTCTTCAACAGCAAGGTTTAAGAAAAGCACCTTACGAGTTAAAAGGAGCATAATTAGCAGACTGCTGACAAAGGGGTGGGGAGAGCAATCCTCTTTTACTTACAACCAGGCTGTGTACAATATGAACATGGGTTTGCCTCTATATTACTTTAATAATGCAACCGCCCAAACAACGCAAGCCACAACTTGAGTTTATGTAACCAAATTTCAAGCCTTGGGCCATAACTGGCTATGTAAAGGCATAGAAAAAAAAACAATGTTTATTTTGCTATTTTAATTAGTATAAAATATTATTGTTTATGTTTTGTAAGCTACTTTGAAACTGAATCAGATGACAACCTGCATGATGAACTAAACAGGTATAAATTATGTTTGAAGTTAAGATTGATTAGTTCGCTATAGCTTGGAGTATGTTCTGAACGTACTTAAAGGGCTTTTACAGACTGTCACTTGACTTGGAAGAAAACTGAACCAATCTTTTTTTTAAAGCTCTCAATGCTCAAAAAAATCTAGCTAGCTGCTGCTTCTGTACTTATAGATAAATTTGCATCTGAACCATGTTAAGTCAACAGTGACAAAATCTAGTACAGAACACAGTCTGGAGATTTATTGTCTGCCTGTTATACCACAAACAGATGCTACTAACAAACATAATTTTTTTAGTTATGGGCTTGCTCCTACATACAGGGCATTTCATTTTGTGAAATGTACCTGATTCGTCCATCAAATTACATGCCCACTCAACTATCCAGATGCCACCGCATTCATTCATTCATTCATTCATTCATTCATTCATGCATTCATTCATTCATTCAATGTAAATGCTATCTTTCTTCAGAAGGATCCAAGGTGGCTTATAATATTAAAATAAATATTAAAAACTAAAGCAATAAATTATTGTAATATTGAAAAAGAATCAAACATCAACTTGTAAGTAAAAGTGGCATTTGAAAAGCCATTAAAAACAACAAAAATACAATACTCCCTATAAGAAAAACTCTAGATAACTAGTCATTGAGGAAAGCCTGCCTCAAAGGCCTCTCCTGATGATCTTAATACCCGGGCAGGCTCATCAAGGGATATGTGGTTTTTGAATAAGATTGGACCCAAACCATTTAGGGCTTTATAGGTTAAAACTAGCACTTTGAATTCAGCCTGGAAATGAATTGGCAGCCTGTGAAGCTATGTGGTCCTGGTAACCACCTGCAGTTAACAATCTGGCTGCAGTGTTTTGGACCCGCTGAAGCTTCCAAACCATTTCCATAGGGAGGCCCACACAGAACATGTTACAATAATCCAACTGGGATTATCAATTAAGGCATGTGTTGCCATGGCCCTATTACAGTGTTGGTGAACCTATGGCATGGGTGCCAAAGGTGGCACTCAGAGCCCTTTCGGTGGGCACCCAACATCGCCCCTTCACAGCCACCTGTATACAGGTTAAATAGCTGTATTGGCACTTTGCAAAAAGAATTAGTGGGTTTTGAATCACAGTTTGGGCACTCAGTCTCTAAAAAGTTCGCCATCACTGCCCTATTAGATACTGTTATGAATGGGCACAGATGACAAACTAGTTTTAAATATGCAAAGGCACTGCTGGCCACTGCCAATACCTGGTCATTGAGGGTCAGGGAGAAATCCAGGAGCACAACCCAACCACAGTGTAACCCTATCAGGTAGACGCTGAATCTCTTTTCCCTGAACTACCTTTCAAATGGCCTGCAGCACCTCTGTCTTGCCTGGATTAAGTCTCAGGTTATAAGTGACAGCAGATGTTGATCTGGAACCACAACAGTTTCCTCAAATTTGAATGGAAAGGAAATACCAAGTTAAGTGTCATCTTCATACTGGGGACAATGAACCCCAAAACTCAGTATCTTCTAATGCTTTCATGGTGTGTCCCCTGAGGCCAATGGGCAGGTTTTCAAACAGAAGTTGCCCAACATCACTTTCTGAATTCTTCCTTCCAGGAAGGACTGCAGCCACTGTAAAAAAAAAAAGTGTCTCTACATCTCATCCCAGGGAGAGAGTCCAAAAGGACACTATGTATGGTCAATGGCATCAAAATCCACTAAGTCCATCAGAATCACCTTGGTCGTACAATCCCTGCCCAGCTCCTGGCATAGGCCGTCCACCAAGGCAACAAAAGCATAATCACAGCTGAAGCCATGGTGAAATGGATCAAGAAAATCGGACTCATCCAAGAAGCCATGGAGCTAAGAAGTCCAAACTCACCCCAGAACCTTGGTCAAGAATGCAACATTAGAGACTGGTCAGTAACAATCCAATACTGAGGCATCCTCCTCATGTTTCCTAGACTGTCCTTTCTCTGCCCTGACTTGTGCTGATTTTCCTTTAACCTTCCATTGCTATTCTTATGATTGCATCTCCTTTCCCCTTACAGCCATTATCTTGTCGTCCCCCCATCTTCTCTTATCTCTTCATCATATCTTTGGTCCCTAGAGAAGAAAGGCCTAGCCATGGCTCCTGAAATTTCCAACTTGGTTTGAACCAGAACTTTTATCTCCTCTCCAATCCCAAGACTATTTCTGTAATAAACACAAGCTTTCTTATTTTCTTAGAAACAAGTACAGACATGATTCCCTTTCAAAGCAGGGAAGTGTGCTGAAGAAATCATTCTGAGCCTGAAAGGGCTGAATCCACAAACTCACGCCACCGTTGTGTGTCCTTTCCAACAAAATTACCATAATTCTCTTCTTCCTTTTTGACCAAAAGCTTAGTGGGGCAAAACCAACCAAATCTTTAAAAAGAGCTATGAGGTCACTGGAGCTGTAGTACGGAGTATGAACAGTAAGAATATTGTTATTGTATAATCTAGAATGGCTCTTCCCATATTCACAACTGAACACAAATAGGAATTGGACATGTGCGTTTCATTTCAGAAGTCGTCCGGTTCTGAAATGAAGTGTGGAAGCTCAGCTGGTGTTCGGAACCGGACCAACCCTCTGGAACAAAATCAGCCAATCCCTAATCTTGCTCTGGGGTTGCATGGGACTAAACTCCAAAAAGGAAGAAGCCTCTGATGTCATCTTTCCTTCTCCCTGGTGCTGGCCAATCAGACAGGAAGGTGGGATGCACTTCCCTGCACAGCTCCTAATTGGCCAGCGCCAGGGAGAAGATGACGTTGGAGGCTTTTTCCTCGTTGGAGGTAAGGCCCACACGACCCCAGAGCAAGGTAAAGGATTGGCTGATTTCGTTCTGGAGGGCTGGTCTGGTTCTGAATGCCAGTTCAGACCACTTCTGAAACGAAACAGCCATCTCTAATAGGAATCGATTTGTGGAATTATGCACGTCTACTGATAAGCATGTTTAGCATAGAGCTAAATGTGCTCTACATCAGTGTTCCCCAACCCCCGGGCCGCGGACCGGTGCCGGTCCGTGGATCAATCGGCACCGGGCCGCCGGGGGAAGCGCCGCCGTGGGGAGTGAGCGAGGGCGGGCGGGCAGGCGGGCGTGGGTGGGAGGAGCCGGAGCAGCCGCCTTTCTCCCCTCGGCCCCAGCGGGGCTGCGGGAGGGGTGGCCGTCAGTGGCTGGCTGGCTGGCTGGTTCGCTCGCCTGGAAATGCCCTCCCGAGAGACCCCCAGGGGAAGCACCGCCATGGGGAGCGAGCGAGGGCAGGCCGGCGTGGGTGGGAGGAGCCTGAGCAGCCGCCTTTCTCCCTTCGGCCCGGCAGGGCTGCGGGAGGGGCGGCCGTCAGTGGCTGGCTGGCTGGCTGGTTCGTTCACCCGGAAACGCCCTCCCGAGAGACCCCGGGGGAAGCGCCGCCGTGGGGAGCGAGCGAGGGCAGGCCGGCGTGGGTGGGAGGAGCTGGAGCAGCTGCCTTTCTCCCCTCGGCCCCACCGGGGCTGCGGGTGGGGCGGCCGTCAGTGGCTGGCTGGCTGGCTGGTTCGCTCGCCCAGAAACGCCCTCCCGAGAGACCCCCGGGGGAAGCGCCGCCGTGGGGAGCGAGCGAGGGCGGGCAGGCAGGCGGGTGTGGGTGGGAGGAGCCGGAGTAGCCACCTTTCTCCCCTCGGCCCCGGCGGGGCTGCGGGAGGGGCGGCCGTCAGTGGCTGGCTGGCTGGCTGGTTCGCTCGCCCGCTCGGCCTGGAGGAAGCGGCCCCGGAGGAGGCGTGCTGGCCGGGAGCCTGAGCCCTCTCCGTCTCGACGGCTCAGCTGGCACCCAGAAAGAGTGGGAAGGGCCGTCCGGTCCTCCTAGCGCCCACCCGGCTCCTGTCGGAAGCCACATGGGGGGGCAGCCGGGAGACCCGACGTCGTGCCGTTCCCTCCAGTGCTGCTGCTTCTGATGGCGCGCCCTCGCTCGCTTGCTCCCTCGCTCGGCGCCCGCGCAATGCAACTTCTCCGCGACTTGCTGATGGCTCTCGCCCTGCGGACGGCGGGCGCGCAGCAGGTGGGAGGGGCCACTCCGATCGCGTCCCGTCATCAGCCGCAGCCCGGGCCACGGAAAAATTATCAAACATTTACCGGTCCGCGGCGATAAAAAGGTTGGGGAGCACTGCTCTACTCCACCCCTTCATAAACTATGGGGGGTGCAATGCATCCTGGGTATACTTTTTTTGCAAGGCACAATGAAAGATTCATTATCAAAGGCAGCCTATAGGGAGCATTCATTATTCGAGGCAGCCCTATACCCAGAAATTTTGACTTGTTATCTGATTTATTCGTTATCAGAGGCATTTGTTATCCAAAGCATTACTGTACTCACAATCCACATAAATAAGAATCCAGCTCTAGAGTATAAAGCAGCCACTCTCAACCTTATTTGGCAAGCACCATAAACACAAAATGAAAGAAATATAGGCAGAATCAGGATTGTATAAATTACATAAGGAACCTATAAGGTGATGAGTGAAGAATGCTTTCCAATCTGTATCTTCCTTCAGATGCGACAGGGGTCCCTTTGAGAATGGGTGTTCAAAAGAACATGTTGAATGATTTTAGATGTATTGGTTGAAATCAGATGGTGAGATGCAAAATTTCCAGAAAGGTACATTAGCACTCCTACCCCCTTTTACAGCTTGAAAGTCATTCTGTTACTTTGGGAACATAAAATATGACTATGGACAATTTGACTTGGAATAAAATTATCATAACTAGCATATAAAATATAGTGTATCCAAACAATTATTACAAACAGAATTTACTTTTAAAATAATATTTGTATGTAATTGTAAGTAACAAATGGAGTAACAGTCTCCTGAACTGTTTACCAGTTTATGTGGAACAAAAAAACCTCTACAAAACAATGTTTAAAAATCCAGAATTAACAATTCATAATTCCTCTCCTCCCATCACCTCCTTGCAAATAGAAGGGGAAGAAATGGAGGCAATGACAGAGTTTATTTTCTTGGGCTCCTTGATCACTGCAGATGGCAACTGCAGCAACGAAATTAAAAGACAACTGCTTCTTGGGAGGAAAGCAATGGCAAACCTAGGTAGCATCCTAAAGAGCAGAGACATCACTTTGCCAACTAAGGTCAGGATAGTCAAAGCTATGGTTTTTCCAGTAGTGATGTATGGAAGTGAGAGCTGGACTAGAAAGAAGGCTGATCGCCGCAGAATAGATGCTTTTGAGCTGTGGTGCTGGAGGAGAGTCTTGAGAGTCCCCTGGACTGCAAGGAGATCAGACCTATCCATCTTGAAAGAAATCAACCCCGAATGTTCACTGGAAGGACAGATTTTGAAGCTTAGGCTCCAGTACTTTGGCCACCTCATGAGGAGAGAGGAGTCCTTAGAAAAGTCCCTGATGTTGGGAAAGATTGAAGGCAAAATTAAAAGAGGACGGCAAAGAATGAGATGGATTTGACCAAACTCCGGGAGGCAGTAGAAGATAGGAAGGCCTGGTGAGCTCTGGTCCATGGGGTCACGAAGAGTCAGACACAACTGAATGACTGAACAAAGGTTCCCCCCATTTTTTGCATGTAGGTGGGTGTGTTTGGTTCTGTTCTGTCTTCTTCACTAGGCCTCAAAGCACTGGAAGAAAATACAGAACAACAACAATGATTCTGATTAAATTCCATGCCTATTCATTGAAACTTAGTCCCAGTTCCTTCTATATATTTCCCCCTCTTCAGGTTTTTTTTACGAGAATGAGGTTTTTATTTTATTTTTATTTAATACTGTGGAGAGGAATTGTTGTTGTTGTTGTTGTTCTTGATTAAACCCTCAATTATACATAGCAGAAATATATGTCTAGTCAGAATTTGCCAGGTTGAAACGAAAAACACTACTGATACAGCTCTGGGTGACTTGAGATCCAGTAGACTGGCAAGAATTACTGACTTCTAGTTGTTTAATACTGTGAGCAATGCCTAACTCATACTACTGAATGTAGAAAGTGTAGAGTGAGTGCATTTAGTAGGATTGAGCTATTAATTTGGAGGAAATTGTGAGATTTCTGTAGTTCTAACACTTAAAAGAAATTAATAGGCTTAGAATTCTTTTAACTCTTATGTGTTTGTCATTTGCACCATGTTCCAGTTGGTGGATCTCAGGATTATTGTCCTGAGACAAACCAACTTCTAAATATTCTCATTGGTACAGTGTTCTACTTAGGCATTACAGACATTGCTGGTGGGCATAAGTGAAACTCCTTGAATTTGGAAACTATCTCCAAAAAAAAAAAAAAAGGCTGTCAAGGTTTCCCTTTGATGAATTCCAGTAAAATTTTGTGGAGAACTTGATAAATTAGTTTGACTGATTAAGTTTTACCACAAATAGTTTGCTGCTTACTGTTCTTATTAGCTTTATTGCATTGGTTTCTTGTTAGCTTTGCTGCATTGTGGTATTCTCTTTTGATAGAGTTTTTTAAATGAGGTATTTTTATTGTTTGAAAGGTATTACAATGAGAGGTGGGCTTTTGTGGTGGGATATAAAAAGCCCTCGAAATATGGAGATCTAATCCATATTTGTTTCTCTTCTAATAAAACAGAACCTGGTACTGTATTATGGTGAGGTCTACATAGACGAATTATCAAAAACCACTTCCATGAATGGTTCATTTAGACTTTTGGTATTCCAGTTCTGGTTTACTTCTTACTTCATATCTTCCCTTTTTATCGACCTGCTGAGGTAGCATGTTTCCCTTGTAATGGATATGTACTGTAATTGCAGCAAACATCCTTTTTGGAAGGGTTGGGTCAGTATCGGAGTAGAGGTATGGTATTTATATCTAGGATTTTTATTGCTGGGTTCTGCCCTTAGTGTGCAACCCACACAAGCCAGAAACTTTAAAACTGAGATTAAAGTCTGGCAGTTAACCTCTGAAGATGAGTCACTGTTAGGGTATCATTTAGTGAGACACAACTCTTGTCACTCTGATTAATGATTTTATGAGTTCACATTAACACATAAAAATCAGTCACATACCTTGGAAGGAAAGGAATTCCAAAGGTTATTTAGTAGAGTGTTTTTATGGTGTTTTAGAGCCATTCTGGATATTTTTTTTTGCTGGGGGATTTGGACCTTTCGAACTTGGAAAGGAAGGGAGCTAGCTTTTATTAATCTTTGCACTGTTTTTCTTTGCATCTTTGACAGGAACAGGCTGGGGTAGTATTGCTGCTTTCTTCTGTCCATGTTTGCAGTCTTTTCCATTCTTCTGCAGGCAAGAACAGTCTGGATTTCTCTTGCTGCTTATATTGGTCTGTTTGCATATTTTTCCCCATTGCATTTTTGGTGGGAACAGGCAGGGGTAATCTTGCTGCTTTCTTTTCTCCATGTTTGCAATCCTTTCCATTTCTCTGCAGGCAAGAACAGGCTGGGGTTCTCTTGCTGCTTGTGCTTGTGTAAGTTTGCATTTTTTCCTCCATTGCACTTTGGGTGGGAACATGCTGGGAGAGCCTTGCTGCTTTCTTTTCTCCATGTTTGCAATCTTTTCCATTGCTCTTCAGGCAAGAATGGGCTGGGGTTCTCTTGCTGCTTGTTTGTGTATGTTTGCATTTTCCCTATTGCATTTTTGGTGGAAACAGGCTGGTGTAGTCTTGCTGCTTTTATTTCTCCATATTTGCAGTCTTTTCCATTGTTCTACAGGCAAGAATGGGCTGGGGTTCTCTTGTACAAGATGGGAAACTGTGTTTCGGAGAACAATTTTTTTGTATAACAAATTGCCTCAGAGAACAAATTAAATTCGTTACCAGAGGTACCACTGTATTATTATTCCCATTATTGAAATGTGCAGTAACAGGTGGAAAGGACCAGAGACACAAAATGTTTTTTTGTTTTTATGGGGGACTATAATGTCAAAATCCTCTAACCAGCAAGCCAAGAGCTGTACAAACAAATGATTTGTAGTAAAGTAATTCAAACGACTAACTTTTCCAATCTCTGCCAGGAACAGCCTGCTCATAATTTGTTGTCCGGACTACATCAGATTTTGTTTTCCTGACTGGTCACAAGCACACATCTGGGGCCATTAAAGATCTATATAGCAGCTTTGGACAAAAAATAGCAAAGGAACACTTCTGAAAGTTCAAAACTAAGGCACAAGTACTTAATTTTAAGAAAGCTGCTGAAATCCAATCCAGTGGTTGTGACCCCCAGCCTTGAATTTTCAATACTGAAAGCTTCCCCCTCTGCTCATCCCAAGGGCTTCCCAAGAGATATCTAAAGAGCCCTGGAACCCAAATGGGGCAGAGGGATAGAAAGTTTTAAATTAAAAGTAAAATAAAGATTAAGGGCACTAGCAGTATTTACACAGCACAACTGCACCAACTGGACTTCAAGAGGTAGGTCCAAGAATCTCTTAGCCAGCATGACATGTGGATACGAAATTACAATTCCAAAAACTATTTCTGGGAGCTGTAGTCTAAAATATATTCTTCTTCAAGCGTTGATAGACCAGCATCACTATGGCCAACAGTGACCTCTAGAAAGCTCACAAACAGGCAGGAGATGATGCCAGACTTGTTAACTCCTGTGTATGCTCCCAAGTCAACTGGGACTGAGAAGCATATGCCATCATTCCTAGATTTTTTACAGGGAGCAACATAGTGAATTAACATTTTTATTACTCTTTTATCAGCTAGCAGGTCAGACAGTGTAATTACAACAGAATAGACCTGGGGAAGCATGAGAATCTTAGCCCAAGGTGACAGGATCAAAAATTTTCCAGCAGGAGGTTCAAAATTTCAGTTTATACAGTGTCAACCTCCAGTCCGGATACATTGCTTGGAGGGCCATTTTTGCCAAACAGTCCCCAGCACAACCATGGAAATCTCCAACAATTGTAGACAGCGACTAGAGGCATTGCACAGACATAGCAGTACAGTAGAACCCCGGTATCCGCTGGGGATTGGTTCCAGGCCTTCCCATGGATAATGAAAACCATGGATAAGAGATAGCCCCAAAAAGCCCCAAAACTTCTCTGTTGTGATAGTAGCTTGCTTTATGGCTGCTATTTTGTGACAGTAGCTTGCTTTACAGCTGCTGTTTATGACAGTAGCTTGCTTTACGGATGCTGTTTTATGATAGTAGCTTGCTTTACAGATGCTGTTTGTGACAGTAGCTTGCTCTGCAGCTGCTGAATTATTTATTTTTTTTCCCTGCCAACCATGGATAACTGAATCAGTGGATAACGAATCAGTGGATACGGGGGTCCTACTGTAGACACAAGTCTCTGTGGTTTCCATCGAAGGACTTCAAAAGTTTGTACTTGCCTCCTGCTACTACAGATACCAATCCACATGGGCACACAAACACCTCCACTGGGCCCTAATATCTGCAGCTGTTCCAAAGTACTCCACCAACAGCCAATACAGCACTCTTCATTAAGCATTTAAGACCACACCTTTGAGAAGTCGCAGCTTGGCCACTAAGTCTAGAACCCTTGACCACAATGGGCTTAAACTAATTTGGCTCCAATGGCCAAGAGCTACCCTAATACGGCCCCATTGACAAACCTTGCCAGAAGGCTGCAAGTACAGTACAGTGGTACCTCTACCTATGAGGGGTTCAACTTAAGAGCAATTCGACTTAAGAGGGAAGAACCGTTGGCGTTTTTACTGCTGCCTTATAAATTTTAGATGCTGTCTGCTCTACTTACAATTTTTTTATTTTTTATTTTTTAGATAGGGCTGCTCTACTTAAGAGCTGTTCAATTTAAGAGCATGTATTGGGAACGGATTAAACTCCTAAGTAGAGGTACCACTGTACAAGGTGTTTTAACCATGGCTGTTGGGGTGACCAGAAAAACCTCACTTGATCAATTATGTGTAACTCAATTAAAACAAACCTGTATTTGTGTGTGTGTTTGTGTGTGTATAAAGTATTTGAATAAAACAGTCTCACTTCCATTTGGCTGGGCTCCAGCCAAACACCTCCAATGTGCAAGGAAACGCCCCAAAGCTCTTCTAGCCCGGAAGCCCAGTGTTGCAATTTTGTGTTTGCATTTAAAGTAAACTGACTTTTCATTCATTTATTTTTATTTTGGAGGGGGCTGGACACTTAATCAACTCCCTCCCGTCCGCCCAGCAACCGAAAAGTCTTGTGATCAAATATCTGTACAAAGTTTCAGCATCGGTCAACAGTGAAACCAAATTTTCCACCCCGCAACACGTAAAAACGATCTGGAGCCAGACTTTCGTACTCTAAGCAAGGATATTGCCAACGTTAGTATTGTACATCTCCCACGTCAGCTTTTATTTAAAATGAAAGGAGGGGCGTGGAGCTCCAAGCATATTATTTCCTCGATTTTTTAAGGGGCCGCGTCTGACTCATCTGTGCGTGTGTGCGCGCTGCATCCATCTTACTTTAAGCGTCTCTTCGCTTTTGCCTTCGAATAAGCGGCACCCGCAGACGCCATGGGGAAACAGCATGGGCGGCCGGGCTTAGGGAGTGGCCAAGATGCAAATCTCTCGCTTTCCCATTTCCCGACTCCCAAGCAGGGGTGGCAGCGTGTACTCAAGTGTCAGATCCACGCATATGGCAAACCCAACTTGGCACGCCGCACGCCGCCTCGGAGCTGCAGGCACGCATGCACTATATTTAAAATATCACTCTCCCCTCCCCCCTCGGTGCGTGTGCGTTTTAAATGTTGCAGCGTAAAGCGTTTGCCTGGATTCGATTTCCATCTTAACCCCCACCCCCGTTATCGCCTCGCACCCTTTAAAGCAGACCCCCAGCAACCGAGACGATGTTAAACATCTATGCACAGACATGTGTGTGTCACACACACACACACACACATACAGTATATTTAAAAATCAATAATCTGCAAACGCATCGCTCCTTTCCCGCTGAGATATGTCGCAGCAGGAGGGAGGAGGCAGAGAGGGCCTCGCCTACTCAGTCCATATCGAAAGTGAGTGAACTGCAAACTTGCAAAAAAAAAAAGTTGTCCCTGCAGCTCCATGCAAGAATGGAAGCCGTGAAACGGTTGCCTACCTGGTGCAGGACTGGAACAAGTGCATGCAAGATCCGAGAACAGCGTGAACTCTACTCCCCCTTTTTTTCACACCAACGGGGCAACTTCAAATTTAATTTATCACAGTCCTGCTATTTACTCGCGCCCTACTTTGCATGCAAGGATCACTCATCCTGTAAACAAAGATCGCTCCGCCAGGAAACATACGCACCCCGCCTCATCCTTTATGTATTCTCCCCCCCCCCCAATTCTCTCACACACACCAACCCGTGTAATGCACCCTATTCTGAAAGACTGGACACCGGAGGGGGGGACGCAAAGGTGGGGTCTCCGGTCCTAAACCACGCCAGGAAAGACTGAAGGTAGCTGGACTTACCTTGTGCAGGAAATCTTATGCATGCCTCCAACAAGGGGGCTCCACACCCCACAACCCCCTGACACACAACCGGCGGTGCAAAAGCTCCGGGGTCAGCCAAACGCTGTCAAATTATTTTTCGTGCAGATTTGGGGAGGGGGGTGGGAGAGAGAAAAGCAGAAGCAAAAAGGGGAGGAGGCTGAAAGAGAAAAATCGGATCCCTCCGCCGAAATGGGTCTGGTCCTGAATTTGCAAACCAGGAAGTAAGGTGTCAGCAGCAGCAGTAGTTACACCAGCAGGCGAGCTCCTGTCACTGGGGGTCTCCTGTTTTAGGGCCGACCTTTTAGATCGGATATGAAATACCTAAAGAGAATATGAGAGGGGGGATTGGGATCGCCCCGTTTCTGTCCCCCCCTTTTTTTTTAATCCCCCAAAGCTGCAGACTCCCTTCAGGTCATGGAACCCCCACACCGGCAAATACCTCTCCGATCTGCTGCCAAGGGCTTCGGAGGGAGCCAACGAGCGATTGCATTCGCTTCGGGGCAAGGAGACTCATGATGGTCTCTGGCCAGGCTTCTGAAATGGGCATGTGCGGGCCTAATTAAGACCGCGTTCCGGGTTGCCCTCTCCGACTTCGGCGCCTCGTCCCTCGGATTTTCCAAAAAGGGGGGGGCGCCGAATTCCGCGCGTGTGTGGGGGGGTCAAGGTCGGTTACATTTCTGCAGAGGAGTGTTGATGAGCCGGATTTTGGGGGGAGGGGAGGGCTGCGACTTTAAGCTGCCCCAAAGGAAGACCCCACACGCGGCCCGACCCTGTATACTGCGAGGAGGGGGGCTTGGCTGCTTTTTCAGAGGGCTCAACATCAGGTAAGTATGGCGAGGGTGGCATCCTGATAAACGACACCCCCCCCTCGTCCGCCCTAAACCTTGCATTCCCAACGACGGGAGGGTCAGGAGTCTCCGTGCAGCAACATTTTCCTTGAGAGTAAAACCTGAGCCCAGACTTGATTTCCAAATCAAGGGGCCAGAAGGAGATCGGGGTGGTACAAGAGGGCCAAACCTACACCTCCCCCTCCTCTCCTCTGAGTGAAAAGAGTTCATATAGCTTCGCCTTTCGACTTGCCTCCCTCGCAGCGAGGGATCCGTGCGAGCCATAAAAGGGGCGCTGCTTCGCCGGAGGGTGTGGGCTAATGACAAGCTGCACGTCTCTCCCCCCCCCCGTCGTCGTCGTCTTTCTACAACGCCATGACTGCAAAAAAAGCGTGGGGAGGAAAAGGGGGCGGCGGGGGAACTCCTCCCGGGGAGTACCCCCAGCTGGTTTTTGATTGGCCCCCGTGCACCGACGTGCGCGCGCGCGCGCGCGCTTTTGCACCCCCTCCCCTCCCCAGGCTTTACTTGGCAGGAAAGAAACTTGCCGTGGAGCTTCGCGGGCAGAAGGTGTATTTGGCCCTTGGAAGCAAAAGCCTGCCGGGAACCCAGCGGCGGTTCGAAATCCCATGCAGGGCTTTGCTTTGAAGGCGACCCCCACACACACCCTCCCCGCGGGCACTCAGTCGGGTGCAGATCGGGAAGGGAAAGCCGACTTGCGGACTTCGCCAAGATCGCTGGCTTTCCTCGTCCGCCCACCCGCCCCGCGATAAGGTTCCCGGGTGAAGGTGGTCCTTCAGGGCGAAGTTGCAAGCGGTAAACCTCCGGGGTGAAGGCTGTTCCCGAGGTGCCATCAACAAGGCTGGAGAAGGCTTCCCCTTTACTGCGTTCTCCCGGTTCCTCGGAGGAGGCACAGGAGCCTCACTGGAAGGAGAAAGTTGGCAATCGGGGGGGTTGTCGTTGGGCTCCTGCTGCGTAATCTCTGCAAATCGGCTTTTGCGCCTCTAGAACCTGCCACACGTGACTAGTGGGAACCTGATTCTGTTTCCAATGTATATAGTCATGACTAAACGATGGTCGTTTTTAATAGCTGTTTCGCAATAGCGCTGCTTCCAGTACGGGACTTGAGAACCACCTTGGAAAAAAAGCCTATAGGAGAGTTCCTAACCTGTCCTGTTTTGCTAGACAAGGGACAGACAGGTATCATGTCTCCGGAAGCAGGTCACTGCCCTTGTTTATCTTTTGGATGGGGAATGGGTGGCCTTCCAGATGTAGGATTCCACCCATCATTATGCTGGATAGGACTAAAAGGAATTTGTAGTCCCCCAGTCTTTGGAAGGTTATGGTATTTTCCCTTTGCTTTTTCATATCTTTTCTGTCTTGGGTACAAGGTGGGAACAGAGCAGCTACTTTGCCAATATGTTAAGCAACTTGTGTGAAATTCTGTCATGTATGGCTGTTCACAAAAGCACTTCGATAGCATTTAAACTGATGGAATGCAGTGAACGCTTACTTTTTCTCATGAGGAAAACTCCAAGAACTTCAGTGATAACTGCTCCAGATCATGTAGGATCATTGGCCAAGTGTGGGAATTTACTAGTTAAAAAAAAACTCAGGCTACACTATGGTTAAAGTTCAGGGGCCTACAGAGCAGAATTAGCTTAGTCTGTCCTCAGTAGATGAACTCTTCAACTGGCAATTACTGTCTCAATAATTCGCTCAGGGACACGTGGTAAGAGAAAGAGTAAAAATACTCCATTTCCTCACAGTTCTTAAGACATCAAAATAAACAACATTCGGTAGAAAAACAGTGATTGATAACGAACTGACTGCGTGATGTGTTGACTGACTGCATTGCCTAACTGTCCACAGACTGAATGAAAAGAGTAGGAAAAGAATTCTCAAGTAGAGAGTTTTGGAGAAGCTCAGAAGGAGAGGGGGAACAATTGCCTGACTCCAAAATGATTGTCATCCAAAGGTTGCAATATTCCCAACAGTGATTGTGGGGGGAAAGCCAGCCCCCCTTAAAGTGTGGTGCAGTTTAGAAATAACTGGAGTCTGCAGACTGATATCTGGGCAAGATGGAGAACGTTCTTTCTCTACGGTGTGCCCCTCACGGCAGTTGTTTTATTAGGTACAAAACTAGGTCACCATACGTATGCATAAAGCCACATCTAGCTGATACCATTGGCCAAGCCAGAGATAACTAAGACAATAGCACTTGTATTCCTAGAGCATGTGCAGAGTACATCATGACCTAAGCTTCTTTGGTATGGCACCTTGGCATGGCAAGCCTTGCTGATAATAACTGGTACAAGCTAGTTTCATTAACCCATTAACTCCAGTTCTCCCACAAGTGATTGCCTAGTATTGTAATTTACACATACAATCTTTTAGAACAGTGTAATGAGATCAGGAGTTAGGTGAGCTGGAGCTTTGTAGATGTTCCAGCTTCACCCTTATTTCCTGTTTATGTACCCACCCCAATGGGGAAGATGTCCAAGGTTATCTTCAGTAGCTAATCAGGAAACAGTCATCCCATTTCTGTGTTGCACAATTTTAGTCAAGAAGACGAAGAACACACGAAGGAGATCAGTATAGATCACCTGGACACATAGTTATCTATGTTTTTCGACCATGGAAAGAGAGGAATAAACTAGTGATCATTCTCCGAATAATTTCCACTCTTTCATCTGAATCTAGTCAAGCTTTTTGTGAGTGTTCTGCATATTGGTGGACTAGGAGAGAAAAAGACAGTCTGACGCCTGTGACAAAAGGAGACCATTTGGTCTCTTCTGGAAGTTGAGTCATGACAACTGGACGTCTTTTCTTGAGAGATTGAAACGTTTTGCTGCTCATCCAAACAGCTTCCTCAGACTGACGAAGCTGTTTGGATGAGCAGCAAAATGTTTCAGTCTCTCAAGAAAAGACATCCAGTTGCCATGACTCAATTTCCAGATAAACTTACCAGGATAACTGAGAATCTTCAGGCATTCTCTCTCTTCATGCTCTCTCTGAATAGGAGCTTCTTGTCCTCAATCCAGATTACATCAAGAGAATCAAGTGCTAAGGCGTGTCCATGTCTTTCAGAACTACCATAACTACTGAAGATCTTCGCAGTCAAAAGCTTTGCTGTAGATCAGACATCTCTGAAATTCTTTGATACACTCCATCAAATTATGGTTGCATTAAAAAAAGCTCCAAACGTGGACATTTCCAATATGATCCCCAGTGCCTTTTCCTTTCTCACTCCGATATAAGGTAAAAGCATATTGAGCATCGCTTTGCTTGCATGGGAAATTAGAGCAATATTTCTATAGTCTCAACCTTTGAGACTATAGAAAAAAAAGGTTGAATATAGAAATATTGCTCTAATTTCCCATGCTCTAATTTCCTATAGTCTCAACCTTTGAGACTATAGGAATATATATTTGCTGTGATAGATCTACTCTAGAAACATTAAAAGTAGAAATGTGACTATCGTCAGTAAAATACAAAAGGGGCATGGAGTCTATGGAGGAGCCTCCCGTGTTTGTTGCTTGGTTGGAGGTCAGAGGAAGAAGTGCATCAACAAAGAAAATGAAAGCAAATAAGAAAACAAACAAACAGGAAGAGAGGTTGGGTGCTTACTTCAGATGTCAAAGGTGGGAAATATAACTTTACCAATCAAATTAGCACCAGAGGACAATCACATTAGGCTATAAAAGATATGTTGGTGGGGGTAGAACATGCATGCATAGGAGAAGGCAGGTTAGGTACCTTACACCCACCCTCCCTTCTACCTCTGTCCCCTGCCAGTCAGTACCAGGTGACCTTATCATTACAGAATGGCAAATGCTGTCCACATTGCATGCTGAACATTCAGGTGAGCTAGTTTATTCAGTCACCTTACTGCTGACCTCATGAAATGAATTACAGGCAGCCACAAATCACTAGGTTTTTGCCCCTCCTCCTGGTTCACCACATCATCCTTCAAATGTCTCTCTAAAGACTCCCTTATCGGCCTTAAAATTCCAAGAGTGAGAATGGAATACTGTAGTTCTTTTGTTTCATTAGAGCATACACTATGCCCACTTTCTCATCTGTGTGTTTAGCTAATGCTGTTTTTTCTTCTTGGCCCAATCTAATGTAATGCTAATGTTCCTTTTATCGGATCTCAGTGCTTCTTCCTGTCTGTCCAGTATAACTTAAACCACAGGAGCATGGGATCTCATAAACACCTGGTACTTTTAAACCCAAATAATCCTTCGCAGGCTGCATATGCTGATACATCTTTTTAAAGGGTCTGGAAACACTTTTCATTCCTATCTTCCTTAACAATCTTTCAAAATCATGCTGCAATAAGGCAAAATTGCAACACCTCTTATCAAATACTCCTTCTCTTTCTCCTTTCAACAAGAGAAGTCCTTTCCAGAGAGGGACTCAATCATCATGGTCTTTTGAGGAGCTGCTACAGTACATCCTTTTATTTTATTTATTTTTTTATTTTAAATATTTTTACCCCACCTTTCTCCTTGGAAAAGGACCCAAGGTGGCTTACAGTAATGAGGAACAATATACAGCCCAGAACATAGTAGACCTCAAGTTAAAAACAGGGAATTAGAAGAGGCATCTTAGAACATTAAAAGGTAACAGTAGAGCTACAAAGAGCACCCAAAAATACAAGAAAAAGGAAAGTAACATGGAACACACTGGTGTTCTTATGAAATCAATCAATGCAATCATGTATGGTAATCCATATAACAGTCACATAGTAGGTAGTCCTTCATTAAGGGAAGCTTGCCTGAAGAGGAAGGTCTTTGCTTGCTTCCGGAAAGACAGCAGGGATGGAGCAGTCCTGGCCACCAGCGGGAGGGAGTTCCAAAGCCCTTCCCTTCTCTTACCTGGCAAGGTGATCTGAGGAACTTGGAAGCCATCTTCCTTTTAAGCCACCTGAGACAGTACAAAATTCACAGAGTGCAATACATTAGGATCAACTATAATTCCACAATCTCTTGTTTTGCCTTCTTTTGCCACATAGACTGCTGAAGAGTTATAGAGAACTCAAGCCTACACACAGTGCAGTAGAATTACAGTAGGTCCTAACAGTGGAGGAATATTGGTCCTTGGCAAAATATAAGGAAACGTTAGTCCATATGTTAGTAGAAGTAAATACTTTATGCTGTATATTCATGATAATTTACCAATTTGATCTAATGATATTATTTCCATATGAGAGTAACTAATTTGATGTAACAACCACCACTGCATCTGCTCTGAAGTCAATTAAGACTTACGGCAATCCTCTTCCAGGGTTCGGGTTGGATTAATACAGCCGTTGTTTTAGGACTGGTTTTGGAGCCTGCAGTGTTTTTGCTTCTCCTCTATCTTGTTCCACTGTGGATTTTAGAAGTTGGCTGTGTTCTTCCTTAATCTCTCTCACTCTTTTAAACTGAGTTAAAATAATCGTCATTATGTGCCAACCAACTTATGGTGATCTTGTCCAGTGTTTTCTAGGTACTGTACTCAGAAGAAGTTAACCATTCCCTTCCTCTGGGGTTGCCCTGGGACACTAAAGCCATACCGGATGGTGCTCCTCCTGGGAGGCACTGGGCAGTTGCGCTCCCAACATCTGGCCTTGCCAGCAAATACCTACCTCATTGTTTTTGTTTTGTCCTATCAGGTCACCTCAGACTTATGGCAACCCTATAAATGATTGGTCCCCCAAAAGTCCTGTCCTCAACAGCCAAAGTAAAGGCTGTGGTTCCTTTAGGGAGCCAAACTATCTCATAGTTGGTCTTCTTATTTTACGAAGCCTACCACCTTCCCCACCATTATGTTGCCTTCTCATGATGTGAGAAGCCTTAGTTTCAACATTTTTTCCTCCAGAAATCATCTGGGCTTTATTTAATGTAGGACCTACTGGTTTGTCTCTGACAGTCCAGGGTATCCACAAAGCTTTTCTCTAGTATCATATTCAAAGAAATCTGTTTTTCCCCGCTGTCAGCTTTCTTAACTGTCCAGCTTTCACATGTTACATAGTGGCCGGGAATACAAGAGTATGGATTAACTTGCTCTTATCTCCTGTGACACATCCTTATACAGTACTGTACTTGACTATTTTTCCTAGTGGCTTTATTGCTGTGCGTCTCATTCTGAATCTTCTGGTGATTTCTTTGCTGAAGTGTTTACTGTATGTGGACTGACGATTGAACCAAAGTATACAAAAAAATCACTATTTAAATTGCTTCATTGCCAGCATTAAAACTGTAGTCATGATTTTGTTGTTGTTGTTGTTGTTGTTGTTGTTGTTGTTGTTGTTGTTGTTGTTAATAATAATGTTCAATTGCAGTTTTGCTTTGGCATCTACATTCTTTCACTTTTATACTATAAGTTGTTCCAAGTCATTGATGCTCTCTTGCCAGTTACAGATGGTGTCACCTGCAATTATTGAGGCTTCTTCCACTAATTTCCACTCCTCCTTCATCTGACTCTAGTCCACCCCACTATGACTAAATAAAAGAAGTCCAGTTAATAAAGCATTTTGGCTGCTGTTGTAAGACAAATAATTATTTGTATGTACTTTTAATTAAAAGTCATTTTACTGTATTTTAGGTTTTTTTAACATTCAAATTATAGATTTAAAATTCAGGAGTAGAACTGGGTGGGGAAGCAGAGGTGATCTATGAGAGTGTCTCAGAGTTTTCCCAGTGCCCAAAGGTTTGGGAAGCAATCAACAGTTGTGTGTTAAATACACAAAATTGTTCTGTCTGGTTTAGCCTTCAAAAACTAGAATGATAGCATGAAATAAAGAGTGGCTGTGTTTGTGAAAGGGAGGATATAGAAACACAGTTGCATCCTACAGGGATGGAAGTGTTGAAAAGCACAAGCGCAACTGTTCTTAATACAGTGGTACCTTGTATAAAGGAATTAATTTGTTCCAAATGAAATTATGTGAAGCAAATTTTCCTTTATACAAATTTCCCATGGGAATGCATTGAAAACAGATTAATCCCTAATCGCGACCATTTTTATGTTGTACGGATTTGCCCCATAGACAATTCTGTTAAGCAAATTTCCCCTATCTTTTCCCTATCTCTGGGATTTTTTATGTTGTACAGATTATATGTTATACAAACCGTTTGTTATACAAGGGTACACTGTATCTTAAAAATGCACAGTCATGATGTCCAAGAGTACAGTCATTCTTTTCTAACAAAAAATAAATAAATAGCCAAAACACTTCTGCCTTGCTTCCAGCTCTATGCACAAAAAGCTAGCAGAAGATCAAGCGACAACCAGCTGCAATTGTGGAGTGGTCTGGGTGAAGCCACTACAACAAGGACACCACGGATGAGGAGAAGAATTAGGTGAAAACTTCCAGTTGTGCATCAAATGGGCAAACACACCAGTTCTGATGTAATTCTTTGCCATTTCCTCTCACAGGGGAAGTGGTTGCAAAAAATAGGGTATGGTATTTGGAGAGAGACGTATATCTCAGTGTACTTTCGTAGACTTTCTCTATTGTTAGCACATTTACTCAGAAAACCACTGCCTCTATTTCAGTACTTCTTAATGTCAGCAGCCTTGGGTGACAATGTGGGAGCACCCAGCCCCTAGACCGTTTTACTGAACTAATAGTTCTTAAATTTAATTATCTATTGAAAATATGGAGAAGCAGCAATTTATTCCTGCATTCATCTGCACACAGTGTTTGATTTTATGGTTATTGATGTATCCTGATATTTTCTGCTGAAGCAATTTTTTCATTATGTGTTGTACTGTAGATCATTGTGAACCCTCTTACCTTTACCTTACATGTCAGAAATAATGAATTAAAGAATGACACGGAAGATTATGTCCAATACAATTACCAAGTAATGCTCACACTTTCACCCCAATTATGCCCTAAAATGTAAACACTAACAATGTTTACCACTAAAAAGAGAGGGAGGGAGCTAGCTTAGCTTCACTGTGAGGCCCTCCCTGGCCTCCTCCCTCATCCCCTGACAAGATGTGGTGATGGTATCTGGCCTGGATGCCTTCAAAAGGGGATTGGACAGATTCCTGGAGGAAAAGTCCATCACAGGTTACAAACCATGATGGAGATGTGTAATCTCCAGGCTTAAAACCGGGGTACTTCAAGGGCCAGATGCAGAGGAGTGGTATCAGGAGACAGATGTCTAGTCTTATGCACTCCCAGATGCATTTGGTGGGATACAATAAGCTGGACTAGATGGCCCTTTGGCCTTATCCAGCATGGCTCTTCTTTTACAGTACGTTCTTATGTTCTTAACCTTCCAAAATCAGGCGAGATCAGATGTGCTTAGGGCATCTATATGCCTTAAGCCAAATATCTAGATCTGATTTTCTTTCTTTTAACTTGATCTAGTTAAACTAATGGCCTATTAAATTATTAGGCAGTTTGAGCCATATGAAAGATAAGATTTATGCTGAAATGAATAAATATTGCCATATCTTAATAAAGAATTTGGCAAATCTAAAATCTAAAATTGTGTGGCTAAAATAAGAACAGAGGCACTTAATCATTTTAGACAAAATACTAGATTTGTGCTTTTGAGTTTAAATCCCCTTCCCTTCTGTTTATTCTGATCTGTATAATATCATAAGACATGTAGAGCCCTCTTCTTAGCAGTTTATAGACTAGGATGGTGTATGCAGGGATGAGCAAAAATTGGCCTTCCAGAAGCTTACAGGATGTGGTGATGGCATCCGGCCTAGATATCATCAAAATGGGATTGGACAGATTCCTAGAGGAAAAGTCCTTCACAGGTTACAAACCATGATGGAGATGTGTAATCTCCAGGCTTAAAACCGGGGTACTTCAAGGGCCAGATGCAGAGGAGTGGTATCAGGAGACAGAGATCTAGTCTCGTGCACTCCCAGACGCATCTGGCCACTGTGAGACACAGGAAGCTGGACTAGATGGGCCTTTGGCCTGATCCAGCATGGCTGTTCTTACGTTCTTATGACCGATGGGACACATGGACTGGAGACGCAGATGTTGCTTGAAGCAATTGACTGGGGGTCTTCATTTGCAAGTGCTGCTTCCTCCTCCAACAGGGGCTCTGCTTCCGACCACCTTTACTGTAAACGCCAGAGAGAAACATGGATCTGAACCGTCCATTTAGCAACTGGGAACATATAGAATCAGGAAACAAGCCTGGGTCCAACGACAATTCTTCAAACATTTTAACCAGAGGGTTCATCTCACCCAACCTGACGTTTGTGTGGGTTTCTGACATACCCAACTGCCCGGGGTCGCTCCTTTTTTCTAGATCTCCCCAGGGGTACCGTAGCACCTCTCCCAGTGAGCTCTCAGCTCGCACACCGTCTCCCTAGGATGGGCCTGTAGCTCAAAGTGTTTGCGAGCCTGCCTCCATTACTCGCACCACGCCGTCTGGCCCCGAAAAGGTGCCTTCCTCACTTCCCCCCCTCCACTCCCTCCCTGCCACCTCTCACGGAAGCCGGAAGGTGACCCATTCCCCAGTCCAGGGATCCTTCTTTCACCACATCTACCAGCTCCTCCTCTCTCTCGCTTTCTTTAGCGTCAGTCCAACCAACCAAGACCAGTTCACCACCTACAATTCCCTTTTCCTTCTCTCCTTCCTCCTTTCGTCCTGACTTGCTCATTTGCCAGTGGGATTATGGGCTCTCCCAATGAGTGTGAGCTGGTGTTGCGTGGAGGTTCTTGGGAAGAGGGGGTGCACTCTCCTCCTCACACTCATGTAGGAGGAGATTCCATACCCTTTGGGAAACCACCAAGAAGGCCTACTCAAATCCTTGACAGACATGCCTGTAAATGTAATGGGACCAGGAGAAGGGGCCTCCAAGGATGGTCTTAAGACTGAAGAGGGTTATATAGGGAAATCTGTCAGGTAGCCTGGACCAAAGCCACACAGGGCTTTCTAGGTCAAAACCAGGATAATGCATCTTATCTTTGGTGGCATTTTGGGTCTTCTTAATAGAGGCACTGCCCAACTATGAATTGTTGGCTTTCCCATAGCTCAGAGAACAATAGAGCTTTCTTTGTTTTTCAGTGCTAAAAAGATGGGTACAATAATCAGTTTTAAGGCTGTGTTTTTCAATAAGCAGGTGGGAATATGCAGTAAATCATTAGCCTAATGTCAATGGAGCTACTGCATACAATAACAACCACCACCACAACAACCATGTTAATTCTGACTTAAAGTTTCCCATGTAGAAAATGCACAGAAGCAGTTTGCCGAACACACAAATCAAAACATACACACTTAGAATAAAACCGTAATAACAAGAAGAAATCTGTAAAAATAAAACCAGTAAATCAATTGAATAAGTCTTTACATAAAATAAGGCAATAAGCTAATTTAATAATTGAAGAAACGAGACCAAGAAAGAGTAAAAATTGAGATGGCAATACCTGCGTTTATACACGACCCCTAAACTCCGCAGCAAATGGCTGCAAGCTCCGGAGCTTAAAATTGTTTACTCACCAGCTCCGGAGTTTAGAGGAAATTAAGTGCGACCCCGCCCACCTAAGCGCGACCCAGTGCACTTTTCTTGTACCTGCTCTTCCCTGGTGAAAATTGTTTGATGCGGTGTAAGGATAGTGAGTGCTGGGCTCTCCTCACTTCTGTTTGTTCTTTTTTTTGGCTCCCGCCCCTTTAAGAGCTCCTTTACAGAGACAGGAATGTTGCTGCACAAGAACAGAGGCAGAACAAAGGTGAACCACGATCTTTTCTTCCTTTTTTTTCTCCCTCCCCTCACGCAGCCAGCAGCCAGGGTGGGGACAGAGGAAGAGCGACAAGTCCCTAAGATCTCTGGTCCGAATTTAAGGGACCAGCGGATCTTAGGGGCCGTGTAAAAGCGCCCCTAAGGTGAGTTTTCCATTAGCAGAAGGACTTCTGTCACCTTCCCTATCACAAGTGTACTTCGCTACTAGACAAGTTTTCTTGCTTTTTAGAAGGAAGTGTAATTTGCTTACAAAGGCAGAAGTGGGATCATTCCAAAATTCAAAGGGCTGAAACAGAAAGTTGCCTTGGAGCTGCTCCACACTTACTGTCCAACAATACACACCCAAGAGTAGGTCGCCTCTGTGGCTGCTCTCAAATAGATGTTATCATTGTTGTTTTGCCCACAGAAGCAACCTACCATTTGGAGTTATTCATGTTGTATTACCCTTAGCAGCACACGGAGAAATTCTGTTTTCAGGTACTGCAGCTAGACCTCTTGTGATAAATCGGTCCTAAATTAAGGTGGTTTAGTCTTATGCAGAAAAATGATAATACATATTGTGTGCTTAACATGTTTGTTCAGAAAAATCCTATGCATATACAAAAGTGGCATGCTGAACTCCCCTGTGTGAGATTTTGCTTCATATTTACCCTCCAAAAGCATCTGGAAGTGTCAGTTGGAACATGTTGCAGATAAACCACTACACTATATGCTGTCATGCCACCACTGTTTTAATTTGAAAACCTATGCACTGGTAACCAGTTATTCACTAAATTCCCCCAAGATGTTGATCTTAACAAGTAACAACAATTTGTAAAAGGCATTTAAAGGAGGCACTGAAGTAGAATTGAATTGGCAGACTAGTTTTGCTTTGTTCTCAGTGTGGCTATTTATCTTATTGTCAACTCTTAGGTGCTTGATTGACAGATATTGGTTATCTTGAGAGCCATCGAAAGGAATGGCAAGATACAACTATTTTAATAAACAACCAATAAATGCACTCCTGGTTGCAGTGGGTTTTATTTCTACTCCAGCTAGCTATGCTTGTAAACTCAACTTCAGCCTTTTCTGAGGGGGAGAAAAAACACAGAACAAAGATAAACTTTCCCACGTCTGCTCTTTAACCTGTATATAAGACAAAGTTTTCAGTCAGAGTAAGTTCAATTTGCCTTGCATAAATAAATCATGCAAACAATTTAAGAGGGCATGACCTTCAGTGCTTATGAATAAAACTGGTATATATCTGGAAATTTGTACACTGCTGCTCCCTTCAGGATAAATTGTCCTCTAGGCTTTACCCAGTTTCATCTGTATAATATGAAGATACATTTATTTTGCTTTGAGATATTTAGTATCTATGCTTATCTGAAATAAGTCACATTGAGCACAACAGGAGTTAACTGTCAATAAATATAATTATAATATACATACTGCAAAATGACTAGGAATAGGTTAACTGTTAGCATGCTAGTTGCTAAACAGTGGGATTAACAGCAAGGGCTAACATTGGATGAATAAATTTTATATGGCAAAAATTCAGATCCACTCAATTTTATCTGCATAATGGAAGCATTATGAACAGGAAAATAAAGGATAGTATATTCAAAATGTTGCTTAAAATGAAGATATAAAACACTGTATATTTTGTATCTTCTTTTCTATTGTCAAATTGGATAATGTATTTGACCTTCAATGTATTGGATTTTGTATCTTTTCTTATTCTTGAGCTTTTCAGTTTTTTTCAAAAGTTTTTTCTTTCCAAAGGGAAACATTGTACAGTGGTACCTTGACTTACAGACATCTGAACTTAAGAAAAATTTGGGTATAGGAAAAATTTGAGATAGGGAAAAAAGCCTCCAGTGCTGAATCTGGGAAGGAGCCATTTTGAACAGGGAAGCTGAGAACCCGGGCTTCTTTTTTAAAAAATAACCTTTTCAAACTGTCAATTTTGGTTATATTTGGCACCATTTTAGGGACTTTTTGGAACTTTTGGGTGGATTTCTCAAGTAGTTGAAAGGTAGGGAGCTGAGGTGTCGTTTGCATGCCTGTTAATGTGTTGTTGTTTTTCATTTGGGGGTGGTTTCCCACTTGGAAGAGATTAATCCATTTACAATGCATTTCTATGGGAAACTCTGTTTTGACTTAAGAAAATTTCGACTTAAGAAAATGCATTTGGAATGGATTAATTTTGTAACTAGAGGTACCATTGTATTGGAAGATAACATTCATGTATTTAGGCTGGGACACAATCCAGCCTAAAGTAAGCTCTTATAATTCTTGTGAATTTAAACAGAGATTGCAGCTCAATGTGGCCAAGATGCTATTGTTTAATGAGATTGGGGCTTAGGGCACGGCTTTGTTATTAGGGAGGTAGTGAACCTATACATTGACAAATTTCTTACTTGTGTTTCACAGAGTATAAAACACAGTTTTGCCTTCCTGGCCATCTACCTGTATGAAACACGGTTATAAGATATGGTCCTATGAATTTCTGCACGTATTCCATATTCTATGAAGTCTTTCCCTGATGAACAATTTGGTGGAACTCAAAAGCCTGCCTTATTTGTAACTTTTTAATTATCTAATTAAGGTACAGTAGGAAATCGGTATCCACAGGATGAGTATCCATGGTTTTCACTTATCCATGGTCTGAAAATATTAAAAATATTAAAAGAAAAAAAATTAGGAATACTCCTTACAAAGGAGATAAGCGGGATATAAATATAAAAATAAATAAAATAAAATAAAAATGTTTTTACCAGAATTAGAAACTAGAGGGAGCCATAGACCACACTATGTACTGTACTCTTGATCATGACTTCATAACCTGATTTCTCACTCCCTCTAGTGGTCGGTTCTGGTAATACATGATGAAGGTACAGTGGTACCTTGTATAAAGGAATTAATTCATTCCAAATGAAATTATGTTAAGCAAATTTTCCTTTATACAAATTTCCCATAGGAATGCATTGAAAACAGAGTAATTCCTAATCACGACCATTTTTATGTTGTACAGATTCGCCCCATAGACGATTCTGTTAAGCAAATTTCCCCTATCTCCGGAATTTTTTATGTTGTACAGATTTTTATGTTAGACAAACCATTTGTTATACAAGGGTCCACTGTACTTTTTTCTGGATTTTATTTCTTTTAACATAGATAAAGGGGTCCTACCATATTGCCTAAGACAGAACTTTGTTTAATTGATTGTATCTTATACTCAAGAACATGAAAAAATACATATACATCCTAAAGCCAAAACATTTCCTTTTTTCAAACTTGTTTGCTAAGATGTATTGAAGTCAGCATTTTAAATAGCCATCTCTTTTTATCTTCTATCAAGAGGATAATGCTATTTACTTTTAATAGTTTCCTTTTTTATCGTCTATAAAGAAATTAACAAAAAAATAAATAAAAATCCATGTTTTCCTATCCCTTCTTATCCTATAGCAGTAGTTGCATTATCACATCTTCTGGGCTCAGATATTTATATGGTGATGCAGTTACACATCATGGAAAATATGCTGTGGTCTGCTGTGTATTTACAATTTATCAAATTGAATTTACCTGGGAGAATTGCTACAGTCATCTGGATGATAATTTGCAGGAGTTAATAAAGGCAGAGAGATCCACTTACACAGATCTGTAACAGCAGAAACTGTCTTAAAGTGCTAAGAGGGTGCTAACTGGCAATGTCCATCTCACCCCTTTTGTTTATTTAGTTTTCCTAAGTGCCGTAGTGAAACTCTGTTGTAGGCATGAATTGAAACCTTTTAAAAACTGTGTGGAGACTAAGGGCATTTGCTTGAGGGGAAATGACACCCCCCCCAGCATCTCTTTGTATCAGAGTAGGTGACCACACTGACAAAATAGACAAAAATTAGGTCAATGTCTTGTGGCCATTAGGTTTTTAATTGAATTTACCTGAACTGAACTCAGTTCAATGTAAACTGTGGCATAAATGGCCAAACGCAGTCATTCCCTTACATTGCTAAACTTGTTTTAAAAATGTAAATAGAAAATGTTACAAAAGATTATCAAATCTTATTCCTATAAATGTTTTTCACCTCATTTGTCAACTCATTCTTGCACTGGACTCCCAAAGCAAATGTAAGCAATGATCCTAAAAAGAATAGGAACTCGTTCTTTAAGTGCAAAAGCATCAGCCTTGTTCATGAAAGAATAAAGAGTCAGGCAGCACAAGCATTTGTGAACTGTGAGCCACTTCTTCAAATGATGGAAAGCATATGCCACACGGACTGTGAGGCATATGCTTCAGATATGTAAAAAACTGCAAAATAAATTTGACTAATGTTTAAGCCTTAAGGCATCAGAAGATTGTCACTTTTGTTGTAACAAACTAAGCACTCTGGAGAATTAAAATCCCCCTGGTATTGATTCTTACAGCACTGTCCTTGCAGAAAAGGCAAGTACCAGCAGATTTAATCACACCCAGGGTTAGTGCACATTAAAAAAAACACCCCCCCCCCAAAATTAAACCATGTTGCTTATATCCCACCCCACAGCACTTAAAGCATTCTCAAGGCAGTTTACAATATAATTATGCAAGCTCCTCATTGTCTTCCCCTGCCCCCAGTCAGTTTACCAATCTTGGTTAGGATGGAAGGCTGAGTGAACCTTGAGCCAGCCAACATAGTACTGAACTCAGGTTGTGAGCAGAGTTTGGGCTGCAGGACTGCACTATGACCATTGTGTCACAAAATTAATTGATAGATAACCCTTAGCCTCCATAGTAAGAGGGCTCATTATTACTCCTGAGCCAAAGATGAAGGATTTATAATGTTGGACCAGACCTCACCTGACTAGGGCCCAAATCTTTACATTGTCATCGAATGATAGAATCATAGAGTTGGAAGAGACCTCAAGGGCCATCTAGTACAACCCCCTACCATGCAGGAACCCCCATCCCAGGACTCCCAACTGATGGCCATCCAACTTCTGCTAAAAACCTCCAAAGAAGGAAACTCCACCACCCTCCTTGGCAGCATATTCTACTGCCGAACAGCTCTAACTGTCATGAAATTCTTCCCAATGTTTAATTTGAATCTCTTTTCCTGTAGTTTGAGACCATTGCCCCACGTCCTAGTCATGGGTCATTCTCTAGTCCTCTAGTCCTAGTCATGAAAGACATGGAGTGGCTGTGGTGGGCATGTCTGAGCCTGACCCATGTCATAGGGCTGTAGCCTACCTATAACACGGGCAAAAGGAGAGCCATGGATCTTCTTAGGGTATTTGTACACGACCCCTAAACTCCGCCGCAAATGGCTCCCAGCTCCAGAGCTTAAAATTGTTTCCCCACCAGCTCCGGAGTTTACAGATAATTAAGTGCGACCACGCCCACCTAAGCGCCTCCCAGCGCACTTTTCAGGTACCTGCTCTCCGGAGGTGAAAATTCCTGATGCGGATATAACGTAGTGACTGCCGGGCTCTCCTTGCTTCTGTTTGTTCTTTTTTTGCCCACTGCCCCTTTAAGAGATCTGAATGCAGTGCCTGGACGGGAGAACGGAGGTGAGCGGCATTCTTTTCTTCCTTTTTTTCTCCCTCCCCTCACGCAGCCAGCAGCCAGGAGTGCAGAGGGGGTGGGAATGCAGGAACAGCGACAAACCCCTAAGATCTCTGGTCCGAATTTAAGTGGCCAGCGGATCTTAGGGGTTGTGTGAAAAGGCTCTTAGTTACTGCCTGTACCACTTGGTGGGAGAGTCATGGATAATCCCCTGAGTTTGCTAAAGGAAAAGCAGGATAGGAGTGCAGTCATTTGATTGATTGATTGATTGCCCATCCCCAAGGACTACTCTGGGTGGTTTACAAACATAACAAAATAGGAATCATAAGCAGCAAACATTAACGAATTTAACCAACATTAAATTAAACCTTGCCTTAACCACCTTTATTTTATTTATTTATTTATTTATTTTTGCATTTGTATACCACTCCCATTTCCCAAGGGAGCTCTGGGCGGTTCACACAAAAAGCTTAACAGCAAATATCAATAAAACAATATAAAATAGTACTGGACAAGAGGCAAAAACTAACAAACATGAAAAGGAGAGAAAAGAAAAAAACCAACTTGGTACCACATTAGCAGTCGCCAAAGGCATCCCTGCACAGCCAGGTTTTAAGGGCTTTCCTAAAGGATGCCAATGAGGGAGCCTGGCGTATCTCACCGGGTAGCTTGTGCACATGTTGTACAGTAACAATAAAGGTGTTGTTGTTGTTTCAAAGCAATGGACCTTTCCCTGTAGTTGGGCTTATCAAAGCACAGAACGGAAACAGAAGTTACTTCTTCAGTGGACACATCCTCAGTCTTAATGGAGGAGACCCCAGACCCTAATCTCTCACTGGAAATCACAGCCTTGCCCCAGTCAGACGTTAGAATGAATTAGGTAAGACCGTTCACTAAAAAAATTCTATTTTATGCCAAGTCAGTCCTGGTCCAATTTATTGGGCAAGCCATTCCTCCGCGTGCGGGAGGCCATTGGCTGCGGCAATTCGCCCTGGAGGCTTGCCATTGGCTGTGGCCATTGGCCAAGGCCGAGCCAGGCGCTCCACCCCGCCGCCCCCCTCCCCTCTCTTCGCCAGCCAGCTTGGCATCTCTGGGCGGCTTCGGTTCAAAGCAGGGACACACGTCACCTCGCGGCCGGGCAACGGCCAGCCCTCCGCCTCCGCAGAGAGCGGACTACAGCTCCCAGAAGGCTTCGCGCCGCCGTTTTAAAAACAAAACGGAATCTCTTCCGCTCGTGCGGGGCGGGCGGGAGGGGGAAAGGAGGAGGAGGAGGCAAAGAAAGGGCGATTTTCCCCGTCTTTTGGGTGGGTGGGGGAGAGAGAGAGAGAGAGAGAGAGAGAGAGAGGGGCAGGCCAAGGAAGGAAAGCAAAGGCTCCGGAGCGGAAGTGGGCCCTGCTGGCAGAGAGAGGCCGCCCGGTTCCGGTTCCCTACCGCTTTCCTCGGCGACTGGAGAAGAGGCGGAGAAAGCGGGGAGGGAGGGAGAGAAGAGAGGGAGAGGGAGGGAGCAGGTGGAAGAAGATGGCGTCGGACCTGGAGACGGAGGTCCAGGCGATCGACAGGAGCTTGCTGGAATGCTCCGCCGAGGAGACCGCCTTGGTAAGAAAGGGTCGCCCCCCTCCTTCCCCGCCGTCCTCGCCTCGCCTCGGGCCCGGGGGAAGAGAGGTGGGAAACCGAGATAGATTGGGGGGGGGGGGTCGACGAGAGGCGTTTGGTGGTGGACAAGCGAAGAACGGAAGGAGGACGAGGACGAAGACCCCGGAGAACTAACTGGGGCTGCCGGGCCAGTTAAAGGAGAGAGCGAACCGAGCGTGGGGAATTGGGGGGGTGGGGTGGGGGTCCGGGTGGGCCCTGTCGGGGGGCTCCAGGTCGAAAGGGAAGGACCAGGGCAAGGAGGTTGGGGGCTGGAAGGCCTCAGGGCTCCCGTTCCAGGCAGGGGGGGGCAAGTAGGCAGTCGGGTGCCTCGAACCTCCGACGACGTGTAAAGAAA
>JAHTLZ010000275.1:10181082-10258156 GCA_023846285.1 Phrynocephalus versicolor | reverse complement strand
TTAGAGTATACCTCTGGAGGAATACTATAGAGTATACTATATAGATATACTAAGAGTATACCTCTGGAGTACTATATACTGCATACTAGCTTTTCCTGTTGAAAAAGTCTGTACAGTGGTACCCTGACTTAAGAGCAATTCGACTTAAGAGCGGAAAACTGTTGGCATTTTAACAGCCACCTTACAAATTTTAGATATGGTCTGCTCGACTTACAATTTTTTTTCCATTATTTTGATTTTTTAACTTATTTTTTCAGTTTTTTAGATAGGTACCCCGACTTAAGAGTAGTTTGAGTTAAGAGCATGCATTCGGAACAGATTAAATTTGTAAGTCAAGGTACAATTGTACATGGCAAGTAGCCAAATTCAGAAGCATTGCTTACAACACCTCCTGTTGTTAAACATCTGCATTAGAATTCTGGATCTGTGTGAGTTCTAAAATACTGTAAAGTTAAACTGCAGTGCTAAAATGTCCCATATGCCTGCATGAAGGTTGAAATGCTAGTGAATTTGTGGTCTCATGCTTATATTAATTCTTGGCTCAGAAAGCAACATGTAGTATGCTGGTTTTTGTCTACCTTACATTGTAGGCTTTCTGTTAAATAGATAGCATATACATATTTATCTCTTTATCTTTACATATTTTATATTCTTTTTTTTCCTCTGCAGGGACTGTGCAGTTGATCCAACATGTGTGTTATGCATGGAATGCTTTCTGGGAAGTGTTCACAGAGAACATAGATACAGGGTTAGTAAGACTATGGATGAAATTAACGAATTGTGTTGTAATCAAGAATCTACTGTAATTTGACCAGAACAAATTGCGTTGTAGCAAATTTCATGACAGCCCTTGGGAATGTCATCATTTTATTTCGCTTTTTTCCACTTAAATTCAGTAGTATTCTTTTTGTAAACATATAAGGTGCTCCGCTTGTCCAGGAAATCCTGAGGGATTGTTGTGCATCATTATTTTAATTAAACAATAGGCTTTGCTTTCTCCACATTATCGGAGACCTTGGTAGCCATGTTTTGGTTTTTGTTTATCAGCCAGATATGTCTAGCACAACAATTATCTGACTTTTTCATTTTGTAACTTAGACTAACAGCTAGTACATGATGACTATAGTTTTATGTACTGATGCTGAGGGAAATAAGACTCTGCCTTGCAAATTCATTCCACAAACAGTTAAATTAATCCCAAAGTCCCTGATGTAGAAAATGCTTAAAGAATAGTTATATAGCTTTCAATGTCTATGAGTGTAGAATTTGCAAAGAGTTTCCTCTTTTCTTTTTCTCCCTGGCATTTTCCAAATTATCCATTGGCTTTTGGGTATCAAGTGCAACCTCTTGAGGTTTTCATTTGACAGGCAGACCTTTCTGTTCATACATGTTCTGGAATAATATTTTAGATGACAACTTCCAGTGGTGGAGGTTTCTGTGACTGTGGCGACACTGAAGCTTGGAAAGAAGGTCCTTACTGCCAGAAGCATGAACACAACACTTCTGAAACTGAAGAGGAGGAGGTAATACTTGCAAAACTGAGACAATTGGGTTGAGTGAGGAAAACTGTGAGGGTACTATGTTCCAAGACCATATTGTCCGGTCCTCTCCATGCCATCCTATCATAACAGCTTGTTGCATCCTTTGTGGGCGGAGTTTGCTGTTGGAGTGGGAAGGGCCATACCACCCTAGGGTAGTAGCCCTAGGGCTAGATGGATGGTATAAAAGTCGAATAAATAAATAAATACCAAGACGGAAACAGAGCAAAGTGTTCCACAGGATTCTTGTTCAGGACTAGATGTTATAAAAATTGGGAGCCTTCTTCCTCGGGGCTTGCCAATTTTTGTAACACTTGTACCGTAGAAGAATTTTGTTAAGATGCAACAGTACGCCTGGTTTCTAAGCTTTCTGTGATCCAAGATGTTCCCAAACTGGACATTGGTTTTTTACACCTAGATCCCTTGGTTACTGTTATTTATTTATTTATATTGTGTGTCATGCCAACAAGGTTATTTCAGTTGGGAAGGGTCAGGGTCATCTGAGATCAGATCTACCCTTTATATTTCTGCCACCCAGGACATCCCCTGCCAGCAACTAATGGAATAGTATCCTTAGCTACAGAGAGACATGTTCCAGAGGTCTTGGCATGATTCTGGCGCTATATACATCTTGAAATTAATCAGGATTAACAGTAGTTTGGATGCCTCACGCAAAAGAAAAGAAAAATATTTTTTTCATCTCATTTGCTCTTGTTCCCTTGTTTTATTCTTCTACTGTTATGTCTTCATTTAATGTTTCAGTGGTACCTTGGTTAACAAACATAATCCGTTCTGGAAACAGGCTCGTAAACCAAAGCACTCGTGTATTAAAGCAAATTTCCCCATAGAAAATGATGGAATTTCAAATGATTCTTTTTGAGGTCCCAGTTTCCATTACAGTGAATCCTCGTATAATGAGCAGTTCATTTAACGTAAAATCCATACAACGGGGAAAAAATTCCACCACCACTCTCCCTCCCCCTCCCTCTCCAGTGTGAGCACGGGTGGTCCCTGGGGCTCCTCTCCACACCAGCGCCCGTGGCAATACGGTAATATCTTTGACGGCAATGGAGAAGGAGGGCTAGGTCCACCCACTTGGCCTAGCTGGACACCTGCAGCATGCCTTCCTGAGCACTGCCCGCTCATCTCTTTTCCTTCTCCCTTTCCTTCTCTCTTTCCCTCCCTCCCACAACTGCACCTCACCCCCTCCCACACCACCTGTGCACCCAGTGCTCACTCCCAGGGAGCCCAAGCCTGGCAGTGCAAGAGAGTCGAGGCTGCCCGATGGTGCTGCGGAGCTGCAGTGGCATTTGGGGCGGGGGAGGTGGTGGCATGTGCCTCGGGCAGCCTGTGCAGTGGGCCCATTTGCAGACCCTGCGCCTCTGGCTGCTGCTGGTGCTATTGCTGGCCGCCCTTGGGCTGCTCCACACTGCCGCATCACGCTTGGTCCCGCGGGCGGGTTCACTTTCCCCCAAGCAGCAGAAGCGCCACTGCCGCCCCTCCCTCCTTTGTCTCTCTTCCAGCCCCTCATTCGTGAGTTGGAGGCTCTGCTCTTTAATCTTCAACTTGCGTGTCCTCTCCCTCACTGGCCACCAGAGCCCCAGCGCCATGCTCAGGCTGTTTTGTCACACCTCCCTGCACTGTGCAGTGGTGTGAGCCTGAACACTCCGAGCCTTCACCTTGGTAACAATGCCCCCCTTTCCCACATCCTCCTCCTCCTCTCGCAAGCCCAGCAGAATTAACCCCTGTGCTGCCACACTCCATCCAAAATCTGTGTGTGTGGGGGGGGGGTCGCCTGTTTGCATTTCTGCATTTCTGTTCTGTACAACATAAAAATGGTCGTGATTAGGGATTACTCTGTTTTCAATGCATTCCTATGGGAAATCGCAGTTTGTACAAAGGAAATTTTGTTTAACAGAATTTCATTTGGAACAAATTAATTCCTTTATACAAGGTACCACTGTATTTCCTATGGGGAAATGTGCTTTGTCCGAGAGCTGGTGGCTGTGGCAGCGAGGGTCTGCCAGTCGTGCAGGCCAGCAGCTTCTTCCCAGGTTCTCGGTGGTGGTGGTGATGGCGGAAGCAGCGGGGTGCCAGGAATTTGTCTCTTTCCTCCATCCCACACCACCCAGCTCACCTCTTCATCCTCCTCTTCCATGGGGAGCACAGTGATGGTGGTTGTGGTGCCCTCTCAGAAGCGGAACAGGCTGGCCAGAGGCAAGCGTGCTGAGGTGTCATCATCTCCAGGCAGCAGGCTATGGTCCTCTGCGTGTCTCCCCAAGCAGGAAAAGCCATGATTGGGCCAGGGGAGCCATCGCTCCTGTCAGTGAGTGGGGCGAGTGGAGGTGACCTGTGGTGCTCGTATATCGAGGCATCACTTGTTGATCAAGGCACACCTTTTTAGAAATTTTTGCTTGTTGATCGAAATGCTCATAAATCGAGTTACTCGTTAACCGAGGTACTATTGTATATATGTACATCTTGTTTATTTATCTCCTTATCCTTGTTTAATCGCTATTGATATTGAGGAAGAAATTGGTAGATACTTTATAAGAATTTAGAAGAACAAACTGTTAATTGAAAACCCAGGAAGGGTAATTAAGGCTTTTAAAAGTAACTCGTGAGTCCCATCAACTACTCAATCATAATAATACAGTATGAGTCATCCTTCAAGACACTAAAATATTTTGGTAATATTTCTCCCTTGATCTTATTCTAGGACCCACTTGTGCACTTCTCAGAAGATATGATAGCAAAAGTTTATAATATTTTTGCTATCATGTTTCAGTATGCTGTAGATATATTAACTTGGGAAAAAGAAAATGAACTTCCACCAGCTTTAGAGACAGGGTAAGTGAAAATGTTGTCTGAGCTTTTAAGATATGCTGTGTTGATAGTATTGTAATTTTCATCAAGACATTATATGCAGTCCAAAGGTCTTGCGGTAGTAATACTGAAAACCATGTTACAGGCAAGGCAATATATTAATATGATTAATGGTTGTAAGGTAATGGTAAAGTTTCCCCCCACACATGGGTGCTAATCGTGTCCGACTCTGGGGGCGGTGCTCATCTCCATATTCAAGCCGAAGAGCCAGTGTTGTGCAAGTCCGTAGCCATATGGCCGGCATGGCTGCAAGGAAACACTGTTTTACCTTCCCACTTTTTTACGGCGGTACCTGTTTATCTACTTGCATTTACATGCTTTCGAACTGCTAGGTTGGCAGGAGCTGGGGTTAACAGCGGGGGCTCAATCCACTGCGTGGCACCCGGGATTCAAACCGCTAAGCTGCCGACTTTTCAGCCGACAGTTTTCAGTGCTCTAGCCCATTGAGCCACTATGCCCCATTTGTTTAACCCTGTAAACATCTCATTTAACCCTGTATACCACACAGAGTGGCCTTTGTTGCCAGATGGTACAGTATACAAGTCTAATAAGTAAGCAGGTAAATAAATATGTGATTTTTAAATGTTGCAGTTTATTGGCCATCATCCTATTGCTTGCCTATGCAATATTTCTGTACATATATTCTAATATATAGTAGTGAAGTAGTATTTATGATACTTTGACTGATTACGTTTATAACTTTCTGTGTTGTCGTTTCAGCAAAAAGAGTGATACATACTACTGTATGCTTTTTAATGATGAAGTTCACACATATGAGCAGGTGATTTACACACTTCAGAAAGCTGTCAATTGTACGCAAAAAGAGGCCATTGGTTTTGCAACAACTGTAGACAGAGATGTAAGTAAATGTTTGGGCTTCTGTTAAATGGTGAATGTAAATGATTAAGCTTGATAAAAGTTAAAGAAGATGATAAGTGCTTTTATGTTGTTCACCAACCTCTTGTTTTAGTTAGTTCCTGTTCAAGGGCAAGAAAAGACCAATTAACAGTGAAACAGTCCTCCTAGCTCTAAACAAAGCACATTTTGAAAAGCAGTTTGATCTCTCTGAAATCCTTGTTCAGTTTGAAGCTATGAAGAATGCATCGCTAATACTGAAATTATGGGTGAAGGAGCTCATGGCATATGGGGTTTCAGGAGGAAGAAGACCAGTTCAGGAAATGAGAAGACCAGAGAAACTCTTGCTGAGGCAGTGTAATGAGGACCAGTGTGTTTTAAATCAAGAAATTCTTCTTCAGCAGCTAGTCAATCTACTTTATATTATTACATGCGATAAAATACGTGCTATTTATATTTTATAAATATATGATTCATCTGCTTGGCTGATTTAGATGTGGTAAATTAAAGTTTAGGGTTTGTATTAACTGAAACCTTGCTGTTATTGGTAATGTGACTTGTGCATTTAGCAGATATCAGTCTGATTGTTAATGTTGAGTAGTACAGCATTGTAGAATTCCAGATTCAGTGATGCAAGTAAGTAAGATTCCAATCCTACACAGGCTTATAGTGTATTCAGATAAACCTCCCAAGCTCATTGGGGCTTGGTGTAGACTCCAGTTAGCTTTTAATTATTCAATATTCCATTAAAATGCAGTATTTTAAGTTTTAGCTATATTTGTAATAAACATTCCCATGGCTATTAAACCTTAACAGGGACGCAGGTCAGTTCGCTATGGAGATTTCCAGTACTGTGATCAAGCCAAATCAGTAATTGTGGTAAGTTGTCATTGCTGCTTTTCTCTTAGTACAGTGAGACATTGTTACTTGGGTAGCATACCTCTGTTATTGTGCATCAAATGCAAGAATATATTTATTATGGGATGGCCAGACAACTGTGTACTGAAACCAGAGGTCCTCACTGTCTGGGATTCAATCCCAGGTAGCCAGCTCAAGGTTGTCTCTGCCTTCTTATCCTTCCAAGTTTGGTAAAATGAGTACCTAGCTTGCTGGGGGGAGGGGGGTGATGTGTAGCCTGTATAATTAAACAGTAAACCACCCAGAGAGTGCTTTAAGGTTTAAAAATGATTCTGCTATCAAATAATGGCCTGGGAGTGGTAGTCATATGACTACTTAGCGTTTTAATGCGTAGACCTTGGAAAAATTACAGTTCCTGGAATCTGTTTTCTGGGAGTTAACAGTTCTCAAGGGGAACTTTTTCAAAGCCTGCTTGTACAAAGTGTTGTATGTATGGTTGCTTTTAAATGTAGTCCAGAAAGTCATTCTGTTTCCAGCCAGCTGCTGAACCTCTTCGTATAACCAAAATGCAATGGCTGAACATCAGGCTGTGACTGAAAGGTCATTGGCAGCTCTCAGTCTATTCCCAAGCACAATTCAGTTTGCTGTTGTGTTTTCACAGTGGCTGTGTCCATGTACCTCTCTTGAAACTGTGTGTGACGCTGGACTTTTGTCAAATATTCCTGAGGTTGTTGATCCTCACATTGCAAAGAGAGTTTTGGTTTTATGACATCATGAAAATTTGTAGGTATAAGGTATAATTATATAGGGAGTCTTTGATTCTGAACTTACAAAAACTCAGAAACTCTGTTTTTCTAAGATTCAACCTGGCTGTCAGTTGGTTGAGTCTAAGATGATAAGTATTGTGTTTTATGAAAACGCATGAATAACTTCTTTGCTTTTTCTTACTCTCTTTCATTTCTGAAGAGAAACACCAGTCGCCAGACTAAGCCGCTGAAGGTTCAGGTTATGCATTCATCTATAGTCGCCCATCAGAGTTTTGGTTTGAAGCTTCTGGCTTGGCTAGGCAATGTAATTGGATATTCAGGTATGAGCATTTAAAATATGATACAAAATGAGGGAAAATTCCTTAATGGAAAGCAGAACATTCTTCTTTCTAGGGAAGAGTAATAGAGTAATATGCACAGCACATTTTTTTTCTTTTGCAGTTCAATTAAGAGTCCATAGATCAAGCACTTGTTTTTGTAAACAAGACATAATAGTCATTAAAATAGTAAGCATTACAGAAATGTTAGTTCTTCTAAAGAAATTACCTAAACAGTACAGTAAAATAAATCCCACATTTACCATTTAACATGGGGATAAACAACAAAATAATGACCAAAAACAGGCCATTGCAGAATTTTCTATAATGGAGATTAAATATTGTTGGTACAATTGAGTTGTACGCTCCTACATGGAATTGAATTACTGCAAACTCCTTTGGGTCTTTGTGTTGCATTTTGTTTTTGACTAGATGGTCTTCGAAGAATACTGTGTCAGGTTGGCTTACAAGAAGGACCAGAAGGAGAAAATTCTTCTCTTGTGGACAAACTCATGCTGTCTGATTCTAAGCTTTGGAAAGGTAGGTTATTTTCCAATTTTTCTTTTTCAAAAGAAGCCTGCTTGAGACACAGAGCTGCAGCTGAGAACTCCTCCTCTTTCAATATAAGCTGAGGCACTAGCATATGTCAGGTAGAAAGAAGATGTTTGAAATAATAGGAAGAGAACTCTGATTTCGGGTTCCCGTGTAGGGAATTCCCAGATGTTCCCTGTGCTGGCTCTTCCCTGTGCTGGCTCTACTGCAGACTGTAGAGTGGCAAAATGAGATATGCTGCACTGGAGTTCATAAGGAGCAAACTGAAAAGTGGGAACAGCCTTTTCAGACAAGCAAAATCAAGCCAAGATGGTAATTCCATGGCCACTTGCTAGGTAATAAACCATATTGGAGGTCTGTTGTTGGAATATGCCTGCAATAAGATTCTGATGTAAAACCACCTGGAGGTCAAAAGGGCTGGTTTTACCTATTTGAAAAGTCATTACATTTCCCTGCAAAAGTAGTCCACGTGCTCTAAAACTATTCAAGACTTTCTTTGCTGATAGAAACTTAGCAAATAACAATTCTTGTATTTTTTTGGGAAAACAACAGGAGCTAGAAGTGTGTACCACCAGTTATTCATGAGCAGCCTGCTTATGGATTTGAAGTATAAGAAGCTTTTTGCCATCCGGTTTGCAAGAGTGAGTATCTTTTTATAGCTGTTAAAAAGTACTTTAAAGTGCAAATGGAAACACTGTGAATGGAATACGCAGTTGTGCTACTAAACAATGATGACCCTCATAGGCGTCTCCTGGTCGTGTTGGTGCATGTGCAAGGGCTACTTGCTGACTTGATGCCGGGGGTGGGGAAGATCTGCATGTACACTGGTAGCCTACACTCATGGAACTGGCTTCTGCATTGGCCTCCGTGTGGTGTCCTTGTTTGTATTTGAGCAGTTGGTGTGCACTGAAATACGCTACAGTTTTTGATTAGACATATAGGAATCGGCATTCTTTTGTGGTTTGGAGAGTGTATACCAGTGGTATCCTTTCTGTTGCATTCCCTTGCCAGTTAGTTCTAACTAGGCCTGTTGCAGTAGTTAATAGGAGTTCCGTTGATTTCAATGGGGAAATAACAATTAGATTTGGGTTATTATGGTTTAATTCCTGTGTCATACTAATAGAGGATAGGTAGCCTGGTCGATTCCACCCCCTTCCTTATAGATTTCCCTGTAATCCTAAAGCAGAGATGAACCTATCCAGAGATGGATAGGAAGCTGCCCAATCCTAGACTGAAGTGTTTCCTGCTCCTCCAAAGCAGCTTTTAAGTACTGAAGTCAGGTGGGGAGGGCTGATAGTTCAGCTAATAGCAGTTGTTCTGTCACCCGTATCTCAGCATTGGACATCGCCTTGTCTTTTAAATCAGGAGTTGTAGCCTGAAACCCTCCAGATGTTGATATCCTCCTGACTGTTGATTGAGAATGATGGTAATCTCTTAAGCCAGGCATGTCCAAACTTCAGCCCTCCTGATGTTTTGGACCACAACTCCCAGAATTCTAAGCTTAGATTGCCAATGGCAAAGGACTTGTGGGAGTTGTGGTCCAAAACATCAGGAGGGGCGAAGTTTGGACATGCCTATCTTAGGCAACATGAGTAGAGGCATAGGTTCCCCACCACCCACCCACCTACCCCATTTAATAGTTGCAGTGACATTACTTGATCCCCTGGTAAATTTTGCGTTGAAACAAGTATCGCTTTATGGGGTGTGAACCAATGTCTGTTTGTTTTCCCTAATAACTAGGAGCGTAATTTGAAAAAAATGGAAAATGTTTCTTACATATTGCACTGCTTCCCAAAGAGGATTTCTAAATATTGGCTAAACGAAGTAACATTCCTTATAGCAACTGATGCTTGTGATATTCTTAATTAGCTTGCTTCCCCCCTCCCTTTTACACAAGTAATTCTTGTTGCCTGAACTGTGACTTCTTCTTGGCCTATTAAATTGTGATGGTACAGCCCATTTGCTTTTCGCTCCTTCTGCGCTCATGCAGTTTAAGCACAAAATTTTTTCCTACCAACAAACACATCTGGACATAACAACCAGTCAGTATGGATTAGAGGTAAATTTCCCCTTGTTGTTTAGAATTATCGGCAGTTGCAGAGAGATTTTATGGAGGATGATCACGAGCGGCCCGTGTCGGTTACTGCTCTCTCTGTTCAACTCTTCACTGTACCTACTCTGGTGAGTAGTGCTACCTTTTTTTTTTTAAAACTGATAGCCGGTACCCTTTGCCTTTTTGCCTCCTTCTTAATAGAATTATGAGCGATTGCAGAATTATTTTGTGAAAGATGACCACGACAGAGAGTACTCAGTTGCTGACCTCTCAGTACAGATATTCACAGTGCCTTCACTTGTAAGTACTGAAGGGTTGAATGAAACCCTGCTTGCTCTGACTCCTGTTCAAAGATTCAACATGTTATTGTTTTTATATATCGCCATCAGGGGTTGCAGAGTCTTACAGAATTGTGTAGGTTAAAAAAGACATGCAAAGAGATCCCTTTCCCTAAGGGGATTAGAATCTAAAATAGGGAGTGAAGAAATCCGGCAGGAGGTAAGGTGTGATTAGTGTTACTTCTACTGTATTAAGTAACCAAAATAACTTCTGTTAGCATTGTAGCTGTGGCACAACAGATTCATAGATGTATTTCTGTCCCAGGAAATAAATACAAATGGTTGTCATTTGTGAAGTTGTAAACGTTGTGCCTGCAATTCAGTCACATCCATGTACAATTTCTTTTGTTTTCTTTCAGACGCAGATGGCTGCTACAAAATTGCTCTATTGGTTTTTGTCATTGGAGCGAATTGACATATCCCAGAATTGACATAATGCGAGTTTTTTAAAAATCCTAATGAATGAAGAATAAAGTTAAATAGTTTCAGTAATGTGCACACTTTATTCCTTCAAAAGGATCTTAACATGCATCTTAGTTGAGATGGAAATAAACTGCTTCTCTTCTTGACTATATTGGAAGTTGTTTTCCTCAGAATTAAAATCAGATGTTAAATTATTGATGTAGCATACGGGTGTTAGCATCTTTTATATTTGTATCAGCAGTATGTAAAGCTGTATCAGTCATCAAAACTAAAACTACTGGATATAGTCATGGATTTGTAATGTAATATTCAATCATTCTTCCAAAGATCTTGGAAGTAGCACATGAGGTTCTCAGGCAGTAATTACATTTACAGATAATATGGGAATTGCTCTGGGATTGGGTCAGATTCGTGTTATTATTCCTTAACTATATAACACTGCGAATCAGCCTGGAGCCCTCCCTCTGAATTCTTTTCCTCCACTCCCAGGATTTCGACTTTTTTGCAGCAAATGCATTCACATCAGTTGAGGCCTTGGTGCCAGCACTGCCATAAGGTGGTACTAGGGCTCATAGGCAATAAACAAGAAAGACGGAGTGGAAGAACCCACTAATCAGCACTTCTTTGCCCTTTGTTATAGTATCTATGCCAGTGATGGCGGACATTTTCGAGACCGAGTGCCCAAACTGCAATTCAAAACCCACTAATTTTTTTGCAAAGTGCCAATATAGTAATTGAACCTGTATACAGGTAACTATGAAGGGGTGATGTTGGGTGCCCACAGAAAGGGCTCCGAGTGCCACCTTTGGCACCCGTGCCATAGGTTCGCCATCACTGATCTATGCTATAGCTGTGCTGCCTAAACTGCAAATCTTGAATGGCTGCAACAGAAGCTGTCCAAACAAACTGTAAAGGGCCAGTTTCCTCCGTTCTCTAGTGCCTTGACTTTCTGTTTGTTAATTCATAGTTGATCAATTTGTATTTTTTCCCCACCTTTTAAATGTGCCCTCAGGTGGTTTTCTGTTTAGGAACTGACTTATCCTGCCAATGGTTGCTTTTGCTACAAAAATGTAACGTATTAGACGCATACAGATCATCCTTCTGAATGTCGCTCTGTTTTCTTAGTCCCTTATTTCTCTCAGCTGTGGACACTGAACAAATTTAAATGTTTCTTTTCCATAGGCGCGAATGTTAATAATAGAAGAGAACCTCATGACAACTATCATCTCTACATTCATGGATCATTTACGTCATCGAGATGTTCAGGGCCGTTTTCAGTTTGAACGGTACACTGCACTCCAGGCTTTCAAATTCCGGCGAGTACAAAGCCTAATTCAGGATTTAAAGTAAGCAGGTTTTTAATCTAATCGGTCAGAATACTTCTCCATAGGTACAAAAAAATCGGGTTGCAAACATATTTTTCCTCTGTCTAGGTATGTGTTGATAAGCAAGCCAGTTGACTGGTCCGATGATCTGAGGCAAAAATTTCTAGAAGGATTTGATGTCTTTTTGGAGTTGCTAAAGTGTATGCAGGTAGGTGATTTTTCTTAATTTATACTTACTGTAGGGAAGCAAAGGTGATGGTATAAGGTCCTCTTCATTTTCCTCTTAGATTTCCAGTATCTTGCTGATTTTTCCCCCTTAGATTTTGTTGCTGTGAGGGAATGACGAGTTGGAATGCAGTGTATTTATTTACATATTGATTTAATTGTTTCTAATCCAGCCTGTCATTGACGAATCTCAAGTCAGGTATAATCAATAAAATTGCAGTAACAGAATTTAACAGATTTTGAATTGCTTTAAAATAAAAGATCTTAAGACTCTTAATACAATTTAACGAGTAGCAGTTTAATAATGGGGTAGTTGGTTGTCGCTCTTCTGTTTCTGCAGAGTGCATGGTTTTTGCAGATCTCTTTGTAAAGCAGTGGTGGAAAAGCCTGTTAGCAGGTAGAAGTTAAAAGAGTTTGTAAGGGGCACATGTGATCTTCCTTTTGTTCTCTTTTCCATGCACATACCTCCCGTACACGAAATGTGGATTAGTAGTTCCTCACCTCACCTGTAGGCAGCTCACCCCTATTGCTTTTCTTCTGTCTCAAGGGTATGGATCCTATAACCCGTCAAGTAGGGCAGCATATTGAGATGGAACCAGAATGGGAAGCAGCATTCACCTTACAGATGAAACTGACCCATGTAATCTCTATGATGCAAGACTGGTGTGCTTTAGACGTAAGTTGTATTTCATTCAGATGTATTCAGATTTTCTCTGAAGAACTAAATTTCATTTTGCTTGCAGTGCAAATAATGCTCATCTGTTTGAAAGTGGGATCTCAAATACCATGCATTTTCTTTTAAATGGAACATTAGTGCAAATTGTGTCGGCTTGGTTGAACAAAACAACTGAAGTTTGAACTTGTATCTCTGTTGAAGTGTAAGGAGAACTGTGACTCCTACGTAAATGTCTTACATAAATATGTTTAGATGTCTATGTGGGGAAAAACCCTCTACTATCAGGTTATCTTCCCCGTGCTGATGGAAGTCTGTTTGATTCAATGGGTGACATTGAAGGAGAGATTTTATTTGTGTTTCATTTTCATTTATTATAAGTGCAGGACAGCCATTCAAAAGCAAAAAGTATTCTGCTTATATGCCATACCACTTCAAGTAGTCTCTGGGCAGTTTACAGTTTTTAATTACATTATGCAGGCTACACATTGCCCCTCCAGCAAGCTGGGTATTTATTTTACCGACCACTGAAGGATGGAAGCTGAGTCAGCCATGAGCCTGCTACCTGGGATTGAACCCCAGGTCATGAACAGAGTTTTACCTGCAGTGCAGGCATTTAACCACTGTGCCACGGGGGCAGACAAATTGAGCAGAAAGGCAGATATCAGTGCTCTCTGATGAAGTTAATTAGATGCAAGGACAGTTTCAAAACCTCATTTTATTTATGCAGTGCTCCTGGTATGATTGATAGAACAATGTACCAGTTGCTTTCTTGTTGTACATGCAGTTGCACAGAATTTTATATCCTTGGCTGTAACTTTGCTTGACAAGTCAGGAAGATGGAGATATAAATAATATGCAGGAGACCTTCCTAGTAATTTTTTTTCAAAATGGGAGACATATATGTTTTCTGGATGTCTTCATAAAATAGACAGCATAATGGTTGCAGTACGTAAGAGTTGTGTTCCTATTGTCACAAGCATTTTCATTCTTCCCAGGAAAAAGTGCTCATCGAGGCATATAAGAAATGTCTGACTGCACTGATGCAATGCCACAGTGGTTTTACTGATGGAGAGCAGCCTATTGATCTCAACTTGTGTGGACACTCCGTTGAGACTATCCGATACTGTGTCTCTCAGGAAAAAGTTAGCATTCACCTCCCTGTTTCTCGTTTACTTGCAGGTAAGAACTAAATAGCTTCATGGAACATTGGATTTTGAATGGATGAATTTTGAATTCATTCATTCATTTTGGATTTTGTTTTTAAAAAGCCATTCATACAAGCACAGTTTGTCCAGAAATAAGATGTGATGATGATGCTATTTAGAGATGAAAGTTTACTGTTGCTATCGTGTTTATTTTGGTCACCCCCACTTCACATTTCAATATGCGCTACAGAAATTGTGGCATGAGCCTGTGTGCTGCATAAAGCTGTTTAATAGCTTATATGTTCTGCTAAGGCTATTGACCCAGTTACTTTGGATGGTGATACTTGTTTTCTTCAGAAGTGATCTGGGTGTCTTTCAATATTCATCTCATGCTTGTGGTTGATGGTAGTGGTGCAAGGTATTGCTGTGGGTATGAATGACAATATCTCACTGCGTTTAGACCATGCGCAAAAAGTCAGTTATGTGTGTTGCCCTAACAGGCCCTTTTCAAACTCTTATGTTTTGTATTTGCAGGCAAGCTGTTAAAAAAAGTGGCTTGTCAAGACCTATCAGGCTGCATACATGGCTATTGTACTGCATATGATCCTAGAGCTGAGAGATTGATGGGCCTAGAAACAACTTAATTTTCTCCAGTAGTTGAATGCAAGCTCTCAAATGCACAGATAAGTGCTTGGAGTACATCTAAAACTAGGTTGTGTTCTATCGAAGCTGGTGGTCATACCTGCTTGCTCAGAGGTCACACAGGAATTCAGTTCAGTTCACTTTATTGAAACAGCAGTACTTCTTGCTTATGGGAATATTGCATTGGCATGTTTAGTGAAGCAGTTATGCATTTATATCTAATATGATCTTACCTGCTAGGATAATTTTGTCTCAGTTATATGTAAACTTGTAAGAATTGGCTGCCACACCTAGATTCCTAGTTTGGAAAATATACCTTCTAGTAACCTCATGATTTTCTCAGAATTGAGTGCTTAATATGAGGCATAGAAGAGCATAATGTTTACTGCAAAAATATTCTTTATGTGACTCTAGGTTTACATGTGCTTCTGAGCAGAACTGAAGTGGCATACAAGTTTCCGGAACAACTGCCAATGGTGAGTAATACAACACTGCTTAATTTCTTTCTGGCTACGACTAGGTGGTTGTTTTTAAAGTGCAATAACTTCGAGTGCAACAAATGTTGACGGTGATAAAAATAAATGGACAAAATAACTGCAAAGAAAAAGCATTGGATCTGGTTAATTTTGTAAATTAAATGTTAAGGAATTTCTCAGTTGTCGACAACACTTTAATATTTTTTCTACTTGATAAAAGAATGGGGTGTGTGTGTTGCTAATCCGCATCTGCGTGCATTCCTAAGTGCCTTCATAATTTCTCAACTTTTACAGCTACAGCAACAAAGCGTCATAGAACGGATTGTTGATGCCAGAGGCTTAATTTTATTTCTGTGGAACTGTTGGGTTGTTCTTGAGCTGTGGGTCCTTATGTGTGTTAAGGAGGTATAATAGTAAGTCTTTAATGTTAGTATTGAAGCCTATTAATGAAACATACTGTAGTAACCTTCCAAACAAGGCTATGCCTGCGAGATTTTTTTTTTTTTAGCCACTGGGAATATATGTGCTTTCATATTGGTGTTGGAATTGACTATGGTTTAGTAATTTTTGGAGGTGTCATGGTGAATACAGAAGTTTGGGGATTAAGCATTTCACCTTGCTGCAAAGGGTCTTGCTGAACAACAGATTCTTCCTTGCCACCAAGATGGTACCAAAAAAAGTGGGGGGCAGGTACCCTGGGTTTCTTTGGGCAACAGCTTGAGCAGTGAAGAAACACCTACATATCCATTAGTTATTCAAAGGAGAATGTAGCACTCCATTGTGGTTAAGGAAATAAGGTCACTAGCAGGCAAAGGATGCTAGAGGGTGCTCTAGGCAAAGCATGCTAGGAGAAGGGGGGGAGGGAGATTCCACTAACTTGCTGTTTTTTTCAAGAGTAGTTGATTTCTATTGCAAAAAAAGGCTTTTAAGGGGCTTAAAGCGTCCTTAAAATCAAAAGCCTTCTTTTTTCTTTCATTCAAACGATGCAGAGTGAACTCAGTCCGCCTATGCTAATAGAACATCCCCTACGGTGTCTTGTTCTGTGTGCCCAAGTGCATGCTGGGATGTGGAGAAGGAACGGCTTCTCGCTTGTCAACCAAGTAAGTCTGATAACTTCCATTACCTCTTCTTATGTAAACCAGGGAGTCATGGGAGAGATCGAAGCAATTAGTTAATTGTGCTAGCCTGAGTAGCTACCTAGATAATCTCGATATTTACAGAGCGATGTTATGGTGTTACATGTTTGTTAAGAAGTGTCATTGAATTCAAAATGTGTACTATTTCAGACTTTTGTGTCAGTGAATGAGAAACATGAAGCACCACTGACAGCAGTATATAAATGTTGTTTGTTGTTCTTTCCCTGCCTTTTTTCTTAAAAGGACCCAAGGTGGCTTACATAATTGAAAGTCAGTACTTAAGCCTGAATACACTGAGTATAAATAGGCATCTTACATCATTAAAAGACAATATTAAAGCTGAAACAATAAGCTGAAACAATACAGATATTAAAGAAGAACAAATACCACTCGAAGAGATGGCATACACAATTAGTGCTAAAGACCCAGTCAGGGCATTAACGCAGCAACAATCTATCTATTTTAATTAGTTAATATTCTTTTAGTTGGGCACATGAGCAGCAAGATTTTATTATTCATATATTAATAGTTTTTAAACTGCTTGTTATTTTGATGGTTTTAATATGTTGTTGCAGTTTTTAAACATACTGTTGTATGCCACCCAGAGACCATTAGGTAGTGGAGCGGCTTAAAAATTTCTGTAAAATAAATAAATAAATAAATAAAAGCAACACTCCTGTAGCCATAAATTAAATGGAATAGAATGGTAAAGGGTTTCAAATGTATTATTCAAAGAAACAATGTACAGTATAAAGAACAATGAAGGATGATCTGGAGTGTTAGTGGAAATACCCCATGCTTCTAGGGACAGATTCCGTGACCTATTAATAAATAAATGCAGCAAGCAACATCTTTTCATTGGATCAAGTTCTATTTTCAGACCAATTGTGAAGTTAAAAAAAAAAGCTTGTACATTCTAATCACCTTGTAAAATGCACAGTTGCAATAAAAGTATTCCTTCATCCTTGGAAAATTCTGCACCTTGCTTCTGGTGTTGAGTTCTCTGTTTGTCACATCTTGTTCCTTTCCTCCACAGATCTACTACTATCATAATGTGAAATGCAGAAAAGAAATGTTTGACAAAGACATAGTAATGCTTCAGGTAAAATTATTGAGTACTCTTTATGGAGATTTATGTATGTAAACCCTTTCCTGTTAGCTCTGTACAACTGGATAAAAGGACCTTTTTACTCTGTCATTCATCAATTGCCTTTAAAGGAGCATGTTTTTAAACCCAAAATGTTGTGTTTCCTTTTATTTCTTGAAATTTTTGGAAAACATTTTATGACTTGGTATTTGAATATTCCCCATGCTCTATAGTTCTGTGCATGCAGTTTCTTATGACAAATTCAGGTTTCTCAAGCTTTTTCTGTCGCTTGTTCTCATGTATACTTCCACAATGCAAAAAACTCTGCATGCATAGTTTGAGAAAACTAATCACTTAGAACAAATAGAGTTCTAAAAAGGAAGTGACATGTTTTTAATTTTAAAACTTTCAAAATATTTATTGATACTTGTTATTAAAACAGATTTCACAATACAGTTGAACATTAAAAGGTCTATAATGTAAACTTTCTGCCAGCTCTAGACGAAACCTAAAGAATGCTGGTTATCCATTACAATATAGAATTTCTCTTATACAGATAAAACGCTACAAATTCCATGTTTCCTGTACATTTTTTTTAGTTTTAATAAGTATAATAGGTTGCCTTGTTTCCAATTCATCTATGATAAATAGTATGTTATTTTTTTCTTTAGACAGGTGCATCCATGATGGATCCAAACCATTTCCTCATGATAATGCTTAGTCGCTTTGAACTTTATCAAATATTTAGTACTCCTGATTATGGCAAAAGATTTACCTCTGAAAATTCTAATAAGGTATGTTGCAGACTGTTTCAAAGTTAATTTTCATACCTTTAAAATGTTGTGTACAAGGTGTCATACATTCAACTAAGGTAGTAATAAGAAATCTAAAAACAATTTATAGAATACATTGTGGGTTTTTTTTCCCCCTTTCAGGATGTGGTTCAACAAAACAATACACTTATTGAAGAAATGTTGTACCTGATTATAATTATTGTTGGTAAGTTGGTTTTCCCTCTACTTTAGTCACTGTGTTACAGGGTAGCTTGGGGTTTGGCTTTACAGTGGTGCCCCACTTTAATGTCCTGTTTTATGTAATATCCGCATGACGTAAGGAAGTACTTTGGAAATAATGCATCTGTTTATGCATTTTTAACTAAAAAAACCCCACTTTATGCATTTTTACGCAGAAACCCCACTTTACGCATTTTCCCAAAGAACTTCATTTCCTAGGATGCATTGTGCTGCATGGGGATCTGCTTTACGTAATTTCCGTTTGATATAACCTAGAGGATGGATTATTTCCGTAAAGCGGGGTACCACTGTATTTCCTTATGGGCAGTGTCTTTACTGGTTTTCTACCCAAAAGGAGAGGAAGAGGAAACACAATTGATTATTGTACACCTTTCCCCCGTAGTACCATGCAGATCCTGGGGTGAGATGTGGGGACTGCTCACATCTCTTGCCATGTAAACATGTGAATTCTCCAGATGTGATACCAGAAATATGGTCACTTCTGCTTTCTTTCCCCATTCTGTGCAATATAGCTTTGTATGTGTTTGCTCACAAGGATAAGAACTTAGTAAATGAAAAATGAGTAACAAAAATTGATCAGAGTGTGCTGTAATTCTTGGTTCTGTGCCTTGGTTGTTTGGCAGGTGAGAGATTTATTCCTGGTGTTGGCCAGGTGAATGCTACAGATGAAATCAAAAGAGAAATTGTCCATCAGTTGAGCATCAGACCCATGGCTCACAGTGAATTAGTAAAAGCATTACCAGAAGATGTAAGTGTTATTAGAAATGTATTCAGATTGCTTCTGTAAGTTGACGTTAACACCTTTGGGACATGCGGTGACCCATATGGAAGGCACAGGAGGGAGGGAAAAATACTATATTTTGAAGGCTAGCAATAGATAACTTTTATTGGACATGACTGTGCCAGATGATGTACTTTTTTTTTTTTTGCATCTTACCTTGCTTCTTTCCTAATATTCCCTGGAAAATACTCAGTATGTTGAATTCACTTAGCGGAATATATTGAATTTAGGAACAGGAGACTTAAGCATGGGTTATTAAAGTCAGATTTCAATGATGGTATAGATATGTGAGTCTTTTAAGGCAAATATTAGGGGCGCAGCGGTTGGTTCATATGTACATGAAGTGATGCGTACTTTTTTCTTTTCTGAATTGCTTAGGAGAACAAAGAGACTGGAATGGAAACGGTCATCGAATCAGTGGCGTGTTTCAAGTAATGTGCTTCTTGCAATCATCTTTTTTTTTTAATATAGGAAATAATGTCACCATGCAGCCTAAACTGTGCACAGTAAATTATATTAAATTAGTGTCTTTTACCATATACAGTATGTAATCAAAGACAAACAATACTGGGATCTGAAAGTAGAACTCGCCATTTTCATTATCTGGAAGAACACTCTTCACCCAAAGTTTTTGAGAAACAAAACAAAACATGTTTGTATTTAGCTCTGTTCCATCCCCACAACAGTAATATTAGAAAGGATGGCCATACTCTTCATTTTGGTCAGGAGAGGAAGAGAAAAGGGGAATAGCCGTGCATGCTACTTACCAGCAGATTAAGCCCAAGGAAACAGGGTCTTTGAAAAGAAAGAAAAGTTACATGTTCAGAGGTGGGTGGCATAGTAATACACATTTGTTACATTGAAAGAAGACAAAGGATAATCCTTACAGGCCCTTTGCTTGATTCTTTACTCAACTTTCAAATGGCTTGCCATTTCTCCGTTTTAGAACCTCTTTACAAGCAGTGTTCAGTTATTAGTGGTGCATTCTAATTTTCAATTGTATTTCAGGAAACCAGGATTAACAGGCAGAGGATTGTATGAGTTGAAACCCGAATGTGCTAAAGATTTCAACCTATATTTTTATCATTTTTCAAGGGCTGAACAATCCAAGGTAACTATGGAAGAGATTTTCAAAGAGCTGGCCATGTTAGTACTTAAAAGCTTGTAAAAAAAATTAAGCACCTTACATAAGAACATAAGAAGAGACATGCTGGATCAGGCCAAAGGCCCATCTAGTCTAGCTTCCTGTATCTCACAGTGGCCCCACCAAATGTGTCCGGGAGCGCACAAGACTAGATATGTGTCTCCTGATACCACTCCCCTGCATCTGGCCCTTGAAGTACCTCAGTTTTAAGCCTGGAGATTACACATCTCTATCATGGTTTGTAACGTGTGATGGACTTTTCCTCCAGGAATCTGTCTAATCCCCTTTTGAAGGCATCCAGGCCGGAGGCCATCACCACATCCTGTAGCAGGGAGTTCCACAGACTAACAACAGGGAGGGTAAAAAAATTCTTTTGTCTGTTCTCACTCTCCCAACCCTCAGCTTGAGTGGATGTCCCCAGTTCTGGTATTTTGTGAGAGGGAGAAGAGTGTCCCTCTGTCCACTTTACTCATGCCCTGAATTATCTTCTCCGTCTCAATCATATCCCCTCTTAGGCACCTTTTTTCCAGACTAAAGAGCCCCAAATGTTTTACTCTTTCCTCATAAGGGAGGTCCCCCAGCCCCGTAATCATTTTAGTTGCTTTCTTCTATACCTTTTCCAGTTCCACTATGTCTTTTTTGAGATGCGGTGAAGATTAACAGTTTTATTTCAGTGTGAGCTTTTTATAGATTGCTGTCCACTTCCTCAAACATGTGGACTATAACAAACCACTCTAGGTCAGCTTCTTTTTCTCATCTCATTTGATTCCCAGCCCTCCATCATATCCTCTTTTTATATACATTTGTGGCCTAGCTCTTGTGCTTCATGTGTCTGGCAGGGGAGCAGATAGTATTTAGGGCAACATATTCTAAGGGGGTGACACATTCTGATCAGGTTTGTGGGATGCAGAGAAAATGAAATCAATTTAGCACGCTGATTTAAGCAGATCTTGTATTTGGGTCCAAGACATTATTTCTTTGCTTCATGTCTAAGGGAATTAAGCTTAATTCTTTTTTATAAACTAAATTTTTGGACTTGAAGGGAAACTGTGTTTGTACCATTTAACTGGAGGGGGGAAACTGAATCCATTTGGCAGTGATTATGTATGAGTGTTTCATCTGCAATTTGGTTCTTATATTGATCTGTGCCACAGTGCTAATACTAGAAGCATTGTAGAAATAGAATAAATATGCCACTGGCAAGACGGGTAGCGTACAAGTTGTACAAATTATTATTTGTACAACTTGCAATTATTAGTACCAGCTGTAAACTAGGGCTTGGTTCAAAGGGAAACTCAAAGGGAAAATGACTGAAAAATCCATCTTTAATAAAGATAACTTGCACTTGTGTAGTGTGGGATTTTATAAAAAAAGTCAAGTGTAATGTCCAGTTAACTTTACAGTCATCATATTGTTGTCTTTAATACTTTTTCGTTTTTTAAATAAGGCTGAGGAAGCCCAAAGAAAACTAAGACGACAGAATCGGGAAGATACAGGTATTGGTCTCAATAATTTAAATAGTTGTCCCTGTGGTTTTACCACACCTCTTAAAATTTGCATTTATTTTCAGCAAGTTAGAGTGCTGAAAATGTCGGCTGAAAAGTTGGCAGCTTGGCGGTTCGAATCTTAGGTGCCACACAGTCGAGTGAGCTCCCACTGTTAAACCCAGATCCTGCCAACCTAGCAGTTCGAAAGCATGTAAATGTAAATAAATAGGTACTGCCGTATAAAAGCGGGAAGATAGTGTTCAATGTGCAGAAATGCATTTAGCCATGCCTGTCACATGGCCACGGAATTGCACAATACTGGCTCTTTGGCTTCAAAACGGAGATGAGCATCACCCATAGAGTCAGACATGACTAGCTCGCACGTGGAGAGGGGGACTTTTACCTTTTTAGCATATTGTAACCCTGCTTTTGCGCTTGATTACTTAACTGTCATCGGTAATCATTTCAGACCATTATTTTTGTTTTGCATTATGTTATTAACATCTGTTAATTTATTGGAATTTTCTCCATCTTATAAATCTACTCCAGTTTTCTGTATTGTATGGTCTGTATATAAATAAAATGGGTAGAACACCATACTAGTTTTAACAATTGTGTCATAGCAGCAGGATTTAAATTGTAGTCTTCTGTTTAATTACTTGGGAATAAGTCTGAAGATTCTCAATGATCCAGGTGAGGTTAGCTGGAAGGTGAGTCATGACAACTGGAATTCTTTTCTTGAGAGATCGAAACGTTTCACAACTAATCCAAGCAGGTTCGTCAGTCTGAGGAAAGTTAGTGGTGAGGCCTCCAATTTATAGTTCACCTTGATTTCACATCACCCTGGTCTGAATAGGCTTGAAATCAAGGTGAACTATAAATTGGAGGCCTCACCACTAACTTTCCTCTGACTGATGAAGCCACTTGGATGAATAGCAAAACATTTTGATCTCTCAAGGAAAGAAGTCCATTGGCCATGACTCAACTTCCAGATACTTGGCAATAAGTATTTTTGAACTCAGTGCCAATGATTTCTGAGGGACTGTGTGTAAGATTGTGTTGTTTAAGAAAATATCTGTAATGATGTGAACCAGTTCTTAACTGCTGTATATATTCTGTGAACAATTCTACATCATAGCTGTCATGAATTCCTTTTGGTTTCAGCACTCCCGCCTCCTGTTCTACCGCCGTTCTGCCCTCTTTTTGAAAGCCTGATCAATATTCTCCAGTGTGATGTCATGTTGTGCATTATGAGGACAATATTGCAGTGGGCAGTAGAGCATAATGGCTATGCCTGGTCAGAATCCATGCTTCAAAGGGTATGTTTTAATGCTTGAACTCTAGGTGTTACTAGTTACTAGTTCACTTATGAATGTTAGAAAATTGTTTTGAATTGTTTTTAGAAATGCAACCTCTGCTTCATTATTTTTCCTTGAATGCTCTGTTACAGTCAGTGACCAGTATCCAAAATGCATGTATACAAATAATGCCAATTAAAACAATACTTTTTCCTTAGGTTCTTCACTTGACTGCAATGGCACTTCAGGAAGAAAAACAACACATTGAAAATGCTAACGAAGATAATGTGGTGACATTTACCTTCAGTCAGAAGATCTCAAGTAGGCTGCTGGTTCTACATTTATTGCAAACTTTGATATTTGCTAAGAGTAGCTAGCTCCTAAGTCTAGTGGTCTTTTGAAAGCATAAACTTTATAAATCGTTTTGCAAAAGTTGATGCAAGAATTGAATTTCCATCCCACAGTCCAAAACATAAAGAAATTTCCTTAGAAAATATTGTCTGTGAAGATTCTCAGGAAGTTGAGTCATGGCAACTGATGAAGTTGCTTGGATGAGAAGCGAAACATTTCTATCTCTCAGGAAAAGAAGTCCAGTTGCCATGATTCAACTTCTAGACGTACGACATATTGTAAATTCTATCTCAAACTAAAGAAAAGTGGCATTATCAAAAATAAAAATAGTCAATCTTTCCACGTGCTGTCACACAAGGATTAAGCACTGGCTCAAAACTTGTTAATTAGTATAACCATAGGCATAGCATTCTGTTTTCTCCTAGCCATCAATTAAGAAATCCTTTTACAGTTTTCATGGGTACACACAGGCTTGTTGTATGTTCAGAATTCCCAGCAGGGACTGTTTAACTGGCTAGAAACAGACGGAATGTTATGCCTTTATTGGGCAGTTATGGTTAACAGTTGAGATATACAGATTTGTGTTTTTGGGCTACAGCTCCCAGAATTCTTCAGGAAGGGTAGTTGTCTGAGGAATTCTGGGAGTTAAAGTACAACAACAACAAAATCTGCAGACCTCTAACATATATTCATGTTCAGCTGATTAAATCAAGATATTGTCAGTAGAAGGTCCACATTTGCATGTAGATGGCTGATCCTCAACAGTTCAAATGTCACATTTCTAATGTGGTTTATAAAAATAAAAAGTACTGGACAAATAAGTATTCTATGGGTTGTTGTTCTGGTAGAAAGGCATGAGAAGAATATATTCAAATCACTATTCCAGCTATTTATAGTGAGAGTTGTTTTCCTTATCCATATTTGATACAGGGCCTGGTGAGGCACCCCGGAATTCTCCCAGTATATTAGCTATGCTAGAAACTTTGCAAAATGCACCCCATCTAGAAGTGCACAAGGACATGATCAGATGGATACTAAAGGTAAATTATCCTCAGTTATTTTCACATATTTATAGCTGAAATGCAATGTGTTGCAATATTTAATGCCAAAAAACAATGCATTTTTTTCTTGTCCAGACTTTTAATGCTGTTAAGAAGCTCCGAGAGAGATCTTCTACAAGTCCCGTATCAGAGACTGAAGGAAATATTATGGAAGAGGTAAAGTAAGGACTTTTTTAAAAAAAAATGATTTTTTTACAAGTAGGTTTGGATCACAAAGATATCATGTGTCATTTGATAGTTTCTGATGTCTAGCCAATATGGCATTTTCCTGGCTACTAGCACAAATTTGGGGCAGATATTTGCAGTGTGTGCTTATAATGCTTGTGTCACAGGTTCTTCGTTTAAAAATAGGTTACATCTCCCAAATGGGAAGAGATGTTATGAGCATACAAATAATAGCATATAGCATGAACTTTATCATTTCAATTTTTGCTATTGTGTCAGAATTGTTTCAGGCATTGCAACCCTCTTGGACAGGGGTACACAACCTGTGAGGACTGAAGTGTGCCCCCTTTGTGTCCTGACCCCCTCAACTGTGTGTGTGTTGTTGTTGTTACAGTCGTGATCGACTCTTCATGACTCCACGTCCATGGAGTTTTCTTGACAGGAATCCTGGAGTGGCTTGCCAGTTCCTACTCCAGGCGCCTACAGCACCTGGTATTCCCTGGTGGTCTCCCATCCAAGTACTAACTGGGACTGACCCTGCTTAGCTTCTGAAATCAGGCGAGATCGGATGTGCTTAGGGCATCTAGGCAGCTTAAATCTGCAACTAGTCAGCCCCAAATGGAGATTCTCCATTTCCTTCCCCTGTGATTCCCATACAGATCACTCTGTCATTGTTGCTGATAGCAGTGAGAAAAAGCAGTCTGTCTCAAGGTAACTGGAGCATGTATTAATGGAAACAATTGTTCATTTGCCTGGCTGCAGGTCCTCAGCCATATATTGTGGGCTTTGGGGGCAGAAGGGATATGTCCCCCTGCTCTTTAGCTTATTGACCTAACCATCTGTTCTGTTGGATTGATTGATATTTGTGTAAAGAATTAAGAATCTCACCAAGAGTTCCTGCATAGCAAATACAAGATGGGAAATTAAATGTGTAATTAAAAATCACTATATTGGTTTAAAGGGAAAATTTCTGTTCGGTGAATTAATTTTGGCTGCAGAGAGTGCATACATCTTTATGCCTGAAAAATGGGGCTTGCCTTTCTCTAATTTCCCAATCAGTGTTCAACTCAACTCAGAATTTTCCAGTAAATAATCTTCCATCTTTTTTTTTCTTTGTCTGCCTTATTGTGATCCGTGTGCTCATGAAAATATTTCAGTGGAACTAGAAATTTATTAAAGAAAGCAGTAGTCATGTGTAATGTTCTCCCCATTTTTTTCTGTAAAGAAAATTCAGGTGTAACTACCTGTATTGTGATGTCACTATTTTATTTCCTCATCCTTGTCAATAACAGTCAGTGATAAGCCATAGAGTTACCTATGAAAAGAAGGCATTCAGCTCTCACCTCTGATGTCAGTCTATTATTTATTTATTTATTTATTTATTACACTTGTATACCGCCCCATTCCCACAAGGGGACTCTGGGCGGTTCACAACATACAAGTAAGACAAATAAAAATCAATAACAAGAACAATAACAATAAAAGAGTAAAATCCAAGGGCAGTAAGGCGGGCAAAAAAGAGAAAAAAAAATTATAAACACAGGTCCCTAAGCATCGCCGTAGGCTTCACGAAAAAGAAAGGTCTTCAGATTCTTCTTAAAAGCCGCCAGCGATGGAGCCCGCCGTAGTTCACTGGGAAGACGATTCCAAATGGAAGGAGCCACCACCGAGAAGGCCCGCCCGCGAGTGCTCACCCTACGGGCCTCCCTCGGGGTGACTGTCCGCAGTGAAAGAGCCACCGAGGAGCGGGTGGGTCGGGCCGGATCTAATCAAGTGCATACTACTTCTTAGACCATACAGATGAAGTGTGTCAGGTGGCTCTGTTTTATGTTAAAGATCTGCTGAATACACAGATCTGGTGTTGGTAATCAGGCAGTGCTTTAATGAAAATGCTTTTATGAAGTTGCTATGTTTCTGAAATTTATTTATTTATTTATTTATTTATTTTTGTGCATTTCTATACCACTCCTTTTTCCATAAAGGAACCCAGGGCGGTTTCCAATAAAAACAGCTAAAAACACAGCACAAACAACAGAAGCAATGGAAAGACAAAGGCAAGATAAATAGGAAAGTGGCAAAGAGGGGAAACCCTCGGCGGAGAGCGGCGGATCAAAAGAATGAATAGAATAAAATAAAATAAAATAAATAAAAAAGAATTAAACAGAAATAAGGTCACCATATGCCTCTTTGAAAAGCAAAGTTTTAATGCCTTTCTGAAGGTGGGCAGGGACTCTGCAAGGCGCAGCTCACTCGGAAGTTGGTTCCATAGAGAGGGGCCAACAACGGAGAAGGCGCGGCTACGGGTTCCGCGCCTTTCTTGGAGTGGCCACCCTGAGTGAGCGCGCCTGCGACGATCGAGTAGGTCTCGCCTCAGTTGATCTCTGGGAGATCCGCTCCGCCAGGTGTTTAGGTCCCAAGCCGTGGAGGGTTTTGAAAATCAAAACCAAGACCTTGAACCTTATCCGGAGAGCAACGGGCAACCAATGCAGGTGCACCAGAACTGGGGTAATATGATCGTATTTATGGGCACCCACCACCAGTCTGGCCGCCGCATTTTGCACCCGCTGGAGTCTCCAGACAAGGGTCAATGCATGCACCTTTTGGGTGGCATGGCTTTTAAGAGGAGAGTATCAAGTACATTATCATAAGAACATAAGGAGAGCCCTGCTGGATCAGGTCAAGGGTCCATCTAGTCCAGCTTCTGGTATCTCACAGTGGCCCCACCAGATGCCTCTGGGACCACATGAGACAACTAGAGACCTGTCTCCTGATACCACTTGGCATGTGTCTTGCATTTTTAGGTACCTTCCCTTTAAGCCTGGATATATAACGTATGCCCATCATGGCTTGCAATTGACTTTTTCTCCAGCATTTGGTCCAATCCCCTTTTAAAGGCATCTAGGCCACACCCTACGTCAAGGAGTTGCACGTACATTCCTTGCCTTCTTTTGTCTATGTAATGTGTGTAGTAATTATGCAATTTATACCTAGTTGAAGAGACAGGTTATAATTAGTTGTTTGTGTTTGCTAATGTACCAATTTTGTAGAGCACACGAGACAAAGAAAAGGCTGAGAGAAAGCGAAAAGCTGAAATTGCCAGGTTGCGAAGAGAGAAAATAATGGCTCAAATGTCTGAAATGCAACGACACTTCATTGATGAAAACAAAGAGCTTTTCCAGCAGACGTTAGATGAACTTGAGACTTCTACCTCGAGGGTGCACGATAATAGGTAAAATGAAAGTGCCAGCAAGCCTGAGAAGCTAACAAGTCTCTTGGTGTTTTTAACAGGAAATATTCAAATCTCAAATTTCGCTTTGACTGTTATAAAAGCAATTCCCACAAAAGCCTCTTTTACACATCTCTTAGGTTTTCATCGTAAATAGCACTTCAATATTGTATTAAATTACAAATATATGTAATATGTTTATTACTCTGCCTTTCTCTGTAAAAAAGGACCCAAGGTGGCTTTCATCATTAAAAGGCAACATTTAAATCTTAAAAACTGTAAATATACAAATATTAAAAAGGATCAAACAAATACTCCGCTAACAATGGTGAGTGAAGGCTGCCTTAAAACGCGTTTAGAGCTATGAAATACAGGCATTCATTAAAAAACCCCACTCAGTCAGCCAGTCACTGGGAGAAAGCTTTCCTGAAGAGCAGTGTCTTCAGCTGCTTCTAGAGGGACAGCAAAGAAGGGGAGAAGCCCAGCCTCCTGTGGGAGGGAGTTTAGGAGCAGCAACAGAGAAGGTGCTCTCCCATGTCCATCTCCCCCCCCCCACCCGATGCACGCATGAAGGTGGTGGGACCAAGAGAAAAGCTTCTCTTGATGATTGTTAAGTTAACACTAGCAGGCTCCTAAAGGGAGGCACGGTCCCTGAGATAGCTTGGACCCAAGCCGATTAAGGCTTTAAAACCAGCACTTGGAATTGTGCCCACAAGCTGATCTGCAGACAGCGGAGGTGCTGTAACACGGGGGAGTTGTGGGATCCCTGTAACCAGCTCCCATTAGCAATCTTGCTGTTGCATTCTGGATCTGCTGGGACTTCCAGACACTTTCCAGAAACAGCCCCACATTGAGAATGTTACAGTAATCCACATAACTCAGTTAGCAGCCAGAGCAGATGTCTCAAGAAACAAAGTTTTAACTGGGGCATTGTAGTTTTGACTGTGCAAAGGCACTCCTGGCCACTGCCAAATCCTGAGCACACCTGTGTTTTCAGAGAAAAGTGTAATCCCATCCAGCAGAGGCTTTAATGTGGCACTTTAAACAGCACTTTAATGTAGACATGAGCATTGTGCCGCCTTCTAGCTATTACTACACAGTAACTATCATTATCCATTCAAAGTTGCGAGAGATAATGATGGTTGCAATCCAATAACAACTCTGATCTCACAGTTTGCCTACCTTTGTGTTGGTCAATGGAAACTCGAAGGCATTGAGATCAAGGAGAGAATCTTTTTTGAAAGAATGGCAGAAGGCAAATTTCATTGACATCCTTCCCCTGGTCTAGTACATCCTAATGCCCCAGATCATGTTGGGTCATGCAGGAAAATAAAAATTGGGAAAAGCTACATCCCTACCTCATTCGCTGTGTCTTCAGATGAAACAGCCTATGCATTCTTACATGCCCTTTAGGATCTGAAATAACTGCAAGAACAATTTGACAAATCCCAGCCCATTCTAGAGTGATAATTTCAATTGTGACCACATGATTCAGAGCTTTTCAGATACCTTTTTGTACTCATCTAGGCATGCATGTGTGGCACATGCTGATTAGTAGCTAGCCGAAAATGTTGGCGTTCACAGCCTGTGCATATGATGTTGCCTCACTTTGGAAATACAGTACTTACTAATATCATTTGATTCTAGTCCTTCAGTTTCAGATACCAAGCTGATAGCCTTGGGCCCTGAGCAAACCAAAGTGACTGAGCAGAGACAAGTGGTTACGTGCATCCTATGTCAAGAAGAACAGGAGGTTAAAATGGACAACAGAGCCATGGTCCTGGCAGCATTTGTTCAGAGATCAACAGTCCTGTCCAAAAACAGAAATAAAGTGATTCTGGATCCTGGTAAGTAAAGGCAAAATGATAATATTAGGTAACCCTGTCTGCATTTTATGGGAAGTATAGGTTTGTTGCCTAGATTTCAAATCTACCATATCCTGTCCTAAAATAATAAGTAGGGAGATACAGTAACCCCCCGCTTATCACGGGGGTTAGGGTCCCATCCGACCCGCGATGACTGAAAATCCATGATATGCGGATGCAGGTCCGGTGGGGCCTGGGGGTTGCAGAGTGCCACCACCGCTTGCACAGACTGCTCCAAGACTTCTTAGAGCAGTCCGTGCAAGTGGCGTTGGGGGATCCGACCCGCCACCGAGCTGGAGCCCGGGAGTTAGGGAAGGGAGGGAAAGGTTCAAAAATCCCAGGTTTTTCTTCTTTACCCCAGCGCTAATCAGCTGGAGCCACGGCATGTACTGCGGTCTGCGATATAGCGGGACCACAGTACATTAACCGCGAAATGGAAGGGGTTACTGTATATTCAAGCAAATCATCTTGTTGCTAATTTGTTACACTGGCCTGGAACCACCATCATTTTCCTGACAGCTAAAGCTGGTGTATGTACAGTATATATTCACTACGGTCTTGACAAACAAGTTTTTAATTTGGTTTGTCTGAAATATTTCTTCTTGAAGTAATGTGTGTATCTGCTACGCTGACATTTGTATTCCTTAATATGTATGTATGTGTTTATATGCAGATAAACATGATCCATTATTCATGCACCCAGACCTGTCATGTGGTACACATACTGGTAGCTGTGGACACATTATGCACGCCCACTGCTGGCAGAGGTAACTGTCATTTTGAACATTAATGAAGGCTAGATATACAGTGTCTGGAAAGCTAGAATATATGCTTGTGTCTCATGCGCATATCTAAATTCATTAAATACAACATTCTGAAAAAACTAGCTTAAAAGCCTGCCTGAAATGGAAGATCCAGACCTGACAACAGAAGGGCAAGAGGGAGAGGGCCAACCTAGCTTCGGTGTGTGTATGTGTGTGTGCGCACGCACACACGCACAAATTTCAAAGCTTGGGAGCAACCGGCGAGAAGACCCTCTCTCATGTACTCACCCAATGAGCCTGGAAAAATGGTTGAATTGAGAGGTCTCCAGAAGGTCTTGAAAGCTAAGAAGGCTTATATGGAGTGATACAGTTGTTCAGATAGCCTGAACCCAAACCACATAGGACTTTGTAAGTTATAAACAGCTGTTTGAATTGGGCTTGGAAACAACTGGCAGCCAGTGAAGCTGGTGTAGGAAAAGACTTATATGGCCACTAAAATCAGGTGAGTAAATCAGTCTGGCTGCAGCATTTGGAACCAGCTGAAGTTTCTGAACACTTTTCAAAGGCCTATTCAGAGTGCATTACTGTAATCTGGACAGAATATGACTAAGGCATATGTCCCTGCAGCTAAATTAAACATGGCAAGGAATGGGCATGGCTGGTGCACCAACTTTAACTGTGCAAGTGCACTTCTAACCACCACAGACCGATGAATCCAGACTCAGGGAGGTTGTGTTGATGAAACTAGCAGGGCACAGTTCAGTATTAGAGATGGCCACAAAGTGGAAAAATAATGTTTCATTTTGTTTCTTTAGTTGTTTCATTTTGTTTGTAATGAATTTTTAAACTAGTTTCATTATGAAACAAAATGAAATGCTGTGCTCTCCTGGATCCTAAAGAACCAAAATGGCAGGGGAGCTTCCTCAAGCTCTTCCCTGTAAGCCCCCCAAATTTGGAAAGGTTTGGGGTTCAGGGGGCTGAATTATGAAGCTCCAAAGGGTGTGCCCCTAGGGGGAAAAATCTTTCTAACTGGAATTAGAAGCCAAGCCACAGCGATGCTACACAGCTTGGCTTCTGAAGTTCCAATTCCAATTTGAAATATTTTTTTTCCTAGGGCCTTTGGAGCTTCATAACTCAGCCCCCTCGACTCCCAAACCTTTCCAAATTTCGGGAGCTTACAGGGAAGAGCTTGAGGAAGCTTCCTGCCATTTCCTGTAGGATGAATCGTTTCGTTCTAGAGGGAAAATGGTGTATCAGTACAAAATCAAACAAAACGCATTTGTTTGGAAGATCCATCTGCTCTTCTGTTGTCAGGCATGGATCTTCCTTTGCAGGCAGGATTTTCAGCTAGTTTTTTCAGAATTACTTAGTTTTGTTAAGTAATGAAGTAATTCACTAATTAATGAAACAATAAAACAGTTTTGTTTTTCGTTTTGTGGCCATCTGTATTTAGTATAGTCTTACACAGTTAGTTATGTAAAATTAAATACCTTGTGTTGCTTCCTAAAGATACTTTGATGCAGTGCAAGCAAAAGAGCAAAGAAGACAACAGAGATTGCGAGTCCACACAAGTTATGATGTAGAGAATGGGGAATTTCTTTGTCCTCTTTGTGAGTGTTTGAGCAACACTGTCATTCCTCTACTTCCTCCACCAAGGAATTTATACAACAGGTTAGTTGCTCTTGGTAAATACCTTAATATTGTGGAAACCCCACAAGCTTTTCATTTGTTGAAGTGATACAGCTGGAATTGAGCAAATAAAAATAATATGAGTTTAGCGAATGAGTACCTGGTCAGTACTCCACTGAAACTGTGAAAAGTCTGAATTTTGCTCTTATTTGCTGATGATTGGTGATTGCTGTGTGAGTAAGCAAAATTGTTCATCACAGTTGCAAAATGCCACTAGTTAACACAATGCCAGTCATGCTCCATCATGAAAGCATAATGGATGAAAGCATGAAAGGAGTTCAAATGGAACCTTGTTAACTGACAGCAAATGCTATTCAAACTTATACATCACTCATACTGTATTTAGTATACATTGTTTTAACTGCCCAGTTCTTGGATCCTGAAGGTAGTTGTGTTAATCTGTAGAAGAGGGGAGAAACATCAAGCTAGTAGGATCTTAAACATAAACATCTGTACGTAATTTGGTCCATTCAGTTCAACACATGGAGTGTTATCTGGAGTTGATAGGTAGATAATGTGTGCTTTCATATTTGCCTTTTTACGTTAATTGGTGGCAGTTCACAACTATGACTTGGATCATCTTTCCTACCGCATTTTTCCATCTGTAAGTTGCCACCATGTACAACCCCCCCCCCCACTTTTTAAACCCTAAATTAACAAAGTGAACAAATCATGCAGGAAAGGGAGGGGAACAGTGGAGGGGGGCGGGGGAGGAGAACCCAACCTGACACCAGTGAATGAGCTGAGCAGCGTCCCTGCCGTTTGGGTTCTGTACACATCCACACCCACATCACGCTGTTTCCCTTCCTTTACGGCAGCTCTTTCTCATAAGTTTCGGTTCACACCCACACCGCTGTTTCCCCTTTCCTTTTTTTTCACTGCCCTCTACCTTTCCAAAACGCCTCTCCGAGCCATCTTTGTCTTCTCGGTGGGGAAAGCCTCGGGGGTTGAGCCGCCCATTAAGAAGTGCCTTTCCCAGTTCAAATTTCTGCAAAAAGACAGCTCCCAAAAAAGTGGGGGAGGAAGACTATCAGCGGAATCCCGTCATGTACATCCTTGCGTAGGGAACTGCTGTCCCTCTTGCACACCAGTTGCTGGGGTGCAAGAGCCTGATGATTCTCCTGTGCTTATATTTTCCCTGTGAACTTCCCGCAGGGGATCTGATTTGCCACCCAGGAGGAGGAGGCAAGACTAGAGAAGGCCGTGATCTGAGCCAATAGGGCTTTTCTTATATTACAGGAGGCCATAAAATGCAGAAGGTGAAGTGTGACATTTCTGTGACGAGCTTAGTAAGCGGTGGTCATACAGAACAAAAATAATTGGTTTCAAGCCAAGTCTTCCAAGCTATACCGTTTAAACACATTTAATATAGGAAAATGCAGTATTTTAGATTAATAGTGCAACATTTGCTGATATACCGGTATATCATAATCCTACAATTTTCTGGTGAAACCCCATTATTTGATGTGCCAAACTCTTACCTTGTGGGTTGGCTTCAAAACCTGTATCCCACTAAGAGAAAGGCCCTTGCCATCCTTGGAAACTTTATGGTCCAGGGAAGATTTTTTTTTCCTTATTGTTATTCCTATTGGCTGATTCCAATGTACTGAAAATCTGCTCTTGAGGGAAGGGGGATGCTTTAGGTGCTGTGAGCAGTCAGAAGAGAGAGTCTCCTTTGCAAGACATTCTGAGTGAAACCCCACTGGCAAATGTAAACTAGGGGACCACCTTAGGATATTTAAAATGATTCCTTTGAATAGGATATTTTGCCCTTGCTGTTAAGGGGATTGGTTATATTTATTACGAAATAAAGAATGTTGTTTTATTAGTAGAGCTGGTTTTTCCGTTATAAAGGTTGCTTGTTTTTAAGATGCCTGGTTTGCCCGAAGAAGATAAATCTGCTAAAGACTGGCAAACCAAAGGCACATATGGCAGAATTTTAGCACTGATAGGTAAACATCAGTAATCATCTGCTTAGCAGGTTAGAGAGCTGTATTAAGAGATTTGCTGTACCAGAGGAGGATCTACCACACTCAAACTGTGTCACGGAGATTAGGGCTGCTGTTAGGAATGGATTAACATTTATTCCCATGTCTCTGGGCATCCATGATGTCAGTTTCTATCATGTTGTAGATATGAGATTATTAAGATTTCATCTCTTGACTAGAGTATGGCAATGCCATTGAAATGCCTAAGGAAAAGAATCTGATACAAAACTGGCTTGGGGGCGGGTGAGAGGGAGAGTGGGGGAAACATCAGAAATGCAGTCCTTGCCCTTTCTTCCCATTTCTCAATTGCAGTTCTTGAATTGATGATAAAGCCACATGGGTGGAAAACCCTGCTCAAACGCCAGAGCTGTATAAAGACAAAGGCCACTGACAAAATAAGATGGCTGGAACAAGGGGCAAATGGATGGAACCAGCTCCTTAGCTGAGGGTTGCTAAAAGCACTCGGTTGTTTGTGGTGGAAAATGTATAGTTATGCCAAGCGAGGGTGAAGTCCATCACAGGTTACAAACCATGAGGGAGATGTGTAATCTCCAGGTTTAAAACCGGGGTACTTCAAGGGCCAGATGCAGGGGAGTGGCATCAGGAGACAGATATCTAGTCTTGTGCGCTCCCAAACGCATCTGGTGGGGCCACTGTGAGATACAGGAAGTTGGACTAGATGGGCTGTTGGCCTGATCCAGCATGGCTCTTCTTATGTTCTTAAGTTCTTATGATTCTGATGCTGCTTGACATTTATAGATTGCTTTCAAGAGGCCATTGGAGGCCAAAGTGGGATGTTTTAAACTCTTCAAATGGTTTTAAGTGTGTTCTAAAGCTGCTTTAGTAATGGCACAGGGCCTTGATATCTGTAGATCTAGGATAAAGTTGAAATATGTAAACAAACTCATAGCACTTAACCATGCATATTGATTTAGTTCTTGCAACCCTTTAAGGTCAGTCAGTCATGATATTTCCGTCTGAGAAAAGGACAGGTGCTAAAGTTCATAATTGCTTGTCCAAGTTTACCTCAGGAGCAGTCATGACTCATGACTAGAACTGGAGGCATCTTAATTTGATTCGCATTCTTCTTGTAGGTAGTGTTTGCCATAGACAGCTGTTTTTTATTTTATTCCAGGCTTGTGTTTGTTGGTGTTTTAATTGATTAAGCAACACCTTGGCAAGAACCAATCAATTCTTCTTAATGCTCTCCGTGAATTCTCACTAATGGATTTTCTGTGCCTGCACAGATGTCCTCAAAATCTCCCAGAACTGAACATGCTGTTAGCCCCATCCTCAGTGCATGCCCCTTCACCAAAGATTAATTCCCCGTTCCACTGTTGACCACCACTGAAGTAGCCCCTCAACAGTAGTCCAGAGCCTGTTTTCCTGTTTGTCATATAAATAGCTGTTCAGCTTCTTTTCTCTGTTTGCCCCATTGTTTGTTCTTAAACCTAAAAAAAATGAATGTTTTCTTCATCAAATGGCTTTAAAAATCTGTAGTTTCAGTATCTTATTGTCCTTCCCTTTTGTGGCCTCTGAGGCTGCTGTTCGAGAAGTATGATACTTGTAAAAATAATATCTATCTAACAGATGGACACGCTAAGTGCCTCCGCAGTTTAGGAGTGGGACATCAAATGCAGCCCTGCCACATTTGTAGTTTGTGATAAAGAACACACAGTTGAAACTCAGCTTGACATTTGGGAATAATCCCTCCAAGTGGTTGTCCCACCCTCTAAGAAGGCTCCTAAATCAGTCTTTTACGACCCCTTCTAAGTTGGTGATCATGAAGTCATTGCAGACCAACATCTGTTTTCTTGGCTGCAATCTCCATTTGGATTGAGGATTGAACCAAGGTATACAAAATATTTTCGGAGACTGATTTATCCTAGAGGTAAAATGTCGCCTTATTTGTTTGTTTAACAGGTTAGAATTTTCAAGTCAGCTAAATCTAGATCAGTGGATCAGAACAATATCTCAGCAAATCAAAGCACTGCATATCCTTCGAAATGAGGAAGCTGCTGGTAAGTGTGAAATTGCTTTTGTTAATGTTGCCATATTTCTCAAGAGTAGTGATGAAAAACTGTTTTGTTTCTTTGTTCTTATGTTGGGCTTTTGTCTTTAGGGATATTTTTACTTGACTTGCGATCTTATATTTTTGTATAATTAAGATGGCTTGAGTTCTTTCAATGCAAAGGCCTGAATGTTGAAACAAACATGTAGTTAAAATAATATGTTCTTTGACTTATTTCTCAGGTAACCCCTCCTGTAGCAACTCGGAAAAAATGGATGAGCTACAGCTCCCTGAAGGGTTTAGACCAGATTTCCAGCCAAAGTGTGTATTTTATTTTATTATTGAATAATATAATATTACAGTCAATGAATGGAGCTTAGGAAATTGATTTAATGAAGTCTGGCAGTTTGCTCAGCCTCCACCATGTAAGATTCTATTTAAGTACTGCTATTAAGTCAGATGCCTTCGGCAGGAAGGTTTAGAATTTAGAATTTAAATGGCAATACGTGTACCATTCTGGTATTCTTCTGATACATAAGCAAATGTTTATATCTAGCTAAAAATTGGGATTCACTGACTGATATACTTTTGACCATATAATTAAGCCACCACAAAAGCATTTTTATGAGATAAAAGTTCCATATTATGTAAGTGACTAAAATTGTCTTCCTGGCAAAATAAATTGAACAGTAAAAGCCTAAGATTGTTTCAGATATTAATGTGAAATACCTGTTCCTTTACTTTCAAGGGTAAGAATAGCCAGTGTCCTATTGTTTAGTATGATTGCACTAGAATGGCCCCATTACATCAATGGGGATTGTGTGACTCAACTCTTCCATATGCTCAATTGATTCCTATGTCCTATTCTAATTATGATATATTATGCTGAAGTAAGACATAGTTAAAGGAAGCTCCTATTTGAATCAATGGAACTAATGGAGGAGTTGACTCACGAAATCCCCCACTGATGCATTGATTCACATGTACGTTCTATGCGAGGAAACAGGGTGTTGTACACTTTCAAAAAAATTAATGAATTATTTACTGTTCAGCAGTATTGCAGATAGCCCCCCCCCCAATAAGTAAGAGGTAGATTTCAAAGACCAGTTAACTGTGAACTGTCAAGTGTTTAGTTTCTGCAAAATAGCGATGTTTTAAAATCATGGATATAATAGTGTCTGTGTTTTACTTACCCAAGGAATCCATATTCAGAAAGCATTAAAGAAATGCTGAAAACATTTGGCACAGCCACATATAAAGTGGGTCTGAAAGTTCATCCCAATGAAGAAGATCCTCGTGTACCCATCATGTGCTGGGGCAGTTGTGCATACACAGTACAAACAATAGGTAACTGCATGTCCATTAACATATTGCGCACAGGAGTGGGTGATCATTTGAAATCATCTCTTTGTCTCACACAGTTACTGTGTGTGCGTTTTTTTTCCCTTCTGCAGAACGAATTCTAGCTGATGAAGACAAACCATTATTTGGGCACTTGTCTTGTAGACAGGTACGATGTAACAACCAAGATTGTCTGAACCCCTGAGGAATAGCCACACCTGCTGAAGCCATAACTGTTAACTCTTACTTTGAGCCCTATGTGATGCTAGAAAGCAGCAAGGGGACTGTTTTATGGCACTGTTTAGTCAAGGTTAAAAGCAAAGTGTTCTGCTTATATACCGCCCCACACCACTACAAGTAGTCTCTGGGCGGTTTAAAATTTTTTAATTACAGTGTGCAGGCTACACATTGCCCCCTCCAGCAAGCTGGGTACACATTTTACCGACCTCGGAAGGATGGAAGGATGAGTGAACCTTGAGCCTGCTACCAGGGATTGAACCCAGGTCGTGAACACAGTTTTACCTGCAGTACAGGCATTTAACCACTGTGCCACGAGGCTCAAGAGACCTCTCACATTATCTGTTCACATTTATGACCTCCAGAATTTCTACTTGCAAGGGGATTATAAGCACTATTTGCTTTAAAAAAAAGTTAAGAAATCAGATGTGTCCTGATTTTAAAAAAATCATTTCTTTATGTAATGTTAATCTTTATTCCGCTTTAGGATGACTGCCTTACTTCATTAACTAGATTTGCTGCAGCCCACTGGACTGTTTCTTCACTTCCGGTCGTACAGGGTCACTTTTGTACGCTTTTATCATGTAAGTTCAGGTTTGTGTTAATTCTCAAATGCAGAATTGGGAGGGAGGGACCATGGTGGTGGGTGGGTGCTTATGCGTTCTAAAGTAACTGTTTGGATCTCTCAGGTTTTTATGTAGGGCAATGTTGCAAACAGAATAATGCTTCTGTGACCAGAACTTGCTGTTTGCAAAAGTCACAGTATCTGCTTAAATGGCATAGATGACTTGTGCTCTAGTGGGCATATATCGTATGTACTCGAACGTAAGCTGAGTTTTTCATCCCTTAATTTTGGCTGGAAACCCCACCCCACCCTCGGCTTATATTCAAGTGAATATAGTTACCACATTTCCACCGTCTCCCGAGTGTTCGTCCAGCTTGGGGAAGGTGGCAGAGAGCTAGTCCTTCCCATTCCACTGCCTCCCGAGCGCGGCAGAGGACAAGTCTTGCCCTATTCCTTGGTGGATACAGAGAGGCTGTGGTCAGCATGCCTTGAAGCTTCATGAAATGTAAGATTCGATTTGGAATGACTCCAGTGTTGTAGAACGGATTATTCCATTGATCCAAGTTTCATTAAAAGGACACAAAGATCTGAAAAAATCAGTCATTTGAATCTAAAGTTCAAATGGATCTTGACTGAAAGATGCAGATTTTGCAAAGAGATTTGTTCTATATGTAGCTAAACAAGTATGAGCAAGTTCTGTCCGTTGGAGAAGGCCTCCTAGGCTTATACTTGAGTCAATAAGATTTCCCAGTGTTTTGGGGGAAATTACATGCCTCAGCTCACATTTGGGTCAGCTTATACTTGAGTATCTACTAATTATATTTTTCATTTGAGCCCTAGAGAGTTAAAGCTAGTTATAAGTTACTATTATGGTGCAGTTGTGTCTGAAAGACCAAAGAAGAAGGCCTTATTTTGACATATGCCATCTGTAAGGTTGCTGATACTGACTAGGATTTATGTGGTTAATGGAGTATAAAGTTTTTCGTGAAAGGAAATAAATTTTTGGCATCCACAGTAATGTGGAAAGTTGCCATTGCTTGCAAAACAAGACAGAAAGGGGTCACATTCTTAAAATAGCAAAAGATGATACATTCAAGAAATCTGCTGCTCTATTTCATAAAACTTCAGTTCTCTGGTCCATGTGCAAAAGGGATGGAGGGATGACAGAAAGTAATTATTTGCTGAACACTCTACCCAGTGTGCTTTCTTCAGAAGAATTATCCTTTAATTTGACCTATCCTGACTTGTCCTTTAGATATTTTGGACTCCAACTCCCATCAGCCCTAATCAGCAGGACCAATGGGCCCTTTAAACCTCAGGCAGGTTCCATTGTGACCAAAACAAAAATGATCATGGCAGGTGTGCCAGAGAGAAAATGTCCTGTGCAGAGGGGCCAGAGGTGTGTGTGAAAGTGCCTACCATGCCTGAGAGGGAAGATTAAGCAGGACTAATTGTTAGGAATTCTGGGAGTTGTAGTTTGAGAAGAATCAAAAGGCATCATGCCGGGAAGTCTGCACTTCATAAAATGTTTTAATGAAAGCTAAAATCAAAAGGCTTAAATAGTTCTTTACCTGTCGAACATTCCAGTAGTTTCCCTGAATGATCATTGCTTAGAATCTCAATTTGAACTACAGTGGTACCTTGTATAAAGGAATTAATTCGTTCCAAATAAAATTCTGTTAAGCAAATTTTCCTTTATACAAATTCCCATAAGAATGCATTGAAAACAGAGTAATCCCATTTTTATGTTGTACGAATTTGCCCCATAGGCGATTATGTTAAGCAAATTTCCCCTATCTCCAGAATTTTTTATGTTGTACAAATTTTATGTTATACAAGCTGTTTGTTATACGAGGCTCCACTGTATAGTACTTTGCTCTTAATTTCATAGTAATTATGGTCTACAGTGGGACGTGGTCATTCTTCAAAGGCATCCTCTTTCAAAATGTAGATATCTTAAATAAATTTACATAACGGGGTAGTGAACATTTTCAGAAAGTAAACATAAAATAACAGCTCCCCCTCCCCCATCAGTAACCATTGTCTTGTTTTAAATATGTAGCATTGGTGCCTAATGAAAAGAATGGGAATTCTGCATGCATTCTTGATATCGACATGTTCCATCTACTGGTAAGTCCCTTAGCATTTACAAGAGTACTGCATTGGCATATGGCGTACTTAAGTGTTAGAAAGAAAGTGTAACAATGCTAGAACTGTACTTAGCAAGTGATTTTATTATGTCATTTCCCAGCCCTGAATTTGAGGACTACACAGGTAGGAGGAGCACAGAATCATGTGTGAGACTTTGTTTTTTTGTTTTTGTTTAGTGAAATATCTGGTCCCTTATGTTCAATTGAACCCATCTGTTGCTTTATGCAAGGTGGCTGGGAAAGGGTAGCATTGCAGCATTTGACTCAGTGAGTGCAAACGTACATGTTTCTCTCTCTCTGCAGGTATGCTTAGTGCTCTCTTTCCCTGCTCTGCACTGCCAGGACTTTTCAGGAGTGAGCCTTGGTAGTGGCGATCTTCATATCTTCCATCTTGTCACTATGGCACATATTGTACAAATAATGCTTACTTCATCCACAGGTAATGTATTCCTTTCAAGTTATGTTGGTATGTGGGTGCAGGTAAGGGCACAGGAGGGTAGGAAAAGGATGTGATCCGAATTGCATGTTAGATTATTTAAATCATATGAAGCATGAAGTGCCGCCTGACAGATGTTTCCAAGTCTCATCCGCCCCCCCCCAAACTGCCCAGTCCACTTACCAGACTCCTCACACCACTGGGATCCTTCTTCAACAGCACCCCTCCAGTTGGCACTACAGCCTGGCCAGCTCTTCCCTGTATTCTCAGGGAGCCAACCACTCATCAGCCGTGTGGAGAGACTCTCCCTCCCGCTTCCTCGCTGGGGCAGTCTGGTGGAGAAGAACCAGCCAGGCTGCGGTGTGTGTGTGCGTGTGTGTGTGTGCACCACTGCCAAAGAAGGACCTTGGCAGTGTGAGGAGACGGGTATGTGAGCCAGGCAGTGTGTGTGTGGGGGGGGGGGAGCAGTACTTTGAAACACCTGTTGGGCAGTGCTTCATATGAACCATGAACCGCCCATCTCTAGTAATAAGCAGAATTCGGGAGGGGCAGGGGAGAAATAGAAAGCACGATCCAGTCTCGTTCCTGCGGATGCAGCCCCTCACTTCCACTTGCCATTTTGTATACACAGGAAGGAAATTGAGGACAAGATTGATGGTGGGTTGAAAAGCCACGCCAGCAGAGTTACTCGCTCAGGAAGAATAGGATTGGACTATTTGGGAGTCCACAGAGCTAGCTGGCAGCTGCTGGTGCTCTGCAGCCAGCCAGTGAGTGACCTTAGGTTAGAGAAGCTCACCCAAGCAGCCGTCCAATGCCTCCTTGTGTGAGGTCTGAAAAAGGCACAAGTGCTTATGCATCTGGGAGTCATGGGAGTATTTTAGTCTAAAGAAGAAGTCGTTCACGTGGCAGAAGGAAACTTGACACCTAGTTGGAGGATGCACAGGGCATGATGAATTAATTAACTGGTACTAGATCAGGGCCAGTGTGCATTTTTGTGTAAGATGGATGTGTGATTGTTGCTTGTCTTTTTCAGAAGAAAATGGCATGGACCAAGAAAATCATACTGGTGAAGAAGAAGCCATTCTTGCTTTGCATAAATGCCTAGGCCAGTATGCAGGAAGGTGAGCCAGTAAATTACTTCTAGTCCAGCCATTCCATGCATTGTTCTCCTTCTCTTCTCTAAGCAAAATATATAGCGTAACTGACTGTTTAATAAAGACAGGGCCAAAAACAAGGTAGGCCTTTCCCCCAATAAACAAGGCTATTTATTTACACAGAAGCTATTTACAGGTACAATAAGATTTAATTTATAAATAAAGGTACTCTGGTCACAGTTGAGGCTCTGGGCAAGGCAAATAAACCAGAAATTTAGGCTCATGTGATAAAGGTGCAATGCACCTAAAAAGAAATGGAATATATAAAATGATTTTAATAGTTTTCCATTCAAATCTCACAAAATGCAAATGGAGCTGCAGTGAGCCATTTGTAATCCCTATAGACTTCTAGCAGGAAATGATTCTGCCGTGCTACAAAAAGAAGCACCTTGTTTGTCATCCTGTAATCTTGACTCTGAGGTGAAAGTGGTGATTTCCTACAACCTACATAGTTCATTAGATTAGCCTGACCACCTTGAATTCTGTGCTTTTCCTAAAGGGATAAACTTTAACTTGCCTTGGCCTGGGGCGGAAAAACAGCCAAGTGCTCATTAAAGTCAGTTCTTTGACTTTGTCTGGACGTCTTTTCTTGTGAGATTGAAACATTTCGCTGATGAAGCTGCTTGGATGAGTAGCAAGACGTCCTGATTTCACAAGAAAAGACGTCCAGTTGCCATGACTCGGCTTCCAGATGACCTCAGTGGTGACTGAGAATCTTTACAGACATCTTCGAATTTGATGAAGACCAGTCAGGTGAAAAGATTTTTTTAAAAAAATACCAGAGCACCTGCTTAACAGAATTAAAAGATTTGAGGTGTAGAGAGAGTTTAAAAATGAAACTATGTGTGTGTGAATTATTTTAAAAAAAGGCATCTGATGTTATTTTGTAGTGCCTTGAAGGAAATCTCCTCTGGATGGCATCTATGGAGAAGTATAAAAGCCGGGATCATGCCCTTTTTGAGGTGCTCTGCTATGTTTTTCCACTATTTAAATGGTGTTCCAGTACCACCGGAATTACAAGGTAATTTATTGTTTCATCGCATTTGCTTGGGAGCCTATCTAAGGCTCCTTTTGTCCACAGGGAAGCTCTCTGACCTAGCCAGAGGCATCCACTGAAGTCAGAAGAAGGCTACAGTTGCTGTTTGTTCCTCTTCCTCTTGGAAGTTCCCACATCACCCAACTGCCATTTCCAGATGGTCCCTTAAATTCCTGGGTTTTCGAGGAACTAGGGATGGTGCTACTCCTATAGCCTTTTCTCCTTATGAAATCCATGAACAATAATGTCAGGCTTCAAATGTAATGTTCCCTTGTGTTTTGTTCGTAGATTAGAGTATCATGAATTTCTTGTAAGTGACTCATTTATGGATAGATGGCTATAGATGTTTAAATATTAATTCATGCTAATCATGCTTCATTTTCTCCCCCTAATTTTGCAGTCACTGGGGCGAACCAGTTTGAACACTTATGCAGTTATCTCTCTTTGCCAAGCAATCTCATTTGCCTTTTTCAAGACAACAGCAAAATTGCAAAAACATTAATAAAAAGGTAGGAACTATATTCCTTTCTTTTAAATATACACACTGTTTAATAGTTGCTGTCTCCTGAATTGGCAGCAACGGCACTCTGAATTCAAGCCCCTTAATCATGTAGTTCTTTGTTGGTTTCCTGAAATCTAATGCTTTCTCTACTCCTTCTGTTTCAGCTGGTGCAATAATGATGAAGTAAAACAATACCTGCAAGGTCAGAGACAAGCCATAAGGTAAATGAGAATTTCCACTGGGGATGTGTCTTAGTTTCCCTTGAATGTTCCCTAGAGGTATTAAATGTTACAGCATTGATTGCTAAGTAGGTTTGGATCTCAATGGGAGTCTGGAATACCTGACATCTGAGAGTAGCTTATGAACGTAGTAACATATGCCCCAAAGCTGCATATTTAACAATCCAACAAGATGTTTACATTCCGCAGCCTTTGAGATGATCCTGTGGGATTGTAACTAATTGTGCTGTGCTGTCGTTAAGGTTATGAGATCATATCAAACTTTAATATTAGATGAATTAACAGTTAATTCCTTTTATCATAATGAAGCAAGCTGTAGGTTGAGCTTAGTTTGTTTGGGGAGTGGCATGATAAAATGTTCCGTGTCTAATTGTTTCATTATAGTTACCCACGAGAATCTAACAAACTGATAGACCTTCCTGATGATTACAGTTGCCTCATCAATCAAGCATCTAATTTTTCGTAAGTCTTTTGTGTAAATCATCCCCCCCCCCCCATTATGAATGGGTGTAATTCTAAGAGCAGGAAATACTCTTTTGGCCAGGTCTAAACTTTGCAAGCCTTGACACCATCAGTTGAAAAGATCTTGAATAACAGGACTTAGCTATGTGCCAGAAACCTTGGGAAGCTACCAGATAAGTTGATCAACCTGGTTTAGGGAGCTGGTTGAGGCAGCTTCCAAATGTGGAAAGTGATACTTTTAGAGTACAGTTCCCAGAACCAATCCAAACACCCCCTCCACCCTCATGGCCATTTCTATCCTGAGCCCCTTACTGGGTTTAAAGATGGGGATTTCACAAATATTTAGTTTCACAATTCCATATTTCTTTATCAATCAGTATTCTTTACACAGAACATACACTAATACCTATCTGATCTTAGATTAAAAGTCCCCCTGTTCAACCCAAAGGGGATTCCCATACGTTACCTGAAGTGTAGGTGCAGTAGTCACGTGGTACTTTGCATCTAGATCACAGTAAATGCTCAAAGGTGTTAACCACATTTTCTTTCTCTTATAAAGGTGTCCAAAATCAGGTGGTGATAAAAGTAGAGCACCAACATTATGCCTTGTATGTGGTACTATGTTGTGTTCTCAGAGTTACTGCTGTCAAACAGAGTTGGAAGGAGAAGATGTAGGAGCCTGTACTGCACATACATACTCCTGTGGCTCTGGAGTGGGAATTTTTCTCAGGTGAATGCATGGTTACATTTCATTAACTTCTGCAAGAGGAAAACAAATTACTCCCTTTTCCTGGAACGGTCTGCCCATCTCTCCAGCAATCAGCCGTTTACAAGAGAGCAAAGGCAGAGTGTGAAACTAGCTTAGCTCTTCAGCTTATTCCTGTTGGCAGACTCCGACCTCCGCAATAATTTGCACAATTATTCGTTAAAGTACAGGGCAAGTTCAGTGACCAGGAACCTGTCTTTTGCATATTTTTTTTTCAGAGTACGGGATTGTCAGGTGCTGTTCCTAGCTGGAAAAACCAAGGGCTGCTTCTATGCTCCTCCTTACCTTGATGACTACGGAGAGACAGACCAGGGTCTCAGGTTGTTGTCCAGCATTTTCTTTGCTCATAAATGGAATGTGTTCAAGTCATTGCTTCTGTCACTAGCCAATTAGGATGACCACTGTTGGCCATGGCTTCTGTGTGCCAAACACATCAAGCTTTGAACAGGCCCTTTTTTAGTCTTTGACCTTTAAAATGTTCCATCCAGCCTGGCCTTCAGAAATTGTAGATCCAAAAAATGAGGTGTTCTGATGTCTCCCAAATGTGTATAGAATTTTAAACTTTAGATTTGAAAGTACTTAAACTGTTAGAAGCCCCTGCAAATCTTGAAACACTTAACTATTAGTCCAGTGGTTCCCAACCTGGGGGTCGGGACCCCTTTGGGGGTTGAACAACCATTTCACAGGGGTCGCTATAAGCCAGTGAAGAAAAAGGCACAAAGGCTTGGGTATGAAGGAGGAGGGGATGGAAGGGGGGAAGAGTGAGTTGCAGCTTGATAGGTTGGAGGGGATGTCAGTCAATGGCACCAGAGCCTGCGACTGGCTGAGGGTGCCTGTAGAGGGAAGTTCTCTATGGCACTTGTGGCCTCTTCCAAGCAGGGCAAGGGGTCACCACAACATGAGGAACTTTATTAAAGGGTTGCGGCATTAGGAAGGTTGGGAACCACTGCATTAGTCAATTGGTTTTGATGAACAAAGTCTTGTTTTGGTTTGCCAGAAATGAACTGGCAAACCAAAGCCTGAGTGGGTAAACCTCTATTAAACCGTTTCCGCTCATGCAGTTCTTCAGGAGCATCACAGAAACGCTTTTGTAATATTTGACACTGAAGACTTAAGACTTTAGGGTTAGAATCGGGGGAGGCGTAGCTTGCGGGCAGCAAATTAGAACAAGAAGGCCTTTTTGCATCTATGCCAAACACATGAATGTCTGGAGGGCTACATGTAGCCCCATTACTTACTTAAATAATCCTTACCTTCTCCTGGTAAGGCAGATCAGTATACACATGTTTATGGGAGCAAGTAAGAGAAGGAATAATGGGTTACGTAATGATATATCTTTCAGTCATGGTAACTGGACTTCTTTCTTGAGAGTTTGAAACGTTTCGCTGCTCATCCAAGTAGCTTCGTTGGTTATTTAATGATATACTGTACATAATATTCATTTGGAATGAAAGAGTTCCTGATTACTGGCTTGCATTTTTTACCTTTCTGCTATATGATCTCTGAAAAAATAGTTATTTAAATAGTTTATGTTGTACATATGCAAAATGTTGACTACTGGAACTCCGATTTTCTCTTTTATGTTATTAATCGCTGCTTTATTTACTTGTCCCTAGGCGTGGAAATCCTTTGCATCTCTGTGGAGAACGATTCAAAAAGATTCAAAAACTCTGGCAACAACACAGTATCACAGAAGAAATAGGACATGCACAAGAAGCAAATCAAACTTTAGTAGGCATTGACTGGCAGCACTTATAGTTTATTTTATGAAGACTGGACCTTCATGATCTTTCTTTTGAAATCCAGAAAAAAAATGTCAAAGAAGTGGAGGATTAGGAAGCAAAGGATTGAAACAATAAAGAGAAGATTCTAGTTCTTTAATTTAATTTTTCCATGTTTGTTGTGTTCATTTCCTGGTTACCATAACCATGTAAGCATTATTTTCCATAGCAAGTTTAATTGTTGGCATTCTTTGGTTCCTTCAAACACAAGCTTTAGTTTTTGTAACTCGGACTAGTTAAATTTACCTTTCTGGTACAAAAGCGGCCATCTCCCTGGAATCTGGCTGAAATCTTTTTTGACAACTGAAAGGGGAAGAAAATATCTGCCAAAATGGCCATAAGACCAAGCACAATGTTGAGGTGGTTTGTTTGCCCTCTTGTAGTAAATCTGAGCCAATTTCCTTTCTAGTACTTAAACTGTTCTTTACATGGAATGGAATTAAATGAACTAAGGGTGCAAAAATGTAGCAATGGATTCATCTGCAATAGTGCATAAGAACATTCATTGTGTCTAAAATGATTTTGTAATCTGCCAGCCTCGAAAGGGCTCATTTGCTTTTGTATTTCTTCTTTTTATATGGAAGGTTATTTAATAAGGAAAATTAATACTTTGAGATATTTCTGAAGTCTTGCACTCTTTAACTATATTGTGTGGATAGTGATAATGACATAGTGGGCAAAATGACTTTGTTTTCAATGCTGTGATTGGTAGACTTCAATGTTGAAAATGATAACATTTTTCTAGAATGAAATATTTAGGTTACAAAATAATCTGTCATTTAAATTTTGATTTCATATCAACTTTGAGGCAAAGAATGAAGATTTTTAAAACATGCTTGTTGACTTCAAGCTTTCAATATTTAGGACACCCTTTCCTTTTTACGTATCTTAGGGTGACACGAAATGCTAACAAAAACTGTTTTTCTCTTCTTTCCCCCTAAGTTTGCAGATTTCCATTTGTAATTTTTCTCACTCTTGATTTCTTTCTGCAACACCACTAACTACATGAATTTGCACTTGGCCGGCATCCTGTAAAGTTTGTCTATAGTATATTTTATAAGCATATTGAAGTAGCTGCACAGATTTTGCACAAGTGTGCATAAAGGCAGTGAATTTTCTAAATATATATGGGGCCTCCACAAAAACAATGCAAAATATCATAATATACTTTCTAAAGAGGGCATACATACATTCTCCATTCCTTCCAAGTATTGTCCTTTTTCACTGACATGTTACTGTTGGGTCTCTTTCACATAGTTTTGATTATCTGTCGTTTTAACCGTTTAATTTTTTCGGATATAATACTTAGTGCAAAGAAGCCATCACTTGAACACCAACTATATTTTAAATAGCTGTAACTTAATAATGCATCAGCAAGTGACACCGTGTTTTCTATGGGCTCAGAATAGTTGCAGTTCATACCTTAAGATACAAATACAACATGTAGGCCAGCTCGGTTGCCGCTTCTTGGGGCAATTTTTGGCAGAACATACGTGTCTGTCTGATTAGAGTCTTCCTATACATATTAGCAATTTCTGAGCCTCTCTTTTGCTCTGGGTGTTGGTCACTAGTAAGAAAATATCCAGACTTTAGTTTCCCTTCTTTGAATAGGTTGTAGATAAGAATATTAGCCATGCATGTTATGCTTAATGTACTAGTTCTGCTCTAACACTATTTCTTTGGGGTTTTGCAAAATTTACTTTCAAGTAACAATACGTTAGGTTCTGGTTTTTCTCTCCTCCTCTGGTCAGGTGCACAGGTATTTCAAAAACAGAGAAATAGAATCTGCTGCTATGAAACGGACAGATTTCTGTATAAAGTAAATATTGAAATAATAAGCTATCTCCCCCCCCCCCCAGGTACGATAGTCTGAGTTGGAGGTCTAATAGGTTAATGGAATTATGATTGTAAGACATTGGAAAGTATATAATTTATCCTGGGTTTTTTTGTAATATTGCTCATTCTTCAACAACCTGTTTTCTTCTGACCCCTCTCTTTTTGCATGTATTTATGTTCATTGTAGAAATGTTTATATAACGAGCTTTCAGTATCAGGGAGTTCATACCTGTAACAAATTGGCGATAAACTTTCATATCTGTGGACAACTTGTAAAAACAGAAGTGTATCATATGTATAAAAGTATAAGAATAAAAAGCTTTAGGTGTTGACGTTCAATTGATGCTTAAACTTGGCTTGCTTTTTAAAGGTGAAAATCCTGCTGAAAACCAGAGTTACTCGCTTGCTATTCTTTGAAAGAAGTCGCCCTACATCATCAACATCTAGAGTTCCTGGTCTGAAGTTTTATTTTGGCCCCTTCGGTGACCCAAGTCAACTTGGACCAGAGGACAGATATCATGCCAACATACAATGGCAATATTAGGGCACAGTTGGCAAAATCCTGTTGCATAACTTGGCACTTGCATAACCTGGATAGGACAAAAGCAGTATTTAATTTAAAGTAATTAAAGGCATTCTTCCCCAACTCCTTATAGATTCTGAGCCTCCCTGCGGCTCCCTTTTGCCTTGATGAAGCCTTTGAAAACCTTGGGGGGTGGCCTAGTAAAAAGCACCACCAACAGGATTGGAACTGCTGTATATGATGCAAGGCTCCCCCATCCACTGTCCCAAAGGCACCTCTAATGCAACAGGGAGCCCTAGGAAGACTCAGAAACTAAAAAGACAGGACAGGACCTTTTAATTGCTTGAAAGCAGAGGCTTCCAACATCCAATCTGTTTTCCACTGTGCCAAGTTATACCACCACATAGGAAAACAAAGGATGTATTGTTAAACCAGAGGTTTAGAGAAATAATGTTCAAAATCCTTGAGCTACACTTTATTTATTTATTTATTTATTTTATACTGCCCGTCTTCTTACAGCAATATCAAACACATAATCCAAAACAACAAACACAAACTAATAATAAAAACAAAACAATAATAATAATTTATCAGGCCTTTGGCTGTAAAATAAAATTGATTGAATAATAATAGTAGGTCAAGATGGCTGCAGGAAAAGAAAAAAACAAAAACTAATTGCCAAATGCCTGTCTAAAAAGCAGAGTCTTAAGAGCTTTTTTGAAAGCTGGCAGAGACTGTGCTAGGCGAATCTCACTTGGTAATTTATTCCAAAGCATGGAGGCGACCACAGAGAAGGCCCGGTTTTGAGTAGGCGATTTCCAGGCCTCCCTGGAAGTGGACACTCAGAGTGAGAATGCCTGCAGTGTTCTAGTGGGTCTGGCCTCAGTTGACCTTTGGAAGATCCGCTCCACCAGGTACTCAGGTCCCAAGCCATGAAGGGGTTTGTAAGTAAAAACCTTATTTTGGACACAACGGGCAACCAATGCAAGCGAACCAGAACTGGGGTGATGCGGTTATATCTGCCAACACCCACCACCAGTGTGGCTGCTGCCTTTTGTACCGGCTGTAGTCTCCAAATAATGAGACCACCCCACCTAGAGAGCTCTGCCAGAGATGGAAGAAGACGGACTTGGAGACAACCATCACCTGGGCTTCCAGGGATAAAGCTGGATCCAAGTCCACACCCAGATTCGCCCACAATTTAAGCCCCAAATTGTGTTACCTGCCATGTGATTGTTTGGACTAACTGTTATATATCAGTTGCACACCTGAACACAAAAGCCACTTCAAACGTGTGCCTTTTGATCCCATTATTTCACAATTGGGTTTCTCTGACCTATAGGATACCTCTATTAGGTATAGAATTGGAAACATAGGTTGCTAACCTTCTATGATAGATGATGACTTCTGGAATGTTTCTGAATGTAACATCCGTTATTCTTACAAGACAGCCATGTATGAATAGCCAGCCATCATAAATAGGGTTCTCATATCATCTGATGTTGTTGGTACCATATAAATTTGTTTTCAGTGATGTTGAAATACACATTTAGTTGAAAGTTATTAGGTGGTAAGTATATACAGGAAAAAATGGTGCCATTAATTGGGTTTAGAATTAAGTTGGCCCCGGTGAGTCCCCCTGAAATCCATGTGGTTCAGTTCCCGTAAATTCAGTGGGAGTTAAATATAATTAATTTAGTGTGGATTTATTGTGTTGGCTGTTATGTCTATTAAGATTTATTTTCTAGAAACTAGCTACTCTTCTTGGGTCTGTCAAGGAAGGAACAAAGAATGAAAAAAACAGTCTCCGCATTTCTTCATTTGTTGCCTTGTGGAAAATAAACTGGTCCAGGTATTTATCTCCCAGTAGGGTGCTATTAGAGATGTTCTATTTCCCTGGCCTTATCTCTTAATTAACCTCTAATGCTCCTCTTTTAAGAGCATTTTAAAAATATGTGATCTGTTAAGCTCAATGTCAGCTTTAACACAAGGAAAGTGAACAGCAAACTTCATTTCATTTCGCTGATTCTGGAATGCTTTTTAAAATAAATTCTGTTTCGTTACTACAGTTTGTGCCAATTAACAGTTCACTAGAGGTTACTGTAAGCATGAGGAGCCTGATATAGCCTTTCTCTGCTAAGCAGTACACGCACAGAGAAGCAAGCATTGTCCGGCATTAGAGCAATGCATGAAGGTTAATCTTGTAAATTGTATTAAGGTTACTTAGGAATAATTAGCACTGAAGAACCTGCATAGATTTCCCTCCATCTTATGTTTCACCAAGCAGTCTTTGCCTTTGGAGAGAACTAAGGGGACTCTTCACTCATTTGAGATGATTATTACACTTATTTATTTATTTATTTCTATACCACCCGTCTGGATGTACAACAATGACATAATAAAAAAACCAAACAAATCAACCAATTAAAAATAATAATACACGGCAAGATGGTGGAACAGGAACACCCCCACACACAAAGAAACCCAATGGTTGCCAAATGCCTCTCTGAAAATCAAGCTCTTAAGCCCTTTTTTGAAGGCTGGCAGGGACTGTGCAAGGTGAATCTGACTCGGCAGTTTGTTCCAAAGTGTGTGGCGGGGGGGGGGCACAGAGAAGACCCGGTTTTGAGTAATCGATTTCCAGGCCTCCCTGCGAGTGGCAACCTGAAATGAGAGCACCTAAAGTTAAACAGAAGTGATGTACAGTGGACCCTCTGATAACAAACAGTTTGTATAACAAAATCTGTACAACATAAAAAATTCCGAAGATTGGGGAAATTTGCTTAACAGAATTGCCTATGGGGCAAATCCGTACAACATAAAAATGGTCGTGATTAGCGATTACTCTGTTTTCAATGCCTTCCCATTGGGAAATCTGTATAAAGGAAAATTTGCTTAACAGAATTTCATTTGGAATGAATTAATTCCTTTATACGAGGTACCACTGTAATGCCATCTCTGTAGAGCATGGTGATAAATGCAGTGGGGTGCCTTTGACATATATAGAAGACTGCAATCAGCTGAAAGGCCATTGCTTCAAGCCAGCTATCCTGTATAAGCTGGGATAACTAGATGATTAAATGTGGTTAAAGAGTCCCATCTACCTTGGTTGTTGGTTGACAATTGTTTCACATACCTTGCTATATTTATCATGGGTATAACCCTGCCTATTCTTAAGCATAAAAATGTGGCTGCCCAAAGTATGTATCGGCCCTCAGGAAAAGGGATTTGAAACCTGCATCACAGGGTAGCTTTATTAATGGTATAGCTTTATTAAGGGCCACCATCTCACTAGCTAAATGGTTGCAGTTCTCATTTCTTCTGGTTCTTTAAATCAAACATGGTGTGGAGGATTCTTTAACAAGAATGTGTCTGACAGTTTTTTCAAATGAATGTGCTCTTCTCTTCAATAAAATAGGACACTTAAGCAGCCAAAATATATTGGGGGGATTTATTTACTTGCTGTGTAATAGTGGCTTTGAAGAAGGAGCCCATAACTTTCAGAACTAGATTGCAGGATTCCAAAGGTATTTGGTTAATTTGTGATAAAAACAGAAACTGGTGAAAATGGAATGGGGGCAGTGTGCTTGCCTGAGTGCTTCAAGCACCACCTATGGAGGGGTGCAGAAGCATTCAGAGACTGCTTTATTCAATGAAGAAGGTTGAAACATTCCACCAGCCTGATACAGTAATCTTCACATTATGTATGGAGTAGAGATGGAGACGAATCAGAAGAATGGTTATTCGTGTTGATTTGTGATTCATCAGTCAATGAATCACAGAAAATATGATTTTTTTTCTGATTAACTGATGAATCAGTTTGTAATTTTGCTTTAACTTTCAAAACCCTCCGGCATCTAGAGACATTAAATTTGCAGAGAAGCTTTCCCTCACACCCCTACAAGCACTGCAAGTTTGGTGATGTTCAGGTTCTGGATGTCTTGAGGTTCTTTGCACGCACAGGCCAAGGTCTACTTTTTCCGGCCCAAAATGCCTGAGGCCTACTACACTAAAACCTCTACTTATGAATTTTATCCGTTCTGAGCACATGCTCATAAGTAAAAATATTTGTAAATATAGCAGTGTTTTCCTCTAGGAATGCATTGTAAATCAATGAATCCTTTCTGGAGGGAACATCTTTCAGTGCATTCCTATGGGAAGGCTGACCATGCACGTGCTTCCCTTGCACCTGCTTGAGCTGGTGTGGGTGGGAGCAAGGGAAGGCCTTGCACATGCTTGTGCAGATTGCCCCTTCTGAGGGGCAACTCACATGACCATGACCATGCCTCCCTTGCACCTTTTTTAAAAAGGTGTGCTTTTCCTCCCAACCCATCTGGGGCCTGACTTGACTCTCCTCCCCCTCTGGCCTCCTCCTCCTCCTCTTCCCCCCCCCATCTCCCTTCCAGCCCCCTCACTGCCACTGCCACTGCCGCCAGCAGCTCTCACTCACCTCCGCCATGTTCGCCACGCAGCTGGGGCGGGCTGATCCAGCAGCAGGGCAATCACATCGCCACGGCGACAAAAGGAGAAGGGAATGGCTCAGAAGGGGAGCAGGAGGAGTGGCAACAGCGGGGGGGTCACGGTCTCTGTGAGGCAGCCATGGAGGTAGGAGGAGGAGGGAAAGGTAGGAGGAAGGAATTCTCCGGGGGGGGGGAGAAGAGGGAAGATGTCAGCGCGCAAAGGAGGTGGGCACACCTGCAACCCCACCTCTCGATGTCCCCTCCCCTCCCCTCCCTCTGCAATGCACCAGCGACTCAGCTGGTCACAAGATAGTGGCGTGTTGATCACCTGGCTGGCGAGGGGGGAGCAGGGGACTGTGCCATGGCCCTTGAACTACCCCGCTCGGCTGAGACAGTGGGCTGACAGACCCAGAACTTTGCTGGGGCAGTGGTGGTCCTTGGGATGAGGGCGGGAGGCATGGAAAACTTATCCCCTCACTTTTTTATTGATGGGCAGCAGGCTACTTTTGAACCCTTCATGGACTACCGGTAGCCTGTGGTCTACCTGTTGTGTAGGCCTGCTGTAGCCCAACAGATGAACAAATAAAAAATAGCTAAAAATTATTTACAGTATTTGTATTCATTGGGTGTATCGGTTTTTAAATGAATTTTGCAATACATTTCTTAATTTTTGCCCATCTCTAGTACGGAGAATTTTGAACTGTATAATCTGAGTGCTTTGATAGAGAAAGTGGTACAGTATATGCAATCTCTTGAAATATTTTAATGTGCCATTTATATTTGTACATGCATGTATTGTAGCCATGTAGTACATTTGAATGTTTTCTTCCCTGCATCGTGGAACTCAAGGATGTAGTGCTCCTAAGCAGGGCCTGGCTGAAGACCAATTTGCTTTCATAGCTTCAGCAACATCCTGCGGTATGTGTTTCTGTGCCATGGCCAGGGATCAGTCCCTCTCAAGTCCCTGCTGCAGTTCTACCAACTGGTTACTAGGTAGCACATATTTACTCCCTCACCATGTAACACAGTGGTCTCCCACCATTTCGCGGTTCATATACTGAGGTCCTGGTATATTGTGGGACCGCAGTATATGAAAGGCAAGGCCCCCCAGGGTAAGCTGCTTGGGCTTGTTTGAGGCTTACTGCACTTAACCCAAGCCTGACAGGCTGCCCAGGCCTGTCAATGGCCCCAGAAGTGGTTTCCGACAAACCATAAATGACTTCTGGATCACCGGAAACCACTTCTGGGACCTCTGACAAGCCTGGGAAGCCCATCGGAGGCCTGTTCAGGGCAGGGCCAGGCCTCAGGTAAGTATAGGAGGCCCCAGAGAGGCCCCCCAGTCCCGACCTGACTAAGCATCCCCATATCGCAGATTTTCAATTATCGCGTGTCAGGTCGGGTCCCTAACCCCCACGATAGGTGGGGGATTACTGTATATGGAACATCCCTCAGGGTCTGAAGTTAAAAAAAAAATAGAGGACATGGTTCCAACTTCAAAGCTTTAACAGTGACAATTTTTTTTAGTCCTAAAGGAACTTAGATGGGACCAAACGCCACATAACACCTACAGGGCCCCCCCAAGAGTAGAAAGAATGAGGGAGAAAAACAGTGTATTAAACATAATATATTTTGACATTTTTCTGGACAATACATATTTTGTAAACCTCTACATTCACATCGGCAAAATAGCACCTACATATTTAAATGGCATTTACAAGTCTTGCACAATCTCATTTGACAGGACAAATGTTACAAATTGCACAATATAAAGCTGTCATGCCAAGAGACTATCATGAACTGGAATAATATATTTTACAGAATAGTTATGTCTCTTCTGGTTGTTTTGTCTGTGACCCATTTCTCCATCTTTCTCAATGAGTAACCTTCACCAGTACTTTGTGCACCTGACAAGGGGATGGAATACCCAAGTTTAATGGGAGTTCCCTCCAATTGTTTGCATTACTTGCCCCACAGGAAGCAACACAACCCAGTGCTAGAGATTCAACTTGAAAGGAAGGAAAAAAAGAATTCCTTCAGAAGAACCAATTGCCCCTGATAACCCCGCATAGAAAATAGCTAGGCTTCCTAAGTTGTCCACTCCAAATGTGTTTCACCCATCTCTGCATATTGAACATGAATGAAGGTATATTTGAGATCACAGAGATGATGTGATTTTGTAGGGAACTGAAGTATTTCCATATGGCAGTAAGCATAATACAGGGCAGAGTAGAATGAAGTCTTCCAAAACACAATTATGAAATCACCAGACAGAGCGGATTGACCAGCGGTCAACATTGGCTCGCGGGCGCACATGCTGCGTGTGGCCACGCCCAGGGAGGCTCGGAGAACATCCACCCATACCCGAGCCTTCTCTGTGGCTGGCCCCACCATGTGGAACCATCTTCCAACAGAAGTGCGCCTAGCAGAGTCCCTGCCAGCCTTCCGGAAAGCTTTGAAAACTCTCCTCTTCAGGGAGGCATTTGGTTGATTCAATTAAAGTTTTTTTTTCTTTCTTTTTTCCTGCCTCGCCATCTGCAACTTTGGCTTTATTGTTCTGTTATTTGGTTAACTCTGTGTCATTTTAACTGTTATTTTGTTATATTGTTTGTTGTAAACCGCCAGGAGTTCCTTCGGGAAGACGGGCGGTATATAAGCTTAATAAATAAATAAATAAAAATAAAAAACTTACCCATCTGCTTCTCTTTAAAAGTCAGGCACGTGCTTATCAAACTCGGCTCATTCATTGTACCCAAGAAATGGTTGTATATCTGTGTACTCACTAGTACTTTTTAATTACTTGTGCAATTCACAAGAGATACAGTTCCTACTCTTCCAAAATCTGGTTTCAAATGTTGGGTAGTTGGGGAAGAAAGAAATGGAGAATTAATTTATGGGGTTCTGTACCAATGTGGTAAATATTTCCCATGTAGATATCAGTTCCCGGTACTGTTTTCTTTTAAACACTCACCCTTTCCTTTTGGTAACTGCTGCTAAAACTCTTGTCCATACCCAAGCTTTTATTTACAAAGATGTCTACTGTAACATACTCATTATTAATATTTCCTCTAAGCTGAGTCTCCCGTTTGAGCTGTTTAAAATGACTGGACTGCTCTCCTTGTGAGAATACCACTTTTTTTTTGTTACGCCTCTGTCCTGGCTCCCTATCTTATTTTATAACAGCTTCAGTGTTACAAACCTTATATCAAAATCTTCAGGCAATTGCCATACTTCCACATCTTGAAAAGGAGTTGGACAAAACCTAGTTGCATCTCTCTCTTTCCTCCTTTGCTGTTTGCAGTGACTTACTAACTAAAGCATACCTAGCGTCATAATGGTATATATTTGGAAATGCATGTGTTCATTGTGAGAGTCTCCATAGCCATGCCCTCTCCATAAAGGAGACTACAAAATGCATATAATTGGACCATTGTGTATATATCAACAATTGAAGAGCGGATGTTCTGTAAAGTTAATGGCTCTTAATTGCCTATTCAAGACCAAACCACTCTCAAATACTTGGCATTACAGCAGTTATAGCTTATATACCGTAATCTTGCTAGGCTTTCAGCTACGCTCAGTGGCTAAGGGAAGCCTGAGGATAGTGGCAGAAGATGCCATCGTGTCCCTGCTACTTGGAAAGTCTCAGAGCTTTGATCTTGTGGGCTTTGATCTTGTTCCACCTTAATGGCAAAGTGCACACAAGATCCCAGCTTTTAGGTCCCATCTTTTCAGTTCAAAGGAATCCAGCTAACAATGCTCAGGAAGATTCTGGGTAGCTGCTACCAGTGAAAATAGCTCAGCAACAGTAGAGAACGACTGGTTTGATCAATGATCCCTAACTGGACCAGTTCAGCATAAGGCCGCTTCACGTCTTCCTGTGCAACCCATTCCTCAAAGTGCTTTCCTTTTCTCTTAAGCATTCTGCCCATGCCTCCTCCAAGCATCTCTAATTGGTTCTTTTATTACTATACAATATACATGCACTCCTGCTGAGACTACTAAGTCTTTTCCAGAAGGACAAGTACTCACAGAGTCTAGGAATATGCTAACTCTTTAAGCGGAGGCTGTTGCTGTCTCTCAGGAAAGGCTTGCCCAGCAAAATATATATAAATCTCCATTTAGATCACAGATCAAAATATCTTTCCATACAAGTTATTTCCTATGTAGCATTCCTGTTTATAAAATTAAAAGGTATTTGCTATGATCACCCACTTCAGAGGCATATACAATCATACTGGGTTACATTTGAATTCAAGATGCTTTTAATCAATGTTTTCTGTAAGCTGCAGAACTGAATTGAATTACTGTATGGCTCTTTTATTAGGAAATAGTTTACACGTATCAGTTTGTGGGATACCATCCAAAATCCAAAGGTTGATTTGAAAATAATTTTCTCCCTTTGGCAACTAAGCATTTCAAACTGGTTGCCATCATTACTCCATGACCAATACGTAGTTTTAGTATCAGATTCATTATTTTTCAAGACAATCTTCCTTTAGATACTGAAATATACATCGTTGTTATTAAATATTGCAACACTTGCATCAGCACTGGCAACTTAGATTATAGCTTATCTTGCTGCTCAAATCATGGGTCATCTTTCTGTAAGAACAGAAACTTGTGTTCAGTGCATAAATGTTTAGTACTTTTTTTCATTCCTTTTGTACACCATGTTAAGAAAGTAGAAGCCGGCTTTCAATGATAAATTATGTGCTTTTGTCCAAATGGATTTTAAAAGCTATTTGCCTTATTATGTATCTTTCCACACACTTGACACCTGGTAGGCCTTTTGCCCTACCAAGGTACAGGTAATGGCCATTAACTATTTTAGTATTTTTTATTTTTCCAAAACTATTTTTAAGCTTAAGTACAAAAATAATACACTTCAACATTTAAGTGGAACAATTCTATCATGAGGAAGGAAAGAAAAAAGCAAGATGGTGCCAATTAGTGTTCCCCACCACATTCCTCATGAAATATTACCTGAGATAGGAATATAATGTCCCTAAAACATTGGTGCATCTGATTCAAAAACATCGTGTTACAGCCGTTTCCTCACTGACATGAGTGGCTGTCTTGCCTGCCTATCGTAAGGATTGTCCCAATGTACACTCTACTGTGATGGTCCTATGTACAAAAATCTCATGCTTGGTGTGTACAAATGTATAACTGCGATTGCTTGTGAATCTTTAAAAGCGAATATTCACAAATGTCAGTCTTTGGTAACAGCTGCGTCAACTCAACTGACCGTCAAGACCGCTTGGGTTTTCGCATCTCCTCCATCCGCTCCTTCGGCACCGGCGTCCACTTGATTCCGTTTCCCAAGGTTTTTCAAATTTTCCAGGGTGCTTTTAAAAGTGTCTTTCAGGCTCTTCTCCAAGACCCACCCTTCACTCTCGCATTCGGGATCTTCAGGATTCGTGATGCTCTCCAGGGAGGTAAGAAGTAGCCGTAAACCTACCATAATCCCAATCTAGGTAAGAGAGAGGAAAAAAAGAGTACGTCAATTTGCCTGAAGGCTTCGGTGGAGCAGTTTTCCTTGCTGTACAGAACTGTAGACACACAAGGCTCATAGGTAAGCAGAAAGTCACGGCCAGAATTGGGCCCCAAGCCATTAAGGGGTTTAAAGGCAAAACCAAATACTTTACACTGCTCCCAGAAACAGGCTGGCAGCCAGTGCTGTTGCTTCCAGGCACGTGACATATGTGAAATATCGATTTGTGCTGATTAACGGGTGAAGCAGAGCCAAACGTTTGCACTGGTTTCAGAGTGAGTATGGACAAGAAGAAGAGACTGGGGAAATTTCATTTCCAAACCCTGAGATGAACTGCTCTTTTGGAACCTTTGACGTGGTACCTCCTCCAGGACATGAGGCAAGATTCAGTTGTGTTGATTATTTTGGTAGGGGGTTGACCTAATCTCCTAGACCCATCCTCAACAGAGACATTGCAGTCAAGCATTTGGCTGAGTTCAGCCTTGTCTTTCTCTAGAGGTCAACCTCATACATGCTATGTAGCAACAGGAATGATGGTCCCTTGAGAGAAGAGATATTCTTCTGCATGGCAGAAAATCTGCCCCACCGCTGACACCAAAACACAATACAGGTTTAGCCAGTGCCTGGATTGCCAGCAGAAGCTGCAAGTTTCTATTCTATTTTACCTGCAGTGAAATCTGTTTCCTTGAACTGGTCCTACAAGACTGCAGGCTCTACTTTGGAACCTTTAAAAAAATAGATTGGCATCTACTTTTGGCCATGACTCTGGGGCCTTTCCAGTTCCCTCCACGTTTGCCTGCCAAATTTGTAATGCTTAGCCTGTTGAAGAGTCTTACAGGAACTGAAACCTAGCACGCGTTTGACAGATATTAGAGAGATTATCCACCTTTGCTTTTCATTGTATATAATAAGCACATGGCTTTTTTACTTCTCCAATATACAGTATTATGCTGTTACTACCAATTAAGCCTTGACAGCTTCAAGAAAGGATTGGACAAATTCATGGAGAACAAGGGTGTCAATGGCTATCATTATGGATGCCTAAGGACAACCTCCGGGTTGGAGAGATAGGCAGGGTATCTCTCACTGCCATTTGCAGGGGATCGTAAGCAGGTGAAGACATCTGCTTGGGAATACGAAGCACATGGTGAGCCACTGTGTGAGACAGAATGCTGGACTGGATGGGCTATGGCCTGTTCCAGCAAGGCTGTTCTTATGTTCTTATGAACCCCAAAATACCCTCTGGTTCTCTCTACTGGTCAATTCTGATATTGCACTTTGGAGATATCTATTATTTTTGGACATCTATGTGAAATACAAAAATAAAGAATGTTGCCCTTGCCACTTAGGATTGATAAGAGAATGGCACAAAGCCTGAACAAATTTCCTTAAAATAATTATTGAATTATCATCGAAACATAACACCTGAAACTATGATTAGATGGTACTTCTCAAATCTAAGTAATTAAGTATTAATCTTTATACCAAAAACTAACTTTGTAACTACTAGTAGCAACACTCATTCACCCAAAAGTAACTCATTTTATATAATTACAGTATATTACTTATAACCAGTTACTTCCAAGCACTGTGTAGCCATACAACAGACAGAACATGTACTATGAGACATTTCTTTGATAATCACTGTGCCCTGCAGTCACAATTTTTCCTCCAAAATTTTATTGTTAGAAGTCCCCTTTCAATGGACAGAAAATAAGTAATTTCAGTTACTTTGTTATTCATAATTGCAGCCAATGTAGTATAGTGTTTGACGTTTTTGACGCAAGCCAAATTCTTGGAAATAGAGATGGAACAAGACTTCAAAAAGAGTAGGGGAGGCAAGTGACGATATAAATAAAGCTATTCAGCGTGGCGCAGTGGTTAAATGCCTGTACTGCAGGTAAAACTGTGATCACGACCTGGGTTCAATCCCCGGTAGCAGGCTCAAGGTTCACTCAGCCTTCCATCCTTCCGAGGTCGGTAAAATGAGTACCCAGCTTGCTGGGGGGGGGGCAATGTGTAGCCTGCACTCTGTAATTAAAATTGTAAACCGCCCAGATACTACTTGTAGTAGTATGGGGCGGTATATAAGCAGAACACTTTACTTTGCTTTTAACTATTAAACACCTAGACATAAGACTGGCTATATTTAATGAGCCTGATTCCTACATAAAATTTGTTTAGGTTTGAAGCCTTATTGCTTGTAGCCTAATTGACTCTTGAGTTGTTATTTGTGTATGATACTGATCATGGGGAAATGTGTTTATTTAGTAATTATTCATAATTTTCTGAAAATATATGTTGCTCTTCTAGCCCCCATAGATACAATTACTGTATTACCTAAATCACCTTCAAGTTTCCTAGTTGAAGCTATGGGAGAATTAAGACGCAGGGCTGTGTCCAGGGTGAACTCTCTGCACTGCAGAAGAGTATTGTCCTCATGTATAGCTTCCAAGTTATCTGTTTAATATTCCAAAACATTTACTGATCCTGTACACAACAGCTAATGAAATTATAAACTTTCACATCTCATTATGGTAAATTATGAGATTTATAAAATATTACTGTGGCAAATTGTAGATTATTAGCCATTTTTGATGAAACTTCACATGGACAGAAAATGTCACAGTCTTAAAATATAATCTATAATTTGACCTTTATTAATGGGAGTGAAAAGGAAAACGTATCAATTCAAGGGAAATAAAACTGACTTAATTAGTTTGCTTACTCTATTTAGAGTAGACATATCATTTGCTGAACATGAGGCAATACATGTTGATCCCAATTATTCTGGGTCTGTACTCTGATTAGGGCTATCAATTGAATTCAGGCAACTCTCTTCAGGAAGCAAATAAAAAGCCATATAACTGGATTTGAACACAACGTAAAAGGAAAGCCCGATGACACGTTTAAAATGGCTGCTTGCCTCTTAGGATCAGCCATTTTAAGTTCTCAGCCAATATTATTCAGTTTATTTCTTTTAATAGATAATTAATTATACATTGGTATATTTTATATGTCCCTTTGTGTAATGCTTTGAAAGTTTTTTTAATTAAAAAAATCTTACAAGCGAATATTAATACAGCCCTTCTATATATTGCAATCCTCTGACAGGAATACATAAATAGTTCACAGCCGATTGGATTTCCTGAGAGAACCACGCCCCTCTTGCACATCCTGACTGGCCTCTATCTGTCTCCTCTAATTATATCTTTCCTGACCTTAAAGCTCACGGATTTAAACGTCAGAGACAAATGGGACCTGCACTAGAATACAGCAAGATCCCTTCAGAGGAATGCCCCTTAGGAGAGTTCGCCTTGTGGAAAACTTGTGTCTCCAGTGTTGGGGTGGGAAGATAGTTCAGGAGCCAGGAGGGAATAAAGACCACTTCTTGCCTAGTTCCAGATCTGTGCTAGTATTCATCAGTGGACAGCTGGTCGTTCTAAACTTGATGATGAAGACACAATATTGGAGAAATGGAGAATATTAACTTAATACAGTGGTACCCTGACAAGAGCAGCTCGACTTAAGAGCAATTCGACTTAAGAGCGAAAACTGTTGGCGTTTTAACTGCCACCTTACAAAATTTAGGTATGGTCTGCTCAACTTACAAATATATATATATATATATATATATATTCATTTTTAAACCTTTTTTCCCTACTTTTAGATAGGTACTCCGACTTAAGAGTAGTTCGATTTAAGAGCATACATTTGGAATGGATTAAATTCATAAGTTGAGGTACCGCTGTACTAACAAGCAGATGTGATTAAAATAAGCACTTCCATTTCTTCTCTGAGGCCCTTCTTCCTTCTTAGAAGTTGGTGGAGGGAGATAACTGGGAAAATGCTATTGTTTTCATTTCATTTCATTTCTAGTGTGGCGTGTGTGTGTTAATGTGCTGTCAAGTTAGAATTGACTTATAGCGACCGAAGCATAGCTTTCAAAGTTGCATATGTATTAAATAACTTGTTTCTTCAGGTCCACCTCCCCTGTGAGATCATTTGGCTGAGCGGAGACTTGAACCAAGGCCTCTGAGGTCCCAGTTCATCACTCTATCCACTACATCATTTGGTAGTTGTTTAGAATGTAGGCAACACTCATCTGAAAGTCATTGATGACTGCATCAACATTATTATATTCTAGTTGTATACCATAACCATTTTATTCTGATTTGAATGGTGGTGGTGGTGGTGGGGTTGTTTTGCCTTTGATTTGTGCTGTTTCCTGTTGACATTTACTGCCTGCTTCCTGTTATTGGCATTATTGTGCATTTTAGGTAGGGCTTTGGATAGATAGCTCAGTGAGATGAAGAACAAGGGTGGGGAGAGCATTGCACTTCTTTGCCATGGGAGAGAAGAGGCAGCCTGTGCAGCCTTGGACAAGTGCCCTGGTTCCATAGCATCCCCTGGGGGTAGGGGGTGGGGAAGGGAATGGTAAACAACTTCTGACTGTTCTAGAACTAGAAATCTCTGGAAATGGGTCACTTTCTTATTATTGGATTTTTATTGTTCAGTACATGTGAACTATCCTGAAAGCCTACTAACTAGAAGAAACACTTTAGAAAATTGTTTGCAACAACAACAACAACAACAACAACAACAACAACAACAACAACAACAACAACAACAACAACAACAACAATAATAATAAATAATAATAATAATAATAATAAAAAAAGCAGGGGCAAGTGAAAAATGTGGTCAGTAAAGAATATATCCAAAGAGTTTTAAAAGAGCTAAAAAGTAAGTTGAATGGTGTTAACACCATCACGGCCATTAATAGCTGGGCCATGCCGGTCATCAGGTATACCGCTAGCATTATAAACTGGACTCAGATGGAGCTAGATAGTCTGGATAGGAAAACAAAAAAACTTATGACCATTCACTATGCATCACATCCACACAGTGATGTTGAGAGGCTGCATTTACCTAGAAAATTAGGTGGTAGAGGTCTTTTGCAAGTGAAGCAGACAGTTGAAGAAGAGAAGCATGTGTTGGCAGATTATGTAAAAAATAGTACAGAGCCAGCATTATTGGAGGTAAAGAAAAAGGTGTTTAAAGTAAAGGAAACAAAGGGTCAATACAGGAAAACAACAATGCAAATATGAGCTGATAGTTGGCATAATAAAGCACTGCATAGGCAGCTCCTCAAAAAAAAAAATCAAAGGAAAAGTAGATGCGCAAAAGACCTGGTTATGGCTCACCAATGGAACACTGAAAAAAGAGACAGAAGCCCTGATTTTTGCCCCTCAAGAATGAGCTATTAGAACAAATACAGTTAAGGCTAGAATAGAAAAATCAGCTGAGTCCCCCACATGTAGACTCTGCAAAGAGGCAGATGAAACTAAAGACCATATATTGAGTTGTTGCAAGAAAATTGCTCAGACTGATTTCAAACAGCATCATAATGTATTTGCTCAAATGGGCCAGTGGAATTTGTGTCACAACTATCTTCTGCCCGTAGCAAAAAACTGGTGGGATCATAAGCCTAAAAAAGTGATTGAAAATGAGCATGCAAAATTACTTTGGGACTTCTGAATACAGACAGACAGGGTTTTGGAACATAATACCCTGGATATTCTGATTGTGGAGAAGAAAAAAAAGTGTGGATCATTGATATTTCTATACCAGATGATAGTGGAGTTACTGAGAAAAAACTAGAAAAAATTACCCGATATCAGGATTTGAAAATTGAACTTCAGAGACTCTGGCATAAACCGGTACAGGGTCCCAGTGGCAATTTGCACACTGGGTGTGGTGCCTAAAGAGCTAAGCAAGTATTTAGAAGAAATTGGAGTTTACAAAGTCACCACCAGTCAGCTGCAGAAAGCCACCTTACTGGGATCTGCTCGCATAAGTTGCCGATATATCACATAGTCCTAAACGCTTGGGAAGCGTTCGACTAGTGATTTGTAATACAAAATCCAGCGTAGTTATCTTGTCTGCTGTGTGATTAATAATAATAATAATAATAATAATAATAATAATAATAATAATAATAATAATAATAATAATAATAATAATAATAATAATAATAGGTTTCCATCTGTCTAAACAGAACACAAAACAGTTAATTAATTAATTAATTGATGGATGGATGGATGGATGGATGGATGGATGGATTGATATTTGTATACCGCCCTACTTTCCACTGGAACTCTGGGTGGTTCACAACAAAAGAAATCCATACAAATCAGCTAAACAAAACATATGTAAAACAAGGACTAATAAATAAGGCCAGTAAAATCAATGAAAAACATAGAATAATGATATAAGATATAAGATGGTGGCAAAACAAGAAAAGGAGTGGAGAAAGCAATCAAACCTCCATTAAATGCCAAAAGCAGCCTGGAAAAGCCAAGTTTTTAATCGCTTCCTGAAGGCTAAAAGTTAACCTTTTAAGGGAGGTTTTTCTTGAATAAACAGAATCCACTGTTTATTAGTGCACAATCAATAAGGTGGTCATTCACTTCTGGTTGGGTAGGTGTCTCATAAGCACAGCTGAAGAGACGTGAACGTCATGTGATATGCAATCTTCAAGGACGAAGGTTGCTTTTGTATGGTACATCTGATAATGGCATGCAAATAAAAACATGCAAATCGTTGGCCTGTGCCCTGAAAATGAGATCGATTGGCCAAGTGGGGTTTCAGGATCTGAAGAGCGGACCCCACACCTGCAGGAAAACGCTAGGAAAAATGGCAGTCAATGATTGAGACTATTCAACTGATTGAAGAAGAAAATGACATCTGACTGCTATATTCCTTCTCCATGGTGTTTGTTGGCCATGCCATTTTGGACCCCCTGGAAAGGCAGCCCCATGTTGTGCTCATTGTAGTAATCCAGTTAAGGCATGTGTCACTATGGGCAAATCAGATCTTTTAAGGAACAGGCATAGTTGACGTACAGTTTTAACCACCCGGAGTGGCTGTGGCTACTAGACAGGTGGTATAAAAGTCTAATAAATAAATAAACTATTCAAAGTCATTCCTGGCCACCACCGAAACCTGGGCTTCGAGGTTGGACTCCAGGTGCATCCCCCTAAATGCACACTTGTATTTTCAGAGGGTGTGTAAACCTGACTGAGTCCATATTCCTTGATCTGCCTTTCAAATGACCAGGAGCAATTCTGTCTGATCTGGGCTATTTTTTGTTGTTGAAATTAAAGAAATAGGGAGCTGGTAGGTAAAAATCATCCCTGCTATGTAAAAGACTGAAGAAAGACAAGCAATGGCAGTGGCAAGGTGTGGTGTTAAAATGTGGTATTGAAGGCAAGCCTTCCAGATCCCTCTGACAAGGCAAATACAGTAAGTGGATACTCAATCAAGTCAAGTCTAAACTCTCAGTAGAGAAAAAAGGGAATAAATTGAGGCTACTTGGCACATATAATGAGAATACAAAACTGACTTGAAAACACAATATTACTAGGAAATGTGGACAAGAGACAGTGGGGGGAAAGGAAGACTTAGCATGATATGGATCAACTCAATAAAGCAGGCCTGCCCAACAGGTAGACCGCGGGCTACTGGTAGCCCGTGAAGGGTTCAAAAGTAGCCCTCCAGACACCAATAAAAAAGTGAAGGGATAAGTTCTGTACCCCTCCCTCCCCCATCCCAAGAACCACCACTGCCCTAAGCAAAGTTCTGGGTCTGCCAGCCCACTGTCTCAGCTAAGCAGGGCAGTTAAGGGCCATGGTGCGGTCCCTTACTCCCCGCGCCGGCCACACATGCACTCCTATAAGTAGACCTGGGGGCCCTTGGGGAGATCAAAGTAGACCGCAGGGCCATTTGGGAGCAAAAAGTAGACCGCAGGCTGCTCAAAGTTGGACAACCCTGCAATAAAGGAATTCACAGCTGTTATGCAAGACCTGAGCAGAACAATAGAAAGAACAACCTGATATGAGATGTCATTGGTTTGAGAAGAGCGGTTGATGATAGGACCTTTAGGAGTTCATTAACTCATGAAGTCACCACACATTAGAAGTGACTTGATGGCACATACCGTAATATCTTTGAAGGTTTGTATCAAGCAATCGCATAGTGACAAGATGGGTGGAACTGAGACTTTAACAGGAGACTGTGACAAGATATACCTCTGTTAACATAATGTAAGAGCATCCCCAACCACAAAGAGAAAAAAAAAGTTATTTCACAGCTTAAATGAGTGACCTTCTTGTTCTGCCTTCTTTTCTACTATTTCAAAAATATTTTCAATATCTATATTTTTAAAAAAAATTAAATACAGTATTATTTTTCTCTCCTTTTTCACAACCAGACACAGAATCTCCTTTCAAGCCTGTTTGTTCAGAAAGCAGTTAAAAAGTTATCTAAGAGTCAGCTAATTGGGTCCTGATTGCCAGGTTCAAAAGTTCAGACTGTCCCATATGTAGAGCTGAATTCTCCTTTAAAGATGTATGTGAAGACACTGTTTAGTCTTGGGAGTCCTGAGAAAATGTTTATGAAGATGCATGGCAAAATAGTTTCTCTTTCTGGAGGGCTTTTATTCCATTAATTTATTTAAAGCAAAACTGGTGTGGCTTTTTTTTTTTACTATTTAAATAAAACCTATCTTTTCCTGTGACCCTTCTCTCTAAACATCACTCTCCCATACTGGCCATAAATGTATACAATGTTTCATTTTGTAAAGCTCCTGCTGTACAGCCGGTACCAGGCATGTTTAATCTTACAACAAAGTGGGTGTTTTTCTCTTTTGAAATGCCTTATTTGATTATCAGTACTTCAGCCCGTGGAGCCTGGATTTTTCTGTATTTAAAAAGAAAGCAGGTGGGGCCAAATGTTCTCTTTCAAAATAAGCAAACTGGTTCTTTTCAATTTATGTGATCTGTTTTAAATCTGGAGATGTCTAGGGTCATATATTTCTGAACGGGGAAATGTTTCACTTTCAAAAATCATAACTCAAAACCCCTTTGTCCAGACTTTCTCAAATGTAGCATGGAACAAGAGCAGACTGTTTACTACCAGTGAGCCAAATTTAGTGTTAATCCACAGTTCAGTTTAAAAGGTATAATTTTGTTTCAACTGCCCCATTTTTAGAGTTGTCTTAAAGAATGTTGATTTGCCTTGCCAGAACAAGATCACTCCTGCACTCTTCAACAACAATAACTAATCTAGTTTCAGTCTAATATTCAAAATAAAAATTAAAAGTTGCTTTTGGCAAGTTTGTACAAAATGTTAGTAATATTCTCTATCAGCATTAAATCAGTACCAGCACTGATATTATAGAAATACCAACAGTGATGCCTAAATGTGTTGGTATACAGAGCATTAATAATACTGTTTTATTCCAGTATTTGAATTTCTGTTTTTTGCCTTTTAATTCAGAACCTTCTGATTCTTAAGAATTGTTGTTCTGATATCTCTTCCATTTTTCAGTTTGTACAATTTAATCAATCTGAAGGCATTGGTAATAGATATTTGTTAGTTATTTATACATTTATTTCTATTTCTATACTGCCCCCTTAGTGCAAACTACAGTTGGTTCAATTTGTTGTTATGTACTGTCAAGCCACCTCTGACCTATAGTGACCCTATGAATTAGCAATCTCCAAAGTGTCCTGCCCTCAACTGCCATGCTAAGCGATTGTAAACTCAAGTCTGTGGCTTCCTTAGGGAGTCTGTGCATCTTGTATTTGATCTTCCTCTTTCCCTGCTGCCTTCAACCTTTTCCAGTTTTATTGCCTTTTCCAGAGAATCCAGCTTCCATTCCCCTACATGCTGCTCAGAAATACAAGACTTTGGCTGATTTTGGTCTTGGTTTCCAATTACATACCCTTAACCCTTGGGTCATACATTTTCAGTAGAAAGTAAATGTCAAGAAATAGCTTTGATTATCTTAATTATGGTCATAGACGAAAGTAAACAGAATAGGATGAGCAAGTAAACAAACCTCATATAATTAAGAGCAACCAAAAGCCCTTACGTATGTCTACCAAATGAATATCCATTTGGCTTTTGTCAATGGGTTTTTTAATGATCTGACCCAATATCATCACAATGAGAAAGAGTGGTGGGTGTGATAGTGGTGGTGATGTAGCTATAAGTATAAAGTGCGGGAATAAATCTCCTCAACAATGTGCCTGTACTGCAAACACAATTCAGAGAACTTTGGCACTCCCTTTTTTGGGCGCTAATTTAAATCTGTTGGCTGAAATCCTGTTGCTTAGTGTAGTCAGTAGTAAGTCACACTATGGAGTTAGCCCATGGAATCATCGAGGAAGGAGTCACTGCTGAGTCAACTCCTCTACAAATTCCATTGATTCCATAGGGCCCACTCTTGTTGTGACTGTATGCTAAGCAATAGGATTTCAGCCAGCGATTTGCTATTTTTAAATCTTAATATTATTTACAGTATATACAGTGCTACCTCGTATAAAGGAATTAATTAATTCCAAATGAAATTATGTTAAGCAGATTTTCCTTTATACAAATTTCCCATAGGAATGCATTAAAAACGGAGTAATCCCATTCTTATGTTGTACGGATTTTCCCCATAGGCGATTCTGTTAAGCAAATTTTCCCTATCTCCAGATTTTTTTATGTTGTACAGATTTTATGTTATACAAACTGTTTGTTATACAAGGGTCCACTGTGTGTGTGTGTGTGTGTGTGTGTGTGTGTGTGTGTGTGTGTGTTTGTGTGTAGGTACTCTGCCTTTGATGTTTTTATGTAATTCTCTGAAAACTTGTTTCAAATACAAAAGTGATGTTCAAATGTTTGAAATAAGTGAATTACCCTATAATGTTTGTCTAGGGCAGCAGATATAAATACAGTATGAATGACTTCCATGTTTAACTGGAAATAACACACACAGAGAAAGAGAGAGAGAGAGAGAGAGAGAGAGAGCAACAGGATAAACACACTGAATAAACACACTGCATGAATGCTATCTAAACCCAAAATCCTAAAATTTGGGAGTTGTTGTGGTTTTTATCAGTTAATACAGAGTTTAGGTTAGCAAAGAAAAAAATCCCGATAAATGAAGAGCAAAGGGTGAGGGTGACAAACTGGAGATTAGTGGATGCCCCTTGTGTTGTCAGGGTAGATTACAGGGTAGATCTTTGTGATGTCACACAGGTTAGGCAGGTAAGGGTTGGGAATGGAGCCAGAAGTGCTTTTGGGATGGCTGAGTGTGGGTGGGTGAGAAGCAATATAGGTCAATGAGCCCACTTAATACAAAACTAAAATCCAGCAAAAGCAAGCAAGTCAGCAGCCAACCAACCAACCTTTCTTGGTGGCCAGGAGGGTAGCAAAGGATATCCCTCAGCTGCTGCTTGTTCTTAGTGGCCTTTCTTATAGCACAAACAAAAATGATTACTAACTCACAATAGAGGGCACCCCACTTCACCCCATGAATCTGTACTGCTGCTTCCAGGATCCGTACAGCAAAAAGGAGTCTGCCAGGTCTCTCCCACTGCCTTCCCCTCTCTCTTGGCTTTTGGTGTATCAATATCTGCACAAATGTCACACAAGCACATTCACGTTGAGATAGTGACCAGAAGAGCTATCTACCAAAACTGAGGAGCAAATTACAAATTACAGATAACCTCTCATTACAGCTGATGTAAATAACATCAGTACAGTATTTGAGAGGTATGATTGGGTCACAACTTTGTGTCTACTCAGCACCTAAACATCAATCAAAAAACAAAGCAAACTATTTTTTCGAGTATAAGAGGAGAGAAAAGGTCCTGCAGTTAAGACATTCCTTCTGGGTTGAATGTAACCTATAGTTTGACCTTCAGACACTCTTTCATTTTGACTTAAGCAGCTACTGCATTGTGACCAAAAATAATTTTCCCTCAAACTTGGTCAATGACAGCAAGAGGTGAGATGGACTGGGACATTTTGAGCCCCCCAAAAATAAATAAATAAATAAACAAATAAATAAACCCAAGAGAGAAGATGCAGGCACTTAACTAAAGGAAGTTACTTTCATAAAATATTAACTCTAACTCTGTTCACCTTTTCTCTGCTTTGCTGCTATGCCTCAAGCTGATCCTTGACAAATTTACCTGATAAATATGTGATGTTCAGCATAATGTTGATTTCTGAACCATCTGTTAATTTCCATATATTCTGCACAAGCGGTTTTAATAATAGAATTTAAGGATCCACACCAGTTCACTGATAATTCCCAGCTCAGCTGAAATGCCCAGATGGGAGTTGTAGGGCTGTTTTACAGTGAGCAATTATTGCATCAATACAGTAACAGAAGGAAAGTAGAATCTTTCATACAGTACAAAACCAGTGTTTTCTAGCACAATCCTGTATAGGTCTACTCTGGCTCTGGGTTTATTGTTTATTCCTAACTATTCAATAGAGGATTTCAGCCTCACAATTTCTTTTGGTAATATTGCCTTTGATCATGACTTCAAATGATCAAATATACATTGAGGAGCAAAACATGGTTACAAAATTCGGTACACTTCTCTCTTGAATTGCATGGATCTGAATATCAGAGTTTTGTTACTCAGTTCTTCCAAATACATCCATACAGACAGACATCCATACAGACAGAAAGGCAGGCAGGCAGACAGACAGACAGTGTATTGACCAGCCATCTATCCCCAGAAAAATCAGGATCACCTCACACATCTACCAGGGAGGCCACTGCTAATGACTCATGCATACGAATTATATGAAATATAACATGTGGAAGACATGGATCCAGAGCCCTTAAGCCCAGCATTGTTCAAGGGAGAAGTGTAATTATTTTTGCTATTTGAATGTGTGCAATAAATGGAACATTTTAACAAGAATATCCCACAGTGACCTTCCAGGGCCTATGAAGTATTGAGAGTGTGGAGAATAGAAGGTTCACTTCACCCTTTACTGTTAAATGTGAGAAGACTAAAGACTAAAGTCCCTTAAATTTAGAGAGAGAGAGAGAGAGAGAGAGAGAGACTAGACCAATAATAACCAGTGAGTTGCAAGGCCATAGATAATTTGGTGGTGAGGTGAAGGAAAACCAATGACATGGTAGGGAGAGCAAAGAGAATGAATCTGTTTAAGATCCCAGAGAAGGGGATTAAGGTCAAAAGTATATGCATCATGGCATTAAAACCCTCCCCTGCCTTTCATACTCTCCAGAAAATCCTCCTGTCACACTTGTTGTACCTCAAAGAATTTTCCAGTTTCGGTTTAGCTGCAGGTCCCACACTTGGTCCTGCTTAGCCTTTTGTAGTAGCACTGAGGGAAGTGTTTTCTTGTGGGAGGTGTTCCTTTCCCTTCCCTCTTCATAAAGATCTCCTCATTCCCTACAAGGGCTGAAAAAACAACCCAACAACGTTCCTTCCTCTTGGAAGATGGCTGAAGCAGAGCTCTAGAACATTTCTTTCTTTCATCAACTACAGCTCCCAGTATCCTTATCTGGGCAATTTGGGGACCTGTAGTCCAAGAAAATAACCTTTCCAAGTTCTAGATGGAGCCTGGAACAAGAACATTCACATTGGGGGAAGTGAGTCTACACAGCAACAACCTGTTACTTGTGCACAGTGGAAACTCTTTTCAAAATGGCTCTGACCAAGGGGAAGAATGTGTCAAGTCAGTGTGTTACCTCAAAAAGCCAGACAAAGAGAACAAATACTCCCATAGAGCTCATCATGCCACTGTAGTACTTAAGCAGGGCCTCCCGGCAGCCACGGTTCCACAGGTTGAGCTCTTCCGTCTGAAAGTCATAGCTGTAGTGAGCTGAGTTATTTGAGACTTGGTACTGGATACATGGCCGTGGGGAACTTGGGTTGCAGCAACTGAAGGGGACACCATCCACCAGATATCTGCCATCCACGTTGCTTTTAATGCGGCTGCAAGCAAGCAAAGCGCAGTGAGTTATAAACATCACAATTTCTTATTACATTTATTTATTTATTTTATATGAATATCAGAGCCACTGGAGAAATTCGTTCCAAACAAGCAGTCACCGTAGTCTTTTCAAAGCTTCTCTAAACTGCATGTCTTCTCTGTGCCTCAATAAAAAGAGTTCATTTTAACTTGCAAAACATTTATTCTGCTACGCCTAAAAGATTAATTCAAAATAGAATCCTGTTTTCTAATTCTCCGATGCAGGAATACTCCACTGTACTCATGTCGCCAGTAAACATGGAAGGAAAAACAGAGAAAGCCGCATGATTGAACTCTCTGTTGACATTCTAAAGAGGAATTCATTTGTGTTAAGCACAGCTGCAACCTTTAATCAAGAGGTGGGAAATTTGTCTGTACTTCAGATGTTGCTTCACTGACTGCAAGTTTATTTATTTCTAATCAGAACAGTCAACAAGAATGGATGATGGACACAACAGCATCCCATAAGCTAAAAATCTCCCTTATTAACATGTTTGATCATACATTTTAAAAATTCAGTTGACTGAAGAATGTCCCTAATTATCATGTTGGATATTACCTTTTTTTTTTTTTTAGGATAGGAAGGCCTGGCGAGCTCTGGTCCGTGGGGTCACGAAGAGTCAGACACGACTGAACAACTGAGCAACAACAAAAATTACCTTTTTAAAAAAGGTACATGCAGTTATAAATACTGGAAATACTGGAAATACTTCCATATGAGCCTGCCCGTACTCTAAGATCAGGCCAGGAGGCCCTGCTGAAGGTGCCATCCCTCAAAGAGATAAGTTGAAGCAGGGCCTTCAAAACATTTTTAATGTACATATATGAACTAAAGCAAGAAGCTGGCATGCAAAGAAGTGCTGGTAACTTTCCCACCCTTCTTCATGCCCCGCTAAAGCTTCTCAGTGGTGTCAGATTATCTCCCTGAACCAGGTTGGTTGTTGGAGGGGGCTACTGAGAACTGATTAGAGAACCCTGCAAGGAAGGAAGTGTGATTAAGGATGCAATCTAGGGATGGGCACAGAATGGAAAAATTATGTTTCTTTTCATCCCCCACATTTTTTCTTTCATTTGATACAATTTTTTTCAAAAAAAAATCGTACGGAATGAAACACTAGCAAAATGGTTCGTGGGGGGGGGCTGGAAAGTGGCCGCAGTAGCCGCTGAGGTCCTTTTCCCGGGCAGCCCTCTCTCAAACTACCTATCTTCTCTGTCTAACATGTGTACATCCTCATCTTTGAATGAGTGCCCTTTGTCCTTCAAATGGAGGTGTACTGCTGATTCTGGTCCTGGGCTGTTATCCCTCCATTGTTGGGCCATCCTCCTGTTTAATGGCTATTTAGTTTCTCCAATGTAAAGTTCTGAACACTCCTCACTGCATTGGACCGCATATACTATATTGCTCCTTTTTCGTTTTGGTATCGGGTCTTTTGGGTGGACAAGTCTCTGCCTTAGCGTGTTTGTGGGTTTGAAATAAACAGGGATGTGGTGTTTGCCAAAAAACCTTTTAAGCTTCTCAGACACTCCAGCATGTAGGGAATGACGAGGTTCTTCCATTAGGCCTGGGTCTCAGGCTGATCCCTTGTTCTTCTGGGATGGCCCACTGCTTTGTTGAAGGCCAACTTTGGATATCCACAGGTCTTAAGTACTGTCTTCAGATGCCTGTCTTCCTTCTTCTTGGCTTCTGTGGAGGTGGAGATGCTCTCTGCTCATGAGGATGTACACATATTAGACAGAGAAGATAGGAGGTTTGAGAGTGGGGTCAGGGAAGCCATTTATGTGAGCATTGAAAACCCCTCTCTTAATAGAGGTGGGGGCCTCAGGCACAGTCTATCTGCTACTTATCAGGCTGTGCTTTCAACAATACCCAGACAAATCTAAAAGCCTTCACCACAAAGGCCATAGCTAATGACCCATACTTTATGGGTTTCAGCACCTGGCTTAGGCCATTGTTCCCCTTAAGGCTATGGATGCTGTTGTCTACTTAAGCCTATTCAGGCCATTGTTCATCTTATGAGTCTATTTCAGACCAGGGTGACAAGAGGTCAAAGAGGACTATAAGATGGAGGACTTGCAACTAGCTTTATTCAGACTGATGAAGCTGTTTGGATGAGCAGCAAAACATTTCTATCTCCAGTTACCATGACTCAACTTCCAGATTGTGGGAGTTGTCTTCCAAAACATCTGGAATTCTGAAGGTTTGCCACCACTACCATGGGGAGTATTTCTGTGTTGCCCTGTACATAAATACACAGCAATTTATACAAAAAATGGCTGATCTATGGTGATGCATGCCTTAGTTACATCCCACTTGGATTACCATAATGTGCTGCAGAGGGGGCTGCCTTTAATGGGTATTTTGAAGCTTCAGCTGGCCCAAAATGGTACCGCTAGACTGCTGTTGGGAGCAGGTTAGTTACAGAACAAATATAGCTCTCCTGTTAAAACAGCTCCACAGGCTGTCAGTCCATTTCCAGGCTACTTATCAGTAGTGTACTACTGGGCAGAAAATGTGTTTTAATATGGAATACTGTACATTGTACTTGTGTGTGTGTGTGTGTGTGTGTGTGTGTGTGTGTGTGTGTGTGTTTTAAAGTTTCACACTGTTCTTAGGACTAGTGCAGACAGTATCCTCTTTGCTCAACAGTGGTTAAAGAGTTTCCAAACTTGTGCAAGGAAGTATCTACAGCAGGCATGTCCAAAGTCAGGCCAGGGACCAAATGTGGCCCGTTTTCAAATTCTGAGCAGCTCGCGGTTTCTTCTCCCCACCGGCTCAGCCCGTCACGCATCCTTACCAGCTGGCCCCTCCCCATACTGGATGGAGGTGTTAGCTTGCAGTTTTAGGGTTTGCCTGCCCTCCCTGCCTCTGTCCATCCCACCAGCCACCTGCCCACCCTACCCACCCCCAGTTCTGTTGCTGTAGCATCCTCCCTGCCTCTTTGCATGTTATAGAGACTTGTCCAAAGTCCGGCCCAGGGGCCAAATGCGGCTGAATGGTCAGCCCCCCACACATTTTCACCTCACCAAATCTGGCCCTCCTTGCAAAAAGTTTGGACACCCCTGATCTAAAGTAAGATCTGAAGCTTCCCAATTGCTTGTGCATGGGCAGAAAAATCAAAACAGGATTCTGCCACACAGGTTTCAAGGTTTTCAACATTTTAACTTTTTCTGTCTTGAGTTTTATTGGTTTGTTAATCATTTGTGAGCCACCTTGTGTTCACATGCTGGGAGAAAGAAGGAAGAGAAATGAAATTAGACTGAAATCAAGTCAACCGTTTCCATTCCTTTGAGGTGACTGCAGCTGATTGCAAGCAACTGATAGTAAACAAAACATGATCCAGGAGAGTGAGTTATGAGGTTGCTTAAACATGTTTGCCATTTACTTATTTTTGTTAAATTGTGAAAAATATTGGAGGGGCTTTGTGTCATAATTATTTTTTGTATAATTAGCTCCGAGCCCCTGCCCACTCCAGAGCTAGGAGATAACTATATGAAAAATCTCACTAATTCTCATCAGCATCAGGCATTCGTGCTTGCCAGATTGAATATCTTTCCCTCAGCTGTCCTCTCAGGCAGATACCACAACATACTGAGAGCAGACTGTGCAAACACTGGCTACTGGAACTTGACTCCATTTTTATATCCTTCTTTACTGCTCCACTCATTGCAAGTTTCGTTAACAAATTCTGGCTCCAGTCATTTCTAACGTTTCTGGATCAATCACAGAAGCTTGCTCCACAGTCCAAAGGTGGAAGTATCCATTGTTATAACAACACCCTTTGTTGTAAGTTTATTCAACAGAACATTAACTATTGGTGGCAGAAGTTCAGACTGATGTTTTAGCCACTTTAAACCCCAAACAATTTTAATTTTAAGTAAAAATTGAGTTTAATGGCTTTACTGGTCTCCTTGGTCAAATGGAATGTCTAAACCTGAAATGTAGAGAGCACTTCTATATTAGTTTGATTGTCCTGTTTTCTCCCAAAGAATGACAGGACAATGGCTAACAGTGCTGAGAATTCTCTGGCCCAGTTTGCAAGCTCTCCTCACAAAGTATTATTACATTAAA
>JAHTLZ010000275.1:10108723-10181072 GCA_023846285.1 Phrynocephalus versicolor | reverse complement strand
ACTACTACTACTACTACTACTACTACTACTACTACTACTACTACTACTACATTTCAGTGTTTCCCAGGAAAAAAAGTCATGTTGAAATTTGGTGTCAAACCACTAAATGTAAACAGGTCTGAGAGGTAGGCTTTAAGCTGGAAGCATCTGCTGATAATATATTTGTTTATCAGCCCTTTACATAACTCATGGTAACTACTCTATTTCTGTGTTAATCGTCTGAATACTTGATATATTTATCATTTTACTAATTGTTTTGTAACTTCTATAGCTTGTTGGATGTACATTTTAATGCAAACAGTTCAACATTTTACCATTATAAGGAATATTAAAAACATTACAAATAAATGGCTATATATGTACTTCATTGGGTACTACAACTCTCCTGGGCACAATGACTTTCCACTCGTGTGCAGAAGAGATTAATTCTTTGTTCTATACTTCTATCCTAGCTGTTCTGCTTTACTGTATCCGTTTGCTGTCTTGTAACATTGCTGGTCCCAGTTCTGTAGTTTATAAACCACCCCTAGGGCCCATTCCTCTCTGCTCTGACACACCTGGGTCTGTCATGTCATGGGAGATGCAACTTGTCTCAAAGGCTTATGCACCATCACATACATGAACAAGGTCACAGGAAGCTCTGAAACTAATATTCCATATTCTACAGCAGGTGAAATGAAGACAGCATGGTGGTAATCAAAGCGTATTTAACTATTTTTTAAATATATATAGTACTGGCGTAGAAAACAGCTTCTCAAAACAGCGCTTTGATGAGCATTTGGCCAAAAGGGACACAAAGAAAGAAGTTTAATAAAGTGCTGCCGTGGAGGTGGTAACTGTGCATCTAACGTCACGTGATCGCTCTCGATAAACGTACGCATCAAATTATGGTGCACATTTAATGGTCGTGTGATAGAGGCCCATGTTATTTGGAAGATTCTGAGAGCTCTACCCCCCAAAATTAACCTTTCCAACCACTGAATTTCACAGAAGAGATACGTAGAGTCTACTGTTGTGTATTGCTTGGTCTTTACTATAAGGACAATGACATGTCCCTCCCTATTTTAATCTATGAAGTCTTAGAGAAGATTGGCATGTGGCCTAATTATAACTCTGTCTATTTACAGTCCCCAAACCACTGTATGCTCACAGCCTAAATAAACTACCCACAATCAGGTATCCTCTAGACCAGTTGTGACAATGCCTACCACTTCCCCATGGCCACGACTGTCCTGGTTGGGGGATGGCACATATGAAAGGTGCTAGGCTGAGGAAGCCAGAGCTAGCCTGACCTCCATGCAAAAAAACAGAACATCTCCCATTAATTTCAGTACGATGGACTCCAATGGGCTTACAAGACTATAAATTTTATAAATTTACAATTACAAAATTACCCTCTATAATTTTTGATCATCATGAATACCACACAATATTAATGTTCACATCAGAGATAGAAAACAATGTCAACCTCCAAAGCACCCTAGATGTTTTTTAAAAGGCATAAAATCAAACTTGACTGCTAAGAGGGCTTTAAATAAGATTCCTATTGAATATCTTCTGAACAAGGGCTGCAGAACAATGTATCACCATAAATTCACATGACTCACCAAACTGGTAACAAGGCCTTCAATATTTTTAACTACACCCACGCATAACCGCAGCATAATCTTGTTTTTCTTCTCATGCACTGCCCTTCTGCTAGGGATGGATTAAGATCATGGATCTGGAGATAATGCTACCAGGGTATTTATATCAAAGGGTACTTCTTCAACTTAAACTGTTCCCATGCATTCTACAAATAAACATCTGGTTAACGTCAGAGCTCAAAATATAATTTCATAAACACAAAATTCATTATCATCATGAGCTACTTCAGTTAGGTTGCAAAATTTGAACCCAAACCAAATTTGAGAACCTCTAAAGAAGATTGCCAAACCCAGGTGGTACCACTGCTTTGAGATTATTTTCAACATGGCAGGTGGTAATCAAGGTGTGTGTGTGTGGCGGGTCATAGAATCATAGAATCATAGAGTTGGAAGAGACCTCAAGGGCCATCTAGTCCAACACTCTGCCATGCAGGAACCCCCATCGCAGGACTCTTGACAGATGGCTATCCAGCCTCTGCTTAAAAACCTCCAAAGAAGGAGACCCCACCACCCTCCGTGGCAGCATATTCCACTGCCGAACAGCTCTAACTGTCACGAAATTCTTCCTAATGTTTCAATTGAATCTCTTTTCCTGTAGTTTGAAACCATTGCCCCGTGTCTTAGTCTCTGAAGCCATGTCAATAGTTATCATATGTCCACATGAATATAATATTTTACATTAAGGCCAGAATCCTTCCATGAAGTACAACATATGTGAGTACAACCACGTAAGTGTTTTTCACAAATTGCTGCATGTCTGTTATGCACTTGGATACGCAAACAATTTTGCAGACCAGCGGTAAGATGGCACATATCAGTGTTTTGATTATTACTTCCAAAGTTCCAACAGGATTCCAGCAAATATTATTAGGACATACAATGAACATACAATTCTTTCCAACTATAACCCCAAAATCCTAATACAGTATGTGATTTTGCCTGTGGAAGATAAACAGCATAACATGCAGCCGTGTCTCGCTGCCAAATGAACAAGTCTCTGCTTGGATTTCAGGCACATGCAAATCCACCACACCAGCACGCATTAGAAAAATCTAAGGAGGGATTCATTAATCAGCAATAGAGAGCCTTTGAAATTACGCAGTTTCCCTTCCACAGGTGCAATTGTACGCAATAGGATTTTGGCCATACAATACTTGTTTGACAGAAGTTACTATAGGTTTTGATGAGATATTAATACATTTAAAATGTATGGAGTGAACTCCTACCACTCTATAAACCTTTAGAGCCCCCTTTAAAGTTGTATTTAAACTAGTGAATTTTAGGTTAGTGGCAATGAGCTTGTCTTATCAAAAATATGTAACCTACAGTACAAGCCAATATGTTTCCATTGAGAAGTCCCCATTACTATATTAAACTGTTTCCGTCTTCTCTCCATATAAAACAGGGACAATTCAAATCACTTTTTATTTATTTATTTATTTATTTATTTATTTATTTATTTATATCCCGCCCATCTTCCTGAAGGAACTCTGGGCGGCTTACAAGGGCTGAACGGGTCAGTAAACCATACAGACTGGGGCAACAAACAACAATTTAAAACAACATTATAGACAACTTGGGCATCATAAAAACAAATGAATGCACTATTTTTTAAACAAGACACAGACAGAACCAGATATTTTTAATGTTAGTTCTTCGTGAAATAGGTGTGGAGATGCCCCATTTTAATTCCCTTAAAGGCCAAACCATTAGTTATATAAAGCATGCTAAAAGCCGAAGATAGAAAGCTAGTGTGGTGTAGTGGACTGCGTGATAAACTTGGACTCAGGATGCCTGGGTTTGAATCCCCATTTGGCCACGGAAACTCACTGGATGTGTGGAACTTGCAAAACCACCCCTTAAATATTTCATTTTTCCTTGACAGCCTTATTAGGGTACCTACAGGTTGGTTCTGACCTGATGGCACCCAACAACAAAAAAGGATAGTCATGTGTAGCCTAGTTCCAGATTAGGAGTGTTCTTCCTTTACTGGAAACACATGCTGGAGATGTGGCATTCATCTGTTTACATTCAATGAGTACTTCACTCTTACTTTTTTTTCCCAACCAGGGCAAGAACATGCTAGGTTTTGGTCCTGAAGGGTAAATATACAGAAGGGTAATATACACGGCAGGGCAAAAGCAGCTAAAACAATGCTGTAATGGTTGTGCGGCAAACAAAAACGCTAGAACAATTTACCTTTCTAGTTTAAGCAAGGCAAATGTAACAGGAGCTCATCTCTCCCAGTAGATGTGAATTTTGCAGAGCTGTATCAATTCCGTCAATCCAACCAGCCAAGAATAACTACAGAGTTAGCTTAGTCGAGTTTGAGAATGGTGTCAGGGCTCAGTGCAGCAGGCAATTCTTTTGTACAACCTCTACTGGAATTAATGGCAACTCTGGAAGATTCTGTTTTATTTCAATTACCTAAATTCAAAGTTAGCACTGCCTTGAGCAGACCCACTTAAAGTTATGGGCCCCATCACAAAGAGTTACTAAAACCCTTTTGATTTCCATGGGCTTTCTTTAGGTAATTAATACCTGTGCTGGATTTAGCCACAAAGAGGTTTGTGCTAGCCAGCTTTTAGCCAGATTATACCCTCAACCTTCCATTTAGAGACATCAGGCATGCTGGCCCCATTAACAGGCCTTATATTTATGGAACAAAAGCTAGCAAGTGGTGGTGATAAGGCTGTATTTTAAAAATGTTCTTTGTTATTCTAGCTGTATCGCCATAGTAATTAATGTAGCTGACAAAGATTCAGGATCTACACCGAATGCCACTACTCTGAGTGCAAGTTGCAGGTGGTTCTAAAGCAGAGCCCCAGAATTGTTAAGCTGCACTCCTACAATCTTAAGTGCACTATTAAAAAATATTCATTTACCCTTGAAAATATCTAGGTATAAATATTCGTAAATGAATTAACAAGGGTAACTCAGAAGGGTGTAATAAAGTAAGAATTTTGTTTATATACAACTAAAAAGGAGGCACTATAGCACACAATGCTGCTTAGGGCTCATAGCAAAAGTTCAGGTACACACATTAGATAAGCCAAATTAATTTCCATTTCACTACTTACTCTCTCACTTCCTTGGAGCTAAAATCCAAGTATCTGTTGCTGATCCACTGAATTTCAAACCAGTCTCGAAAGCCATTGTTTCCACAGCATTTGAATTCAATCTGGAGCAGATCAATTGTCTTCTTCATGAAGCACCTTCCTGGGGTATCTGTATCACGATAGAACTTCATACCATTTTTCAGCCCCTGTTCTAGTGTGCTTTCCAGAGAGCCCCTCATAAAAAAGCAAACGAGAACAACGAAAAAAATGAAGAGGATAAAAAAGAAGCACAACACTAAGTAAATTTTCAGGACTGGCTTCCACTTGGCGAATTTAGCAGGATCCAGAGAATCGTAGCATATCTTTCCTGCCAGAGCATTGAATGCACAAACTAGTACACCCACCACTATCAAGGAATTGGGTACAAAGTGGCTCTCAGAATTGTCCATCACATCACTTTTCTTTCTGAGCTCAATTTTCAAGAACAAACCCATTGAGAAAACGACGATCCCTGCAAATACGGAAAACCAGTTCATGAGCCATAGTCCTTGTGCTAGTTTTACCCTTTTCTTCTGGTTGAACTTTATTTTCATCACTGCCATCTTGGAGATGTTCGATGCAAAACGACTCCACAAAGAACTAATCTTTTTTTTCAGAAGGGAACCGCTTTTAGGACAATCTGCCACCATTCAGCCCTGAAAGATTCCTAATGGTGTCGCTCCCGCTGAGTTGTCCTTTGAACTTTCCATCTTGCTGAATCTGATGTTGAAGAAATGCAGACAGAAGGGACAAATTTCATACAATTAAAAATATATATATATTGGCAAATAGCTTATGCACCTATTTCAGGTGGTCCCTTCTACGCAAAGGAGTAACAGCTTCAAAGTTGCAAATGATTAAGCCTGGATCTACAATACGTCATTCCAATACTAATCAGTGTAATCCAATTTGGAGATATCTTTGCTAGCAGATGAGCAATGGGAATAATCCCTCTTTTTACTATTTAATGGATTTGCACCTTCACGTGATGTATTGCAGTGCATTACAAATGAAAACCAAGGTATAAAAAACATGCCCCATTCATAGATTCTTTAAGAGATGAAACTGAAGACTGAGTAAAAGTTGTGTCAGACATATAAGTATACCTTGGTTTTAAAAATGCTCCAAGCCAGTAAGACCTTGTTGCTGTTTATCCTGTGTCAATCACCTTGAATGACATCCGTTGACTTATGTCTTTTGGAAGGGTGGGATTAAGGTCACATTTCCAGTGAACTAAAATTTTAAATTTCAGGAACGCCAGAAAGCAAAATGTACCTGTCTTCTGGAACCACACAAAAGTATCACAGAAACTCTTTCAAATATGACACTCCCCCACAAAACTCACAAATATTCATTTGAGCTCAAAATGTTGGTTTGAGTTAATAGTGCTGAGCCAAGAGTAGAGTAGAACTCATCTAATGATGTAAGAAAACTTTCAGTGGGGATGGTTGTTTCACAATCAAGGAGAAAATCTCTGCTCCGCTACTTGAATAAAAAGTTCTTTAATAAAATTGCACGATCTCCCTAGAGGAGTGGTGGTGAATCTCCAGATGTTTTGGACCACAATTCCCATAATTCCAGTGCTATATTGCCAATGACAAAGGACTGTAGGAGTTGTGGTCCAAAACATCTGGAGTGCTGAAGGTTCACAGCCACTGCTCTAGTCTAGAGCATTCTGATGATGACCTAGAACCCCAGAGTATAGAAGAGCAGTAGCTTTTTTATTGGTCACTTTGTTCAAAGGCACTTTTCTCTAAGTCTTTCTTCTTTTTTCTCAGCATTTGGCCCACTTGGTAGTGGAGTCTGTTATTGTTTTGGCCCTCCACTTGGTGCCTTCATGGCCTCTTCTCTAAGTACTGCAAATACTGTATAAGCTTAACAAAGATTTGAAATGTTAAATCACATAACAAAAATAACAATAATGGAAATGTGGTCCAAATTTGATGCTTATTAAAAATAGTTCCATCTACAAACAAGGCACCAGATCGAGTCACACAGAAAAAAATTCTAAAAAAAATCTCTCTCAACCAAATCTTCAGGAAACTCTATATTCCATAGTCTTGTTTTTAAAGGATTCAAGATTGTTCCAAGGACAAAACCTTCAGTGCCCTCAACCAAGGCAACAAGGACTTAAATGTTGCTCCAAGGGAACAGAAGTTATTTTCTTGTCCAGCTCTTTCTGTTTTTTAAATAAAAATTTACAACCAGAGTCCTAAGGATTTTCCCAATCACTTTGCTGGACCAATAGCAAATAAGAGTTAAACCTGCATTTTACAATGATATGGTAAACTGGAAACATTAATGCTATTTCTTTTTTCGATAGTTTAATATTAAGGATATCATTATCCTACTTTGAAATGTTTCTATGGCATCTGGAGGTTGAGTCATGGCAACTAGACTTCTTTTTGGAAATTATTTGCAAACACTTGTATCATCTTTCTCTAATGCATTCACCATATTTTACTGATTCTAGCAACAGGAAATAAATTTGTATAGTCAAGAATAACACTAGCGGCTTCACACATTTTTGAAAATAATGCTGTACCCATAAGTACACCTTAACATACTTCAGATTGAGAAGAATGAAAACACAATGTTCTGTGGGAAAGAGAAAACACAAAGCTTCATCAAGTGAATTATGTAAGAGGAACTGAATTTTTTTCTCATCTCACATCCCAGAGGAAAGATGTTGAATGTTGAAAGATGTAGGTAGATGAGCAGCTCAGCATCACCTGGTGGCTAACAATGAAATTACAAGGAATGCAAACCCAGTGGGATACTTTTTGTATTAATAATTCTGTTCTGTCAATTCAATTCACGCAACCCCTTCCTGGTTTGTCTTGGTATAGAGTACCTAGAAGCAATTTATCACTTCCTTCTTCTGGGAGTACTCTGGAACTATGTAGCTTGCTCAAGGTCAAATCAGGTAGGCACAGTTGAGAACAAAATTCCCAACCTCTGGCTTGATACTCAAATCTGAGGTATCCAGCCAGCTCAGTTCTAGCATAATTTAATTACGACACATTAGGTTTTACAGTCAGTCACATGTGTGCTGAAAAGAAGACATTTTGGGGGGGGGGTTAAGTATTGTTTCCCACCAGTTGCCTTGTCTCAGTAGTTCCAAAATGGAAGACATCAATCTGAGGCAGAAATCTTCTGGGATTATGAAATAATCCATACCGGGTAGGTTTCCAATCACAAGACTTCATTAAAGTAGAAACCATAGGTGAGATTAGCCTTCATGCATCAATCTTTTTGTTTTAAAACTAATTACTTGTATATTTTTTGACTTTTGTGAGAATTCCAAATGTTAAGTAGCAGTAGGGTTAACAATACTGTATAAGGGTCAAGATTCAAAGATTCATAACCTATGCCTCTTTTTTCCCCCAACCCTAATTAGAATTCTATTGTTCCTATGAATTCGATAATTTGAATTCAAGCACATTATTTCTGTTTCCCTACCTCTCAGTTCAATTTTGTGTCCCAATTCAGTATATTGGGGGGGCAATATTTAACAAACAGTAGCTTTGTTGGAAAATTTTCTTCGCTTGCTGTTTTCCTTTGTACATGAAAGCCATACATGGCACAGATCTGGAGTTGTTGTTCGTAACAGTTCATGAGACAGTGCCTCAAAATACCTACACTTGTAGGTCTAGTTCTGTGTTGATCCTTCAATAAACCATGACTCTTGAGTGATATATTGCGCTGGTGTCTGCAAGTTAATGAATTTTCATCACTAGTGATAGAATAGTTCTTGGACTTAAGTTCAGTCAGGGCTACCATTTTAAGGGCTAGGAGTTTTTTGGAGTTGAGGGAAGGAAAGTTAAGGGGGTTAGAGAAAATTATGAAAAGGAAAAGAATATCCCCACTATATGTTTTTAAATGCTTGAGCCTATTTTAGCATATTCATTATTTTGTTCTGCATTTTCTTTGGTCATTTCAGTTTCCCCAATCTGACTTCACATTAAATGTCATGACTAATACAAAGTTGTCTACAAAGCTCATTAAAAGAGCAGAAGAGAAAATAAAGGTCTGTCTACTCCAGCATTGTTCATATACAGTAGTGAGCAGCTGATAGGAAGGTTAGTTATCTTCTCAAAATCAAACACAACAGCTGCAGAGGGAGTTGGTCTAAAAACTTAAAAGAGGCACAATGTAATTGAAGACCATCAGCACCATTCCCTGTTATGATTTATTACATGAATGAAAACAGCCCAGAGCAGTTATATCCACAAACTGCCATTCCCTGTTTTCTGTAGTTGCTGCTCACTTTCAGAAATCCAGCTGGACAGCTTTCTTGTGGGGCTTTGTTACCATCTTTTTATCATGTAAATGGATTTTGTATCTCTAAACAGATATTAAAAGGAACATCTCGATTTTTTGTATGGTGTCTCTTTTAACATTGTAGGAAGACACTTATTTGGCCGATCTGCCCCTTCTATTTAACTCTTCAAAGGCACAAGAGCTTGGCAGGTGTTGTCACAGAAGCAATCCATCCAACTTCAATAGAGTTATTTTTATTAACATTAACACATGGGCTACTTCCTCTCTGCCAGTCTGGGTTCTGCATTCATATTCCCATCAATACTGAGACAGGGGTATGTGAAAATGAAGAGGCAGAGAATAAATAAGAAGCTATTTAAAATGTAAACTTCATAAAGATATTCTTAGTTATGAACTTTCCTTCATAGTGAATTCAAATAATGCTGGAATAGAGAATAAAAAACTGAAATGTGTTTTTATTTTAAGGACAATAAGTTGCATTCATTTTACTGATTCAGTCAATTTTGAAATATAAAACGTAAAGATAAAGGTTTTCCGTGCACATGTGTGCTAGTCGTGTCCAACTCTAGGGGTGGTGCTCATCTCCGTATTCAAACCAAAGAGCCAGTGTTGTACAAGTCCATGGCCATGTGGCCGGCATGGCTGCAAGGAAATACTGTTTACCTTCCTGCTTTTTATGGTGGTACCTATTTATCTACTTGCATTTACATGCTTTCGAACTGCTAGGTTGGCAGGAGCTGGGGTTAATAGCGGGAGCCCACTCTGCTGCGTGGCACCCAGGATTCAAACTGCTGAGCTGCCAACTTTGTAGCCGGCAGTTTTCAGTACTCTAGCCTGCTGAGCAACCATGCCCTATATTTTGAAATATGCTTGTATAAATATTAAAATAAGAATAACACTGTTTATAGTGATCAGTTGCAAATAATTATTTTACATAGTGCTCTTAGGGAAAGTCTAACAATACTGCGGGCACATATTAAACAAAGAAAGCTGCAACCTCTAAGGGGGAATACATTGTTTTCTTCAACTTCTCTAAAAACAAAGACAGTAAAATTCTTGAAATGTTGAGACCAATGTAGAGATGTAAAATTCCCAGAAATGTTAGGGAAAAAAACCAGGAGGGATCTGTCCCCCCCTTTTCCATTTTTTTCGAAATGTTTTTCCCATGGCTTAAACATTTCTGAAATTTTACATCTTTAGACTAGTGTACATTGTAATGAAAGAAAAGTGCTTTGTAAAATGTAGTAATTTGCCACTGGGAAAACAAGTTCTTAGGTAGTGAGTAAGTAACAACTCCCAACCAAAGTTAAACACTTTTATATCCCACTAATTTCAGAGGAAGAATTAGGCATGTGCATAATTATTTTCCAGTTTCCACTGAAGAAATATAACATAACCCTTGTAGATACAGCAGATACGTGATATGGTATGCATCAGATTCAGGAGCAGAGTATTTGTAAGTTCTAATACAATGTTTATTTCAAAGATTACCTAAAATTCACGTAAACATCGTGGTCTTGCATCATCTTTGGGTATTGTATTTCTAGCAGATTTTACAAAATAAGATTTTAATAGTAGGGGAAGAAAATTACCTGTAGATCAGTAATATGTGAAGCAGAACTGAACGCTTCCACAGCAGGGAAGCATAACATTAACTGTTTCAAAATTTTGATAACCAGCTAAAGGCAGACAATTTTTCAGTACCTATACAGGTAATAATTCCAAGTTGATACCCATTATATATACTATTTCATCAATTGGCTATAATGGCTTCTGCATACTGTATACTTGTCCAGTAAACAATACTAATTAATAATGTCTCTCGCTTCCACGTGTTCCACATCGGTCTATCCCAGTATGATTCTCTTTTTTAGCCCTGGTTCCACTTTCATAAATGTGCTAAAGAAATGAAGCACCTATCACTTAATTTTTTCATCCACATACAACAATTTAATATTTCAGTGGCACTGAGCAATTTTAAGCTACCAAAACTTTATCTGAAAGCAGCAGTCAGCAGTACAGAAGCATTGATGGGGGCCATATACAAGAGAACTGAGAGGGCACAAAAAAACCAGCAGTTACCACATACATTATCAGTTAGCAAAAACAACATGAATTAAGGTGAAGGTGGTGGCAACCTTTTGGTAACCTCATGGGCTGCTTCAACAGACAAAGGGATACAAGTAACGTGCATGGCTGTGGTCTTTCAAGGCACAGCCTTAATTTCACCTCCTGGCACAATTCTCCTTTTCCAGCACAGGCGGGTCGAACCCTCATGGGCAAAATTGGGGGAAAACACAAAATGCTGGCTCACTCCCAGTCCACCACCCTCTCGTTTTCGGGGATGACGCTCCAGTTCGGGGAGGCCTCGTCTCTGGCCAGCCAGTCGAAGTCATCCACTTGTTCCCAGTTGTCCCGGCTCCGGTCGAGCCCGGACGTCTCGAAGTCGGCCTCGATGCCCTCGTAGGTCCAGGTGTAAGGGGCGAAGCCGATGCGGCTGCACTCCTCCAGCATGGCCCGGCTGGTCACCTGCACGTAGAAGCTGGTGTCGGCGGTGCGGTTGGTGCGGAGCTGCTGGCAGGCCAGGGCCAGGAGGCAGCCCCGGCAGCCGTCCACCCGGGCCGAGGTCGAGACGGGCCCGCAGAGGACGGTACAGTCCCGGCAGTGTCGCACCAGCAGCGTGTTGGGGTTGCCCCGCAGCCGCACCCGGCACCCGCGGAGCTCCGACAGCACCACGTCCCGCTGCAGCAGCTCGGCCGGACCCATCTCCAGCTCTTGGCCCTCGACGCCGCTGAAGCCGCAGCCGGGCTCCGCCGCGAAAGACGAGGCCGCCGCCGATGGCGGGCCCCCCTGCGCGGAGTCCTCCTCCTCCTCCTCAGGCGGCTGAGGGGACGTCGCGGGCTCCTTCCTGAGGGCCTTTTTGAAGGCGAAGCGCTTCTTCGGCTGCAGCTGGAGGCGCCGCTCGGAAAGGGCCGCCTGGAGCCGGCTGAGGGCCGCCTGCGCCTGGCGGACCTCGTAAGGCGCCAGGAAACGCACCGAGTCCGTCAGCAGCCGCTGCAAGCCCTGCAGCCGCCCGGCCGCCTCCGAAACCGCCTCGGCGTCCCCGTCGGGCCCCAGCAAGCCCTCCACGGCTTCTCGCTCCCGGGCGAAGGCGGCGGTGAAGTAATCGCTCTGCTCCTCCTGCACCGTCCGGGCGTCGCGTTGCCGCCGCCGCCGCTCCGTCTCCTCCCGGCGCTCCGCTTCCCGCTGCTGGATCCGCTCCGGGACGGCGCCCGCAAACCCGCCCGTCGGGAGGGACACGCATTCATTCTCCGCCGGCACCGTCGCCTCAGAAACAGCGTCCATCTTTCTTTGCCCGGCGCGGCCTCACCCACCTCGCTCTAAGACGGACGCTGATTGGCCCTTGGCGCTGGGGTCGCCTCGGAGTTGGGAGGAGAATTGGCGGCGGCGGCGGCGGCGGGGCATGGGCGTGGTCTCTTTGCCTCTTAAAGGGGCCGCGACTAAAAACCCTGAGGAAGGTTAGGCGGGCGTCAGAGCCAAGGGGCGGTGAAGGGAGACTGGTGCGCGCGTGGGTGCGGTCGATGATGAACGAAGGGCGCTTTGAGCGGAATAAAATGATAATACAGTAATTGGTTCGTCTGGCAAATAAGGCTCTCCGTCCCAATGCTGGGCCAGGAGCTACTGTCAGAAAGAAATGGCAGAAGAACAGGCAGGTTGATCAGAACTTGGGAAAGCTTACTATATTTATTTATTTATTTATTTATTTTAATCGACAGTTTTCACAGTGGTGCCCGCCGAGGAATCTGGCACTTGCAGTCCAAGAAGTAACTTTTCTAAATTGTGGTATTAATCTGTTGCAGCATAAGCAGCATACTTTTATTTTTACTTTCTGTAATATTCTGATCTTTTTATTGTTTCTGTGTTTGATTGGTGTAAACCGCCAGGAGTTCCACTGGAAGATGGGCGGTATAAAATAAATAAACTTGTGACAATTTGAAAGATGAATGAATTGACTGTTTGAACTAAACCGTTCACCACATAAAGTTGTTTATTATAGGTTAATTACTTCCCTAAAGGATAACCTCACCTGGGTGGCTGAGAATCTCCACAGACATATTTCCCAAAACAGTATTAAAAATCCAGAACTGTTATTCTTAAATATAATAATTCTATTGGATATTGGATATGGTAGTTTTTAAAGGCATTTGACAAATTCCCACCCCTCAAATTTGGCATCATTCTTTTCCCAGCCCTAAGTGCAGAAGAAGCAGTTCTTAGTTTTGTCTTCTGTATTTCTGCAAACGTTTGTAAAATCTGAACCAGTGATTATTTTGTGGCATATGGGCTGCTGGTAATGGCATAACATGGTTTGCAAGAAGCTACTGCTATGAAGAAACAATAATCAAAATACACTGCTGACACTTATGACTGGGAAACCATTATACAGATAACACCATATTACTGGCGAAAGAAAGAATGACTTGAAATGACTTCTGATGAAAGTGGAAGGAAAACGTTCCAAAGTTGAATATTTAGAAGACAAAAGCCATGACTACAGAAGAATGCCATAACTTGATTGATGTCCATGAAGAAATCAAAACAGTTAAGATTTTGTATACTTTCATTCAGTCATTAAACCAAATCAGAGAATTCAAAATAACAGGGAGACTAGGAGGTCAGCCATGAGGGAATGAGAGAGGATTATTAATTGTAAGGATGTTTCACTAGAGACCATCAATGTGATTTTGTTTTCAATTACTATGTATAGATGTGAAAATTGGACAGTGAAAAAAGCTGAGAGAACACCCTTCACCACCAATTAATTCCTTCAGATTATGATGCTGAAAGAGAACATTGTAGAAACCCTGGAATGTTAGAAAGACAAAGAAGTACACACTATATCAAATTCTGTATTTTTTCTCAAAGTAAAAATGATGAAACAGGCTTATTGGACTTAGGCCACATTGTGAGAAGAAATAACTTGCTGAAAAAGAAAATAACGCTAGCAATAATGGAAGGCAGCAGGAAGAGGAAGATATTAAATTGATTGAATCCATAAAGGAAAGCACAACCTTATGTTTACAAGAGTTGAGAAGGACTATTAATGTAGGATGTTTTGGAGATAATTCATTGATAGACTTGATGTTAAGTCAGAGGCTACTTAGTGGCATGTAACACACACATACACACACTCTGCCAATTCTATGCTTTGTATGAAAGGTCAATGTTGCAAGATTTCTGAGTCTTATATACAGTATACCAGGCCTGCCCAACAGGTAGACCGCGGGCTACTGGTAGCCCGCGAAGGGTTCAAAAGTAGCCCTCCAGACACCAATAAAAAAGTGAAGGGATAAGTTCTCTACCCCTCCCTCCCCCATCCCAAGAACCACCACTGCCCTAAGCAAAGTTCTGGGTCTGCCAGCCCACTGTCTCAGCTAAGCAGGGCAGTTCAAGGGCCATGGTGTGGTCCCCTACTCCCCGCGCCGGCCACACATGCACTCCTATAAGTAGACCTGGGGGCCCTTGGGGAGATCAAAGTAGACCGCAGGGCCATTTGGGAGCAAAAAGTAGACCGCAGGCTGCTCAAAGTTGGACAGCCCTGCAGTATACAGTTGTGAAACAGGTTCCATTGTTTAGATAAGTGTTATTTACACATGTTGCATGAATCAAGACCAAATGTTTTGCATGGCCTTTTTCAGTGCAGAGTTGTTCAGTCAGTCAGTCAGTCCTAGAACAAAAGTACTGGACCAGTGCATTTATTGAGGTCATTAGGAGAGGCCTCCAGGTTTCATTGGTAAGAGAGCATATATCTCAGTTATGGAATACTTGTGGTTTTTTTCCTGTATCGATATGGTGACCAGAATAGTTACTGATTTCTATTTGCCTAAGGAGAAACCATGTAAATCTTAGTGGTAACATGCGCTTCATTAATGAGTTGGTGGTTGCATTTGTGTGTTCATGTCTGATTGCATGACTGAGTCTTCAACCAAGAATACAAACAGCGTCTTGTTAATGAGTAGCAATTTGCCACCAAAATTTAAGTGCGTTGTGTTACACAAATGTTAATTATCAACAGAATTCTAGCCTACATGTTCTTGGACTTCCTACTTTAATTAGTGTTTTTAATATTTTAATTATATTTGTACTCTGTGCTCTGGTAGTCATATGGATGATTTACTGTTTCTAAGTAAATAGTAATACATTATATTTTGTACTACATTGTTACAGATGCCACTTTGTGTCAGCTCTGTTTACAGGTAACAGGAAAAAATATGTGGCCCTACCTGTCCATTCAATTCACAGAAAGTGTTCACTGTACCAAGATTATACCAAGAATATGCCTAAATCCATTCTTACTCCTTATTGCATTTATGTTATGTGTTTATGGTGTTCTCCTTGAAGAACAGACAATCATGTGAAGAATACCGTAGCCCAGAGAATACAGAAGTTGCTTTTTCAGACCATACCTTTCAGAGCTCCCATCCAGCATAGCCATTGGTAATAATGTCCTGAACATTTGTGGAGTTGCAGTTTAAAAAGTACTTTCCCTGTACTTTATTCTAGACAGGACAGGTGATTGAGATAAGTTAACATGTAGTGTTAAAAAAAACATATTTTTATTCCTATTTTAAACCTTAACATCTCAGGCCAAGATCCAATTTTGTGCCATACTTGGGAATCCTTCTTCCCTTTTGCAGCCTTTTTGTATCCTAAAAACTGATTTTAGAAGACTTGAAACTCTTTGGAGCATGATTTAGTACCCACAAAAGTTACTGTTAACTGCTCATTTAATATTACATTATTATATGTTTTTAAGTTCTGTTAATGGCACAGAATAATGTCCCACATGGCACTAACGAGGTATGTATGTATGTATGTAGTATGTATGTATGTATGTATGTATGTATGTATGTATGTATGTATGTATGTATGTATGTATGTATGTATGTATGTATGTATGTATAAATAAATAAATAAATAAATAAATAAATAAAATCCTCATGTTTTATTCCAAAATACATTAATGTTGAGTACTGAAAGATGACATTGGGTTTAATGTTTAGTACAAATATATATTGCTTAATACTTAACGTAAACAAACCCCTATTTTTATTTCAAAATCTTAATTCCTATCCATTAACTGTGGGGAAATGTGAAGCGCTTGACTTGTTTTACTAAAGCAAACAAAGACACAACAAAACAACTTTTCTCTGTCATAATGATTCACATGTGTACATATGTAGCATATTTTTGTGCTCACAGTGAGGAGTGACTGCCTGAATGTCACTGAATTCCTGCAAGCTATAATTTTCTATCTACAGATGCAAAATTATAGTATTAGAGATTAGCGAGTTTCCCAACCCGACATGCAGTAATACCAGTCTTTACAAATCCTGGGAGAAAAGAGTTGTAAAGGAAGGAAACCTAGCAAGGAAATGGCCTTCTGTCTTGATAGCTTACTTTGCAGTGCATCTCCAAAGCTTAACTATGATGGGTCCTGCAAGTGGGAAGCATTTGGCTAGCTAGACACTGCTATGACTGCTAAACCATACAAAATTGATGAGGTCTGGTAAGTGCATTTTGCTCTGCAATGGAATTGCAGTCATCACAGGAGCAAAAATGATAGGGACATAATAACTAAAATGATTTCAGTTCCCTTATAATTGATTTCTGGCATATAGCTTGTTTTGAATAGGATATAGAAGGGCAATGTAGTTTTTAGTGCATTACAGCACTTAGCTGCCTCAGTGCTCCCAAGTTAATGGATTCCTGTTTTTGCTTCTCTGATAACACGGAAAGACTGCAATTCCTATCAGAAGTATCACTTAGGCTTACTCCTGTGGGGAGGGAAACTTACATAAAATCATATACAGCATTGGGAAACCCATTTGTACAGAGAGAAGCAAAGGGTTTTGCTTTCATCTGTAGGCTGTTATGCAGGGCACAAAGATTATATGCTAGTATTGTTTTTATCTATAATTTCAAATTCTTTTTCAATACTTGTATAACAATTGTTTTTAGCTTTCAAATATTGTCTTTTTAATAACAATGCAAACTTCCCTGGGACTCTTTTTAAGAGAATGGCAGAGTAAAGCAAACAAACAAACAACATGTCAATGAGGTAATACAATTTTTGCTTAATTTGCACCCCCACACAGGGCTTTTACTGAGCAGTTTACCACAACTTGAGATCCTGTTTTTAGTCAGTTGCTGTCATGAGTGTATATGTACCAGCATACTGTACAGTATATTACTTGTGTAGGTCTTGAAGAGCCAAACGGAGAGGAGTTGTGGGTGGGTGGGTGGGTGTGCATGAACTATGTCCCTTTGTTTGAAGAGCTCGACAACAGACGTGCCTGGCAAAAATCATCTTGCCAAGAACTTGACATCTAAGAATAATTACCTGGCAAACCACATCTTTTACAATTTTTGGACTTTTGGTACATGCTTTGAAAAAGAGGGCATTGCCCTCAAAAGCTTGCAATGATTTTTTTTGTTTTTTTTTGTTTTTTATTTTTTTTATTTATTAGTGGCCTATACTGTGTATCCCTTTGCCAGTTCAGAGCCCATTCTTGCAGTTTAGAAAGATCTTTTCAGAGCTCTGCATCTCTTTGTTCTTACATCCTAATAATAGGCAAACCTGGCACTTGGCTCATCTCCTAACTTCCAAGCCAGTTAAGAGCAAGGACCACTTAAAGCATAGATTCTTGGGATCCTACAGCTTATAGCCATCTACTGTGACAACCAACCATTTATTCCTCATCATTGTGTTCTGTTCTTTGACCAGTTTTTCAGCTACAAAGGATTAGGAAATTGTGAACCAGCCTGACTTCCCCCCACTCCCAGTTGGACTGGATTATATATACAGAAGTGTCACTTTAAAGGAGATCCCATGGAGTGAAGAGACCCTTTTTATGTGATCCAACATGATCCAATTTTCCTGTCTGATCATACCCCAAATTCCATAAAGCTGTCACTATTGTTTCCAGTTGGGTTTGCCATACCCATGTACCACACCCGGTCCTAGGCAACACCAATCTCCTATTAGCCTCAAACACCCATCACTCCGGAGAGCCGCTGCCACTGCTGCATGCAAGCTTTCTGGATTAGCTATTCTTCTACTGTTAGGCTCTGAGGGCTGGTCAGTGCCAGACACTGTTGGTGTGGTATGTAGGGAACATTGGCTGTGGCTTCACTGACAATACACAAAGAGTTAATAGCTCTGAGCAGTCCCCAGAGCCTCTCCCCTGATTCAGGTCCACATTTGTGTTAGGACACAGTCATTGATATTGGGGATCAAGAGTAGGAGAGTGATTTTGCACTCATCTTCTGCCTATACACTTCCCAATGGCAAATGCTTGGCCAAAATATGAGGAGAATGTTCGACTGAAGACAAGAGGGCTTTGGGCACTGACCTTCCTATGCTTTTTTGGTTGCTGTCATCTTAGTTCTGATTGGTTGGGAAATGTTGATATGCAAATCTCACATGAACATCAATAGAATTCCAGCCGTCATCTGTGATCATCTCTCTCTGTTGCTCTTTTTTAAAAAGTCCTATGCCAGGAGGTCACAAATGGCTATGAGCTAGATAGTTAGATCAGATTCAGGATAGGTATAGGTGTACAAAAAGTCCAGCAGTCCAAAAGACAGGGACAGATACAAAAGTAAGAAAGCTGGAAGAGAAAGGGTGCATCCTATGGTACTCAGTCCAGAATGCAGTGCACAACCTATTTTCACAACCATACAAGACAGTGAAAAAGGGAAGGGAAAACAGGAAGACACAAGCTAATAACCACTCGCAGCTTATACAAGAACTGTCCTACATTCAAACCCTCAATCTTAATACTGCAATAATATTTCAGTAAATTTAGCTGAGAGAAGAAAGCAGCAATAACTGAGAATGCAAAAAGGCTCTCTATAAAAGTGACACAAGTCTTTCTCTTTGCCCTACGGCTTCAAAAAATGGCCAATGAAATGGACGCAAGGAGACATACATAGTGTTAATGACCTAAGTCTAAGACCTGCCTGGTTCCTCAGGAGTTGGAGAATGGGGACATTCTTGGTTTTACTGAGGGGGTTAGGCTATCACTTGCCTCCTTTTTTGATTTCTGCAGCTCAATCTAGTTTATTACTTTTGATTCCTACTTTCCTCAGCTGAAAATACTGTATATCTTTTTAATTCCATGAATGCTGAAGAGTCTCTTGTGGTGTTCCCCTACCCCATGGTAGCCTTGAAACTGCACATAAATCCTTGATTTAGTCTGGTTTTGCCTACTTGTCCCAAAATAGTACACAGTGTTAACACAGAATGGAAATGGTGATTGTATTATACATACTGTATTATATATTTTATACCTTATATAGTTATCAGGATGTCCAGTGAAGTTCACACACTGAGGGAAATGTGCTGCCAATTTCTGATGCGCTATCAGATTTATATTTGTATAAGTTATGCAAAATTTCTTTGCATACTGTACCTTTTTGAGAACTAAAAGGGACAGCTAGTAGGACCTCACAGTACACATGCAAGTTTGTGTCCTTATAAATGTGAGCTTGAACACAAATGAAATGTGCTCTTTAAAGGTGAGCATAAACAGAACTCATATTTTCTCTTCAGAACACTAGAATACGAGATAAACAAGCAGAAGTGGACCTATCCACATAAGCACAAATTACAATACAGCAGTTAGTCTTTAAGGTGCCACAATGTTTTTGTCTTGTTTTTCTTGTGTTCTCCTGATACACTAGTACAGACTAGCATGGTACCTCTTCAAAAACTATATCCATGCTAGAATGATGTATTTTGCTAGGCAAGGTTTCCCAGATGCTTTATCCTCAACCTTGGTATCTCCACAAGAAAGCAGATGGAGGAAAATAAAATAAAACAGCATTGATGAAATGCATTAAGATTTACCAAGTGGAGGTAGTATTTTCCACTATATGGAAGAACAGGATAGGTTGAAGACATGCATTTGTTTATAGGTGGTGCAAAAATATAAGGTTAAAACGTAACTGTATATTTTGTAACATAGGTGAGCAGGAAATGTGGGGGGAGTATAATTTTCCCTGTTGGATCATGACCTGTCCATATCCCTCCACATCTGTCACTTGGTTTAAGTGTATTAAACAAATAGATAACTTGAAAGCACTAAGTAATGTGTGACATGTGTCCTCTTAAATTTTTCCTCTATTAAGATGGTCTCCAAAAGGTCAGTCAAGTCTGTTTTTATTCTTAATATATTGGTATAACTAGTAAACCCATTAAATATGGTTTCTCCCAGTTTTTACAATAAATATTGCCTAATGAAAAAAAAATTAAAATGTATTTCCTGTTCCTCAAAAATGTGAAAAACACCTTTGTTCCTTTCCCATTGTAGCATTAAAATAATGAACTGTAACTTAAGTTCTTTCCCAAAGCATTTAGCCCACTCTGTTCTGAAGGAGAGAAAAAGCACTATTGGTTACAGAGGCACTTTTTGTACAAGTAAGACCAAGCTGATTTAAGAATTCTCAAATTTTGAAAATTCAGATAAATTATTTTGTTTGCAGGAACAGTAGGCTGTACTGTGAATACTCTTTTGCACCCAGCCTTTCACAGCATAGTACTGTACTGCCATCCCATTTTGATAGCCCCGTGTCAAAGCCTGGCCCTAATGATGAGAACAATCAGGAACAGCCCTAAAAGTTAGCGGGGGGAGTGACTTGCGCGTGGCCAGGATTGTAAAAGCAAACATTCAGACACGCGAACATTCATTTCCTCTCCTCTAGTTCAGAACCTTCCCAACTTCCTTTCTCCACGTCACTTCGGTGGGAGGACAAACGGAGCATTTTCTACCCCACCCCACCCCACCCCCCCAAAAGGTACCAGGGGTTGTACTTCGCGTTTTCTTTCTCTCCCAAGTTCACACAACGACGGTGTGCCAAAACCCGAATCGGCAACAAGCACCACAACATCCTAGGAGAAAAAAAAAAAGGCCACCCCACGTCCTCGCAGCAGATCTAACACTCACACAGAGAGAGAGAGAGACACAAAAGAGGAAAGTTATATTTCTTTTCTCCAGCAACGGGGTCAGCAGCAGCAGTTTACCCCTTCCAAGCACCCAAATGAACTCTTGAGGACCAGAGTTTTGTGTGTGGATTTTTTAAAAAAAATTATTACTTTTAAACATACACACATGCACACGCACGCACACACAAAAAACCCCGGTTTTACACGGAGCTCGCTCCCTTTCCACGGTGTAAAAAAGCAGGCAAGCTCGCTCAAGTTCGCCAGCGCCGTTCCAGTCGAATAATGCATGGGAACGGGGTGGCGGTGCTCCTCGCCGCCTGTGCCTCGCCGTCTCCTGGTCGCCGGGCACGACGGCTCCCGCACTGTGTGCTTGTTGTGGTACTCGCTCGCTCGCTCGCTCTCTTCCTTTCTCTCTCGCTCTCCCCCTCTCTTTCTCTCCCCCTCCCCCCTCTCTCTCGCTCTCTCTCTCTCGCTCTCGCTCTTACACTGCCAGCCCCTGATGTGATGGCGAAGAAACCCCGTTGACAAGGCACTGCTTTTTCATGACGGTGAGTTTCCCTTTGAGTGTATTATAATTTTGTGATAAAAATTTCAAGGAAAAAAAAAGACACACAACCTCCTTCCTCCCTTCCTTCGGGGAGGGAAAAGAGAGAGAGAGAGAGAGAGAAGGGGGGGGGAGATCTATCTCCAGACAGACAGAGAAGAAAGAGGAGCAAATTAACAACCAGGAGTTGCCAAAACCAGGATATTAGGTTTCAGCCCAGAGAGCTATTGGCTCTGGGGCGATGTATATAAATATATATCTAGAGAGAGGGAGAGGGGACGCAGGGAGGAAGAAGAAGGAGAGGGCGATTTTGCGCGGGTGGTGGTTGGTGGGCAGATGTTAATTCAGATGGAAATGAAATATTTATTTCTTTTGCAGTGACAGGCGGTGGCGGCGGCGGTGGCTAGAGAGGGCACTTCCAAAAATGTGTTTCTTAAAGGGGGAGAGACGAGGGAGTGAGTGAATGAGAGAGAGAGAGAGAGGGAGGACAGATAAGGTTTCAGGTCTAGCCTGATAGCTGCAGGAGAGGGGGGGGGAGAGAGAGAGAGAGGATTGGGGTGGGTTTTTCCTCTCCCCCCGCTCTTGCTGATGCCATGCAAATTTAGAGGAGAGGAGGGAAAAGAATCTCTTTTAATGACTCATTGATTGAGCCGGTTTAAAATTAGTTGTCTTGTTTGGAGGGTTGGTTTTTCTCCCCCCCCTTCCTGGGCACCCCCTTGGTGGCCATCGAGAGAGGGCGAGAAAGAAGTGTGTGTGTGTGTGTTACGTGTGTGCGAGTGCTATGTGTGACTGAGAAGAGAGCGAGTGTGTGTGTGAGTGCGAGAGAGTGAGGAAGAGGGGGGAATCGAGTCTCTCTCTCTCTCTCTCTGTGTGTGTGTGAGGGAGAAAGAAAAATAATCTTTTCAAATCTCCTCCCTCTTTTCCCCCCCCTCGTTTCTTTGCTTTTCTCTAAAGCTCTCTGGTCTGTGAAGCATTTTTTCTTCCACCTCCTCAGGAAAATGGAGGCGCTTCGTCTTCGCTCTCCTGGGCGAGAGACTGCCAAGGATTTTTCTTTGCTTTTCCTCCTCTGGTCGGATTTGGTTTCATCGCTCAGCTCGTCTTCTCTTGTAATAATTTTCACTGTATTTCTTCCACGGGGCTGTGCTTTTCGATGATGGGTTTTTTTTCCCCTTCAATTTTCCTAGTCTGGGCTTTTCCTTTTTGTTATTTATTCGGGTCTTTTTTCCTTTCGGTCTGTCGTTTATCCGGTCTCTTGTTTGTCAGTGTTAACAGGGAATCGAAATGGCGATTGTTTCGTTAGGTGTAGTTCTGTGTCGGTAGGATTAAAAAAAAAGCCTTTCGAAGTATCGGACTGTAATTTGTATTTTGAAATCACTATAATAAATGTCGTACTTCTGTAATAACATTCTCGTTTTTTGCCTTTTGATGAATTTGCATGTTAACCTCCCCCCATCAACCTTCCAGCAATTTTTTGGTAATTGATTTCCTTATGTGGGGAGGGGGGGAGGGAAAAGGATTATATAAAGAATTGATTGAAAATCCGTGAAAGGTTGGATCCTTTTGAGGTGGGTACGTGGTTCTTCCCCTTTCCTCCCCCCCCCCGGTTAAATCGACGTGGATTTGTTAAGGGGTGGAAGGTAAACTTCAGAAATAACCATCAAGACAGTTTTTTTTAAAACGGAAATACGGAGTGGATCCGTTCGTAAAATATCATTTGTGGAGTAAAAGGAGGGGAAAACTGAAGGCGAGGCCTTTGGGTGTCCCCCCCCCCGGATTTTTAAAGTAAAAAGTTAGACGCGCGTTATTTTTTTTTATAATTTATATAGTGTTTATGCCTTGCCGAAGGGGAAAAAATGTTCTTTTTTTCTCCCTCCCCGTGTCGGCTTTTAAAAGCCGGGTTTCTTCCGCTTTCTATGTCTCGCAGTGGTGGGATCGGGAGGAGAGAAGATGGCGCTGCCTGGCTCCCAGCCAGGAGTTTGTGGCGCAGTTTCTTTCTCTTTGCTCTTAATCGCTTCGCCGCCGCCATTTTGAGATAACGTTGGTCTCCTTTGGCTTGGCCGGGGCGTCGCCCTCTTTCTGCTAGTAGGAACTGGGCTTCCCTTCCTCAGGGCGGCTTCAACTACATAGCCTCCCAAGCTCCCTTTAAGGATACCCGACACCAGCATTCCCCCCCCCCCCCAGTTTTTAAAAAAGAGTTAATAGATTTTTTTGAAAGGCTTTAACCCAGAAGATGTCATTTGGAAGTCGATGCTTAGCATTGTGTGAGAGGTCCATGTTTTACTCGCTAGCCAGATTATAAAGTAATTTAACCTAAGCCTGGCTCGCTATTAAAAAAATTGTATGGTGGGCTCTGCCGTAAAACGGCAGTTTCTCCACTCTTGGTTTCCTGGTTAGAGGAATAAATGACGGTATATCTCCATAAAAGGAGTTGTTTCCTGTCGCGAACGGCCTTAACTCTCTCTAGAATAGGTGTCCTGTTTGGCTCACTTTCGCGCTGGGGGGAGGCATTTGTAACTGAAACAGAAACCTATATACTGTTGTACAGGAATAACTCCATATTGTATAAATCAGAGCTCAAATTCTGATGTATGTAATTTGTGAGATTAAAAAAATGGAGAACTTGTGTGATATTTGTATGGCGTGTACTACAGTATTGTGATTTTACTGCTAAAAAAAGATGCAAAATGTGACTTCTTGCATCAAAAAAGCAAACCTGCTAATAAAAACTCGCCATGTATTTTTGAAACCCGACAAGCACTTCTGAATTTTGTCATTTGGAGTGGTGGCACTTTTGAACAGTGTTGGGGTTTGAAGACCAATGATAATGATGGTCTTAAAATAATCTAGTGAAATACTGTACATCAAAAAGAGGAGGAGAAGGGAATCAGAGCAAATGAATTACAGTACAACCATCTTAAGACTTCAAGCCCACAGGTACTTAAGTGATAGACCCATTTTAATCACAGTTACTTGGATAGCTGTTTTAGAAAGAGCTTTAGTACAAGGGCACAATACTGTCTTCATAACATGCTTAAAATATAGTATAGGAGGTACAAGGGTGTAATATATGTTCTAAAAATCTAAATAGTTCTGTCAAATAATGCTGTTATTTGTTCAATAGCCTCAGCTTTTGTCCAAGGGACTTCCAGAGTTACTACATAGGCACATTTAAACTATTGTAGGTTACATTGAATCTGATAAAAATGAGAGACATATTCCAGTTTAATCTCATGCAAGAGAATACATCTGGAATTTAGGAATGGAAGTAAACACAAACCAGCTTTCAAACTGTATGTGAGAAACTGAACCATTGTTACCATGTGGGGAAAGGAATTCTTCAAACATTTCAGTGGGTTGTTAGGCCCAGTTTAATTTCATATCCACACTTCAAAAACATGAAATGTACTCGAGTACACGTCTATGATCATTTTGAAACACATATTCTATAGAAATTGAGGTTATACTGTATGTACAGTACTTGCAACTCATGGTGTTGAAGGTTGGAAGTGGCTCTATGTAAAAATGTTTAGTGCACTAGAAATGTGCTGATATACACTGGTATATCTGATCAAAATTGAAAACTGCGATATCCTGGAGGGATACTGTACATAAAATGGTAGCATATTCAAAAGTACATATTTGGCTATGGAATATAGGCAGGAAGAAAGACCCAAGATGTAACGGGGAGGCCATTATTTAGGGTTTATTGGCAGCCCAAGTTCTAGCAAAAGTTGGCTAGTTTTGAAGTAAAACTTGTTTTTGTATTACAGTATATCTAATTTAGTCTTATGGAAAAACACATTCAGAGCTTGTCCTGGGTAATGAAGCCTCTTGCTTGGCTGAAGCACAACTGATTGCATGTTCCCATCATATACTTAGCCATAGTAAGATGCATATAATTACAGATTGTGCAATCAATTTCATCTTCAGCCTTTTCCTTCTTCCATTTTGATAGAACTGAAAGGGAATAATTTATGCAGGGTGGATTTGATCTAAAAGAGTTAAAGTTAGTTTGTAAATACATTTTTAAATTAAAATACATTTTTAAAATTTAAATCTCAATTAAAAATGATTTTATCCACTCTGATTGGAAGTAAATCATTAGAGAGTTCTTGAATGGCAGTTTATGGCACAGCTTTGTTGGAATATTGCATAATGGGGAAATCTATGTGGAATCTTAAGATGTTAAAATAAATGATGGTTCAGGCAGGGATTCTGAATTCAAATTTATTCAGATACCCTTTTAAATAAAAAGTATAGTTATTTATTTTGAAAAGTTAATTCAGTTTGCAAGGCATGCAAATTATATTGGCATTCTCTGTATTGTATCATTTGGCCTATGACAAAGGCCTACCTACCCCTACACCCCCCAAAGCTTCAGAACCTAGTGAGATTTGAGATGGGCTAAAGTACAGAATTATCTACTCTTCCTGTCATGTCACAAATTGCTATTTTTCCATGTATAATAAATATTTATTTGAACTACAATAATGGAACCGAGGACAACAATCTAAGTGTTTTGTTACCATTAACTTTTGTGTGGGGTTCACCATTTAGTCTCATCATTTCATCTGTCTCTGTGGAATCTTAACTCATCTCCTTGGAAGGATGCCCTGTTGATAGAAGCATGTAAACACTGATTCCTTATTTTAAATATTAAAACAGGAATTTTCATAGCACTTGGAGATAGTTACATGCAATTATAATTAGACAACATTAACCATATTTTAAGTAACTGCTGAATCACTAATCCCAGTGTATCTGCCTCTTGTAACAAGTTGGGAAATATCAACTGAAGAAGAGAAAGATGATAATTGTAGAGGTGTGCTAAGGGAACCTATTGGTCCCAGGCCTTCCTGTGGATAATGAACACTGGATAAGAGAGAACGCCACCTCCAACAGCTATTTTGTGATACTAGCTTGCTTTACAGCTGCTGTTTATGTTAGTACCTTGCTTTATGGCTGCTGTTTTACAACAGCTTGCTTTACAGCGGCTGTTGTGACAGTAGCTTGCTTATTTATTTAGTTTTTTCTTCTGCCAGCCATGGATGACTGTATAAAGGGTTAATGAATCAGTGGATACGGGGGTCCTACTGTGTACCCTTTTCTCTTGCTAGTCTATCATCTGAACTTAGGCCAGGAGCCTAAGGAGCAGTCATACATGCCATAACTGCCATTCATGGGAGATCTGGAAGACTGAAAAGAACATTATGGGGTCAGTTTAATGTGATAGCTTCTTAAGGACTTGTGTCATTACAGCTGTGATTGACTCTTTGTAACCCCATGCCCATGGAGTTTTCTTGGCAGGAATACTGGAGTGGCTTGTCAGTTCGTACTCCAGGCACCTACAGCACCTGGTATTCCTTGGTGGTCACCCATTTGAGTACTAGCCAGACTCAACCCTGTTTAGCTTCTGAGATCAGGCGAGATCGGATGTGCTCAGGGCATCTAGATAGAGAAAAGTGTTATACAGCTGGTCTTCCAGGTGATGGGGCGGTTTTTAATTTTTCTTGGTAAATGTGCCAATGTCATATTGTAAGGACAGCAACACCAATTTCAGTAGAAAAAGCTTAATCACTATACGAGCACACTATTACTGTGCAGAGGAATTCTCACAAGACACTTGGAAGTACTGCTGGCTTTCTTGGCATGTGATTTTGGGTGCAAATACAGGTGTCGCAGCAGATAAATTTATGTAGTACAAGGTCTGTTGAGAATTATTGGTCCCTATGCAGCTGCCTTCCTTCACACAGTCAAGGAATGAAGCTTTAGTTACAACTAGAATAGCTTGGCTGAGGAAAAGCATGTTTAATCAGATGGATATAGGAGGTGAATTTAATTTCTCACATGGGTCTGGAATGCTGATTGGCTGCACCTGTGTAAATCCATTGGAAAAAAAACCCCAAGGTATTCCTAAACACAGTCATATCTTGCTTTGATTTCTGCACACCCAGGTGACATTGTGTAGCCACACAATTTTTTAATGCTTATGCATCCTTAGATATTTTCTGTAGTGGTGCTGAATTGCTCAAGGAATGTGATTTTCAGTTTTAATAGTTCTCCATTGGCATTCATATTACAGGTGGCATGGCAATCTCTTCATATAGGGGTTGACCTAAGGAAGGGTATACAGTGGTACCTCGACTTTTACAATTGCTTCGACAACCGAATAATTTGACTTACGAACACTGCTCTGTGCTCTGCATGACAGCTGACTTTGACCGGTCCGACCTGTTAGAGTCACCTGTCGTGCAGAACGGAGAGCAGTGTTTGCTGCCCATCGTCACCTCCTCCTCCTCGGTTGCTTCCATCTTTGCAAAAGGGATCGAAGCAACAAAGGAGGAGGAAGTGTCCATTGCGACTCCCTTCCAAACCACCCGGGTAGCCTGAAGTTGCATCGTTCCCATGGAACGATGCAACTTTGGGCAGGCCGAGCGGTTTGGAAGGGAAACACTTACCTCCAAGTAAGCACTCAACTCAGAGGTAAGCACTTCACTTCCAAACCATTCGGGCTTCTCTTTCCATCAAGGGCAGCCGAGGGCTGCTCACTGCAATGCCCCCCCCCCAAGAGCTGATTTTGACAGGTCAGAGCTGTCAAAGTCAGCTGTCTGGCGGGAAAGCGGAAAGCAGTCTTTGGTTGCCCTTGATTGAGGGGGGTTAGGACAGCCTTCCCATAGGAATGCATTGAAAACCTATTGATCCATTCCATCCGGAAAAGGGTACATGTGGGTACCAATGATGTTGGGAAGGCAAAGCTATCAGCCCTGGAAGCCAAATTCAGGTTGTCAGGAAGAAGGTTGAAGTCCTGGACTTCCAAGGTAGCATTGTCAGGTGCTGCCTGTTCTTCGTGCAGGACTTCAATTATCCCCACATTGGCTGGGCCAATGCGAACTTGGGGCAAGAAAGAGAAACCAGGTTTCTCGATATGCTGAATGACTGCGTTAGAGCAACTTGTCATGGAGCCTACCCGAAAACAGGCAACTCTGGATCTAATACTGTGTGATACTCAGGACCTGATCACAGATGTTATTGTCACAGCCTCTGGGAAACAGTGACCAGAACCCTCACAATGCTGCAGTCTTCTTCTTTGCCATGCATGTTGGCGGGAAGAGTGTCAAGCAAATCAGACACAAAAACCCTTGATTTCCGAAGGGTGGACTTCCTTCAGATGAGGGAACTCGTTAGAAAGAAATTGAAAGGGAAGGTAAAAAGAATCCAATCTCTTGAGAGTGCATGGAGCCTGTTTAAAACAAGGGTAGTCGAGGCCCAGCACAAGTGCATACCACAAAGAAAGAAGAGCTCATCTACGTCCAGGAGGGCACCAGCATGGTTAACGAGTGGAGTTAGAGAGGGTCTAAAGTGCAAGGAGAGGTCTTTCCGTAAATGGAAATCCTCCCCAAATAAAGAAAATAAAAAGGAACACAAACTCTGGCAAAAGAAATGTAAGAAGATAAAAAAGGCAAAGAAAGACCGAGGAACGTATGGCTAGCAATATAAAGGGAAATAATACAAGCTTCTTTAAATATGTTAGAAGTAGAAAACCTGCCAGAGAACCAGTTCGCCCTCTGGATGGTGAGGGAGGAAAAGGGGAGGTAAAGGAGGACTTGGAAATTGCAGAGAAATTAAATGAGTTTTTTTCCATCTGTCTTCACGACAGAAGGCCATGGGCAGATTCCGCTGCCCAAATGGCCCCTCTTGACTAAAGAATTAAATCAAATACAGGTTAAAAGAGAGTATGTTTTAGGTTTAATTGATAAATTGAAGATCCACAAGTCACCGGGCCCAGATGGCATCCACCCAAGGGTTTTCAAGGAAGTGAGAAATGAAATTGTGGATCTCTTAACAGTAATATGCAACTTGCCTCATAAAACGGCCACAGTGCTGGAGGAGTGGAGGATAGTGGATGTCACTCCATTTTTTAAAAAAAGGAAGGACGGGGTTAGGGTTACATCTGTCCCAGGGAAGATGGTGGAAAGCCTCATCCAAGAGAAAATCTTAAAACACATAGCGTAGAAGAACAAACCTTGCTGAGGGAAAATCAGCATGGTTTCTGTAAGGGTAAGTCTTGTCTGACAAACCTTTTAGGATTCTTTGAAAAGGTCGACAGGCATGTGTATTTGGGTGAACCAGTGGATATTATCTATCTTGATTTTCAGAAGGATTTTGACACAGTCCCTCACCAAAGGCTGCTGAGAAAATTGCACAGTCAGGAGATAAGAGGGCAGATCCTCTTATGGATTAAGAACTGGTTGAGATCCAGGAAACAAAGAGTAGGTGTCAATGGGAAATTTTCACAATTGGAAAGAGGTGAAAAGTGGTGTGCCCCAGGGATCTGTCCTGGGACTGATGCTTTTTTATCTGTTAATAAATGACCTGAAGACAGGGATAAGCAGTGAGGTGGCCAAGTTTGCAGATGACCCGAAACTTTTCTGTGTGGTAAAAACCAGAGAAGATTGTGAAGAGCTCCAGAAGGATCTCTCCAAACTGGGGGGAATGGGCTGCAAAATGGCAAATGTAGGAAAATGTAAAGTAATGTACAGTATATTGGGGCAATCAATCAAAACTATCAACTCATGGGCTTTGAGCTATCTGTGATGGAAAAGGAATGAGATCTTGGTGTGCTGGTGGACAGCTCATTGAAGGGGTCTACCCAGCGTGAGGCAGCAGAGAAGAAGCCCAATTCCATGCAAGGGATTATCAAAAGGGATTGAAAATAAAACAGCCAACATAACGCCATTTTACAAAATGATAGTAAGGCCGTACCTGGAGTATTGTGTACAATTCTGGTCATTGCATGTCAAAAAAGACATAGTGGAACTGGAAAAGGTGCAGAAGAGAGCAACTAAAATGATTACTGGGCTGGAGCACCTCCCTTATGAGGAAAGGCAAAAACACTTGGGGCTCTTTAGACTGGAAAAAAGGTGACTGAGGGGGGATATGATTGAGACGTACAAAATAATGCAGGGCATGAGTCAAGTGGATAGAGGGACACTTCTCCATCTCCCAAAATACCAGAACTAGGGGACATACACTCAAATTGAGAGCTGGGAGAGGGAGAACAGACAAAATAATTTTTTTAACCCAGTGTGTTAATCTGTGGAACTCCCTGCCACAGGATGTGGTGATGGCATCTGGCCTGGATCCCTTCAAAAAGGGATTGGACAAATTCCTGGAGGAAAAGTCCATCACAGGTTACAAACCATGATGGAGATGTGTAATCTCCAGGCTTAAAAACAGGGTACCTCAAGGATCAGATGCATGGCATGTGATCCCTTTTCTTTTTTAATGACCTCTCTCACTTTCTTTATGTTCATTCAGCTCATCAGAGGATACTTGTTTCCAGAATACCCCATTTCAAGGCCCTTATCTATATAATTATGGCATAATTCAAAGTACAATTCAAGTCCAGGTAGCAGGCTTAAGGTTCATTCAGACTTCCATCTTTCCAGGATTGATAAAAGGCGTACCCAGCTTACTCAGAGGGCAATGTGTAGCCTGCATAATTGCTTTTAAAACATTCAAATTGCTTGATGCATTTTGAGGTGGTACATAAGCAGCACACTTTTAAAAGATAAACTCTTGGATCTGACTCCCCCTCCCCAAATGTTCTGTATATGCCATGGAAACTGTTTTTTGGATTGACTGATTTCAAACAGACTCTCCAAATTTGGTTAAAATCTTCCCAGCTGCTTTCATATGTTACAGTAACAAATCGATAAATAGATACACTGTGTTTCAAGAAAAGAAGGGGAGAAGGGATAACTGATAACTGTTTATGTTTTTTAAAAACTTCACAAATCACTAAAGGTTTTTCTTCACCGGGGGAATTATTCCCCTATTGAATTTATTCCATGCAACCTTTAAAGATATAGGGGCTGTTCCAGGAAAATACATAATTCCTCTTATAAAGGTATCTGCTGAAACTAAGCTTGTAGGCAAAAAAGCAGAATTGTTGCCATTTTCACCAAAGTGTTCTAATGGTCCTTTAAGCAGATGAAATATGATGCTGAAAGCTTAAATCTATGAAAATTCATAACTGATTTATACATCCATTTTCCTTGACCACAGTGCCATTGAGGTTTAGTTCCATGTCTTTGTCACATAAGGCCTCTGTACATTAAAGAAAGGCATTGAAAGGAAGATAAGTGAGGTGTCACTTTTCCCATCCAAACAATGCTATGAGAGCAAAAATACTTGGGGTAGCTTGATTTCCCCCCAGATCCAAGTCCATGAGTACTTCTGATCCAGAGGGATGGATAGAGGGTTCATAGTGCAAACTGTAAAAACATTGTCCTGAGATACTGAATCCCAAGAAGCCCTGAAAATATTAGTTCCATAAAGTGATTTGAGCGAATCAGATCTGTCATGAAAAAGAAGAAAAATGAGGCCCAGGATAGACTTAATGTCTACTAGGTCTGAGTTAGATGACTTTTTACAGTGGCAATTTATAATGGCCATGTATACAGTATATAATGGTAGATAAAGTAGCAGGTATGACTGATATGGATCTGTGCTTTGCAAGCAGATAGTTTGTGTTTCATCCTTGGTATCATGTCTCCAGTTAAAAATAATCATGCAGCAGGTGAATTAAAATGGTAACTTATAAAATGTTTATACAGTAATTTTTTTTTTGGGGGGGGGGTGGGATGCAAAATCGACGATCCACTGCCTGCAGATGTGCTACTGCATATTCAGGACCATAGATTACAGTGGTGAGTCATAAGTCTTGTGTACTCGCCTTCTGAGAAGTAAACATTTCAAGATTTCATTCACTTAACTGGCTTTGTTTCATTAGAAGCTGATCACTAGCAACTGGCTTATGATGCCTGTTTTTTCTTCACACTCTGCACATATACGGTACCACTATAAAATGAGAGTTGTAGCATTAAGACTTGCATGGAGTCCCTTTCTCCATCAGATACTTATTGTATTTTTGATCTCAGCTCCCAAAATCTATGACCATTGTCTATACTGATTGTGAGCAATCCTAGTCCATAAAGTTTGGAGGGACAAACATTTGGAACTGCTGATCTAGGGGAAACAGAATTCCTAAGGATTTCCCAGAAAGATTAAATTAAGTCCTCTCCATCCATCCATCCATCCATCCATCCATCTGCCACTCCATTAGTGTAAATACTACACTGGGCAGATTACAAGATTAAAATTTAAACTACCTCCAAACCCCAGTAACAAAAAAAGATTCAAAAACAATAGGCAACATGATAGATGGTAAGTAAGCCATAAATACAATTTTTAGCACTATAAAATCTATAATTATGTTTTAAACATTGATGGTATCATGGTGATTTAGTTCTTGTAGATAAATAATTTAAATAATTCAATTTTTACCAGCTTTTGAAACAAGAAAGGAGATTGACATATCTCTGATGTCATTTTGTTGGAGACTAGAGACCACAATCCAGAAGTCACAATTTCTTGTACAGTACTCACCTTTTTGGGCTCCCTTGATGTCACCTCTTTCAGCAGCGTAGATAGAAAGTGGAGTGGGTAGTTGGTCTCTGAGAGAGACATTCTGAGAAGTAATGAGGTCTTAAACTATTCAGGGTTTTATAGGTCATAAACAGCACCTTGAATTGAACAAAGAAACTAACAGGGAGCCATTGACTCGGGGGTATGTGATCAAATTGACTAGTCTTGATAATCTGTTATGGCCACTGCATTTTGGACCTGGTGATGTTTCTGTACTGTTTTCAAAGGCAGCACTGTGTAGAGAATATCATAGTAGTCTGTTTTTGAGATCAACACTGCATGAACCATTGTTGCTTGGTATTTCTTACCCAGATAATGGCACAACTGGGCATTCAGCCAAAGGTAACAGAAAGCACTCTTGACCATAGCATATACTTGATCTTTCATAGAGAGGGCTGGGTCCAAGGGTATTTTAAAGTTGTAGGCCAATCCTTGAGGGGGCATGTAACCCTACTGAGGCCAGGCAAGCTTCCCTCTAATCCAATGATTCTCCTAACAGTAAGATCTCAATCTTACCTAGATTTAGTTTTGGTTTATTGGTGCTCATCTAGTCCATTATTGAAATTGCACAGCACTCAAGGTCGTGTATACCTGCAGATATAGAAATGAAAAGATGGAACTGACTGTCATACTAGTCATGGTAAAGTCTAAATCTCCCTATGACTTCTCCCAGTGGCTTCATGTAGATGTTAAAACCATTGGGGAGACTGTCAATTCCTACTCCATAACTGAGGTTCCAAAGGAGGTGGAGACAGTATCCTCAAACTACCATCTGAGATCTGCCATCGAGAAAAGATCAGAACCACTGAAGAATAGAGCCTCTAATCCCTAAACTCTACATCTGTCTCAGAAAGATTCTGTGGTTGATAGTATTAAAGGCCGCAGAAGGATCCAGAAGGTCCACCAGAGTCCAGCCTGTCTCCTGTGACATTGCAAGAGTTTGTCCCTTGTGACATCAAAAAGCCTGCCTCTTAGCTGCAGAGTTTTGTTCTGAAATCTTAGGTGATGAGAAGCTGCTGGTTTGGCAACCCTTCCTTTAAGGAAGAGGTTTTAATCCCAATCCCATCACATCATTATGATTTTGCTTTGTCTACTAGTACCCTTGTATGTGATTTGCAAAATAAATATAAAATATGTATGCCTCTATACAAGATACAACTGTACACATTGCCCAAAGACATTGCTTCAGTTCTTATCTCAAAGTGACATTCAACAAAGGGTTATGCACAGTATGTGTGCTTCACAAAAATGTTACTTTTCGTACTTTGAGAGAAGGGATTTCATTTTCATTTTCTAGTATTCTGAAAGTAAATTGCATACAACTTTTCATTCTTGAAATGTTAAGTTATATACTTATACTGTATCACTTAAAAAATAATACTGAGACCATGTCTGATGTTATGAATCAGACCATTGTAGTATGTAAAACTTACTTTCCATAACAAAAGAAACACCACAAATCATGAATAGTGCTGTAGCATGTACTGAGACTGTGAGTTATGAACTGTTAATCGTAGTAATGAACTGACCAGTAGCTTTTGGGAAGTCAATATCATTAAGTCTCAATTTTCCATTTGTAATATGGAGAATACTTATGTGTGGTGTAATGGACAGAGTGAAGGACAAGGTCTCTGGAGGACAGGGTTTGAACTCCCCTTGTCTGTGGAAACTCACTGAGGAGCAGAACTATTAAAACCTCCCACCATGAAAACCCTGTTAGGGTCCCTATAAGTTGGACCCAACTTGACAGAACACATACACACAATATGGGGAAATAATACTGGTGTTTCTTAAATTACACTGAGATTGAATATATCTCATTTCTGAATAAGGTAGTATTCAGGAATGGCAGCTTTCATGTTATACTTACCATGATTCATGTAAATCTATTCATTATAAAGAAGCATGTTGTGTCAGTTTCTTAATGGTATCTTTGAAGGAAACACATTGCATAAATTACTTCAAGTACAAAAACAGTACTGTATTCCATATTATTTGTCTATTTCTAGAAGAAAACTGAAATCTACTTTATGATACAATATGAGTGCTTTCATTTTTCCTTAGTTGTCATGGATGATGATGATGATGAATCCTGTCTCTTTGACCTTATTGGGTAAGTTTTTAAAAATCTGCAAAAATCACCTTCCAAGAGGAAAGCCTGATCGATAATAATATTGAAACATTGCGGAAGAGCTGGATCTTTACCGGAGTAGTGAAGGGGACGATGCCGTGCCCCGTTCCTGCAGTCTCCACTGTTACCTTCTGTGCAATGCAGTGATGGAAAACACAAATTTATCAAGAACAAATCCTGCAGGATTCATCTTATCTCATGTTTTGATAGGGTAGCTTCCCTGGTAGACAGTGGGAGTGCTATTTACACAATACATACTGAACTCAACAAAGTGCCCAGTGATAATTCTGATTAGAAGCCAACTAGGTGTGGGCTAGATAGAATAACTATCCGGTTCATGCACAGTTGGTTGCAGGATTGTACTCAGAGTGCTTATTGATTTTTTTTTCAAACTGGAAGGAGGAGGTAACGTGGAGTACCATAAGGCTTAGTCTTGAGCCCAATACTCTTCAAAGTTTTAATTAATGATTTGGATGAGGGGGCATGGGGGAATATTTATTACATTTTTGGATGAGACAAAATTGGATAGAATAGTTAGTACCCTGGAAGAGGGAAACAAAATTTCAAAAAGATCTTGATAGACTGGAACACATGGCTGAAAACAACAGAATAAAATTTAACAGAGATAAGTGGAAAGTTCTGTACCTTTGAAAGTGACACCAAATGCACAGTTACAAAATGGGGAATACTTGGCTTAGTTTTTTATGTGTGAGAAGGATATTGGAAATGTGATGGATCACAAACCTGGGTATTGGCCAACAGTTGAAAAATGGCAAATGCTATTTTAGGCAGCATGTATATAGTCTCCATATACCATGCAATGATTCCCCTCAATTCAGAACTGGTTTGGCTTCATTTTGAGTACTGTGTCCAGTCCTGGACACTGAACTTGAAAGATGCTGACAGAGTAGAACCACTTCAGAAGAGTGCAATATTGGCTTCAAATTAATAAAAGTCAGGCAAATTAATAAAAGTCATGTTCGTCAGAAAGACATATTTGTTTACTCAAGGGTGTAGGATAAGTTCCTGAATTATAGTTCACAGAGAAACAAGAATCAGTGAAAATGCTGTTCCATTCTTTTTCTCCAGTGTAATTAAAAAATCAGTGATCAAATAACCAGACTAGAATTTTGTTGGTGGTTTATGCATGTGTACATAAAAGCATGGAAGTCATGGTGTCAAATTGTGGCTACTTAATAAGGTGTCCCTATCATGCTCCTGAGTTTGTGTCTGGTCATGCAACTGGAAACTCGGTGCAAAACTTTGTTAATTAGTGGAAATTTACTGTCATAGCTTACATGATTTCATTCACAAATGTGTACATTGCCAGTCATGAAGTCATTAACAATGGAAAACAATGTAATATAGGCAGTAATCATCCTTAGTACAGTGTTGGCAAACCTATGGCACGGGTGCCAAAGGTGGCACTCGGAGCCCTTTCTGTGGGCACCCAACATCACCCCTTCACAGCCAACTAACTGTATTCAGGTTAAATTGCTGTATTGGCACTTTGCAAAAAATTAGAGGGTTTTGAATTTCAGTTTTGGCACTCGATCTCTAAAAGGTTCACCATCACTGCCTTAGTAGCTATGCATTATAATATGCTGTATTTCAAAAGTGGTGAAAGAAAAACAAGTTAAATTGGAAACAACCAGTTTTGATGCCTGTTGAAAAATGTCCTGTATAAATTGGATATATGAGGCAGTAAACAAGAGGCATCTTTTAAAAAAGAAAATCATTCATTTCAATAGTAAATGCCTTTTAATTTTCACTGATTAAAATATAGTAGAGATGGGCACGACTCAGGAAAAATGGTTTTTCGTTTTTCGTTTAGGGGTCCGTTTCGGCTCGTTTCCGTTTTCGTGAGCTAATTTTCAAAATTTTTCGTTTTCGTTTCATTTCGTAACGAAAACGAAAATGAATTTTTTTTCATTTTTCCCCATTTAGTGCCATTAAATGCTTTTGCCGTAACGGAAAATGAAAATTGGCTCAAAATTAGTCGTTTCGTTTCCGTTTCCGTTCCATTTTGGAGCCAATTTTCGTTTTTCAGTTTGTTGCGTAACGAAAACGAAAAACGAAAACGGAAACGAAAATTTCGCTAAGTTGTGCCCATCTCTAAAATATAGCATTGGAATTCACTGTGCTGGTCAAGTGAGATGTCTTTCACACTACAGATCCTTTATCAGAGACATACATACACACTGATACAAAAACCTGGGAGCTTACGCTGTGTTACAGCAATTAATTAAACATATATAGTTTTGATTTATAATAAGGCGACAATTCTTTTAAACAGCATAGATGGCAATTATATATGTAAGATATGTAGATATACATTTACACTACTGGAAATAAGCCAGGGTTTTTCTTCTCTTTCAGTAGTCTAAATCAGATACTTGAGAATCATAGTATAAGTGCTCATGTGATCATTCAGAGGAACTCTTTGCTATTTGTCTCAGTAATTTTAGAGTACTATACCGTTCAAGAACTTTTCATTTTTAGAATACAATACTGTACTGTAACAAGTGTGAGCTTCTAAAACTGGTCTGTTTCACTTTCTTGTTTTTTTCTTTCTTAGAGATGCACAGGCACTGAATTATTTCTTACATGGAGCAGGCAGTAAATCTGTAAGTTATATTCTGATTTGTTATGTAGCTCTAGTTTTAGTAACTGTAATACTGTTAGCTTAATCTTATTTCTCTATATTTATGCTGTCGCAGAACAATGAAGACTTGACTAATGCAGGGTATTCTGCAGCCAACTCAAATTCCATTTTCGCCAATACCAGTGTAAGTATGGAGGAAAAAAGTGGAATTATGTTGTGCACTTGAAATTTTGTAATGATCTTTGTATGCACTACATGTAATTAAATAGATTACATACAGGATCTGGTTCTGGTGCTTACATATCACTAGCCTCTTGTCAAAATTGGCCTTTATTCTTTTGAGTTTCCATTAAATGGAGAATTTGGCCAGTGTAGTAATGTGAGTTGACACAGTTTACACAACATTGCTGTTGGCAAGTGAACAGTGGATTTTCTTCATGAAGGCCATCACTTGCACAGCAGCAGTACTTCTACAAAGAGAGTAGTCACATTATTTTGCATTGATGGAACTTCCATTCATCAGATGCTTGCTATAATACCAGCCATTGTTTGCAGGAGACTAGTTTTAGGCTTATTTTACCCTCATTTGCTCACACCTTGAAGGCAAGGCAAGTATATTCTGAGTATATTGCACAAACAGGCCTTGGAGATGTCCTGAGGTACTGGTTATATAGATGCTGTAACTCTGCTGCGTGTATATGCTTACAACAGTTTTAAAAGAAATAGTAATAATAGGCTGTCTCAGCATGTTGGCAAAAAAGAAGGAATTTATAAATAAAACACTTTAATTTATACTGGTATGTAAATGGATGATACATTTATACATATCCCCATGAATAATAGACCAAGTAACAGTAGTTCATTAACACAGGAATGGGCTTATCAAGTTGTTAATTACTTCAGTTACAGTTCCTGGCTCCTGTACTAACCATAGGCAAGGTGCAGTTGGTTGAAACAGGAATGCTAAGAGATATTTCTGGGCCAGAGACATCCTCGAAATAACATAAACAATCATGTAGTTGCACTTCAGTGTCTAAGGAAGTGGTCTCTGATCTGTGAAGGCTTACATTGATATAAAATTTAGACATTAATGTGCTGTAGCGTTTAGAGGACTCCTCATTTCTTTCAGCAATATTTTCACAACAGACCATTGATAATGAGCCCCAGTGCTTAGGATTGCGATGGAAAACTATCTTCCAAACTCGGGTGTGCAGAGTTGCATAGGTGGAGACAATGGAATGAGGAGGCAGTTGCTGAGGGCCTGGAAGAGGCAGGCAGTGTGGTTTCCAGGGCTGCTGCTAGGTCTGTCAGAGAAAAAGAAGAGGAGATGACCAAATGGGGATCTATGGCTATTGTTGGACTGCAACTCCCATAGTCCTGAACCAGCCTGAGTCCTGGGGGAGTTGTAGTCCAGCAACATCCATGGCCAGTGGTAATGAATTTTGGAAATTATAGGCCAACTAGTCATGGTCCTAAGTTTGAGACACATTGGGCTAGAGCAGAGGCATGGAACATGCAGTTCAGGGTCTGTGTCAAGCTCCCACTAGCCTTTTGTTTGTTTGTTTGTTTGTTTGCAAGGCTACCTCAGATGGATTTTTTTCCCTGAAGTATGTTTTTAAACAACTGTGTGTGAGAGTGTGTGTGAATGAATGACACAGTGGCTATTTAATCTTAAGTCAGTTTTCACTTTAAGGCCCTTTTCCTTCTCCCCATTAAAAAAATATATGAAACCAGCTATGCTCCATCTAGGCATTTCCTGATTTGTTCCCTTTCTAAAATACATTTTTCCCCATTATTTCTGAGTTTAGTGTGACCTGCAATGGGACCTGGGAGCAAAAATTTCCCAGACCCTCATCCCAGGGCTAGAATTATGGCAGTTGGCTCACCTAGATCTGTAACATCTGGCTTCAGTACACACAAAAACATATCACCCTTTATTTCCTAGATTTTGGCACTTCAGTCTGGAGGGTTCAGTTACCCAATAAGGCTTTTGTTGAGTCTTCACTTTTCAGTACCTCTCCTAGTTCAGCTTGTTTATTAAGCTATGTCACGTATAGGAGTTGGATCATGCTTAATAATATTATAAGAATTTGTAATTTAGTACCAGATTAAATCATAGCAAAATTTAGGATTTTATTGCTTTCTTGCTAAATGCAAAATATCTTTCAAAATGTATTATTAAATTAAGGCAAATGTTTTACTGACATATAATTTCCATTCTTTGTTCAAAAAGTTGCTCTTGCATTGTATTGTATGGCCATCCTATTTCTTCTTGAAATGATAAAACCAGATCTCTCCGCATGCATAGTTTTAGAGCACACAATGGTATGTGTGTACAGTACGGTTTAAAACAGGTGGAAGTAATTTGTATGATATTTTCCCTTTCAGAGCTCTGACGCCAAGTCTTCCATCAAAGGTGTGGGGAGCCAGCTTGGAGAAGGGCCGAGTGATGGTCTACAGTTGCCAAGCAGCCTTCAGTTTCTTGATGATGAACTTGAATCTTCTCCATTGCCTGATCTCAGTGAAGATCAGCCTTTTGATATCCTCCAGAAATCTCTGCAGGAAGCTAATATTACCGAACAGACTTTGGCAGAAGAAGCTTATCTGGATGCCAACATAGGCTCCAGTCCACAGTTTGCACAAACTCAGCTTCATCCTTCCTCATCAGCATCTTTTACTCAGGCTTCTAATGTATCTAATTACTCAGGTCAGACGTTGCAACCTATAGGAGTTACTCAAGTGGTACAGCAACCCGTTGGAGCATCTTTTGCAAGCAGTACAGTTGGTGTGCAACATGGCTTTATGCAACATGTGGGAATCAGTGTTCCTAGCCAGCATTTGTCAAACAGTAATCAGATTGGTGGTTCCGGACAGATACAGCTAATTGGTTCGTTTAGTAACCAACCTTCTATGATGACCATCAATAATCTTGAAGGATCTCATATTATATTGAAGGGTGGAGGGCAGCAAGCACCCGCAAATATGAGTGGCGGACTTCTGGTTCATAGACAAACTCCTAATGGTAACTCAATGTTTGGCAACTCAAATTCAAGCCCAGTAGCACAACCTGTAACTGTTCCATTTAATAGTACAAATTTTCAAACATCTTTACCTGTGCATAACATCATTATTCAGAGGGGCCTTGCTCCAAATTCTAACAAGGTTCCCATCAATATTCAACCAAAACCTATTCAGATGGGTCAGCAAACCACTTACAATGTGAACAGCTTGGGAATACAGCAGCATCACGTGCAACAAGGGATTCCTTTTGCTTCGTCAAACTCACCTCAAAATTCAGTAGTTGGTCCGCATATGTCTGTTAATATTGTTAGTCAACAAAACCCAAGAAAATCAGTCACTCCCCAGGCTGTAAGTAATACTGGTGGTAGTATTGTTATCCATTCTCCCATGGGACAGCCTCATACACCACAAAATCAATTCCTTATACCCACAAGTCTGTCCGTAAATCCTAATTCAGTTCACCATGTTCAGACGATAAATGGACAGCTTCTTCAGAATCAGCCTTCACAGCTTGTGTCCAGCCAAGTGTCTAGTGATCATGTTATGTTGAACAGGAACTCTACAAACATGCTTAGAACTAACCAGCCATATTCAGGACAGATGCTGAATAATCAGAATGCTGTACAGTTAGTTTCCGGCCAAACATTTGCAGCTCCTGGAAGCCAAGTTATAGTAAACCACGGGACTTCTCAAATTGTCGGTGGCCAGGTTCCGCTACAGCAGGCATCTCCTGCTGTGCTGCATTTGTCTCCTAGCCAAGGAAACATTTCCCAAGGTAGAACAGGCTTTACAACAATGTCACCTGGACAGGCAGCTGGTTCAAATATGTCCACAAACAACCGGTTTACTGTTGTGAGTTCTGCCACGGCACATCCCACCATTGGCCCATCAGCCCAGTCGGTGGCTTCCAGCGGGAATTTTGCTGCAGATCAAGTTGTTCAGCAAAACAGAATGCCCTTGGCAGTCAGTGCGTCACATCGTCTTCCAGTCTCTTCTTCCAAACCTGTCAACACCTTTAGTCACACATCAGTAACCCAACCGCAGTTTTCCTTTGGCCAGGTATGGACTGATGCATGCTCAAAATCTTAATGCCATTTTAAGAAAAATATGTTATAGTGCTGGCTTGGGTACTAGTCCAGGATAGCTTTCCGACCTTAAAACATGAAGTAGTGTTTTAAAACCACTTTATTGATTTGCAGATGTGCAGATATTCTATAATCTTCAAAATCTGTATCATTGTATCAATTCCCTTGGTTGAATTTCTTTGAATTCAAAGTCTTATTTGGTTTGCTAAAAGCAGAGTTGCCAGAATTTTAGCAGTAGCTGAGCATGTCCTCCATTTTAAATTACTCACATCAGTTAAGCTGTGATAGCTATATCATAGCTAAGTGTGACAAGACTGAATTGCAGTGAGTGCTTTACGCCTACTGCCCTCCTCTCGTGCAGCTGCAAGATATTTTGAAAGTTTTGCTGTTTTACAGAATTCTTACGTAGTTTTACAAAGAACGAAATTTGCTACATTTACTGAATTTGACAATCTCAAGTATGACTAATGGAAACAAACGAATTTCAAGCAAGCTTGACTGTCCATAGTTAAGATTAATCATAGTATCAAGTCTGGACAACAACAATGCTGTTAATTTAAAGCAGAAGCAAAACCTTCCTATATTCTGTGTCCATTGCTGCACCAGAGAAAAGGCAAGTAGATGTCCCCCAAAGCTCCCTACAGGTTCTCATCAATTTAAACTGCAGTTTAGTAAAGAGCGGGGAACAAGGCCTTCTGAATATCACCAGATTGCAATTCCCATTAGCCCTGGTTAGCAAAACCAGAGGTGAGAAATTGCGGTAGTTGGGATGGTAGTTTCACTAGATGTGGAGGGTCATATGTTCCGCATTCATCGGAAATGCCTGTTATTATGAGGTTGTATTAAAAAAAATCTATGTGTAAAACATTCATATTATCCAGATCGTTCTCTAGTGAGAGAGAGGAGATTTCCAATTTATGCATGTTTGTAGTGTTTGCTTTAAAAATACAGAACAATGTAAGATGGATGTTGGATAGAACTTACTGAAGGTCAGATCTGTGGGGAAGAGAGATGAGGCTTGTTAAAAGAAAACCTGTTCTTAGATATCAACTGAAAGATGTCTTGGAGTAGATGTTTATAGTGATTCTTAGAAGTGCTACAAATGTAATGATTTATGCCTTAAATGTGTTGTGCATTTTTATGCCCCTCTTCACTCCTCGTTTTGTATACCAAAACTGAAGACTTACAGGATGTGTTAAACCACAATTTCCTTCACATCACAAATGGGAAGCTGGTTTAATTTTGGATTATATGGCAGGACATGAAACTAGGATATAACTCTGATTTCTTATATTGATTTCTAGTTTAAAGGTTAACTATGGGCATAATATGGGGGTGTGGTGGTTTAGCGGGCTAGAGCTTTAGCGGGCTAGAGCACTGTTAACTGTCGGCTACAAAGTCGGCAGCTCAGCGGTTCGAATCCCGGGTGCCACGCAGCGGAGTGAGCTCCCGCTGTTAACCCCAATTCCTGCCAACCTAGCAGTTCGAAAGCATATAAATGCAAGTAGATAAATAGGTACCACCATAAAAAGTGGGAAGGTAAAACAGTGTTTCCTTGCAGCCATGCCAGCCACATGGTCATGGACTTGCACAACACTGGCTCTTCGGCTTGAATATGGAGATGAGCACCGCCCCTAGAGTTGGACATGACTAGCACCCATGGGGGGGACCTTTACCCTTACCTTTATGGGTATAATGCTGAGATTGATATGTCTGAACTGTCCCACACAGCCAATATTTAAGACTGTTGGGTAGTTTCACACATTGTTGTTTCAACTTATATACAACCCTAAAATGGTAAAACACTTTCTGGGCAGTTTATGATGTAATTAACGCAAACAACCTGTTACCTCCCCAGCAAGCTGTGTACTAATTTTACCAACTTCAGAAGGGTGGAAGGCTGAGTCAGCCTTGAACCTGTTACTGGAATTCATTGGGATTGAACTCCAGTTGTGAGCAGAGGTTTAACTCCAGTACTTTAGTTTAACCACTGCACTTTAGGGGGCATTAATTGCAGCATGCCTTCTACAGTCTTCAGGCATCCGTGACTTGCCGATTCAAATCAGATTCCATACACACTGAGCCCAAAGAACTTGTAGTGCAGTAGGAAGCCCAGTTCATTTTATGGAACTGAGACAACATGGAGAATCGAATCCTTATATGATGCCTGTATAAATAAATCACTACATGGCTTCATTCATTTGCAAGAGCAGAAACTTTAGAAAGGATTATTAAACTCCTAATAATTATTGACTGTGGATGTGCAGTTTAGTCTTACACGTGTTGACTTGACAGAAAACCCTTCTTTATTCAGTGGTATTGTTTCCAATCATGTATCCATAGGAATATGGCATGTTCAATTAACATGGCTTGGGTAAAGATGGTCTGAGTCTTTGTGCGGAAACCTAGCAGACGAATGAATACAGATACTCTGCCTACATGCTCATTTCATAAGTAGGATAAGATAATCAGACATACAGAGAAATGTGTTATATGCTTTTTATATACAGAATATTGTCGTTATATCTTAATTATATGTGTGGTATTTCTCTACAGGCTCAAAAAAAAGTTTCAAACTTGGCGTCGTCAGTTTCATCGTCCAAGTCTCAGGATAACCTGAGACAACCTCAGCTGACAAGTATTTTAGGTACTACATTGCCAGGTTAGATGCGATTTTATAGCTTTCCCAAGATTTTCAAGTATGAAATTAGTGTTTCCTAAATGACCAGCAAAGGCATGGTGCTGATGTGTCATAAATATAGTTGAGCATGCCGGCTGATATATGTGGCATTTAGGTCTGTATGTTGATATAAATTTTCTGGGTGAGGAGTCGACATGCTTGTTTGTTACAGCGAAAACAACAGAATCTTGAGGCATTTTAACCACTAACCTGTTTTGTTGGGCACTAGCTTTTGTGAGCTTCAGCCCATCAGATGCATAGTCAGTCTTAAGGTGCCAGAAGAGCAGGCTGAGTAAATAGAGAGGTAATGTTAGTAGGGTTGAAATTTAAACAAACCCCTTGATGTATTGCTCAGTTCATTGTAGTCTCTGTAACTTCCACTAATTTCTGGACTCCACACTTGCACAGAATTCTTTGTGGAAGAGCTCAGCTATAAAGCATGAAACATGCCCTCCTCCCATCATTCATGCTTAAGCACACCTCAGCTCGATCCCCTCTTTTCTTTTTCTTTTTACTTCTGTCAGAGCTTCATGTTTCAGACCTTCTGTTTCTTCATGGCAAGCTAACAATAAGTACAACAGCACACCCGTACCTGCCGATTCACCACTCACAGATTCAATCATCTGCCGTTGGCGAGCAATGGGTGGTGGGGTGCCGGGGGCAAAAGTGGTGGTGCTGCACCGCCTGGTCTGCCATGCTGCTGTGCCACCGCATGGACTGGCCCTTTTTGTTGCCCAGGCTGCAGACCAGGTAGCGTGAAGGGTTGGGCAGTGGGGGACCGGGCACCATGGTGCCACCGCTTTTGTCCCCGGCACCGCTATCACCGCCATCACCCTTGGATAAGAGTGTTCTCTCTTATCTGAGGATTTCATTATCCATGCAGTGGCCCGGAACCAATCCCCTGTGGATAAGGGGGTTCTACTGTATTTGCCTTTGACATTTCCTTTGACAGTTTTTTTGCCAGTTTCTTCTCAGCTTTTTCATTAGTTCTATCATTTATCCATGGTCTGTACTTTTTTCTCAGATCCCTCATTTCTGGGCTGCTCTTGTGGCCTTAAGTTCCTTTAAAAGAAATATGAGAACTCTGGAGGCAGGATAGGGCCCACAGATGGGCCTTCTTACTGTTTATTTTGCCTAGGAGAGGCTGACATATTTCAGTCTTGCTCATTCTGCCATAGGTTAAAAAACAGGCCTTGAAGCAGTACCAGTCTAAACTCTGGCTGCATCTTTGAGACAAATAACTTAAGGAAGCACATTAGGTAACTGAAAACCATTAACTCCACACTTCTTCTGTATATATTCATAAGAAACCTTCCATTAACCAGGCACTTTTAATAACTTCAAAATCACAGCCAGATCCCCATGGCAGATTTTTTGTAGATTTTGTAGAATTCCCACATGGGTTTCAAAAAAGAGGGCATGAGTTTTACAGAGTACTTTTTGTCTGTTTATATGTATGAATTACCAGTGTAATTGTGAACACTTTTGTTATTACTGGGGCATGTTACATAGTGCAGCATAGTGACATGCAAAGTTATAAATAAGCCCATGCATTTTAAAGACATGCAATCATGTGTTTATACAGAAGAAGATTTCAAATATAGCTGAAGGTTTGCTGAAACGTATTAAAGAGACTTCATTATTTGTTTGCTTATAGGACAAGATACAGGAGGTAAGGTCATGCAGCAGCCCGTAGGAGCTGCATTGCCACATCAGGAGAAGGCAGTAGGATCATCTCTTACACAACCAAAGGTGCAGGTAGGAAGGCATCTCACCTGATTTTGTTCATCACTCGATTATTTTCAAGCAGCAGAATCTATTTCCTAGCAGACTGTAAAAATTACCGCTTACTGTTTTTACAAAGTGTTTGTTCCTGGTTCATGAAATGACATGATGCTAATAGTGATATTGCAGTGTGTTTGCTATTTACCATCCTAATCTTTAGGTATACAAACTAGGTATGAATTAAGATATAAAGTGAGAGCCAGTATGATGGTAGTAGATAAAGTGCTGGATGAGGATTCCGGAAACCGATTTTTAGACAAGGAGAAACTGGGGTGGGGTGGGGGGAATGGTAAAGCTTCCTTGAACATTTCATGTACCTTAAAAACTCTGTCTCCATAGGTCTGAAGTGACTTGATGGCACACAGTAATTCATGCTCCATGATCCTTTGCTTACCTCTAGATGTATTTCGCTGAAAGTTTGCAGAGGAAAGCATAGGATTACAGTCCTAGTATTAGTGAAACCTGTATTTTTAACCACGTGTAGCCATGCCGTTTTTAAATAATATCTCAGAGATAGATAGTAAGTTTGTTTGTCCTGATGCAGCCAATAGAAAGTACTTTCTGTCAAACTGTCCCTGTTGTTAATGTGCACAAAATTGTAGTTTGCTAGTGTAATAAAAATGTGTTTGTTATACCCAGGTGGATGATCGTCACACAATAGGACAAAAGAGACCTGCTGCTAAACAGTTAACAAAAGGAGCCTTGTAAGTCTTTACCCATTTTGATTTATAGTGTTTCTTCAGACATTTGTTTTTCTTTGGGTACCATCCATTTTTATCACAGTTACAACAACCACTGACTATGCTAATTTTCCCATTAGCATTCTACAACAGTTACAGAAAGACCAGGCACATGCTGTAACTCCTGATAAAAGTCAGTTCAGATCTTTAAATGATGCAGTCCAGAGACTCCTATCATATCATGTGTGCCAAGGATCACTGCCAACAGAGGATGACTTAAGGAAAGGTAAGTCCTGATTTCCAAACTCTTTCAAAAAAAATCCCTGTGCTTGTGTATTTACATAGAAATCAAATCAATGAAACATTGAGACTGGTGCTGGATGAATAGGAGAAGGAGAAATAAGGCAAAAGGAGAAAAAGGAAGAAATAAGTAAAATTATTTAGTTATAAGAACCTACTATCTAAATATATTTTCTATGCATTTTCAGTGGATAATGAATTTGAATCTGTAGCCACACAACTTCTGAAAAGGACCCAGGCTATGCTAAATAAGTACAGATGTCTGCTCTTGGAAGATGCAATGGTAAGATGAATAAAAGCATGTATTCAACTATCTTGATGCCATACAAAGTGGTCAGCTTTCCTGTGAAGGATCTTATTTAACAAATAATATAGGGTCTTGGTGAGGCAAGGTGGAGTCGAATGAGCTGGATTCAGAACATGGTTTGTATCTGTAGAAACTTTTAAGACTTTCCTCTGTTGCCAATTGCAAGCATTGAGGGCACAATTTTGGTAGGGAATTGGAGAATTGAGTTGGGAGAATATTTCTGGGAGGAAAAGAGTGAAGTTCATCTTTCCCCATGTTATGATTCAGCTTCTCTTCTCCTTGTAACAGCTACTTGTTCAAGAATAATCTTCCATTCAAGGGCTAACCACATGACAAATATCACATATAATATGCCCTTCTGTGTATGTGTTTATTTATGTGTGTATCTTGCATCACACCGTTTAAATTTCACAGTTGGTTCCAATACAACAGGGTAGCTTTTGTCTAATCCTATGAACTCTGTCATCAAACTTCTTTTCCACTTTATGATTTTTGAAATAACATTAAGAGTTTCCAAAAGAGGTACCTCCCCATCCCATTGTCATGTACTGAGATCCCACTAAGAATAGTCATACAATTCAGAGAACATGAGGGTGCAGAGATGTCAGTCTCTTTTCTTGAGACATATCTGTTCAGAGGCACTCTTCTGCCAACTTTTATAGGCAGCTGCATGGGAATAGGAAGGTCTGAGCCAGCATACTTGCATGGTAATTCAGTCCTCTTCTGTGGTCTTCTTTGAGGCAAAAGGAATGCAACAAGACGATTTATTTCAGGTACTTGGGTGTGGTCTTTCTCACTGTTATGCGTGGCAGATGCTCTCAGAAGGCAGGAGAGATTGACAATGTGTCAAGCCCTTTATATTTCCCTAATTTATATCCTGCCTTTCCATAATGTTCAGTGCATAAGGCTGGAGTTTACCCTGCCTTTTCCTATAACATATAAGCAAAGTGTTCTGCTTATATACTGCCACATAGCGCTTAAAGCATTCTCTGGGCAGTTTACAATTTATTTAGGCAGGCTACACATTCCCCTACCCCCATGAACTGGGTACTCATTTTACTGACCTCAGAAGGATAGAAGGCTGAGGAGAGCTAGTGGCAAGTCCTCCATTTTATAGTTCATGTACATAATAGATGTTTAGATGCCCTGAATCTCTGTTTTGGGAGAATATTGTGGAATTTCAGTCAGTGTGATGAGCAAAACCTTTCTTATTAAGTCTGACCACAGTTTTCAGACTCCTGCTCTTTGTGATACATTTCAAATTACAGTGGTACCTTGAGATATGGGCACTTGAATCACAACAAAACAAAACAAAACAAAACAAAACAAAACAAAACAAAACAACGAGATACAAAAAGGAAGTCCGTCTGGGACGCAGTGCACCATGGGAATGGAAAACTTCTGCAAAAATGCAAGATGCGAAAATTTCCTACGGAAAACCCCAAGATATGAAAATTTTGCAGAAGATTTCAGTTCCCACAGTGCATTGCGCCCCATTTGGATCTGTGATACGAAAATTTCACAATACGAAGTGTTCCGAGGCACGAATTAATTTTGTATCATGAGGTACCACTGTAGTAGTAACAGCTTAACAGGTTGCAGCCTTTTCTTATGGAGCAAATATCAAAGCCTTCTTTGTCTGCCTTTTTTGAAGAACTAATATCCCCTCCCACCACATATTTAACCAATCATGACATTTTTCAGTACAGTGGTCCCCCGCCCTATCGCGGTTCATATACTGCGGTCCCGCTATATTGCGGGACCATATTATATGAAAAAGCCCCCCCTTGGGTAAGGGGCAAAGGCTGTTTCTGGCCTCCCATACTTACCCCAGGACTGACGCTGCCCTGAATAGGCCTGCGGGGGCCTTCCCAGGGGCCTCTAGAAAGCCTGGGAAGGCCCTCGCAGTCTCATTCGGGGCAGCGCCAGGCTGGGGGTAAGTACAAGAGACCCCAGTTAGGGCCCCCACACCCGACCTGACCTGCATCCGCATATCGTGGATTTTCAGTTATCGCGGGTCGGGTCAGGTCCCTAACCCCAGCGATAGGCGGGGGATCACTGTATTGATAATATGTTAATTCTATTTCATGCATGACAACAGGTTAAACTGATAGTTTGTAATTTTTTTTTCCAGAGGATACATCCTTCTGCAGAAATGGTAATGATTGACAGGATGTTTAATCAGGAAGAAAGACAAAACCTGTCCCGGGATAAACGTCTTGCAATAGTTGATCCTGGTAAGAAACAAACAAGACATATATATAGATATGACTAGTCATTGTGCTACTTTAGTTAGCTCAAGAATTATTATATTCCTAAGAAGTTGTTGGTGCAGTATATAAATGTAACATTTTTGCAATTTCATTTATTTATTTCTATTCCACATTCCCTGCCATCTACTTTTTCTTTACAACACCCCTATGAGATATGTTGAGCTGAGAGTGTGTGACTGGCCTAAGCTATCCCAGTGAACTTCATGACTGAATGGGGATTTGAGCCCACCTGTTCAGAATTCGTAACCAAGATTTTAACCACCGTGACACTTCAGCTCATAATTTTGAAAACATAGCAAAAATGTTTGTTTCTATATAGAAGAAAATCCAGACTTCAGAACATATTCGTTGCTGACATAATTGTGTCACAATTTCATAACTATCGTAATTTCATAATTATGAAGGCTACATTTTATTTATTACTTAAGGCATCCTGTAATCCTGTACAGAGCAGCTCATGCTGAACATAGCAGTTTCTTCTGAATACAGTGGTACCTTGAGTTACAAAATCAATCTGTTCTGAATGTATTTTCTTATATCAAAACATGGTTTCACATAGGAATGCATTGAAGATGGATTAATTTGTTCCAAGTGTGAATTCAACCCCCTCCCCAAAAGCAAAAAGCACAGTTAACAGACAAGCAAACAATAGAAGATGAGCAACCTACCTTATAACCACTTGAGAAATCCACCAAAGGTCCCCAAAATGGTGCCAAATATTTGCAAAACGGGGCACTTTGTGCAGGTCATTGAAAAACAGAAGCCCCGGTTCTTAGCTTTCCTTTTCAAAATGGCTTGTTTTTCTTCCCAATTGCAGCACTGTAGTTGGGTGGCCACAATATGGCCATATTGCTGTTCAAATAAGCAGGAGCCATTGTGAAAAGGAATCTCCTTTCCGTTTCCCTTTAATAACTGCGGGGGGGGGAACAGGCTTTTTTGTAACTCAGAATTTTCCTATACCGGCGGTTTTCTATTTGTAGCTGAAATCTTTCGTAACTCAAGGTACCACTTTATGTACATGTAGGATTGTATTGTTAATTAACAGGTAACATATAGAATAGTAGTATAGCTGGAAAAACCAATGGATTAGGTATCTAGCTACAGAGCCAGAATTTGGGAACTTAACTAGAGCCAGCCTGTGTGACCTTGGGCAAGCTGCACAGTCCAAGGGTGTTTTCTCATCTCTACCCCTTTCAATCCTCCTCTGCAACAGTCAACAACATTTTCTGGCTACTGAAGCACAAATCAGTCAGTCATCAAGCTGTTTCAGGGTATGTTTGCTTTTTGCCTCCTTATGCCTTACCTTCCACCAACAGTAGCATTTCCTCCATCCAGTTGATACTCTGTTCTTATTTATGCTGATTTGTTTTGACCAGCTAAAAATGGGCAGTCTTCATGTGGTCAATTTGGTGAGCTGAAGTTGTAAATATTTACAGATAGCTCTTGCAAATAATTGTTACAGTGTGATGTTCTTGTCTTCAGCTTTCAGAAACCACACTGTATTCTGGATCCCACCACCATCTATATATATATATCTCCCCAGACAGTCCTCCAATACCGTGTGGCCACTGAGCACACTTAATCTTCATTAGCCTCGTTAGGTTCCTCCCAAGGTAGATCTGCAGCACATGGGAACTTTGAGGCTTTTCCACGCACTCATACATCCCTCTTTATGTATAGATGCTGGCTATGTAAACAAAAGCAGACAAAATCTGAACATTGGAAGTAGAAGAAAAGAAGGTATCAAGTGTCAGATTACCAATTAACCAAGTCATAAGCTACTGAGACACCTGCACATCATATCCATTTGCAAATAGGATAAATAAAACAAGTGTTAAAAATCAGTGTTACCATCCTTAGAGCCTATAGTCATGGCTAAGATGTCAGAATCCAAACAGGATTTTATTTTTCCTTCTAGTCTCTCCCCTTGGCCTTCATTTTTGTTAGGGAAACATTGGTGATGAATAAAGGTAATTGGTGCTAACTAGGATTTCCCTTACTCCAAGACCTAAACTCAGAAATCCATATGTTTTTATATATGTACTAATCATTCTCTTTCATTGGTCTTCGGTAATGTACTGGCACCTAGTACTGGATTATAGTCTGAACAGTATTATAACCAGACTGATAAATGGAAAGAAAATTATGGAGTTCCTAAAATGTATGTTTGCATTCCATTGTTCTTCTACAAAAGATGGACATTGCTGCTCTGTTCCATTTGTTTTACTATCCTTAATTTACTCTAATTCAGCATTAAATCACCTATTCTCAAATTTCAGATGGTTTTCTGGCAGACTTTTGTTGTCCCTCTACGCAGTTGGACGAGCTTGCCGATGGAACACAGCCTGGCAAAAGCGACCATCAACCAAGCAAACATTTAACTTCTCAGAGCCAGTCTGCTGATACCCAAATCAGAGACAGATCAATTTCAAGCACAGCAGAGTCTTTTAATCACAACAAACTTCATGTAGTGCCTAACAATATTGTGAGTCCACAGCAAGGAAACATTTCTGTTAAAAAAACAGGAAATCTCACAAAAGCTTTAAAGTTTGAGAAAGCAAGCTGCTCTCCTGAACGCCAACTTATGCCTGCTTCTGAACAAAAAATGGCTGGTAAAGACCCTGACAAGGTTAATGAAAACTCTTTAAACTCTGAAGATCATTCATTGAAAACCTTACGGAGTACAGATCATGGTACGCAGAATAAAGTTTGTCAGAATACAGTTGATTCCCACTCAAAAGGAACATATAATCATTCATTGCAAGACAAAACTCCTCCGAGTTCTCCAAAGAATGAGGATTTTCATCCAGACCACTTGAAAGACTCTGGGAAACCTCAAAGGGATTTGTTGCTCAATAAGAGTTTAGAGACTACATTCAAAAATATACTGGAACTGAAAAAGACTGGGAGGCAGCCACAAGGTGAGGCAGCGGGAAGTGGGTCTTTAGAATTGGAATACCCACATTTTTCACTTATTGCTTCACAGGAAAACTGCCTGGAGAAATTTATTCCAGACCACAGTGAAAGTGTTGCAGAAACTGACTCTCTCCTAGAAGCCGCTGTAAATAGTATCCTAGAGTGTTAATATCGCAGTACCATGGGCATATATATTTCTCTTGCAAGCAAATGTGAATGACACCACAAGTACAGCCTGGCATTTGTCAAAGGGTAGCCTATTCTAAACTAGGTTCTGTTCTCTGTTTGGAAGCAATACTCATTGTGGTTACAGTGAGATAATTCTGTTTATCCCTAAGAGAAAGCTGTTTGGCAGGGCCAGCACATTGGCTAAAACTCGGTTTAGCTATCTGGGAATGGATCTTAGTGAGCCTCAGGCGGTGCAGCTGCATTGAAGAGAGGAGAAGCTTTAATTCTGTTAGATTAATCATTGTTTAGCATATCATCTGAATCATAAACGGGGGTCAATTTTAACTACAGTAGGTTGGAACAAAAGCATAATAGGTTGAGCTCCAAAAACATAGCTCAGTGTTAGCTTGTTTCCATTTACAAACCTAACAGTGGGGGTGTCCTAATTTTGGAAACAGCAAGCTGTAGTTACTCAAACATTGAAGCGGAAACTGCCAAACTTACTATGGTATATGATTTGATGATGCGTCTGGACCAGCCCCATGCAATATTGTTTGTGCTAATTGTTTCAATATTACAGCTTAATGAAACTGCAGTTTTTTAGGCCCTAAGTAACAAGGTAATATACTGACAATCACAGTCTAGTAACAATGGTGTTAAGTACAATGTGAAAAATTTGAATTGAATAGGACAAATCCAATGGCCTTCCACCCATTTGTCAATCATTAGATTTTAAGAGTTAATGTTTTTGATAAAGAAACTCCACCATACTGCTTTCCAGAAATGCCTGTCTCTCAGGTTTCGAAGACAGAAAAAAATATTGAAGGAGAGGCATTGTCATCAGAGTATTTACAGGGCTTTATTACTTCAAGTGCTTTTCTATTGCTCTGTGAGCAGAAACAAATATATCACCTAGATATATTTGCCTATAGAATATTTACACTTTAGTCACCACAGCTACACTGAATACATGCTAGACAAAGAAGGCAATAGATGGAAAATTAAGGAAAAGGGCTTGATAGCCATTAAATTAAATACGCGCACGCACACGCACACACACATATGCACACACACTCTCTCTCTAAAATTGGATATAGTCAAAGTATTTCTGAAGTGGTGTAATTTTTTTCTTGACCAAGTATCAAGTACTTTTATTTGGAAATGGTGTCGTTTTTAGTAGTCATTTACACTTTAAGGAGATGCTGGCCTTAATCTAAATAATTTAAAGGTCCATGTTGTGTGTGTGTGTGGGGGGGGGTGTTGTTTCTTTCTGCTTCTTGCTGTTCAAGAATGTGTTAAGTCATCTCCAGTGGCAGTAATTATTACCAAAATATGTGCAAGCCAAAGTTAACCCACTTACCCCATTAAAGGCATCTGAGTCATCTAGAGCCAAAGGGATCATATGTGTGGTTTGCAGTTGGCTGGTGGTCAGGTTGAACAAAATAATCATTTTACCTTATCATTCTCTTCCTACGCTCCCATGTTTGTTTTTATTTTTAGTGCCGCTGGGTACATTGGTTTTGAGCCATTATTTCAAGATGTAGCATCTGTTTTGGACTGTGGTTTGGATGGCAGTTTCTCTTTAGTTTCCTTTTCAGCCACATTCAAAAACTTCCAGGTTGACGCCATGATAGCCTAGTGACCCAATAGTGGCTGTTGTATATACATCGGTGCCTGGAATGAAACACTTCCTGATTAAGAATGAGGAACTCCCTTGTGCATTCATCTGTGGAGCTCTATCACAGAGCAAGGGTGGCAAACTGTGGTTGGCAGTCAGAATGCCAGAATGCCCTGAGAAAAAAAGACATAGCTTCTGCTTTCTTTATAATAATTTATAAGTAATGTAAGAGCCATTGTTCTCTTCCACTAATCACAAGACCCCACTGCCATCCCTGTTGAGTCAGCATAGAAAATAATAAAACTTACCCACATTTAGTAGAATAGTAGTATAATTTAAAGCTCAGCCCACTGTTGCTAGAAGCAGATGTGTGGAGGGCTCTCTTTTGTTTTAATTGTCAGCTTTTAAAGTGTTTCAGAGGTAAAAATACAATACAGATTTGTAGAACCCTACATTCTGTGTTGATTTTCACGCGAAAGACTTTAAATATTGACTGGCATTGCCACTTTGGTGCATATTTACATGCATGGAGCCTGGTACTTGCTTTCCTATCAATGATGTAAGATACTGCACCAATTGCTTTCCCCTCAAGATCTGTAAGGATAAATTAACTGAACTGTAACCATAATGAGATGTCTATGAAAACTTATTTGTTACACAGTCACATGAATCAAGTGAAATTGTCTCTGATCGAAACATGACAACACCTAACATCCATCCATAAATGCCCCTTCTTTTGGTTTTATCCGGGAGTGTAAAGTTTCCTTCAACTGTACATAATATTCTGGATTTAAATACCAAAACAAAGCCTTTATGTTTGGGATCTTACGCGAAAATTTATGTTTCAATAACGTTTTAGCCAGGGCATCTGAAATGCACTTCATCAATGTGGACTGAATCATAACTTACATGTTATCTCAGCATTTTATGCTGGGAGCCCTCTGAACAATGTTCAGCTAAATTAACTTGGGGGTAGCTAATGTATTTTATTTATTAAGCTGAACTTGGTTTTAGAACTCTGAATGTTTTCATTGGTAATGCAGTAAAAATATTTTTGTTTGTTGTACAAAGAAGTGTGATTTTGTTATGCAGCCCATGGTCCCGAATCCAGTGAAGGCCATTTATATGTGCTTAACTGCTTTGTAGGATTGGTCTATTGACTTCCTGGATGTCTTTCCATATTGTTCAAGGTGAAAACGAATTTTAGCTGGCAACTATGAAAAATATATATGATTCAACAAGGTCAGCGTAATTGATCTGTTAGATTTGGGAGGCCTTACAGACTGACTTTAATGAAAGAGGATGTGTCACTTTTTGTCAGTGTGGTATGGACTTTATTTGCTTAAATACTTTCATTTGTATAGTATGTCTCACTTGAAATTGCTTTGTATACATTTTGTAAAAATATTTATAAAATGTTTTGTAAAAAAGTATAAGAAATTGCAGTTTATTTTGTTATGTTGGATAAATACTGTTGAAAAACAAATGTTGGTAAAATATATTGTTAACCCATGGATAGGAAATGTCTAGCTGGAGACTGCAGATTGAAACAACCATTGCAATACAGCCAAAGATTTGGGAAAAAAATACGTTATCTGTGATTGTCTTGTTTTAACCAAGATAAATAGCTGCCATTGCAATATATATATATAAATTACACATAACAATCTACCTTTCTTCCAACATGGAACTAAGGATAAATACTGTCACCCCCTGCCATTTCGCGGTTCAGGTACTGCAGTCCCACTACATTGCGGGATCCCAGTACCTGCACCTCGGAGCCACGTGGGGGCGGCGGCGTGGGGTGATCGGGTCACTCCGCACCACCCCTGCTCTTCTCCGAGAAGCCTCGGAGCTGCGTGGGGAGGCGGCAGGGGGCAATTGGGTCGCTCTGCGCCGCCCTCACAGTCCTCTGAGAAGTCTCGGAAAGGCATGCGATCGCCCCCCCCGCCCCACCCACCTCCGCTTCCGCATATTGCGGATTTTCATGCATCACGGGTGGGGTGGGTCCCTAACCCCCGCGATCGACGGGGGTGACTGTACTTAATGTGCTCCTCTATTTTAGTTATGAGAAATCTAACACCTGAGCAGCTTGATTCATAAGCTTTCAGACTAGATCACAGGACCATATTTCCTCCAGGACTTCACAGATGGAAGTAGAGTGTCTTTTCACACCAAAGCTTGTGGCTGTAATTCTACCCTTAGACTTCGTTCAACAGCAGGGATGATAATCGTAGGCTCTGTGTGAGTCCCAAGGCCGTTCTTGCTTCCTCTGGTGCCCCCAGGATTGTTCCTAGTTTTTAAAAATACAGTGGTACCTTGTGTAAAGGATTTAATTCGTTCCAAATGAAATTCTGTTAAGCAAATTTTCCTTTTTACAAATTTCCCCTAGGAATGCATTGAAAAAGGATTAATCCCCAATCTCAACCGTTTTTCTGTTGTACAGATTCACCCCATAGGCGATTCTGTTAAGCAATTTCCCCCTATTTCCGGAAATGTTTTCCTTTAAGTGGATGTTCTGTTAAACAAACCACTTGTTATATGAGGGTCCACTGTGATGACTATCCTTCATGGCAAAATTGTGCGTCCCCTAAAATAATGTATGTCTCTCCACATCTTCCTCCCCTTTTCTCCCCCCACCAATCATGACCAATTTGGAACTGGTGACCAGTTTCAGTTTTGGTTTCACTTGGATTGGATGGTGAAGTCTATGGGGTCCTGGGACCAGACAAACAGTCCCTTGATCCATGAAGCTGTCTCAGCCCTGCTTAAAAGGAAAAAAGAAAAGTGTTCTGCTTATATACCATCCCACAGTGCTTGCAGCATTCTCTGGGCAGTTTACAATTTAATTGTGCAGGCTACACATTGCTCCACTCCCCCACAGCAAGCTGGGTACTCATTTTACCGACCTCGGAAGGATGGAAGGCTGAGTGAACCATGAGAGGGCTACCTGGGATTGAACCCCAAGCCGTGAGCACAGTTACAAAGTGTTCTGCTTATATACTGCCCCATACCACTTCAAGTAGTCTCTGGGTGGTTTACAGTTTTAATTACATTAACGCAGGCTACACATTGCCCCCCCCCCCAGCAAGTGGGTACTCATTTTACTGACCTTGGAAGGATGGAAGGCTGAGTCAACCATGAGAGGGCTACCTGGGATTGAACCCCAGGTTGTGAGCACAGTTTTAGCTGCAGTACAGGCATTTAGTCACTGCACCTCGAGGCTCCTATTATTTACTCTGATTTGTTTATGCTGTATTCAGTCATTCTGCAATAGCATGTCCTTTGCTGATTTTAAAAGCTTGATCTAAATGTCACAGATCAAGAAAAACGAATTTTGGTGCACCTTATTACTATGTTTTCAGTAAAGAGAGACATAGGTGTAATTAGCAAACTCAACAACACTCAATAGACAGTAACTTTACTAGTTGGCGTTTGTGAAATGTCAGGCAGTGCTCTTCCAGAGATGTTATTATTGAGCAGCAACATCTCAGGCTGAGTAATGAACACTTCCCAACATCTCCCTATAGCTTTTAAACACCACTACCGCCTTATGTTTTACAAAAAGTGCTTATTGTGTATTCATTTTCACATTGTTAGCTGCTTTGGACGCCTGTTGTTGGTCAGAAAGGGGGGATATAAAAATTCATTGTAGCATTATACCTGCCTACTTAACCATGCACTTGAAACAATGTCCTCCTGCCTTTTAATTTCACACTATCCAAGGAAGTCTGAAATCTGAAAAAAAAAAAATCAGGTAGTGCACATAATTTTATTATGACATTTCTCCAAATCTTGGCCATTGTTGATCACTGGATAGGTAACAGAAAATAGGCATACTTGGAGTGTTTTTATTATACTATGTTACTAAATAATGAAATATTATGTGCTTTTGAGTCAGAACAGATATATAGTGACCCTAATAGGGTTTTTAAAGTGCAAGGGCTTTAAAGAGTGGTGTTACCAGTTTCATCTCCCAGTAAGTTTCCGTGACAGAGCTGGGGTATCAAATCCAGTCGCCTGAATCCGAGTTCATTACTCTGAACTATGCTGCACTATGTAGCCAATGAATTACTAGGAATATAATGAAACAAAATATTCCATAGATCAAATTTGTATTATGTATTAGAGATGGGCACGAATAAAAAAATTGACGTTTCGGTTTTTCGTTTGTCATTGAGAGGTCCGTTTCGTTTCGTTTCTGTTTTTCGCGAATTTTTGGAAAAAAATTGTTTCTGTTTTTCGTTTTTTCGTTTGTCGTTTCTACCTGCTTTTTGCGCAATTTTTAAAGCATTTCCATGTGCGGGTGTCCCCCAATGCCCCAGACCAGAGGGAAAACACTAAAACAATTGATGCTGGCAGAGACACAGTATAAACTAGGTTCGCAGGGAGGCTGCAAAAGCAGCGCCGGGCATTGCCCAGGGTGCAAGGCAGCCGCAGAGTGACTGCACTGCAGGGCAGGGGAGGGTACTCACCGAGAGGTACGCATGCACACACACAGGGAGGCTGCAGGACTGAAGCTAGAGTCGCATAGACAGCAATCCCACCCTAACTCCCACCAGAGACTGCACCGAGGGCGGGGGTGCCAGAGCTTTTTATGCCCTCTGTGGCTGCCAAACCTGCCTAGTCTGAAACCTGGGCATGCTGTTGGTTGAACATGATCCCATCCCATCCCATGGCTTGCCTCCATTTTGTGGCTGGTGGCGACATCCATTTTGTCATCCTTAAAGGGAAAAGAAAAATACATTACGATGGGAGAAGAAAAAAACAAACATTTTAAGGACCTCAACCCCCTGGTAGGTAATAATTTCAAATAATTATCGCATTATCACTGTGTTTTTACGGATGTCCAGGGCGTTTTAATACCCAAGAAATCAATATTAGGCATCTGGGAGCCATTTTGGGTTGATGTCCCCTAACTCCCCTTAAAGGGAAAAAATACAGCGATCTGAGAAAAGACATAAATGCACAGTTTAAGGATCCCAACCCCCCTGGTAGGTATTATCAGACAGTATAAATAATTATCGCTGCATTTTTATGGATGTCCAGGGCGTTTTTTAACATTTAAAACCTCATTTCATTGTGCGTCGCCATTAATGGAAACGAAACATAACAAAACTAATTTTCGTGGTTCTGTTCGTTTCGTTGTATTTTCATCACAATTTTTGTTAGTCGTTTCGTTACGTAACGGAACAAATAACAAATAACGGAAATGAAAAAATGTTCGTTCTGTGCCCATCTCTATTATGTATATTTAATATTTTAGGAGGTGTCACCACTGAGTCATTTTTTTAAACTGCAAATAACTCATTAATTGTCAGTTTCTTGTAGATTAGGGAAATGCTTCTTTCATGAACAGACTGGAATTGGGGTATGGGTGGGAGAATTAAATCAGTAAATATTAGACCTTGTATACATAGGGATTTTAGATTGGTAGAAAGACACCAGGAGTGTTTATGTGTTGAGTGTGTTATTGCAGAATGGTGTAAGTAGTGGAACAAAAGTGTGTACCTGATTTATTCTCTTGACTGTCAACAGGTAAGCAAAGGCAAAGGTTCTGGTTCAACACTTCATTTTGATTTAACAGCAGGTGTTTCTTTGCATCAGAAATAAAGCCACTTCTGCTTTTGAAAAAATGAGGGTGGGGGCTGAATGTGAGGACTGAAACCTGTTTAAAGATACAAATCACAGCTTACAGACACCAGGGGCAGCAAGTAACATTTTCTGTTCTTGAGTAAAGCGGTGGATGAGAGATGAGGAGTCACCAAAATATCCCTGTTGCCCATCACTGCTCTACTGCCTGCCTGATACACAGCAACCCCATTATTCTTACTTTTCCCTGTTCCACTTACCTCTGTGATGATGTTTCCTAGCAAAGGCACACCCAAGTGATCAACTTTCTTTCTGCACAGCATCTAGCTTGGAACTGAGAGTATTGTAAACTTCTGCAAGGCTGATAAACTGTGGAACCTTAGCAAAGCAACCAGCCTGCCTGGCAAAACACATGCTGGCTTTTAACATCTAACAGCAACTTGCCTGGCAATATCCATCTTGCGATGGACATTAGGAGCTGACGTTTTGGACTTTTAAGTTCTTCACGCTGGTACCAACCTGATGAAGTGGTGTTGAATCCCCAAAGCTTGTTCATTAGCTGATTTTTTTGGTGTGTGTGGTCTATAAAGATGTCACCTATTTTTTGCAGTTGTATTTTATTTTGTTTGGAACACATGGCTACCCTTTTAATGCCTTGGAATGGTCACTGTTTACTCCTTTAAACTCCCCTACCTGTGGTTTTTAACACCTGCCCATTAAACTCGGAGAAGTATACTGTGCTCAACAGTGTCAAGACTTCAGAAACATCCAGAAGAATCCTGAAGGTTACACCCCCCCTTGTCCGCCTCCCTAAGGAGATTGTCTTGCAGGGTGACCAGTGCTGTTTCAGTCCCATGGTGCTGAGCTCAGATTGACATAGATCTAGACTTATCTGTTTCTTCCCAGAATGGCTGCAGCTGTTGATTCCCCCCCCCCCCTGTTGACAATGGGCCTATAGTTGTTAATGTGTGTGTTTATATATATGCATCTTTGTATCCATACAGTATATCCTTTTCTCCATTTGCCATTCAGCGGAATACACTGCTTTTACAAGGATTGAGGGTATAATTTGCACTGGGTAACCAGCTTTTGTTTAGTGTTGCTCGACTGCCATCTCTTGGTCAGTTCCAGGAAATGCAAAATACAGTGCATAGTTCTCTTTTTAGAAAGGGTAAGTGGTGTTAGTCTTTTCAAGAATTCCAGGCTAAATCAAAGAAAAACAAAACAAAAGACACAAAACATGTGGCACCTTAAAGACTAACTTTCATATTTTAATATAATATTTTGTGGATTACACATCTGCTTCTTCAGACATATTCTGCTGCTGTGTGTCTGAAGAAGTGGAGGTGTAGTCCACGAAACATTACATTAAAATATGAAAGTCTTTAAGGTGCCACATGTTTTGAGTCTTTTGTTTTGCTTTGTTTTTCTTTCATTTTGCCTGGAGTTCTCTTTTTAAAATTATATGCGATTTTAAACCAAAAAGAAATTAACATCACCAATGGATTATCAAGTCCTGCTCCTGTCAAGGAGGTGGAGTGGGAAATTGTGGCCAGATGCCTAAACCATTGAGGGGTACATATGCAATAATATCAGAAAAAAGTAATCAGATTGCTTTTGCATTAGTCTTTTCGTCTAGATCAATGATGGCGAACCTTTTAGAGACTGAGTGCCCGAAGTGCAATTCAAAATCCAGTAATTTTTTGCAAAGTGCCAATACAGCAATTTAACCTTAATACCGGTGGCTGTGAAGGGGCGATGTCGGGTGCCCACAGAAAGGGCTCCGAGTGCCACCTTTGGCACCCGTGCCATAGGTTCGCCAACACTGATCTAGATGAACTCTTCTCAGTCACTTTTACGGAGCATCAAGCCCATGTCATTGTCAAATCCTATGCATTCTGTTTTCCTCTTTGTTGCCTCCCTGTTGTTTCTAAACCTTGTTTCTAGCATTTGTAAACATTGTAATTGCAGAACTAACATGTCAGTCATGATAGGAGAATGATTTTCAAAGCTTTCAGCACCTTCTCAGCCATTAATTGAGCATTTTATTGCTTCTTAATGACCGCAAGTGCAGGAAAGTTAGTGTTTTTCTTCATGATCTCTGTGAAAGCACACTAATTGATACATTCTGTGCATACGCGAATCCTTAGAATATTCTAGAGCTGAAAAAGTCAGGAGATTGTTGGATGCCCCACCCTCCCATGCTGTCTCCTTACACCTCTAATGGTCCTCCCTCACTCTGTTTTTTTGTTGTTGTTGCCCCCTGAGGCACAGTTAGGGAACATTCTGGAACTGCCGCCATTCAGCGACCTTTTTGCTTCCTCTTTCTTACTTACCTATTTGTGACTCTCCTCTGTGAGTTGCACTCTCAGTGAGTTTCCTTGGCCAAACGGGATTTGAGCCTAGGTTTTCTGAGTCCTAAGATGTCACTGTATTCACCACACCACTTTGACTACTCCTCCTTTGTTATGAGATGTTTATTTATTTATTTATTTATTTATTTATTGGATGGATGGATGGATGGATGGATGGATGGATGGATGGATTAAGAGATAGCTATACTGCCCATTTACCCCGAGGGCCACTCAACTCAGGAATGGCTGAATTGACGATTACCCAGTTCAGAAATGGTAGTTACCATTTTGGCAAGAGTTTCTTTCTCTAATATTTGAGGGCCAAATCATGGGACTAGGGCAGGCATGTTCAAACTTCGGCCCTCCTGATGTTTTGGGCCACAAACCCCCAGAATTCTAAGCTTAGACTGGCAATGACAAAGGACTGTGGGAGTTGCGGTCCAAAACATCTGGAGGGCCGAAGTTTGGACGTGCCTGGACTAGGGAGAAAGTTCTTGCACAGATCACCATTTGAAAAAAGCCACAAGCTATTGGTAAGCAGTGCAACCTGGGGCAAAATCAAATTCAGTGCATCATCTAACTTGCTTCACCCCTACCAGTAGGGCTTTTGATATTTTGGGAACCTGCTGGCAATTCTCCCAGACTGAAGGATCTGAGCCATCACAAGACTCCAAAGCCTTCCTATGGAAGACAAAAGGAGCCTTGGAGGATGAGAAATGTTTGATTCAATTCAATTAAAGATATCCATTGCCAAATATTGACACGATCAATCACTGAATCGCTAACCTTCCTGCCTGTGTGCCCATTAAGAAGCAAATAGACCTTCACAACCAAGACATGAGCCGGCACGTGTGGCACAAATATACACCAATGGAATTTCCACTAGAGATGGGCACGACTTAGCGGTATTCCCGTTTCCGTTTCCGTTACTCGGTTCCGTTACTCTACGGAAACGGTAACGGGAATTACTCCGCCAGACTTCGAGCTCGAACCGACGAACGAACAATTTTTGTCTGATTTGTCGTGCTCGTTACTTGCATCGCGCGATCGCGCGATGCCACGTGGCACAGAAAAAAAGTTTTTAAAAGTTAAAAAACCCGGTTCCCGGCCAAAAAGCAGGCGGAAATATGCCTGCCGTGCCTCAGGGCACCTACCAGAGGGGTGGTTTCTGGAGGTCCCCGGCCTCCCCCCCTCCTCCCTCCTGGTGCCTCAGGGCACCTACCAGAGAGGTGGTTTCTGGAGGTCCCCGGCCTCCCCCCCTCCTCCCTCCTGGGCTGCTCTGGTGGGACTCGCTGCAGGCTCGCAGCCAGCAAAAAGCCCAGTCTTGCCGCCGCCCGCCGCAATTAAAGTGCAAGCAAGCGGCACGGACGGCACAGGAAAAAACTTTTAAACTCTCCCCCCACCCATTCCCGGGCCAAAAAGCAGGCGGAAAATGCCTGCTGTGCCTCAGGGCACCTACCGGAGGGGGGGTTTCTGGTCTGGAGGGGGGGTCCTGGCCTCCCCCCCTCCGTCCTGGGATGCTCTGGTGGGACTCGCCGCAAAAAGCCCAGTCTCGCCGCCGGCCGCCAAAGCGCAAGCAAGCGGCACGGGTGGCACAGGAAAAAACTTTTAAACTCTCCCGGGGCTCCCCCCCACCCATTCCCGGGCCAAAAAGCAGGCGGAAAAATGCCTGCTTGACTAAGGGCGCAGGGCACGTACCGGAGGGGGGGTTTCTGGTCTGGAGGGGGGGGTCCCAGCCTCCCCCCCTCCGTCCTGGGATGCTCTGGTGGGACTCGCCACAAAAAGCCCAGTCTCGCCGCCGGCCGCCAAAGCGCAAGCAAGCGGCACGGGCGGCACAGGAAAAAACTTTTAAACTCTCCTGGGTCTCCCCCCCACCCATTCCCGGGCCAAAAAGCAGGCAGAAAAATGGCTACTTGACTAAGGGCGCAGGGCACCTACCGGAGGGATTGTTTCTGGAGGGGGGGTCCCGCCTCCCCCCCGTCCTGGGCAGCCGGACTCGAGTTGCCATGCCATGCGGTGCGGGCGGGGGATCCAAAATGGGGCGGCGAACGCAATATTGTTTTTGAAATCGTGGTCCAAAAACACACAAGCACAACAGAAACACACAGAAATTTATAAACTGCCAGATTTTTCACAGTAGCAGTGGGTTTTTTCTTGCAACAAAATGTCTCTCCTCTCCTCCTCTGTCCTCCATTGATTTTATTTTATTTTATTTTATTTACACCTGCGCAGTGCACAATGATGGGTTGGCCCAGTGGCCTGGCCAGCCATGTGGGAGGGGACGACCATGCAAATTTTTGGAGCCATCCCACCAATTGCATGGCCACTTGGCCACTGAGACTTCTGGGATGTGCCAAAAGCCCCCTAAAATCTGCCCTAGCCCCCTAACCCCCTAACCCTAATCCTTGACTCCTTACCCATACGTCACAGACTGTCTTCTTAGTGGGTCAGAGAGGCACCCAGAGGTGCAACCCAATAGCCCACCGTAACCTTACCCGTCAGTAGCCTAACCCTAGCCCTTGCACTAACCCACCTTAGCCCATAGCCAGATCTACTTGCATTGCACTACACGCAAGTACGATTCCCTTCTTTGTGGGACATGGCAGGTGCGACCCACTCCTTGGAGGGTCGTACCAGTGGACCAGGTGGTCTCACTGTCTGCAAATGGTATGCATATCCATATGGTTATGCATGCCATTTTGCAGCAGCAGCAGGTGAGGAGGGGTGACCCCCATGTTGAGGGGTCTCTTGGAGCCTGCTGCTGCTGTCCTTTCCTAGTGGTTGAGGATAGGAGGCACCCACGGGTGCCTCCAGGAGCCCACTTTCCCTTTATAGCGGGCCAGCGGAGGCACCCACCCCACAGAGGTGCCTCCAGGAGCCCGCTACCCCCCCAAAAAACCCAGTATAACGACAACGAAAAAACAAAAAAACGAACCGACTAATTTTTGCGGTTTTTCGCGAAAAACGGAAACGAGCCGACACGGGCTGCCTCCGACACACGACAACTCGAAAACGTCATTTTCCCTAGTCGTGCCCATCTCTAATTTCCACCAATGAGTTAGTATTTGCAGCTAAGAACAACAGCAACAAGGTGCCACATTAATTCACACTTACCTTCATTAGCTTAGAATATCTTTTATTAGTAGGAATCAATTTACAAATGTCCCTGGCTTTTAAAAAGAAGAATGTTATTACCTATTAAAAATGCTGAAGCTTCATTGGAGGAATTTCCAGTTTTGCCACTAGAGGGGGACACAACCTTATGTTTAATATACTGTATTTTTTTCAAACAAACTGCCTGGTTATTTCTTTATTTATGTATTTTAGAGTACTTTTACCCCACTTTTCTCCTTGGAAAAAGACCCAAGGCGGCTTACAGTAATGAGGGATAATATACAGTCCAGTACAATTAAGACATCTTCAAGTATTGAGAATAGGGAATTGAGGAACATCTCACAGCATTAAAAGAAAACATTACATTAAAGGTACAAGAGAATGTGAGCAATTAAAAGGAGAGTAAAATTCCATAAAAAGCTTATGAGTAATGGAAACGAACACTGAAAACATTGTGTCAATGTAATTACAGAAGGATATAAGTGGTTATAAACACGAAGTCTATGTGACCCTATAGATTCATATGAAAGACACATAATAGGTAGTCCATCATTCAGGGAAAGCTTGCCTGAATAGAAAGGTCTTTGCCTGTTTCCCAAAAGACATCAGAGATGGGGCAGTCCTGGCCTCTAGTGGAAGGGAGTTCCAGAGTCTGGGCACCACAGACAAGAAGGCCCTTTCATGGGTTCACACATGACATACCTGTGAGGGTGGCGGGATGGGTAAGAGGAGGATGTTGGCCAAACTGACATCCATTATGAACAACACCTCTCACCCACTGCACCAAACAGTGGAGGCTTCGTTTAGCTCCTTCAGGGGCAGACTCAGAAATCCCTCAGTGTGGGAAGAAGCGCTACCGCAGGTGTTTAATTCTCACTGCTGTTGGACTCTACAACTCTACACTCTAACTTATTCATATTTGTATATTGTAGCTTCTTTTTCTTTTTTCACATTTAATTTTTTTATATCTCTATTTTATAGTGTACATTTGTATTTTGAATTTTTATTTTATTTTATCTCTATCATCTTCTTTCTCACCTTACACTTTTTGGTGCACCCACTCCTCTTTATTTCTTCTTTGTATTGGGAGCTGTGTAACAAGTACATTTCCCTGATGTGGGATCAATAAAGATTTATATCTTATCCCTATCAGATAATTATTACACAGGTGGGCAGCAATTTCTGTATAGTCTTTCTCCCCGAATTCAATAGGTCAATTCATTTTCTGAAGAAACCTTGACACTTAGTATTGTCTACATGGAAAACCCCCAAAAGGGTTGCCCTATGTCAGAATTTGCAAGGAAATGCATGATTATTTTTTTGTTTGATAGACCTTAGTAGCAAGGATCTTTTCTCACTAAGGGCCTAACTGTATGCGCGTACATGACAAAAAGTTGGTTTCCTAAGTAGTTATTCATATGCAGAATCCATTTTGTTTCTGAAGCCCAGCAACACAAAGTGCAGGTTTCTGGGGAATGGATTTATTCATGTCCTCTCTTACTTCTCACTCTAATTTTTCCTTAAGTACAATTTTTTTAAAATGAGGAACAAAACTACATTTGACAATACTGCCGGCTGCAGAATGCTTGTAGAAAAGGCACTCTGCCCCAGTTCCCTGGGAAGCAGGGCATGGCAAACCACTAAAATGTTGGCTAACCTCAAGCAAATTATTTGCAAAATGGAGAGTATTCATAATGAACCTGGTCTTCTCATATCCGAATATTATCCAATAACCCATGTACTGTATAATTTCTGGCCCGGAATATAATTCTTTAGGAGTATTCATTAAATTTAGAGTCACCATCTTATTGTCTCATGTACAACTATAAGTGTTTGTAGCTCATATTTATGGATAGACATTAGATAGCCATGTGTGAGTTGTGTGTCACATCCAGTCCATTCCTTTGGGCAGTGAGACAATCTAAGATACAGCATATCCAAATGGTGATCTTCTAGATGTTTTGGACTTTGACTGCCATAACTCACAGACTGACAAAGCTGCTTGGATGAGAAGTGATAATGTTTTGATTTCACAAGAAAGGAAGTTCAGTTGCTATGACTCAGCTTCCAGTGAACCTTACCTGGATGACTGAGAATCTTCACAGACAATTCACGTGGCCCATGCTAAAGAATTATAGATGTTGAAAACATTGTGAAGAGAAATATTCTACCTTTCTTCTTACACAGAGCTCAAGTCCATTACTTCCATACCAGAAGGAACCCAGAATTCTAAGAAGTCTGTCGAGTACATACTTAGTCGTATATGTTTTTTCCTGACTTTGACTCAAGCTGCAGCCTATTTTGCCTAAAATGTATGTTACAGATGACTTCTCATTAGAAGAGAGAGTTCTCTTCAGAAAGCATATGATTCTCACATGATAAGGTTTCCTCCAGCGTCTTACTATTTGTGCTTGTTTTCCTTTTCAGTTAGTGTTCAGAAACAAAGCAGAGTTTTGTTTACAAATATCATTTCTCAGACATCAAGGTCTGCCTGAAACATATGTCTCTGGAACATTAATATGTTTTTTTGCTCTGCCGATGCGCTATCTGTAACTTACATACAGACTCATCCAAAAACAGCTTGCTCCCTGTATTTCCTCAGACCTTACACTTTCCCGACCAGGTTTGCTGATTGATTATTTATTTATTTATTTATTTATTTATTTATTTATCAAATTTATATACCACTCCATCTAGCTTCTTAGGACTCCCATATAGCTAAGGTCCCAGAAGTGCTCACCCTTTACAAAAGGTGACAGGATGAACACCCACATGGCATAATATAATTGCTTCAGCTAAAGAAGTCACATAACAAGCTTTCTTCTGGATCAGACCAAAGGCCTGCCTAGTCCAGCACCCTGCTTCCAAAAGAAGCTGGTGGTCAACACAATGGCTACAAGAAATCCACAAGGAGAATTCACATTTGAGAAAAGGTGGCACCTGGACGTTAGTAAGACTTTCTTCCAAAGAAACGGGTCATTCAGGGGTTCAGGAGAAAGTAGACAAAATAGTTTTCAAGGACAATCTGAAGAGGTACATTAATTCATTTTACAGAATCTCTGGTTAAAGGATATCATGGCAGTCACCAAATGAGAAAGATTCAGGGAAGATTTGCCTTATCAGTGGCTGGATTTTAAAAATGCTGAGGCCCATAAACAGGATTTCCCTATTGTGTTAATGGCTAAAATATGATTTTTATTATTTATTTATATATTTTTATACCGTACCGTCTTCCCATGGGAACTCTGGACGCTATGGGTTAGCGATTAAAGTTGAATAGAAATTTCTACCTTCAAAAGCTTGCTGCCATGGAATTCTTGTTGGTAGTGAGCAGAAGAAGGCTACAGTGCCCATGTTCTCCTTTTAGCCCTTGTGGAATCCTGTAGTAGGGCATGAGCCAGAGTGAGGCAGCCACCTCAGGTGACCCAGATCCTGGATGTTATGAGAAGGCAATGCAATGTTAGTTATCTACTTTGCTATCCTTGTGTTTCTTTACAGCTCTACCAATCCGTTCTATGTGTTGGACTAGGTTTGGGGAAACCCAGGGTCAAATCCCCTAAGGCGGTTACTTCACGTCCTTCCTCGTTTTGAGATTATGTTTGTTTCGTGATAACGTTGTTCACAGTCACGTGGTCTTGTCCCGGTTCTGTCCCTGTTTCTGTTTACCCATGGGAGTGATTGATGCTATCGTGACAACTGTTACTTCACATCCTTGTTTCGTGACAATTACTGAATTTTCCTGGTTTCGTTTACCCCCCTTTTTTTGGCCCAGGCTTCCATTTTTCGATATTTTGAATCTCCGCAACTTTGCCTTTCATGCATTAAGCACCAAAACTCCCGGTTTCATGCCTTCTTCCCTCTCTGCAATGCATTGCTTACACCATTGGGATTGTATTGGAGAATGCAACTTCGCACTCCTGCCACTAGATGGAGAATGCACGCGTTGCGTGACAAGCGTTACTTCACGAAACAAGAACCGAGACAAGACAATTCCCGAGGCCAGGGAGAGGTATGTCTCATCACGCTCTGTACCCGGTTCAGGGTGTGTGGTCGGGACGAACTCCCACCGTCACACAATAGACGTGGAGTAACCTTTTTTCATACCAGTCCCAAGCAGGACAGCGAACCGCGATGAGAGGGACGTGAAGTAACCATCTTAGTCCATCATGAGGTTCACAGGGTGATCTTGTAAGGTTCTTCAGGATAAAATGTGAAGGCTGTAGACTGTCTTAGGTATAAATATAATAAAAGTACATAATAATATCTGGGGTTGACATTCTGCTGTCTCATTTGTTGGCATTTTTGTTCACCTTGGTTCTCATTAATGGCAACATTTATCCATAGAGTTACAGTGGCATTTCTTCTCTTTAGGTGTAGTTATCTCCTCCAGGCTGTAATAAGGCAACCTAGTTAAATATCAGCCCTGGATGAGGGGGGAAATTGCATTCCTCTGAGAATTAGCTTTGGGGCTTTGTGGCAATGGCTGGCTGTTGCTGACATCTGCCTTTAACAAGACTATTTTGTCAGTAGAGGAACAGGGCTTCATCTAACCATGCTTTTGACACCTTGTGGCTGGATTAACGTAATGGCTTGCATAAGAGCCAATGTCCCGAAAACCTCAAGAAATCAGAGCTGGTGCAAAACACAAGCCTCCTGCTTGTTAAATGGATGTGCATGCAAAGAATATTTTGCAAAAGTACCGAGGGAATCTGCTGCGACTGCCAGTAGGGTTTCTGGATGGAAATCAATGTCTTAGAAATGAGGTTGTAAGCTATAAAGCCCTGAAGGGCTTGAAACCTGCTTATTTGAGAAATTACTTCTTGCTGCCTAAAGTGCTGCGACAGCAGAAATGAGCACAGCCCTCCCATTCTTCCTTGCCTTTATCCCCACCACCCCACCGCTCGCCCCTTGTAGGTTCCTCCAGCTGCCGTCCTCACCACTTGCTTGCTTGTTGACTCACTCGGCGCAAAGCCCTTGTTGGGTGATCAGTTTCAAGACTGGAGCGGATATCTGGAAAGGTGTCAACAAGGTATGCCGGTACCGTGAGGCCTCAAGCATAGTGACTGTACACACTTGCGGCAGTTAGATACCAGTTTAATTTCCATGGTTTCCTTCACTGAGTCTTGGGGGCTGTCATTTTTCCTGGAATGTCTGCTACTCAGAAGTCTGTGCTAGTACCTCACACATAACTACCTTTCCCAGAATTCCCTTGGGACTGGGAAAGACCAGAAACCCAGTTTATCCAGGTATGCATCCCAAGTGGGATTTCTTAAGCTGTTTTGAAAACAGAACACCACCCTCTTCAAAAACCCTGCCCCAAAATTCCTGCTTGTCAGTGAGCGTGAAGGGATGCTTGAACACAAGTTATATATTGGGAAGAACACGAAGCTGTCCAGATGTTGGGGGAACACAACTCACTACCCATCTAAACCAGTGTGGTGAGCAATGCATGGCGCTCTAGTCCAGCTATCACTTGAAGAACTATGCTTGGTCCACTTCTTCATTGAGTCATCCTGCTGCTGACCCAAGGATCTGTGGCATTAGGTATAGTTCATAATGCAGCTACTGAAGTCAGAAATGGATGCTGTTGGATTGCCATTCCCATTACCTTCCATTGTTAATTATGCTGGCTAAGGGAAATGGGAGTTGTAGTCTAAAATAATCTGTAGGAAGAGACACATGTAATAAATGGCCCCATAGAGGAGCTGACTATTCCTAAGTTTTGGCCAGTAGTTTCTACATAGTGTCTTTCCAGCAACTCTGGTCACAAATCTTAAAATATTGTTGTTGTTCAAAGAAGTTGGAAGGAGCCTACAAGGCCCCACTTGAGGTAGGAACACAAATTAAAAAATATGTGCCAGGTGGTTGTCCTAATTTCCCTTTAATGCCTCCAACATTGGAGCACTCACCACCTCTCAAGGTGATTGATTCCATTGCTGTACGACTCGAACAGTTAGAAAGTTTTTCCTGATGTTCAGCTGAAAGCTGGGTTCTTGTAACTTGAGCCCATTATTGAATGTTCTGCACTTTGGGATGATTAAGAACAGATCATAGCCCCTCCTCTGTATGATAGCCCTTCAAATATTTGAAAAGTGTGACATTTCGTCTTCTGTTCTCTAGGTTAAAGTTGCCCAATTCTTTCCATCTTTCCTCAGTGAGCTTGGTTTCCAGCACCCTGATCATTCTTTTAACCCTCCTCTGAACTTGTTCCAATTTGTCATCATATTTCTTGGTGTGGTGTCCAGAAATGGACAGATTACTCAAGGTGAGGCCTAACCAGTGCTGAATAGAGGGGAATAAGCACCACATGGGATTTGGAAACTATACTTCTGCTGCTGCTGCTGCTGCTGCTGTTGTTGTTGTTGTTGTTGTGCGCCATCAAGTTGTCTTGGATTTATGGCAGTCCTGCTCGATTCTATAGCTTCCTTTACAGATTTAGTTCACCTTATATTTGGTCTTCCTCTTTTCCTGTGCAGTAGTGTTGAAGAGCGACACAGCTGGGAGATACAAAGATACAAATGTTTCATCTTCAATGGTGCCAATATGTATGTATGTATGTATGTATGTATGTATGTATGTATGTATGTATGTATGTATGTATGTATGTATGTATGTATGTATGTATGTATGTATGTATGTATGTATGTA
>JAHTLZ010000275.1:10072768-10108713 GCA_023846285.1 Phrynocephalus versicolor | reverse complement strand
GTATGTATGTATGTATGTATGTATGTATGTATGTATGTATGTATGTAATATATTTTTACCCCACCTTTCTCCTTGGAAAAGGACCCAAGGTGGCTTACAATAACGAGGAGCTATCCAATCAATGGCTCTGCTCATTTTCCCATTCCAGAGATTAACTAAGGATTCAATAGTATCACCCCTCAGAGAGGTAGGAAACTCCCCAAGGCTGGTTAAAAAACCATCTGGATTCATCAACTTTCTGGGACATATAGCTTTTGTCTGATCCCCCCCCCCCTTGACTAGGCTCTGGGTTACAGCGAACCTAAAGTGCACCATATAGTGGTCTGTCCAGGACAATGGGACTTCAGAAAGTTCCTTTACCCCGATGTCCTCACAGGGCAGAAGACCAGGTCTAACGTGTGACCTGCAGGAAGGGTTGAGATAGACACCATTTGGGCCAGCCCCATTGTTGACATGGAGAACGTGAAGTCTTCAGACACCCCTGACAGAGCTGCCTCAGTATGGATGTTTATGTCCCCCAGCATGATGAGCCGAGGGCTCATCATGTTTTATACCCCTTACCCCTCCCACAAGGTGCGTGCAGATCCCTGGAATAGGTAGGTGGGGGTCTTCAGGGAGGCCACCGATGGTGACAGTCCGAGGTGTCTCCCAGGGCGGTCCTGGGAGTGGTCACAGAGTCCTGTAATACTACCCCAGATTAGTCCTGCCATCCAGGTATGGCTGAGCCATTTGTGTATCTAATGGGCCATCAGGTGTTAGGGACAATAGGACAAGGAAGAGGTGGCATTGTCCAATTATCTGGGTGATTGCAGAGTCAATAGAGAGTCCGGAAGAGTCAATAAGGAAATCCTGAGCTGCCAGACAGGTCCATTGAAGGGGGTGAATTGAAGATTATGAGATACTTCTGCGGTGAAGATGGTCCTGATGATCCCGGAGATGGCCATTGTCTTGGAGACTTTCCCACCAAAACCTGAAGCCATTTTGTCACTTCCTCCAGCTGGGTTGAAGACAGCCTCCATTTCCCCCCCTTCTAGGTTTTGTTCAAGATGGTGGTCCCAAGCATAGAAAAAAGGGGGTCGAGTGTAGGAACACATAAAAGCACACCCAGGGAAAGCAGGGTAGGGTGAAATGTTAGGAAGAGAACAGGGGGACCCCCTTCTAGAAGCCCGAGATGTTGGGGGGGCAGGTAAGAGAGAGGGAGGGGGAGGGGGAGGAGAGAAGTCTAGTGGAGGGAAAGGGGAGAATCCAGGTGTTCCAGGCGTGTATGGAGTTTGTCAGTGGCTAGGGCTTTCCAGGGGCTATGGTGAAATATGTGGTCGTCTTTGATAGTTTTGCGGTGGGGAAATCGCTACAATTTTCCGTCAATGTTATTTTCTATGGGAAAGTTCCGATTTGTTTGGGGTTTTCGTGTAGTGCTTGTGCACGGTGTGGGGCGTGGTTTGGGGGTGTTGGGGACCCCAAAAGCATTTCGGAAAATATATATTTTTTTCTTATGGTGACCCTACAATATCTTCCCTTATTCAGAACAGTAACAATAGGTTTGCCTTATAGTCTTGCATGTTCACTTTTTAATTATTATTTACCTTGGTATTCAAGCAATGTCTGCAGCACCAACTGCAGCACACACGAGGTGCATACCAGAGGCACTGCCTCGGGCAGGCCCAGAGCCTCTTACACCTGTAACCAGAGAAGATGGGATGAGTTATTGGGTCTGCTTCTGCTTTCTGTTCTCCAGCTGCCCTGAATGGTGGAAAATGGCGGTCTCTTCCCGTGTGCCTTGTGGCTCCTCCCCCTCTGCTCTACTAAGTCCAGAACCTCTTATACTTGTAACCAGAAAAGATGGATGAGTTATTGGGCCTGCTCCTGCTTTCTGTTCTCCACCTGGCCTTCATTTGTTTGGAATTTATTCCACAACTTTTCAAACAAAGAACTGTCAGGTAATCTGCATCTACTTTTTGTTTGTTTGTTTGTTTTGGCTGAGGGGGAAAAAAGCAATGCAGCACCAGTAGAAGACAGTGTTAACCACATCAAAGCCACGAAGTTGAATTATTATTGAGGTTAGCTGTTTGCTGTTTGTTTGATTTTTTTTTTGTGGCTGGGGTGAGGTCTAATAAAGATATCATGTCCTCTAAAAAGATATGACAGAATAAAAACGGCAGATTAGGGCTTGAAATGTGTACCTTCCCTCCTGGTTTGTTGGGTCTCTGCAGTGGATTTTCTGACAGCAAACAAAAATGAGTTTTGTGGCACCTTAAAAGCCGATAGATTGTGACTGTGGCTTTCATGGGTTAAAATTCATCCATCAGATGAACACAGTACCGCATATTCTTATTTGGCAGATATATCCAACCTTCGTGGATGCAGCAGGAGATAACTGCAGCTAGGGGACCAAAAGACCATGAAATCTATGAGTTATCTTATTTGATGGTGTGGTTTCACCTCTGCATATAAAACTCGAAAGCTGAGCTGACATGACATTTTATGCCCCATTACAAAGAGGCACGCAGAAGTTCTACAAACATTACAGCTGTAAACTTGATTTTAGCCTTGGGCTCTCAGTGAAAATAATTTCTAAAAGCAGATATTCTGCCATTGGTAAGCCCTTTCAGTCTCCAAGTACAGTAACATGGCTTTTCAGCTTGCTTGAAACTGGAAAACCTTCAGCCTTCATAGAGTGGTAAATAATAATGACCATGTATTCCTAGACCTTGAAACTCGTAGTTGTTTTTGACTTGGGTGCTCAGAGAGAAATTCTGGAAGCTGTCCAGTAAAAACTTTTCAGTGAAACTGGCAGAATGATGTGGGATCAGAAATACAAATGAATGGAAGTTACTTTGCATTCCTGATGAAAAGTACAAGAATGTTGTATATAACTTTACAGTGCAGTAAGGTATGCATGTAAGTTAAAGCATGGGGGTCAATCCAAGTGTAATTGTAATGGAGGGAAAGAAAGTCCCAGGACTAATATATCAGACTTTGAGCAGCTGCTCTTCATTATTCGTTGAACTCTTATCTTCTGGCTTTGAAATTAATAAGCCCTGGCCTTCTAACAAGGTGTCACCTTTTTGTTATAAGGGGAGGTATCTACTAACAAATTTATTTGCCTAATAAAATCCCCTGAAAATACAGAGAACACTTGAAGAGCGCAGGTGCGCTGTTTATTTCAAGAAAAACCTCTGCAGCGGAAATTACTGATGAATCTCACTTTGCATAGGGTCACTCTCATTTGATCTCTAGGGAAATCATTTTTTAAAAAATTAAATTATGTTATTGATAGCACGTGAGGCGTTAACTGGAGAATTGATGGTTTCTTTTAATGCAAAACTAGCGGTGAAGGAAGTAACCAAATATGGAGGCAAAGTATGCAAGCAAACATCCTAGCAGCCTTACCTTTATGCAGGTAAACCTGCATTTTGTAAACACATTGGGAGGAAGCCAAAGGATTTATAAAACAGGATTCTCAGAAATTTCAGAAGAGTTCAATAGTTCATTTGGTTGGAGGAATTTCAGAAGGAGCTTAAGAAAGAGCTTAGTAATGCTAGAACTTGTTACATGGAGTGTACCAGAATTAATTTTCTATTATGAGTGTTAAGAAATGAATGCCGGTGCCATGAATAACATACCACATTTCTTGAAGCATATTACAAAAGAGTAGATGGCTGAGGTACAAATTTCTTCGTTTCATTATAGATTTTATCCTTATCGGATTATACTTATATACTTAGTGGGTCTCTGAGCCCAAGCAAGTTCTGGGACATCACATCTCTTTGATCTCTTGTCTTTACTGAGAACCAGTGCTGTGTTATGACTGTTAATAGGTGCTTATCCTTTAAGAAGCAAATACTCCAAATATTCCTGCTACTAAGGAACAATAATCTTATTTTTCAGTCTTTGTTCCTGGGAAGTCTGTGTATGTGTTACTGGGTCCTCTTTGTTTTCTCTGGGGACGGCCATGAGATTTAACTGAAAGTTCCTCAAGTGGCCTTTCTTGTCTACCAGATCTTTTGGCCTTCAACTTCCATCCACACCAACTAGTATGGGAAATGGTCAAGAATGCTGGGTGTTGTAGATAAGACGGCTTCACGTCTTATCTCTGTCTTCAGAACACCTGAAGCCAGTGTGCAAAATCCACCAGAAAGACTACAGTAGGACCCTAGTATCCGCAGGAGATTGGTTCCAAGCCTTCCCGTGGATAATGAAAACCATGGATAAGAGAGAACACCAAAATGTTCCGCAAAACTGCTGTTTTGTATTGTAACTTGCTTTACAGCTGCTGTTTTGCAACAGTAGCTTGCTTTACAGCTGCTGTTTGTAATGGTATCTTGCTTTATGGCTGCTGTTTTATGACAGTAACTTCTTTTACAGCTGCTCTTTGTGACAGTACCTTGCTTTGCGGCTGCTGAATTATTTATTTATTTTTCCTCTGCCAACCGTGGATAACTGAATCAGTGAATAGTGAATCAGTGGATACGGGGATCCTACTGTGTTTGTGGTCCTCGGACCTGCAGGATCTACCAGCTCTCCTATACTTTCCATTTTAATTTTTTATACATTTTGCTCAGGAAATTACTTAATGCTGCCGAGTGTGCTTCTTATATACTGCAATTTAGCACTTGAAGCACTCTCTGGGTGGTTTACAATTTAATTATGCAGACCGTATATTTCTCCTCTCCTTCTACCCTTGGAAGGATGTAAGATTGAGTGAACCTCAAGCCAGCTAACTGGGATTGAACCCAGTCCTGAGCAGACATTGGGCTGCAGTATTGCAATTTAACTACTGTTCTGGGGCTCTGGGATGCCTGGGAGCCACAAAAATGGGAACTCCATGTACGTAGTCCACAGCATGCACATTTCTTATGTCTGATGTAGACAGACTATCACCTGGCTGAGGAGTGATGGGAACTGTAGTCCTAGATACCCAGAGGATAATGTTTGGAAAAAGAAACTGATCTATATTGAGGTGAGCTATCAAAACCATAATTTGATATGAAGTCATTAATCCTTATGCTTATTTCTTCTTCTTGTCCTGCTTCTCTAGCACGCATGTATTTATAACACTGCTGTTTTTCCCCAAATCATGGTTTGCTATTTCATTGGAATCGTTAAGCTGTAGTTTGTATGAGCTCTGTAAATCACGACTGAAAACCACGTTTTGATGAGAAAGTGTCCTTCAGGTCATCTGCTCAGAGTAGCCTTTGTTGCTAGATGGTTGGTATAAATAAATAATAAATACATATGGCTCATTTAGGGAGGGGCGTGGTGGCTCAGCAGACTAAGGCTCCAAAACCGGCGACTACAAAGTTGGCAGCTCGACGGTTCGAATCCTGGGTGCCACGCAGCAGAGCGAGCTCCCGCTGATAACCCTAGCTCTTGCCAACCTAGCAGTTCAAAAGCATGTAAATGCAAGTAGATACATAGGTACCGCCATAAAAAAAGCAGGAAGGTAAAACAGTGTTTCCTTGCAGCCATGCTGGCCATGTGGCCATGGACTTGCACAGCACTGGCTCTTCAGCTTGCCTACGAAGATGAGCAGCACCCCTAGAGTTGGACACGACTAGCACACATGTGCAGGGGGGGCATTATAGCTCATTTATGAGAATCATTGGTTGGTACTGACCCTCTATTGCGGGTGTATGCAACTATGTCTTTCTCTTTAGGTGTGGTCCAACTGCAGCCCCCACTGTTTAGGCTGGATTACCCCTAGTTTCCTTTAGCACTAGAGCAATGGCAGTTGCAGCATAATAAGGGACACAGTGCCCCAGGCTGTGATACTATGTACAATTTTGTGAATTCCCACCAATTCCCCCTTTTGACATCTTTTCTTTTGAGCTGAAAATGCTTCAGTAAATGATAACATAATGCACATTTACTGATTTCCCAGCAGATAATAAATATTAGAATACTTTGCTCCCACCTCTTCATTTTCCATTTGACTGTCTGTTCACCCATGGGTATATTTAAATGAGCTATACAGTAAATGTTCCATTGGTGGTATTTGTCTAAACAAACATTGGTTGGAGCCATAAAAAATGGACATGTTTCCTCAGCTCTCTTGGCCTTGTCAGGGAGATTATCTCCCATTTTGCCTAAACCAGACCTTTCATGTTCATATGCTCCGAAGGCACTAAACAAAACCAGCTATCTAATTTTCTTATAGCTCGAAGGTAAGGTTAAAACATCAAGCGGCCTCCGTATGTTTGACATTACAGTGCCATAACTGATAAGCAAATATTTTCATTCTAAATGCAGTGTGCTCCTAGATGTACGTAACAGCTTTTGGGCCCCTGTTCTGTGTCTAGTAGAGAAGACCAGGTCTTGTTAAATACGACATGTGTAGCCCTTGGTGTTTATGTTGTTAAATCTGTCCACATTGATTGGTTCTGCCTGGCATTTATATCAAAGCAAAGGGCTGAAGAAAGGTCACCTCAGTTGCCCCTTCATTTCAGTTTTTTTTTCTTTTGGTTTGGAGACTCACTGTTTATAATTAAGACCCTTCTTTCTTTTTTTTTAACCTGGAAGGCATGGGTCAGGGATGGAAAACAAAATTGCAATGCTCTGACTTGCTACGGTGTTTCAAAATGCTGTTTCCTCTTAATGATTCCTCACCTCCAACAAAATTTTGGTACTTTATTTTCAAGATTCATTGTTGCAAAAGATTCTTTGTCAATTCCCTTCTTGTGTGAATGCCCTCCCCGTGGTGTATTCAACAGTGGCAGTGGCAGCCAAGGCAGGGGTTTTAGTGCCTGAGGTAAAATGTAAAAAGTCACCTCTCCCATTTGATATATATATATATGTTTACTCCATTGGTTTGCTGGAAATTATATCAAATGGGGGATAACTCCCCCAATTTAAGGGTGGGAATTTTCAGAGGTCAGGGTGGGGGGGTCTGCACAAGGATATTCCTGGACCTTGGAAGGCCACATCTGCTCCTATGACCATCTCTACTCAACATTTCTTTCAAAAACTGGGCATTTCAAAAATGTCTTGAGCCTTATAATTACCATGGGGGAGGGAAAACATTCTTTCTGGGCACTATGGGGACCCTTAATGCATGACAAAATTGTTCCATGGCCTCACAGAAAGGAATTTTTGAAACCTTCATTTTTTTTTAAAAAAAGGTTGGGAGGTGTTTGGGTGCTGAATCAAGAGTTACATATTGCCCCCCCTACCTTGACCCAATTGCAACCTGCAATTGTACTACTACTACTACTACTACTACTACTACTACTACTACTACTACTACTTATTTACTTATTTTTTTATTGAATTTTTATACCACCCATCTGGCAGCGAGGTCACTCTGGATGGTTTACAACAAGTAGTAGTAGTAGTAGTAGTAGTAGTAGTAGTAGTAGTAGTAGTAGTAGTAGTAGTAGTAGTAGTAGTAGTAGTAGTAGTAGTTAACCATTATTCCTGCATGCCCTAAATATCTTTTGTCCACTACACTTCACTTTTTAAAATTTTCATACAGGTTGTGTAGCTTGCTTTAGATATAGCCTAAATTCCCTCTTCTTGTCCCTGTAGCTCTTATCTGTGTGTGTTTGTCTGTCCTCCTTGTATATATTTTATTTCAAACAACACCCCAAACTATCTGTTTAAAGAACCCAGTCTTCATTTCCTCTGGAACCTTATGAAAAAATATAAATGTAGATCAAGGGTGAGTCAGAGTTGTGGTGACAGATCTTGTCAACATATCGGGAGAGAAAGCTGCTGTTGATGGTCACACATGGAAGCCAGATCCTACAAACACACAGAGTTTGTTCATTAACTTTCCTCTCAAGAATGTGCTGGCCAGATAAGTTTTCCCGTCACACTTAATGTACCATCCCATGTCTGGTGGGGAGGAGTCACCTATTACTATTACCCGGCTGTAATTCCGTTGGGATTCCAATGAGTTTTCAGACCTTACCATGAAATCTTAATATTTTGGAGCATTATAAATCTTTGGCGTATTGCAAGCTGCAGCATGAGGTGCTCACATGCACACACGAAAAAGAAGAAAGATCCAAATGTTTTGGCTGGCATATGCTAGAGCTTGGGGTATGGAGATAATTCCCAGCTTCCCAGAGTTAGCTTAATAATGCAACTTAAAAAACCACCAGCGAGAGACAACAACTAAGCCATTGTATGTCTGGGGTGAAGATAAGATTGTTGACAGCTCCAGCTCTGTAAGATCTTAAGAGAATGTAAGTTGTAGATAACTGTGAAGGGGGACACCCCCCGGTGCCAGAAAACAGTTGTCAGTTGGGGGTGATTATCAAAGTGAATAGACTGTGCCTCTGTGACTTGGAAATAAATGTTTTATCAGTCTTGCCATTGATTTAAGGAGATTATGAATGTGATATAAATTGGGGGGTTGCGAACTCTTCTCTGCCATGGTGGTGGTATTAAGGTGCTTCCCTATGCAAGTAGAATGGCACAGGGCCAGCCCATAATATTCTGGTGGTTGAGGCAAGGTCCCAACTGGTGCTGCGCCACTCACTCAAGTGAATGCGCAGAACACCCCGGTAATAAAAACAAGGTAGCCAAAGGAAGTAACGATGCATTGGCCACCTTTCATAAAGACACCATGAATTTTTTGCCCGAGAAAAATCAGCCCTGGAAAGATGTAAATAGGAAGTCACTGGACTGCCATTTGTTTCCATTTAGTATGCAGAGGCACCGGTCATCTTCAGATATAAAGTAGTAGACAATGAATACATGTGAGGAACATGGATGGGTTTTGGGTGCATCAGCACCAGCTCTTAAGTTAGAATTCTGAGCAATATGCTGTTTGACACATCTCACCCATATCTGTGGATCCCCCATCTCACAAGTGCTGCCTCATGCCATTTATTTGTCCAGCTGTCCGTCTGCCTTCCAGCCATTCACCCTATGTTACAGACAGGCCATTGCTGGAAGCTGCAATTTATTATCTTCCAAAGACATTATTTTGGTAAGCTTTTGTCATCAAGCAATTACAGTTGCAAACAACACCCATGTTTAGGTGCAGAAGACCAACCACAAAACAAAGGAAACTAACTTCCAAACTCCTATTGTGGCATCTGTACATCCTTCAACCTTTGAGGTTTTCCTTATCTTGGTGACGGGTTCTCTTGATGATGTATCGTTCTGGCTTCAAGTCTTGGATTTATCTTGTTGCTGGATCTAGGTCTGAGAAGCTGCTCGCTCTTTCAAGCACCTGTGGCACCCTGGTACAATGTCACACCAGCCACTCTGGCATTATAGGTAACTCATGATAAGCTGCCAGAAAAAAAAATAAATCATGGTCAGGGAAATATGGAGACAAGTTTAGGAAAGGTGTGCTTTTTTTGGTGTAGAACTTCCAAATTTCTCAACCCTAGATGGACCATCTCAGTTGGGTGAGTGGAAGACGCAGGATAATCCAACAAAGTAACCTTCCCATGCTCTGATCTCACCCTTATCCGTGTCACTGCTGTCTCCCAAGCTTTCATTGTGTGTGTGTGTCTGTTGTGTCATTACAGTCGTGACCGACCCTTCGTGACTCCATGTCCATGGAGTTATCTTGGCAGAAATACTGGAGTGGCTTGCCAGTTCCTACTCTAGGTGCCTACAGCACCTGGTATCTCCTGGTGGGCGCCCATCCAAGTACTAGCCAGGCCTGAACCTCCTTAGCTTCTGAAATCAGGCAAGTGCTTAGGGCATCTAAATGGTGCAACTGATGCTACAGGGAAAGGCAACACAAAGCATTCAAAGTAAGAAGGAACTGGTGGGAAGCCGTTTTTTATTTGGTGACTTAAAGCCAGCTCAGTATAATGCCAGAACTGTAACATTAACCTCCTACACTTCCCCACAATGCTTGCTAGCTTAGCGATCTAGCTTTTAGAAACACCAGGAAATCATAACAGCCCAAATATTGTTTGTTTCCTAAACATCATGGGATATCACATCTGGTGGTGTTTGCTGCCAGCCAGAAAAGGGTAGGTTTTGTTAACCTGTTCTGAGAATTACTAATTAAGTCATTGACTTTCTTCTGTAATAATAATCAGTCCCATCTGAGATCACTGAAATGTGTAGAGGGAAATTGGATTAAAGGGGTCAAACTACGCCATCACCAACCAGTTCTTTTCCTGGTATGTTTGGGCATTTTGAGTCTTGAATTCAGCAAAAAGCATGATTTCCTGCTACTGTGTTTCTTTCTGCCCACAGCAGGTAAAGCTTTGAAGCAAAAGAACAGTAGGGCAGAAAAGTTCATATAACATGTGCGTTATGCTTTTTCCTATGACCTATTGCAAAAATAATAAAAAAGCAATAAATGGCTGAAAAATTAGTAAGGGGGTGACTAGATGGGTATTTGCCCCACGGTTTGTGTGACATTTCTCATTGTTCCTCTTGATATTTTTTTCCGCCAACAATATGACATTAGCGCTAATCGCAAGATGATCCAAACTTTTGGCATGAATATGTGGTCTTGTTTGTTCAGCCAGCAGGGCTTGTGCCTTTTCCACAGAATTTCCGCTAACATGATTTTGTCTTGCTTTTAGCTTGTGCGATCACCAACGTTGACTGTTGTTAGGGTGTGTCCCGAGCACATCATTAAAAGCACACACAAAGTGGAGCATGGTATGGGAATGAATCCTACTCTTTTTGCCTGCCTTCAGGTCGCACTGTAAAGGACTACAATGATAATACACTTTGTCAATTGTATGGTTGCCTATAGCTGAGCCTTTGAATCCAAATGAGTGCAAAAGACATGACATGACCATTATATTTTGGGAAGTATATAGGCCATGACTTTATTGATTGCCCATCTCCCCCTTGATGTTCCTGTGTCCCCCCGTTGTCTTGGGAATGCCCACTTCTTGTTCGTTACGAGACCCCCTGGGTGTCCAGGCAGCAATGATACCAGGGTGCGGTATAGAGTAGTTTTCATTAACCTGGGACAAAGTTTATGGGCAGACTTTAAGTAGGGGGCAATTTCATTGACAAATACAGTGATCCCCGCTGATCACGGGGGTTAGGGACCCGACCCAACCCGCAATAATTGAAAATATAAATAAAATAGATCCATGATATGCAGATGCAGGTTGGGTTGGGCCTGAGGGGCCTAACTAGGGGCTCTTGTACTTACCCCCAGGCCTCAGAGGCCTCAGAAATGATTTTCAGTGACCCAGAAATGACTTCCGGCTTACTGGAAGTCACTTCTGGTTCACAGGCAGGTGCATTCAGGGCAGCCCCAGTCCTTGGGTAAGTATGGGAGGCCTGAAACAGGCCTTTGCCCCTTACCCCAAGGGGGCTTTTTCTTATACTGTGGTCCCGCAATATAGCGGGACTGCAGTATATGAACCGCAAAAGGGTAGGGGACCACTGTAATATGGGAAACACTTTGGGATCGGGATGGTAAGATAGTTATTATTTTTCATTGACTACATGGTGTACATGTCAATGCAAATCCGCTTGCAGCCGCCCCACCCTTAAGTCCAAATATTTTTGCTCCACTACTGGAGCATCTACTTTATTAGGATGGAATGCATCTGCATCTGGCATTGGTCCTGGTGGATTTGTAGCCATTTTGTTGGAAGTCATTCCATCTGTTTACAGTAGCAGTGAGAAAAGCAGGACAGCAGGAAAACTGGTTACCCTTTGAATGATCAAATCTGATGTTTGGGTTCACTTGCTTTACCCTTCCCCTCCCATTTATTTTTCTTCTATTCTTTTAAAGTCTTGGTGCCCTAGAACATGGGCAGCTAGGTGACCAAAGGAAGAAAAAAAAGGGTGCAGAATCTGTAAAGACAGAAGAGGAAGTTATTGATCAGCTTTGTTAAGGTAGCTCTGCTCTGTCTTCTGCAAAACTGGATGGTTAGAACAGAGCTATCATAACAAGCTGAAAACAAGGCTGAGCCCCAATGTTCTCCATTCTCTATTGAGTCCTGGGTGGCTGACTGAAACAAATCTGGTCATATCGAAGTCAGACTTGATAAGCCCACATTTATGATGGTGACTTCACAGCAGATCCATTCTCATCCTTCTCCCTGTGTAGTTAAACCCTAAATAAACCCTAAATAAGTAAATAAATACATGTATGAATAATCTCTGAATGGAGTTGCTTATATAGCTTTCTGCTGTTTGTGACACTGTAATGCATTAATGAAGGGAGGGGAAGAGAAGGCTCATTCTGTTTTATTGATATAGACTTTTGTAATTCTTTTTTTAAAGGGATGGCCTGATTACCCCAAGACACAGTAGATAAAATGAATCGATACAAAATTAAAGAGCTGTATAGCCAACTATAACAGTCCCAATAGAAAGAAATGTAGTGATGCAGGTCAAAACAATGGAACTGTTCCTGCTGATATATATACCACATGACCACTGCGGGAAAAATGTGTTGGCACAAGAGCGATAAAAACAATTGGTATAACTGGGGTTCTTTTTGCATGTGTGATTGAGTCCTTAGTTATTTGATGTTGACCTCCTCCAGTAGCCTGACGCTTAAGCTGCTATGGTACACTATATCCTTTGGCACTGGTGTAAGACACTTTGGTACCTGACATAGAGTTGCAAAGGGCATGCCTACACTCACTCAAGTCAAGATACACTATACATCAATTCTGTAGAGCTACCATATATTTCTGTGTATATGACACTATTTTTTTCCTAAATTCATGGCACTAAAAATTAAGGGGGGTTGTATACACAGAATCTCAAACTGACCTTGTTGTTTCTATTCCTTTCTGACAGCCTTCGATTACTCTCTGTGTCTTGAAGATGCCTCTGCAGGTGGTTTTTTTTGCAGAACTGGTGCCTTCTTTTCAGCAGGGAACACTTTGGAGTTGAGCAGCCCAGTAAGCAGTGCCTTTCCACGCTGAAAAGCATGGATCTGATATGTGGCAGGGTCTTATAGACAGAAAAATACGGTAATTTGGTCCATGCGGAAGAAAATATCACAAATGCTTCTCCTTATCCCTGGCAGTGAAATGACTATAATAATAAATGATTTAACTTAAAATTTGTTGTTTTATTATGATGCCCAGATTCTGCTGCCTGGAACATGTCTCTTCATACTTCCTCACGAAGTACCTCCTTTTTAGATGAAAGGGCTTTGAGACTAGATGTCCCGCAGCTTTTGATTTCATGTTCAAATCTGAATGTCTTTCAGAGAAACTCTAAGCCACTCAAAAGAAGCTAGAGAGAGCCAACCAGCTAATAATGATTGTGATGTGAATAATGAAATTCATATACGTTTTATTTCAACGGTAGCCTTAAATACTAAGTAGATCGAAAGAGCTGTGCAAACAAAGTCACCTTATTTCCACTCTCATTTCGTGTCTAAGCATTTTATAAAAGCTGCAGAGTTTGGGAACTTAAAAAAAACCCCTCTCCATTTAAAAAAAAACACATACTGGGATTCAAACCTGGGTGGTTTGGATTTCTGTGCACTCACCGTGCCTCACAGCAACATCTGCTAGCAGTTAATTTGCAAAATGGGAGAATGTCACCGCAAAAAAGTAGACTTTATTTTAAAATAAACACCAGGAAAATATAACTCCGGCAAAAATATACGTGCATCAGAAAGTAGAGGTGGGTGGTAACAGCCCACAAACCGGATGGTCTTTATAACAGTTCAAAGGAGTCAGCGTCTCAGAGCGGACCACCGTCCTCCCCCCATAAAAGACGGCCACAGTCAGTGAGCTCTGAAACAGGGCTTCTTCTCCCCTCACGCGTATTAGTTTTCTTTTAAGAAATATTCTGATCACCTGCTTGTTTTCATGGGCAGCGATAGCGAAGGAAAACATACCACAAAGTCAGTTTTGCCCTGAAGTGCTTTTCAGCAGGGTAAGTTTGGTTTTTCCTTTGCTGATGGCCAGGGAAACCTGGTCCAACAGCATGCAAGGAATAAAGGAGTGTGGAAGAAGCATTCAGCACACCAGTCTCATTTTCCTAAAGAAGAATGGCTGTAAAGCCAAGTACAGTAGGATCCCAGTATCCGCTGGGGATTGGTTCCAGGCCTTCCCGTAGATAATGAAAACCATGGATAAGAGAGAATGCCTGTCCACCCACCCCAAACTGCTGTTTCCTGACAGTAGCTTGCTTTATGACTGCTGTTTTGAGACAGTAGCTTGCTTTACGGTTGCTGTTTGTGACAGTAGCTTATTTTACAGAGGCTATTTGTGACAATAGCTTGCTTTACAGCTGCTGTTTGTGACAATAGCTTGCTTTGTGGCTGCTGAATTATTTAATTTTTTTCCTCTGCTAACAATCAGTGGATAATGAATCAGTGGATATGGGGGTCCTACTGTAATGCTGTTTATCTACTGTCCCTGAGTGCTTAAGACTGAAGGCACTCGGGGCAATTTACAATTTGAATAAGCAGGCTCCACATTGCCCCTCAGTAAGCTGGTTGCTCAATTAACTGGCCTTGAGCCTTTTCACATGACCCCTAAACTCCGTGGCAGATGGCTCCCAGATCTGGTGCTTAAAATTGTGTCCCCACCAGCTCCGGAGTTTACAAAAAATTAAGTGCGACCACGCCTACCTAAGTGCGTCCCAGCGCACTTTTCAAGTACCTGCTCTCCGGGGGTGAAAATTCCTGATGCGGATGTAACGTAGTGAGTGCCGGGCTCTCCTCACTTCTGTTTGTTGTTGTTTTGCCCACCGCCCCTTTAACAGATCTGAATGCAGTGCCGACGGCAGAACGGAGGTGAGTGGCATTCTTTTCTTTCTTTTTTTCTCCCTCCCCTCACGCAGACAGCAGCCAGGAGTGCGGAGGGGGTGGGAACGCAGGAACAGCAACAAACCCCTAAGATCTCTGGTCCGAATTTAAGTGGCCAGCGGATCTTAGTGGTCGTGTGAAATGGACCCTTGAGAGAATGGAAGACTACCTGGGATTGAACATGGGTTGTGAGCAGAGCTTTGGTTGCAGCACTGCAGGTTAACCACTTCACCTTGAGGCTTCTGGGCACCCCAAAGCTCCTGAAGCAAGTAGTCAGGAGAAGGGCGAATAGTAGATAAAATGGTTACCTCTCTTGTGGGTATCTGAAAATCCCATCCTCCATTATTTTATCATTCATAACTGTTGCCATTTTCGTTGTATTTCAGTGCATGTTCACTAGCAAAGTGTCATTTCAAACCATGCAGACATTACCAACACAACCAAGTACATCGACTTATATCTGATCTGAACCCTACTTCTCTTTTACTTCCAGCACACCAATTGGTTTTAGGCATCTGAGTCTCCAGACCTCCCGTTTAATTTTATATGTTGCCACTAGATGTGGGCATGAAGTTTTAGACAAATTGAAAAAAATCATCTAAGATCATTGATTTGTCTGAAATTCATTGCTTTGTGTAGTTGCTGATGAATATGGATGAATGACTTGTTGGCAGTTTTTGATTTGTCAGTTTCTGGTATTTGGTTTTTTTTTTTCCTTTTGGCTTTTAGAGTTTTTAAAGTTTTGAAGGGGGCTTTTTGGGTGAGACAAACTTAGTTTGTCAAAAAGCTCATAAATTCATGATTCAGCAACCTTGATGAATTACAAATCATGACGAATCACCATTTTTGCAATTTATGCCCATCTTTAGTTGCCACTACAAGAGGCTGCAGCAATCCTGTTCCCCAAATCTTATTGACCAAATCTGGTTTTAAATTCAATGTTCCCTTGACCCCTGTTCGGTGACTGCAGCGGGTGCAGAATGCGGCGGCCAGGCTGGTGGTTGGTGTGGGCTAGTTTGACTGCATCACCCCCATCCTGGCTCGCTTGCACTGGCTACCCGTTGCCTCCTGAATAAGGTTCAAGGTATTGGTTTTGGTTTACAAAACCCTCCATGGTCTAGGACCTTACTATCTGGCAGAGCGGATCTCCCAGAGGTCATATTTGTCCCGACCGACCAGAGCCTCACTCTCCCTTTGGCTCCGCGTGACCACTCTGAGAGATGCCCGAAGGGTTTCTACCCCAAATTGGGCCTTCCCAGTGGCTGCCCCGGCACTTTGGAATATCCAGTGCCAACAGAGATAAGGCTGGTGGATGAATGCTAAAGACCTGGCTTATTAGAGAAAGCTTCAGTGATTGCTGAGTGCACAACGGTATTTGCTTAGTTGGTTTGCTTGTCTGTCCCAGCCTTTTCTTGCTGGAGTCTATGTTTGTCTGTATGGATGCTGTTGTGGTTTTTTAAAATTTTGATTTATTTGTGGGCAAGTTGTTTTTTTCACAATTTTTGTACACCACCCAGAGTTCCTGAGGGAAAGTCCAGTGGTTAATAAGCACACAAATCAATCAATCAATCAATCAATCAATCAATTTTAATCCGTTTATAATATTTTTTAAATATATAACTTATTGTGCTTTTATTCCTTTTTTTTTTACTGTGCACTGCCTTGAGTCCCCTAATCAAGAGAACATTGGTCTAAGCATATTTTCCACACTTGACATGTTATGCAAATCAAGCACATTAATATGTGATTTTTGTACCACTCTTTTAGCAGACTTAGCACCATTTTTATAGGACACATTGAACCAGTGTGGTAAGTGAGTAGTGTAGTAACATTTAGAGTGTTGGACTTGGAATAAGGAGACACAGATTAAATACCAGCTCTGTCAAAGGCATACTTGGGGTGACCTTTGGTCAACTAGTATTGCATGGTAAAACTTACCTAACAGAATTGTGATGTGACAGAGAACCATGTAAAGTGACCACCTAGTGGTGGTAACAACAATAACATGTAGAGCTTTTAACTGATATTTGATTTATTTTCTAGCTTCCTGACCTTGATAAGCACTGATGCCAAAGTACTGCTAGGATAAGATTCTCATTGGCTCCCTATTGGTAAAGATGGAAAGCACTACTCACGTAGGAGAATGCCATAGGAACCTTCACTGGCAGCTGATCTGTAGCCAAAATGCAGAAGAAAAGTAAGAGCAATCCACAGAAAATGTATGGAAAGAAAACAATTTAATTGGAGAGGTAGGTTAAATATTTGTTATAACTAGAACATACTCTAGTTTCTTTGCTAGTCCAAGGAGAAATGATGTTAGCAGAGGCAGATTGCTGTTAGTTAAAGAATGTCTGATTTGATTCCATGTTGCATACAACTTGTATAACATGAAATACAGTAGGACACAGCAAGAAATCAAAGTAGGGACACCTTAATTAACAGTAATCTGTTGTTGGTGATGACACCATTCCCACCACACTAGTGTCTGAACTCAATAGGATTTGGGCGAGGGGTCCTCAAAGTTTTCAAACAGCGGGCTGATCCACCACCACCCCAGACACCACTGGGGCCTGACCACAGTCCAAAAAAAAGGCCAACATGGAAAAAGGGGGGCAGGTAGGGGGAGTGGGGGACCTTGCCATGGCGCTCCCACTTTGAACTGCCCCACTAGCCAGCGTGCTAATCCTCTGGGTGGTGGGTGGAGGGAGTGGGGGAAGTGACATAGCCCACAGCTTTGAACTGCCTCAGCAATAGAAGCAGCTGCAGTGGCTGGTTTGCTCTTGAAGCAAGGGGTAGGTGGTGGGGGTCTGCAATTGGTCCTGGGGCCCGGATTCAGGACCCTGGGGGGCTGCATCTGGCCCCCGGGCCTTAGGTTGAGGACCCCTGATTTGGGCCATTATATCCTTTTCTCAGAGGGGAGTTGCTCCATCCCGGATTATTTTGCTTGCTCTTTGCTGTTACTTTGGCAGCTGTATACTCTTCTTGGTGTCTTTTGTTTCAGAGCATAGAAAAAGAAAAGAAAAGAAAAAGGTAGTTTTCAGCCATCCAGTACTGATCAGAGTGTTCATCTTGTGTGTGTGTGTGTGTGTGTGTGTGTGTGTGTGTGTGTGTGTGTGTGTAAAACACTAATACAGCAACCTCCTTCTGAACATCTGTGGATAAAGAATGGTTTCTAGTTTATTTAAAAATTTAAAAATTTTTGGACTTGGATTTAAAAATGTTCAGGAACTGCTGTTCAGATGCTTCCTTGCTCTTGTTCAAATGTGTGATTCTGACTGCCAAGGGCTGAATGACAATGATTTTGTTGTAGGTCCTATGCAGACATAAAAAATATGCTTTTGGGGCTTAAATCAAATTGAGTAGAGTCTTGAGTAGAGTAGATGAGTTAGAATGATCAATGGGGAACTGGTTAGTCAAAATGTCTCTAAGTATCCTTGATCTAGTGGGTTCCAATTAGTTCAAGCTCCTGACACTATATTTAGACTTTGGACTACCATCCTCAGAATACCAGTTGCCAGAAGTTCACATCAACCATAATCCAGACTGGGATATTCTGGGAATTGAAATCATCAAAACAAAGCAAAAAGGTGAAGTTTCCCATTTCTATGTCTATAGCCAGATTCCTCCAAGTCTGTATGATGAGCAGATAGTTTTAAATTTAATACAAAATGTTAAATGTCCTTCAAGCTATGGGACTATAGACAGGACAGGGTAAGAAAGTCCTGCTGTATTATCAGAATGTTATCTGAGATAACTCGTGTCTACAGAGAGCAGCTTGATATTTGAATGGCTATTTGAGAACAGGTAAATATATTCAGAGGTATATCCTGTAGTTGAAGGGTGTTTCAGTTCCAGTTTAAAGATAAGGAACCGGAATAAGAATTTAGAGTTGGTCACCAGGCCCCAATCTTCACCACTACAGTGAGATAACTTAGTATTTCTATTAAATGCTAGCCGTACTTTTTAAACATGCTCCTGGCTGTACATATAAATCAGCATCTGTCCCATCTATAAAATTTGCTTCCTCTTTAGTTGATGTACAGACCTGCTCCCTTCAGTTAGCTCAGGCAAAGAATGATGCTTCCCTCACATTCCCACATACAAAAGTTGACTGGACCATCAGCTTCAATATTAACACCAGAATAGGGTCCACCCACTGTACCTAAGGGTAGCATACTATTTTGGAGAGTGCAGGTATCAGGTTGTATAGATTTATTTTTTCTTTTCAGAGCGAGCCAGCGAGCCATGGGTTTCAGGAGGAATGTGTATCTCCCAAGTGTTTCTCACTTGAGGCAGTTGCCTTTCTTTTTCTAATGGTAGCGCCAACACTAGTGATATATTCTATAATACACAGTGTTCAGGAACAGAACTGTCCTGAATGAGGAAGTATTTATACCAGGTTTTCAGTGAATTGAACAGATGGGCTAGCAGCCAGTAAAAGCCAGATGTCTTCTATAGCAAAGGTATTAAAACGTTACTGCTTCCCAGGTTTTCTGTGGTTTATGTTTTTGATGGATGTCCAGATTTCTTGTCCTATCTATGCCAGGACCTTGAAGAACCCTGTTCTGTAGATTATACAGCTAATCAAATCCAGTTTCTTTCTTCTGCAGGAGGAAAACGAAAAGAGAGCGAGAGAGAGAAGGGGAGAGCAAATTGGTGAACGAGGCCACCCATGGAGTATTGCTCTCATTGCCACATTTTAAGCTACTTGACTTGACCACAACAATCTCTGTTTAGTGCTTTAAAATATGGTATAATATGTTGTATAACTTTATTGTTGATACTTATTCAGGGCAGCCAAATGGAACAGTCTGGGCTTTAAAAGAAATGCAAGGAGGAACTAGTAAAATTTAAGGTAACATTCTTGTGTGAATCTGATGAGGAGTTGCCAGTAGCAGAATTATATATAGGAGAAATATAGATCTCAATTCAAAACCAGTTGGATTTTTGCCACCCGCCCCGGTGGAGCCAGAAATTTTATGCCAAGAATGCAAAGTCTGTTTTTCAGATTCTTAGCAAGGTTTAAGATTGGTCTCCTAGTGCAAGTCAAGCAGGGCCCAAAGATATCACTGGATGGAGATCTCTTTGACAAATGCTTGCTAAGCTTCGTTAATATCAGCGTGATAATCCCTTTGGCCTAGTATGTAAGGAAAAAAAAGACTTAATGTGCCTCATTGCTGCAGAATAACATAATGGAAAAAGAAATGCCACCAGCACAGGATGGAAAATGCTTAGGAAAGAGAGTTTGGTTGGAAACCATAAAGAAATAAGAAGAGCTGGGCCAGGCCAAACATCTGGTGCCAGAGTGTGGTTCTGAGAGAGAGGCCCACTAGATGCTTCCAGGAAGCTTACAAGCAGTGGCAAAACTCCCTGAGATATTTTAACAAAGCAAAAGACAGACCGTTCCTCTATGTCTTGTACAGAGATGCCCGCTGGACGTTTATCAATGATGCCAACAGAACCGAGTCTTCGTCAACACTTGAGACTGTGAGGTATTTTAAGGGGATGCAAGACAAGGCTGTGTGCATTCAATTCAAATTTGGCTGCCCCCTATGGCAATTGATTCATATTGCTTAATAGTACAAGTGGTCCTGTGACAAACCAGGGACCCTGTTCTTTTTAACTCAGCACTAGGTATTCTCAAGTGCAGTGTTAAGCATGGAGGGTCCATTTGAGAATTATCCATGAATAAAGGTGCCTTCACATGATTCTGTAGGTGAAAGATTTAATTACAAGTTTTCTTCAGGATCTTTCAATGAGGCCTTTCCTTGACACCCACTGGTAGAAATATATTACAGTAGGACCCCCTTATCAGTGAACCACTGATTCACTTATCCAAGGTCTGAAAATGTTAAAATATGAAAAAAAGGAAAATCCAGAGGGGAAAAAAAAAACTATTTTTACATGCATTACCAGAACCAGCCACGAGAGGGAGTGAAGAATACTAACCAAGAGCCTCTAGTGGTCAGTTCTGGGAATGCATGTGAAAATACAGTAATTTGTTCTGTTTCTATTTTTCCTTGCTCTCTCTCCCCCCGCCATCCCAAAGGGAAAAACTATGACCAATCCCCAGATGATATGGAGGTCTTACTGTATGCACAAAACAGAGGGGGGAAAAAACTCAAATGTTTAGGTGGTTAGAAGCCTCCCTGCTGGTAGGGGATTAGGGGTCTGTAATCCAAAGAAACAACTTTCAAAACTTTCCTGCTAGTTCTAATTTTGAAATTTGCTTCCAAAGAATATTTGACTGTTGGGTGCTGATATGTTTTTACAGCACCAGTTTTGAGAGATTTTTTTTAAAAAAATATTTTGAGAATTCTATTTATTTGATGTCATACTCTGGGCCATTCTTAGTTCTAAGATGTTGATACTGATCCAAAAGCTTTCCCATGGTGTCTGACTCAGATCAACAGTTAGAACATTCTGGCCCTCAAGTTTAAAAGACTGATGATATATGCTGAGTCTGTGATACAGATTAATAGTAATGATGCATCATCTAGTTGACTTTGACTTCGGATGACTTCTACAGGGTTTCCCGGGTATAGAGTACTCAGAAATGATTGATGATTCCCTTCTACTGGGGATGCTCTGGGACTGTATAATTTTTCCTAAGGCTACACAGCCTGGCTTTAATTCAGTGGTTCTCAACCTGTAGGTCTCCAAATGTTCCTGAACTGCAACTCCCAGAAATCTTCACCACTAGCTGACTTGGCCAGGATTTCTGGGAGTTGCAGCCCAGGAACATCTGGGGACCCACAGTTTGAGAACCACTGCTTTAATTGAAAGAATAAGTTCAGGTACCAATTTGGAAGCCCGTGTGGATCCTGTTATAAATTACATGAGCTCCTTTCACAGGACACCTTTACTGGCTCCTGCTCTGTTCCTGGGTAGAAATGGGCACAAACCATTAAACTGGTGGTTTTTGTGCCAGTTCCTTTATTGGACAAACAGGTGTTTGGCAATTCCCAGCTCCAGTGGGCACCCACTCAGAAGCAGCAGCCTGGCTTTCTTGCCCCACCAACGAACCAGTGTGAACTGCCAATTTGGTGGTTCGTACCCATATCTAGTTCAAAGTGCTGGTCATGACTTGTAAACTCATAGTTAGCTTGAATAAGGCTCTTTGTGTGACATAGTCAGCCTTTGGGAAAGGTCTTTCTCTCTGACTTGAAGGCATTGTTGATAGAAAATAAGTAAAGGGTTCTGTGTGATCATCTCCAGATTTTTTTTTTTAAATTGACAGCTAGAATGAATCTCAGCTAGAATGTTGCTAAAGGGGAATTTCACTGACTGCAAATGGTTGTTTTCTTTGCACTGATGTATTTTTAATTTAAAAATCTGATTTTAATGGCTTACATTTTCAAAACTGATTTTACCTGGAGTGTTATTTCTTGGCAGAAAAGCAGGGGTATAAATCAAATGCAGACATTTATGTAAACACAAATGAGCATGTACATTTCTTGTCATCCACTATTGGATCTTTTTAATTATAGATTCAGGGAGGGACTCTGACTACAAACAGTGCCAGAGGTCTCTCCTGTCAATGATATTCCTGATGCTCCAGTTACGATACAATACAATGCAACTTCTTCTGCGCGATCACAATTTGATATTGCCTTCTTTTTATCACAGTAATGTAGCAATGGAGTTATTCCAATCAGGGAGGAAAAATATTCCTTTTAAAAACATATTTTCAAAGTTGCATTGAGAATTTATTGTTTCATCAACAGTGATTCAAAATTACCACGTAATTACCTTTCTGCTCTGGCTGATTTTTAAAAGTGGGGGGAAGACACTAGATGGCACTGTTGTTACACTGACACGTTGTACGCACATGGCTGGTCCCTGTAGAAAAGATCCAAACAGGTGTGCATAGGGCAAGGTGCTCCTGCAGGTATTGTCTCCAGACTGTTTAAAGCAGTAGTTCTCAACCTGTGGGTCCCCAGATGTTCTTGGACTACAACTCCCAGAAACCCCTTCCAGCACAGCGACTGGTGGAGTTGCAGTCCAAGAACATCTGGGGACCCACAGGTTGAGAACCACTGGTTTAAAGCAATGGCTCCCAAGTTTGGGTCCTCAGATGTTCTTGGAATACAGCTCCCTGGGATCATGTCCAGCATGGCTAGCGGTGAAGGCTTCCGGGGCTGTTAATCCAAAAACACCTAGGGACCAAAGGTCAGGAATCACTGACTTAGACCTACCTTTTAACTGGGATCATCAGCATTTTAAAATTAAAAACAACAACAACAAATGAATTCATTTTTGAACCAATGTCATGTGGGGATTATTTATAGTAGCCAATTACGGTAGTTTGATTCCTGTTTTATAACTGTGACTCCATCCTATAAGGTACTGGAATTTGCACTTTGGTGAGGGATGTACAATTCTTTGCTGTAGTTTGGGGAAGTGCACAAGCAGAGAATTCTATATCCCTCACCAAATTAGAAATCCCAGCATCCCTCAGGACTTTTCTTTGTTCATATCAGAGCACTGTACCATTTAAAATTCTGCACATATATGAAGTACAGTAGGACCCTCATATCCACTGATTAATTATCCACTGATTCAGTTATCCACTGTTTTCAGAAAAAAATTAAATAAATAATTCAGCAGCCGCAAAGCAAGCTACTGTCACAGACAGCAGCTGTAAAGCAAACTGCTCTCATAAAACACCAGTGTAAAGCAAGCTACTGTCATAAACAGCAGCCAGAAAGCAAGCTACTGTCTCAAAACTGCAGCCAGAAAACAATCTACTGTCACAAAACAGCAGTTTTGGGGGAGGTTTTGGCGTTCTCTCTTATCCACGGATTTCATTATCCATGGGTAGGCCTGGAACCAATCCCCAGCGGATATTGGGGTCCTACTGTATAGGTAAAATGTATTTTATTTATTTATTTTAGAGTATTTTTACCCCGCCTTTCTCCTTGGAAAAGGACCCAAGGCGGCTCAATTAAAACATTCAGATTATTAGACTATTCTTGACAAGAAACTTTAATACTTTAATTAAAGGTTCCTTTAATAATGTTATCTTGGCCATTTGCTAGATCTGCTGTGCTCACGGTGGGACAAAATCTGATGCAAATAAGTGCTATATTGATTGAATTTCTCCACAGCTACAGAAATTTTGTTCTGTATCCAAGTAGCCCCACCTTATATGATTATTCTTAAATCTTCCTACTTCACACAATTAAGTGACTTCTAGATGGTGCAGCTAGAGTCTTGTCCTTGTGGGGGTCATAGAAGGAGTGGAGAAGCATTGTGAATACACCCAGATGTCCCCTGGGCAATAGCATGAAGCTCGCCAATCCTTCATTTCCGCATTTCATTGCATTCCATAGGAGAGAGCTATGGCAGCCAAAACGGAATTGAACTGCAGAAAGGTGTGACAGTAAAAGCATAGTATAGATACACACAGTAAAGTGTCAGGAGTCTAGCTGCTGCATATTCAATAGCTGCAGTCTCAGTGTTGTCTTCAAGGGTAGCCCTATACACAGTGTATTCCAGTAGTCTAACTGAGACATTACCAATTCATTAACCTTTGTCGCCAGACTATTCCTTAACAAATTGACCATTTAATGTATGACATATGGCCATCTTGTTCCTTTTTGAAAACTTTTTTTAAAAGTATCAAAACACTTTAAAAGAAGTATTCTGTTGTTGCCCTTTATCGTTGCAAAAATTCAGATGTTTTTTTTGAATGGTTGCCATTGGACTCTCTTCTAGGTCTTGCGACTGGTGTGCAAAAAAAGATCTTTTAAAAAGGTTTAAAAAGAGAGAGAGAGAATTTTATATATGCAGAACTGCTTTCTAACTGGATTAATGAAGACTCAGCTCATTTGTTGGATATTATCTGCTGAAGAGATACAAAATCATTCTTTCTGGGTATTTTATATTATTGAAGCAAGTGAAGTAGGGTTTTATGTCCTGGTACCACAATACATCTTTGATTTACATTTTAGTTAAACGACATTCATGAACTTGGTAATGTAGCCCTGGTAATGTGTGTCTTCTTTTGGAAATTATATTTCATGTGGAAGAGAGTCTACCAATCTTTGGGAGAACAGAAAGGTTTTTTTTTTTGTGGAAAGAAAAAGGGTGTTTGTTTCTTTAAAAGTTAGACACTGAGTGTACCTCAACCCAGCATGCTAACATATGATTAAAACCTAATGCTGACAGCTTAAAACACCTGCAATTGACCTCAGGTTGGCCTGCTCCCCCTTGACTTATTTAATCATTTGCCTTGTCTCCAGAACTGACTGGAGAAATGAAAATTTGAAGGTTTCACTGAAAAGCTCCTATCATGAGCTACTAAGACTCCTGCACGGCCGTCTGCCCATCACGTAATAGGCACACTGATGATAGCCGCTTACCTTTTTCTATATCATGACAGAAATGTCAAATTGCCCATAAAACGAGGAAGAAAGTCATTATTTAATCAATCAAAATTGTGTCAATTGCCTGAAATTGTGTCTCCAATATAAACAAATGGAATGTCTTCTCACCCGGCACTCTGAGAAAACACGGCTAAATTGCTTGCAGATCGAGCTGTCCAAAACAACGTAGGAAGTGAACCAGCAGGACGATGCATTAAAAATAATTGCAGAAATTATGCTGAATCACTCCTTTGTACAATATGCACACACCTTTCTTTCTATAAGTTGTGTGTGTGTGTGGGGGGGGAAATCACCGTACCTCTTCTTAAAGGCATTGGTTGTTAAGTGATTGAGCCCACACTGGGTGGGAATGTATGCGTACTTACCGCTAATTATCTTTACTATTTACATTTATCTCCCACTTTTCCTCTTGTTAACTCAGGATAGCATCCATGACTATGCTCTTCCAACTTTATCTGACAAGAGTTGTGTGATCTAAGTCCAGACTGAAGATCTTGGAAGTTTCAAGGTAGAAGTAACATAGATTCCTGTAGCTAGATACTATTTTTTTTTTTTGGTAATAAGTATATATAAAGTTGCATTTCAAAAGTAAGATAAGAATAACCTTTAAAATGTGCTGTGAAATCAGTTCTGACTTATGGCGACCCTTTTCAAGGTTTTCTGGGTAACAAATACAGTAAAGCAAAGTGGTCTGCTTATAGACTGCCCCATACCACTTCAAGTAGTCTCTGGGCGGTTTACAGTTTAATTACAGTATGCAGGCTACATATCCCCACCCCCCATCCCCAGCAAGCTGGGTCCTCATTTTACCCACCTCGGAAGGATGGAAGTCTGAGTCAACCATGAGTCGGCTACTTGGGATTGAACCCCAGATTATGAGCACAGTTACAGCTGCAGTTCAGGCCTTTAACCACTGTGCCACAAGGCTCTTTAGTACTCAGAAGTGGTTTGTTATTCTCTTCTTATGCGGGTACCCTGGGACTGCGCAGCTTGCCCAAGGCCACACAGGCTGGCTCTACTTGCAGGAGGCTCAGTAGGGAATCAAACTTCCAACCTCTGGTTTCACAGGGAGATACCTAATCCATTGAGCTATCCAGTGAGATATATAATGTAATTTCAGAGAGGGTAGCTGTGTTAGTTTTTTCAAGAATTTCAGGCAAAATCAAAGAAAAACAAAATAAAACATGTAATGTAACAGGAAGGAACTATGTTACATTATTGGTACAAAGAGTTTTCTTGGTTTTTTTTTTGAAAGTTACTTTTAAAGTTCTTTTACGTTGATACATTTGAAAGTAGCTAACATGAATTTATCAAGATAGGATTTTCCCATCAATTTTTTAAAACAAGAGGCAGTCTTCTTAAGGAGCTCTGCCACTGTAACAAAAGTTACATCCCTGGCAATGGCAGACTACCAGTAATTAAATAGTTGCTTTTTTCATTTCAGGGTGCATGTGACATTCCATTAAGGTGTTCCACTTAATCCATCAGGTGCACTTCCTGCTTGGACCATGGATTATCTTTGTGAAAAGTAATACTGCTAGCTAGTATTATACTGGTAAAGCAAGAAGTGGAACATATAAACATTGCAGTGCTTGGTGACAGTGAGCTAAATCAGACTAGAATGAGATATTTTCAGCAAATTAACTACAAAATGTTCTAGTCTGGAAATGGGGTGGCTTTTTCACTGAAACAAGATATAACACAGTCAGTTGAGGCCTATAATGTAAAGTCTGACCAAATAATGACAATTAGACAACGATCATTCAGTTCTATGCTCCAACTACCAAGGCTGAAGAAGATGAAAATGAAAGCATTTACGCAGGTTCCCAGGGGGAAAATGATCACTCACCAAAACAATACGTGCTTATAATCATAGGTGCTTGGAACCCAAACATAGGGTACCAAGCAGAACCAAATGTTGTTGGAAAATTTGGACAGAAATGAAGCAGGTGCATGACTCACAGAATTCTGCAAAGCCAACAACCTGTTTATTGCAAATGCACACTTCAAACAACTGAACACAGGCCCACAACTAGGGCCTGTGTCAAGGATTGCACCTCTCCCATGGGTTATGATGTAACACACACACACACACACACACACAATCAGAGAGAGAGAGAACAGTTTTGGTGGAAACATGTACAAGATTTCTCTTCTCCTTCCATAAATACATGATTTCCTAGCCACAAAAGACGGGTGGAAATCTAGTAAAAGTTTGGCATCGGCTCCACACCTGCTTACTCTTGCAAAACATGTTGTGAACCTAAGGGCCTTTTCACACGACCCTTAAATTTGGACCAGAGATCTTAGGGGTTCGTTGCTCTTCCTTCCTCCCCACCACTCCGCACTTCCTTGCTCCTGTCTGCGTGAGGGGAGGGAGGAAGAAAGAGAGGAAAAAATGCAGGCTCACCTCCGAAGCTGCCCGGAGCTCCGTTGTCCTGATTGCTTCTCTTCTGTTTGCTTTTTTCCCCTCCCGCCCCTTCTCTTAAAGGGGCGGGAGGCAAAAAAAAACCCCAAACAGAAGCGAGGGGAGCCCCACACTCATCAGATTAAATCCGGACCTGGGGATTTTCACCCTCCTCCAGCAGGTACAAGAAAAGTGCACTGGGACGTGCTTAGGTGGGTGTGGTCGCACTTAATTTCCTGCAAACTCCGGAGCTGGTGGGGAAACAATTGTAAGCTCCGGAGCTTGCAGCCATTTGCTGCGGAGTTTAGGGGTCGTGTACAAAGGCTCAGAGAGAGAGAGAGAGGATGGTGAAGGAGGTGTTGGCACCCCTAGACCCACTCCCCGCTCTGCTCGCCTACTGCACTTTGTGGCTCCGCATCCCCCCAAGGGCTTCAGTAAGTACCCCTACTTCCAGCAAACTTCCCTTAAGCTGCTGTGAAGGAAGTGCAGGAGGCAAGAGGGAACCAAATGTGCTCTTCAATGCACCTCTCACCACCCACACAACCAGCCTTGCAGTTTTGCGAGACACAAGACCTGCTGCTGGTAGCTGTCTGACAGGATGGGAGGCAGCTCTCTGGGGTCCCTCGCCCCCACAGGCAGGGTGTGCTGCTGCCCCTTTGAGGCAGGTCCTGCTGGCGCTGGAGAAAGTGGCTGGATAGGGCTGCCTTTATGCAGATACACACGGGCACATGTATGCAGTGGCCCTTCATTGTGCAGAGTGGGTGGGTGAGAGCACCATCTCTGCCAGAGGGAGGTTCCACACCCTGGGAAGTGCTGCCACTTTGGTTTGCACTTGTTCTAGAGTGGCCAGTCCTCCCAGGCATCTCCCTTGCTGGCGTTCATACTTCCTGGGAGATGTCTAAGGAGAGCAAGTGGGTGCCAACAGCCAAGCCAGCCACCCCCCTCTCATGTCCACATCCTGTGGTGGGGCACCCTTCAGTAAGTCCTGTTGTTCCTTGAGGGATGGGTGAAGGGATAGGGTGAGCTGGCTGTGGGGCTGCCACTGATGCCTCCTCCTTTCTCCTCTCCTCTCCTAGCAGGGTTCTGTGGAAGACAGCAGGGAGAGAATGGGACACCATCCTGTAACACTACCTCTGCCCAGAAATAATTTTGGTGTTCCCTCCAGCACAACACCCAGGTCACGTGTCCCCTCCCCCTGCCTCCCCAGTTGCAGCCCTGATTGAAGAGATGACTGTACAGATGGATATCGCCAGATGGTCTATATAGAAATTAAATAGGCTTTATAATTGGAAACAGGAGATGGAGAAGCTGCATCCTCTTTGCCAAAACAAGACCAGAAGCAGATTGTGGTATTGATCATGAGTTGTTAATATCCAACACTAGAACAAAGCTAAAAAACGAACACTTGAAAACTGTAGTGCCAAAATATAATTTAAATGACATTCCTGTTGAATTTAAAGTCCACATAAGGAACGGATTTGCATTACTAAACTTTAATTGACTGTGAGCCAGAAGAACTGTAGATTGAAACCAGAGACATTATTAGGGAAGAATGCCAAAAGATAATTCGTGGAGTAAAAATGAAAGAAAAAAACTAGATGGATGATGGAAGAAACATTTAAAAATTGTAAAGGACAGGAGAGAAGCAAAAATAAGAGGTGACAGAAATACGACTGAAACCCTGAGTGCAGTTTTTCAGTGATGGCCATCGAGAGACAACAAGAACTACAGCAACCAGTGCAAAGACATCTAGAGGAACATCTAGGCAAAAGAATAAAATATCTCTTCCAGAAGATTCAAGAAATCAAAGGGCAAATTAGACCTAGTTTAGGAATGCTGAATGACCAACAGGGAAGCACACTGTCTGACCAGAAGAAAATAAAGAGAAGGTGCAAACAGAAGAATTGCACCAAAGAATTTCAGAAGATCAGTCCATGATTTGTAGATTATAGCCAAGTCTTTGAGTGGATCACAAGAAATTATGTGTGGTTTTGAAAGAAATGGATGTATCTCAGCAATTGATTGTCCCAATGAGTAGCTTATGTTATGGAAAAGAAGTTGTCTTTAAGACTGAATATGGCGGGATAGAATGATTTCCTATAGGCAAAGCTGTCAGACAAGGGTGAATTTTGTCCCCTTGTCTGCTCAATCTGCACTCATGTCATATCATACGGAAGGTCAGACTATATTCAGATGGAGTGAAAAGTGGTTGAAGAAGTATCAGTACTTGAAGATGTACCGATGAAACAGTCTTACTGGTAGAAAGCGGCAATGACTGGAAATGATTTCTGGTGAATGTGGAAGAAGAACTTTCCAAAGCAGGATGGAAGCTGAAGATTAAGAAGTAGAGATGGGCATGAAAGAAACTTTTAATTCATTTCATTATTCGTTATTTATTTCATTAGCAAACGAAACAAATAACAAACCAACCCGTCAAAGAAAAACGAAACGAAACGAAATGGAAATTTCCATTTCATTCACTTCAGTTTTCGTTACCCCTCCACTTACCATGTTGCTACCATTCTGGAAAGGCCTCCTGGAACTTCAAAGCTAGCCCTGTAGAGGCACGCCCCCCCTTTAAAAAAAACAAAAACAAACAAGGGCCGACCTAGCTCCTGGGGCTTCATGGTCGGCGCTCTAAAATAAAAAAATAAAAAAAATTAAAACAAGTGCTGACCTGGCCCCAGCGGCTGCGTGGTCAGCACTGAAAAAAACCAAAACAAAACCAAGCACTGACCCAGCCCCAGGGGGTGTATGGTCGGTGCTGGAAAAATTAAACAAACAAGCAAACAAACAAACACCGACCTGGCCCCTGGGGTCATGTGGTCGGTGCTGTAAAATAAATAATAAATAATAAATAAATAAAAAAATAAAACAAGTGTCGACCTGGCCCCAGGGGTGCATGGTCGGTGCTGGAAAAATAAATAAATAATAATATTAAAAAAACAGAGGCACAGGGAAGCTAGCGCCTTTCAGCTGAGAGGCGTTGCCCCAAGCCAGCGCCTCAAAAAGCCCCTGCCACCGCCTCCACTGCCAGGATAACCACCGCCGTCGCCGCTGCTGGTAAGTTGGACTTGAACCAGTTCGGCTTGGTTCGGTTTGTACAAATTTTTGAACTGAACTGAACCCATTGTGGGCCCGAAACAGAATGAATCGAACCATCGGTTTTCTGTTTCATGCCCACCTCTATTAAAAAGACCAAAATCATGACTACATAAATGCCAAACAACTTTAATTTGACAATGTCGAAAGTGATACAGTTAATGATTGTATCAAGTTTTGCTTAGTCACCAATCCAAGTGGAGTCTGTGGGTAAGAAACCAGACAGAGAAAAATGAAGACAGGAGGAAAAAACTTGATTTGTTTGAAATGTGGGAATGGAAGAGCCCTAACCCTGGCCTCCCAGAAAAGATGAGCAAGTAGGTCTGAGATCAAATGAACTCTGAACTATCTCTGAAAGCAAAAATATTGCTGTCATACTTTAAACACATCATGAGAAGGCAAGATTCTCTGGAAAAAGCAAGAGTTGTTCGACTTATGAGCATGCATTCAGAACGGATTAATCTCATAAGTAGAGGTACCACTGTACTAGGAGCAGTACAAGGACTATTTCTCTATTATTATGCCAAATCTCAGTGATGTTGTGGACTTCATTTTAAATTTATTTGTGCGTTTTTATTACTGTAAGCTACCCAGAATAATGCATTGCCCTAATGGGGCAGTATATAAATTTAAGAAATAAAAAACAAATAAATGTGCATTTGCTGCAGAGGTTTTTCCTTGGCCTTTATAAATTGCATCCAATTTCCAAAGGAACCACTTTTCATCCATCTGATGGGGAGACTTCTGTTGCCGCAGGTCTGCCTTCTTCCCAGGTAATCTAACAGACAAAAACTCAAGCACTAAAAACTCCCACCCACCCCTCCCTTTAGTTGATGAAAGCTGGCTTGCATGTAGAGCAGATGAAGCCCCTGGAAGAAGGCCTGATTATCTAAGCATGAGTTAAGACTTATTGTTATATCCCATAAAGTCAGAACCAATTTATCGTGCTCTCAATAGGGCTTTCAAGGTATGTGAGATATTTATGGATGGTTTTACCAGTTCCACCCTGCTAAGGGGTTTCCAGGGCCAAGTGGAAATTTGAACAAGGCCTCCTGAGTCCTAGTCCATCACAGCAACCTGAAGCTTAAGGACAAAAGAAATGTAGTTTGTGATGTCGCGTAATGGCAAGATCGAATCCACTGGCCTGCCATTATGACAGCTGAATTCGCTCTATCTCCTTGTTATGGCATCAACAAAACTGGTCAAGGTGCATGAAACAGTCTCGTTTCCATGGTGTTGTTAACAGTTTTGTCTTAAATTACACGGCCAGAAATTTGTAATGCCAACTGTATGGCTTCAGTGGATGCTTCTGTTAAGATTCTGGGTGGTGTCCAATCACATCCATTAGCCAACAAAAGACATCTGGCAGCTACATAGCTTTCTCTTTGGCCGCTACCGCACTTCCATGAGCAGCCACTTTTAATTTTGCATCGCCTTATCTCCTCCCGCGGTCACATGGTGGCTACAGCGGTTCGGCAGTCCGCACTTCAACAGTTGCTTAGCAATTGGTTTCCCCGTTCACACTTAAAAAACAAAATTATAAATCAGTTCAATTCATCAAAAGAAGTAAATTCATTTTGTTATTAGTTAACATTGACAAACCATAAATCAAAATAAATCACCATGCTTCTTAATTGTTCCCTTTCAGATCAGCCAATTATTTATATTTACTTTTAATACAATAACAAAGTCAAGCTTTTACCCTGACCAGACCAAACACTTTCCCATCAGCAATACAAGTGGGGAATTTTTTTAAAAAATTAAATTTTAAATTCTGTACTGCCAACGCAAGTGCTCTTGTAATTCTGATAGAATAAAAATAATCAATCATGTTTGTTGACATTGCCTCTTCTATCTTGGAATTTGGGAAATGTTTATCAAACCTTATACAAAACTATTCCCTGGGCTCTTGAGCGGTGTATTATACACTTGAATTGTTGTCAGGGCAAAGCACAGGCATGCTGTCAAGGCCAAATACATATCTACAGCAAAACTTTGTGCAGTTGGAATTATGATTCATGAAGGAAAGGCCTCAGTAAAATGTTAGGCAATTTTGGTTATAGTAATAGCATGATTTTAGGTATATGTGTATATGTATGTGCTTTTTTGATATTGTGTATTTTATGTACAGTATATGCACTTTGGATATTGGGCATTGACCGTAATACAGTGGTACCTTGTATAAAGGAATTAATTCATTCCAAATGAAATTATGTTAAGCAAAATTTCCTTTATACAAATTCCCATAGGAATGCATTGAAAATGGAGTGATCCCATTTTATGTTGTACAGATTCTCCCCATAGGCAATTATGTTAAGCAAATTTCCCCTATCTCTGGAATTTTTTATGTTGTACAAATTTTATGTTATACAGTACAAGCTGTTTGTTATACAAGGGTCCACTGTATATGTATCTATCTGGGCCAGAGTATTGTAGAATTTGAATAAGCCCAAAATCTAGAAGATTGTTAACATCCCAATGTACACCTTACTCTGGAATGAGCAGAGGAAGTGTATTTACATTGAAATTCACAAGGTTAGAATTCTGAAAGCATCTCCAATTCCATCCACAGGGATAGTATAAGAAGAGACATTATAGGTCACATCAGAAACCCATCTAGACCAGCATTCTTTTTCCGTGCTACCTAATTAGATACTCCAATGGGAAACCCACAAGCATGAATCAAAAATTACCAAAAATTCATCAATTCATAATTGTTGGGTATCCTTTCTTTTGAATATGAACCAACGAATTAGCAATTTTTGAATGAAATTTGCAATTTGTTTTTTTTTTAATTCATGCCCATCTCTGGTAACAACAAGGAATCAATATGTTCCTGAAGGTTGTGCCTAAATCATGCTGCCTCTCAAACTCCATAATATATTGCCTGAAGACTTGGCTAGCTGCAGGGTGTCCTGTGAATGAGGCGTTCCACAGAGAAGCTGTATCCTTTAAGTTGGATAGATAGAGCTTTCTTCCAAATTGATGGATGGTTATCTTGTAATACATATACCGTCTACAAGCCTATGCCTCTTGGGAGGATTAGTTCCAGCCAGAAATTGGGGGGGGGGAAGCTAGCCAAACCCTAGCTCCGACTTTAGGTACCCCAGGAACTCAGTGGATTGCTGTGGAATAACTTTCAGAAATCTTGATTGCACTTGATTCCAAAGAGGTGAAAGAGGACCCAGCTCTATGCCTTAAATGAGTTAGCTAAGAAATTTGACCCAAAACAATCTTAAAGCAGCTTTCCCCAGTATAAAAATAATTCAACACTGGGAGGTGGATCTCTGTGCCACTTGGGCAATGTATTGCATGTGCCTCATGGGAGCCATGAGCGGCCTAGATGCCCTAAGCATATCCAATCTCGCCTGATTTCAGAAGCTATGCAGGATCGGCCCTGGTTAGTACTTGGATGGGAGACCACCAAGGAATACCAGGTGCTGTAGGCGCCTGGAGTAGGAACTGGCAAACCACTCCAGTATTCCTGCCAAGAAAACTCCATGGATAGGGAGTCATGAAGAGTTGGTCACAACTGTGACAACACAACACACACACATACACACACGGGAGCCAGTAGACTGAAAAACAACACCAAGGTTCTTAAAGGCCCTTGTTTGCTCAATCTTGACCATTCATAGCACTCGGGTCATTTTGCAAACACTATAACTTTGTTGTTGTTGTTGTTGTTTTGTAATTTATTTGAAGGCTATACTGTGCTGATTGGCCCAGAAGATGTCTTCATAAATGTTATCCCTGTATTTTAGGATAAAACACATTAGGGACACATCCAAAATACATTTATAAATGCATTTTTGTCAAAGCTACGCTCATAAAGATGTCTTATTTTTCCACCCAAACAGGTTTACATTGCCCACTTAAATTTATATTTACTGTACGGGTTTTTATATAGAATGTTTTCAACCTTTGGAATAAACATAGGGGGTGAAGTTGACACAGACATAGATTGGACTGATCCATTCCTGGGTGGAACAAAAAGTGTCGGTGAGGGATATTGTTCAAGGAATTGTTAAATAGTAGTTGGTTCCCCCCCCCCCCCCGACTTATATGCCATCCAACAGTGCTAGAGCACTCTCTGGATATTTTAAAAATATACAACACTTTACATCATTTTCTAAAAAGACCGTCTGACAAATATAGCACCCATTTCACAATTACCAAATACAGTATATTTTAAAACCAGTAGAGTGGTTTCTTCCGTGCTTTGAAATTAGAATGCTCTCTGTACAGATGTAGACCTAAGAGTACACACACACACACACACACACACACACACAAATGTACAGATTTTGGCCTGCCTTAATAGACTGTAAACAGAGCTGGGATTACAGTTAACTGAAATCTTGGTGGGAAAACAAAATGATAGATTTCAGTTAAGGAATCAGTGAGGAATTGTTTGGGAAAGCATTGGGTTCAGCCAACGTAGGGAATGAATCTTGTGAAAAGCTACACTCGTCCATCATGGAGAGGTCTATTTGTAGAAGTGGTGCTTCTAAATATTTTCAGTGGTTTGGGAATCTTTCTCAATGGAAACTGTTTACCCAAACTTTAAAAAATTATATTTAAAAGCCAGAAGAGCCAACTGCTTGTCTAGCTACAGCTTTCCTGCCTTCTCAGTGTTGCTCTCCGGAGGTGGGGTGGGGGAGTGAAATGAAACAGTAGATTTGTCACTCAAGAGGCTGAATAGAATTGTTGACAATTTCCTCCCCCTGCCAAAAATGCACCGTTGTGCCCAAGTCTCTTACTAGAAAGTCCTCACCCCAATGTGCTTGGCACCTGTGTTTTCCAACTTAAGCTACAGCATGGGGAGCAGATGGTACCTTCACTCTCATTGATAGCAAGGCCCACCTTACCATGAAGCAGAGTGAGGTGGTGGTCTAAAGCATCAGGGGGCAGAAAACACTTCATCCCCCCCCCTACAGCTGTCTGTTCAAGGGGGGTTCTGTTAATCTGAAGAGCAGCCATTATGAGTAGTTGGCTTAAACTGGTGGTTGCTGAAATCAGTGCTTCTCATTGCATTACTTTTCATTTAATAATAATAATAATAATAATAATAATAATAATAATAATAATAATAATAATAATAATAATAATTAATGTGGTACCAGTGGTAATCGGCAATCTGGGTTGAGTGCCTAAAGAGCTAAGGAAGTATTTAGAAGAAATTGGAGTTGACAAAGTCACCATCAGAAAGCTGCCTTACTGGGATCTGCTCGCATAATTCGCCGATACATCACATAGTCCTAAATGCTTGGGAAGTGTTCGATTAGTGATTGGTAATACAAAATCCAACGTAGTCTGCTGTGTGATGATGATGATGATGATGATGATGATGATGATGATGATGATGATG
>JAHTLZ010000275.1:10056333-10072758 GCA_023846285.1 Phrynocephalus versicolor | reverse complement strand
TGATGATGATGATGATGATGATGATGATGATGATGATGATGATGATGATGATGATGATGATGATGATGATGATGATGGCATGGCATTATATAACAACAACAACAATAATAAACCCTCCATAGGCACGTGACCTTGTCATGGTGGTGGGGCTTGCGTGCTTTGAGGACACAGTGGGCTAAGCTATACAGGTTCAGCCATAATAGACAGGCCACTGTTGAGAAGTCAGACAAAGGGTGTCTCCCAAGCAAAATGGTCTGAAGAATCCCAAACTGGATCGGTCGATGCCCGGGTCAACAAGGACCGAGTTAAATAGTGAAGTCCCTGGCTGTCTGGCAACAAATCGGCTGCAGGGCTCAGGGCAACCGGCTGAGCAACCAGGGACGGCCCCTGCAATGCTACTGGTACTGGAAGCAAACCAACATCAAACTGAAGTTCTTAATAATGAAAATCCTATACAGGCAGGGCAGAAATAATGTCAGAAATACAGACATTATGACTTGTTATTACAAGTCAAGTCTGAATAGACGAGGATATCTGAAAATAATGCACAACAACTGGAAGGAATTGCACCCAGAATTAGACCTAATAGAACAGAGGCTAGCTGATCAGCAACAATTCATCACCTGAACTAATGTTTTCACACAACTTCAGTTAAATGAAATACAAAGCAATATACAAGCTGCAGAAATTCAAGACATTCAAGACATTCAAAAAATCCAAAATATCAGTGTACCTCAGGTAGTGTTAGCAGTAGAGGAAGTATCAATGCATGTAGATTTACCAAATAATGATCAAGTACAAGCCTTTCTTCTGCCCTCATCACAATCTGATAAAAGACAGCTGACTGAAGACCAAGAAAAGCTTAAAGAAAGAATAATGAATCACATGACCTGTAAGACTACCATCAATTAAATTCATGCCTAAGAAATTACTAGCCAACATAAATGCTGCAATAGAGAATACTGAAAGCAGAACTTTGCAGAAACCAACCAGTTAATGTATAGTGCTGCTTTGATAGCAACAGAAGACCTAATGCCAGAAAGAATAAGGAAGAAAGGTAGAATGCCAGCAGTACCAGCATGGAAGATAAGGCTCCAAAATAAAATCGGCACATTACGATCAGATGCCAGAACATTGAAAAAAAATGAAAGAAAAGAACCTGAATAACAACAAGACTAAAGGCCACTTGATCAAGAGATACCATCTGGACAAAAGGAATATCAAAGAAGCTCTGGAAATTGTCAAACAGCAAATAATAGCAGTCTCAAAGAAGATTCAAAGATATGAAGATAGAATAAAGTAATTCAAACAAAATAGGCTTTTTCAGAGTAACCAGAAGAGGTTCTACCAGTGAATTTCTATCAAGACTGCAGACCAGACAACAGATAGCAGAAATGCTACGCTTCTGGTGGGATATCTGAAATAATCCCAAGAATTATAATAAGCAAGCAGGTTGGTTAGAGACAGTCAAATTGAGCACAGATGCTGCTAGCTTAAATGGAATGGATATTACATTTCAAATGGTTAAAGCAGGAACTAAGAAAATTAAGAATTGGGACTACCCCTGGAAAATTGCATGGATTTTGCCTGGAACATCTAACCAGTATTCATTCAAGACTCGCTGAACGATTTGACCAAACAATCCAGCAAGGTGAAATAGATCAATGGTTAACAACAGGAAGAACATACTTAATTATGAAAGATCCGAGCAAAGGGCCTATAACAAGCAACTATCATCCAATTATGTGCTTGCCAGCAATGTTCAAACTCCTTACAGGAATAATTGTCAATACTATCCAGAGCCACTTGATACAAAACAACATATACCCCTTTGAACAAAAGGGATATTGTAAGAATAGCCGTGGCACCAAAGATTAGCTACTTATTGACAAGATGATAATTGAAAACTGTAAGAGAGACAGAACCAACTTGAATGTTGCATGAATTGGCTATAAGAAATCATTTGACCCTTTGCCGCATGATTGGATACTAAAAAGTTTGGAATTAGCAGGAATTATTGGAAGTATCCAAGAGTTTATCAAGGCGGCAATGAAAAAGTGGAATACCAAGCTAACCATTGATGGTGAACAAATTGGCTGTGTCAATCTCAGGAGAGAAATATTACAAGGTGATTCACTATCAGCCCTGCTGTTTGTAATTGCTCTAATTCCACTCACAAAAATATTGAATAAGACAAATATGGGCTATTAAATATCAAAAACATCAAGCCGAATAAAACATTTGCTGTATACGTATCAATAATTTGAAGCTGTATGGGAAATCACAACAAAAAACTGAGTCAATACTCAATACAATGCAAATTTTCAGCAATGATATTGCAATGGAATTCAGATTAGATAAGTGTGTAACCCTTAGAGGAAAGATAGTAAAGACTGAAGGAATTGATATGCCTAATAAGTTCATAAAATCATTGAATGAAGAAGAATCATATAAGTATCTTGGAGTATTACAAGTAGATAACATCAAGCATATAGAAGTAAAGAATAAGGTTAGCTGAGAATACATCAGAAGAGTTAAAAAGATACTAAAATCAAAATTAAATGGCAAGAATACCATCCAAGCTATAAACACATGGGCTATTCCAGTCATGCAATACACAGCAGGTATTATAAAGATGATGATGATGATGATGATGATGATGATGATGATGATGATGATGATGATGATGATGATGATGATGATGATGATAATAATAATAATAATAATAATAATAATAAATAATTTACTGTCCTTAGATCAGTCTCACATGACTATAAAACCTTATAATTTCCATATTTCAAGCATTTCATCACATTAAAATGTGTTAGCAAGCATACATTTTATTATTATTATTACTGAATTTTATGTTTGTTATTTGTTTTGTTTTTTAATTGACATGAATATGATTGTTGTAAACCACCTAGAATTCCGCTATGGAAGGCAGGCAGTATAGAAAAACATAAATACATAAGAAATAAATAAATATGGGTCTGCTGTCTGGTTGGCTTCCATAGTCAAAGTATCATCACACAGAGCCTAGCTACTTGACAGGTGATCTTCATGTCTGCATTGGAAAGGAGCAACTCCAGTCTGGTTCCCTCTGAGTGTCCAGAAGTTCTTTTCTTTAAGGATAATTGGTTAAATCCAGTCAATTTGATAGATCCTCAGTGCTTTCCCCCCCTCTAATCTGTCCACACAGACATACAAGTACAGGTGCTGGGGTGGTACTTGTGCCCATGATCCTTCCTGATGATGGCTCATGCTTGGAAGAGACAGGAAATGTTGCATCCTAGAATGTCACTGACTGAGATTATCTGGGAGCTGTGATCCAAAAGAGTACCTTTTCCAATTCTAACTATTTGCTCTTAGCTTTATGTGATTTTCACACTGCTGCTTCACTTATTCTGCTTCTCAAGAGGTAATGTGTCTGTGGAGAATCTCAGCCATCCAGGTGAGGTTATCTGGGAGATCAGCTGAGTCATGGCCACAGGACTTCTTTTCTGGTGGGATCAAAACATTTCTCTACTCATCCAAGAAGCTTCATCAGTTGAAGAAAAAGTTGGTGGAACACTTCCAATTTATAGGTCACCTTGGTTTCTTCCCACCCATGGTTTCATTTCACATACCCCAGGGCATTGCCCATCTAATCAGCCTGTTCAGCCCATTCTTCACCTAACGAGCTTGTTTGGGCCAATGAGATGGAATGGACCCCTGTAGTCTTTGTATTATATGAATTGTCTCCCAGAAGGGCCTACGTTTTATTTTTAGAACATAGGGAAGAGCACATACCCTACTCTTCTTCTAATGCACTTTGAATTTTCAGTGGCAATCTCTCTTAGTGTTTGGAAATACAAGTGGGCTGTGAAATGAACGGAAAGGTGGCAAGTAAGAGGAATATCCTGGCCAACAGCAAAGGGAGGGGACAATGGGATTTCTGTTTCTGCCTTTAAAGGAACACCTGCAAATTTAATGAATCTCTTGTTTCTCCCTGTCCCCCTCCGATTTCTTTCAAAATCCAGGAATGTGAAACGTGCAAATCCGCCTGGTGAAAAGTTCACAAGGGAGGGTGTTGTTGGCAGCTGTAGGGAATGTTAATGCATTCTTCCTTCTCTCGCGGGGAAGGAAGGAGGAGGTCTGCCAAGCCTATGATGGATCCTTTAGATCTCTTCACACAGCCAACTTTCCCCAATTTAAGCCCACCCGCCCTTGAGACCTCACGTCAAAGTCAACCTATTTCTGCATGGAAAGGACTGGACAGGTCTCCCTCTGAGCCTGTCACCACCTCTCTTCCATTTGCTCCGTGGGGATGCAAATGAATGACATGAAACACTTTCCTCACCCCATGGGTTTGGCCAACTGACTTTTTCAGTGTCGTTCCTCTCCTCCAGAACTTGGGAAAGTTACTTTCTTTCTCATGATACCTCTCAGAGTTTCCCATACAGCATGGGCACTGGGCATGTTGGCTGTACAATTCTGAGGCTTATCTCTCGAAAGAGTAACTTTTGCCAACTCCAATTCCTTTTCCATACAAGATGAACTCGAAGCCATGATTGGAGCTCAAGTTCTTAAATCAGTAAGAGTGACTTTGGAAGAGTTCTAAAATGTTTCAGTTTACATTTCCACCTCATGGCTTTAGTTCTTAAAGTGGTTCTGATCTTGTACGGAGTTCCCTGTCAGACAAATGGTAGAGCATATCGGAACACGGAAAACCTTGTGGATGAACCTGTTTGACTGCTCCATTCCACAGGTTATGTACTTTCGGTGTTTCCAGTGCAACATGCATTGTGATGGTCCAAGGAATGTAGGCTGAGTGGAGATGGGCACAAAACAAATCACAAAGCAAAACAGCAGCAGCAGCAGCAGCAGCAACAACAACAAGCCACGAACCAAGCCATTTCATGGTTCATTTCATGGCACTTTGGAAAATGCACCTTCCCAGAAAGAATAAAAAACGCCGAACTATTATTGACACCAGTGATCTGTACTAGGCTTTGTGGTTCACACAATTTGGGACGCCCAGAGCAGTAGGAAACACTTGTCAAGAATATTCTTGTGAGTGAGTTTTTCAACTTGCAATTAGAGATATAGAGTCCAGCTGTGGACTGAAGCAAGCTCGGTAAAGTGGCCTTGACAAGAAGGCAAGTGTCCAAGGACAGTGGAGTGTAGCTCAGAAGCATGGATGAGAGAAGCACTATGACACGTGATGTGAAAGTAATGAATTGATTGGAAAGAGATATTATATATACAGTGGTACCTTGTATAAAGGAATTAATTCATTCCAAATGAAATTATGTTAAGCAAAATTTCCTTTATACAAATTTCCCATAGGAATGCATTGAAAAGGGAGTAATCCCATTTTTATGTTGTACGGATTTTCCCCATAGGCGATTATGTTAAGCAAATTTCCCCTATCTCCGGAATTTTTTATGTTGTACAAATTTTATGTTATACAAGCTGTTTGTTATACAAGGGTCCACTGTACCTTATGTATTGCAATATGTTCTTGCTGTTTAGCCAGGGCTATTTAGCCAGTAAGCCTGATGTGATGTCTGCGACCAGGAAGAGTAGCTGGATTGTTTATGCCAGGCATGTCCAAACTTCGACCCTCCTGATGTTTTGGACCACAACTCCCAGAATTCCAAGCCTGTATTTCCAATGACAAAGGAGTGTGGGAGTTGTGGGCCAAAACATCTGCATGGCCGAAGTTTGGACATGCCTGGTTTATGCTACTAGATGTAAGTCTGGAAACCAAATGGAACCTGTATATATTTTGTAAATAGACTGCAATAGAAAACCAGCAACAGAGTCTGTCATATTTTTGCCTCTAATCCTTGACATTGCTGCAGCACTGCTAATTGAGGTTAGCTCCTCATACATTCCTTGACAACACTGTCCCTCCCCAAAAGTTAGAGATGCCAAACTTGCAGCAATTGTTCAGCCAACTCTGCTCCCCACCCCAAGGTCAGGCAAAGATTGGATTTGGGATGTCTGTGCTATAGCTCCCGAATGTAGGACACACTCCCCCCAAAAGTGTTTTTTATGTATTTATTTTATTTTATTTTATTTTATTTTATTTGATTTGAGTATTTTTACCCCACCTTTCTCCTGGGGAAAAGGACCCAAGGTGGCTTACAGAATGAGGGATACAGTCCAGTACGATTAAGACATGTTCAAGAATTGAGAACAAAGAATTGAGGGACATCTTACAATATTAATAGACAACATTAAAGCTACAAGAGAAAGCAAGCAATTAAAGGGGAGTAAAGTTCCATGTAAAGTTATTATGAGCGATGGAAACTAACATTGAAAACATAGTGTCAATGTAAACCCATAAGGTTATAAGTAGTTATAAACACAAAGTCTATGTGATCCTGTAGATTCATATAAAAAGACACATAATAGGTAGACCATCATTCTGGGAAAGCTTGCCTGAAGAGAATGCTCTTTGCCTGTTTCCGGAAAGACAGCAGAGATGAGGCAGTCCTGATCTCTAGTGGGAAGGAGTTCCAGAGTCTGGGCACAGCAGCTGAGAAGGCCCTTTCATGAGTTCCCATGAGACATACTTGTGAGGGTGGCAGGACGGAGAGAAGGGACTCTCCTGATGTCCTTTACACCCGAGTCGGTTCATGCTGAGGGATTCAATCTTTGAGGTAGCTAGGACCCAGGCTGTATAGTGCTTTGTAGGTCAGGTCAGCACCTTGAATTGCACCCAATAGCTGATGGGCAGTCAATGGAGCTGCTTGAATAGGGGCGTAATGTGATCTCTGTACCCTGCCCCAGTCAGCAGTCTGGCTGCTGCATTTTGGACCCGTTGAAGTTTCCTGAGGCTTTTCATCAGTAGCCCCACATAGAGCGCATTACAGTAGTCTAGCCAGGACGTCACTAGGGCATGTATCACCGTGGCCAGAGCTGGCTGCTTCATTCTATCATTGCCAACCTTTGGAGGCCTTCCTTTTGCTTGTAGATCTAGTTTCTTTGTACTCATTTTAACAGCTGGCCAGGGGCGATAGAAAATCTAGTATAACAACAATTCAGATTCTGGTGTGCATTTTTAAAAAAATATTCATACTTTTTGTATGTAATATACGATTTTGGCCTCCAAAACAATTTCCCCTGACATAATGCATTTTGTTATTCTGCTTTCTTAATTTAAGTTCTTTTATGTGTATTGCTCCGTAATATAAACTTCTAATGTGTGTTTTTAGATTTCCAGACCATAGCACAAAATTTAGAGAAGACTGAATTTCAGAGGATGACGAATGGCAGTTCACGTATTGCTTACAAAGTGTGACATTAGATAGGTTTTGCATTATATTTAATGACTGGGGGAGGGACACACAGCCTGGCATTTTATGATCAGAATTATGTTGGCTATAGCTTCAAAACCCCAAGAAATTGGAAACAAAGATTAATAATTTAAGAGACACGCTGTGTGCAAGGGACATTTGGTACTATGGAGAGTGAGCTACTGTTTCCACCTTGAAGCATATTTGTTTCTGGTTCTATACAAGCATTTAAAAACATACACATAGGTTTTCCACGTATTGTTGTATGTAATAGTCAAATACATTTTTTTAAAGGTGCACATTTATGGCAAAGTGGGTGTGGGCTTGGTCTGCATGGCTGGGGGCAGGGAAACCACAGAGGTGCTTCCCCCGTCTGGAATCCTTATATTATTTAGTATTTTAATGCAGTCAGAAACCTGCATGGTGTTGCAACAGTACACGCTTGGTGTGCTCTGCTCTCTGGGAAACTTCTTGTGGATACATTTGGCCCCGAAGATCGTTGGCTGAAGCCTCCAACATGTCGTTCTACTACTGCCAAACCATCCCTAAACTGCTCTGGACTGCAGTATAAATCTATTTGTAGTAAACCCTTTTATCTTTTATGTACTCCTGTTGTTAGAAACAAGGGATCAGCTGATTCCTTTCTGTTAACCTGTTGAATCTCTTTGAGGAGAAAGGCTGGACTAGTCTCCCTTCTTCTTCTTCTTCTTCTTCTTCTTCTTCTTCTTCTTCTTCACAAAGCATAGAGGACTCTCTCTTCCTCTTCCTCTGGGCATGTGAGTGCATGCATTTAGGCAGATTTTGTGGCAGTGGGGCATTCAGTCTCCTCTGACTTTTAATGTGGATCTGAAGGTGTTGAACTCACCTTGAAGAGTTCCTATGAAGTTTAGACTGAAACCTGGATTGGATTAACCATCCGACCAACACGCGAGACAGAAGAGTTCTTATGAGATTTGGACTGAAGCCTGGAGAGGATTTATCATCCCACCAACATGTGAGACAGAAGAGTTCTTATGAAGTTTGGACTGAAACCTGGATTCATCATCCTACCAATGCTTGAGACAGAAGAGTTATGAAGTTTGGACTGAAACCTGGAGTGGATTTATCACTCCACCAACACTTGAAGCACTAGCCTCTGCTGCTGACTGCCATATTCACCGCTTAGGCTATCCCTATGCCTTCCTCACTATGCTTCCTTCCTCCTTCTTTCTGTACCACGTCTCTGTAGTGCAGACAGCTCCATGCATCATGGATGGGTGTTGGGAAAGGTTTAATAGGTGGAACTTTCATGCACCCTAGGCCATTGTCCACCTAATGAGCCTATTCAGGCCACTGTCCACCTGTGAACCTATTTGGGCCATTGTCCATCTAACAAACCTATTCAGGCCATTGTCCAACTTATGAGCCTATTCAGACCAGGGTGATATGAAATCAAGGTGAACTATAAATTGGAGGACTCACAATGAGCTTCCCTCAGACTGATGAAGCTCTTTGGATGAGTAGTGAAATGTTTCGATCTCTCAAGAAAAGAAGTCCAGTTGCCATCACTCAACTTCCAGATAAACTCCTGGATGACTGAGAATCTTCACAGACATATCTTCCAGCTCTAAACTTCTATAGTTATTCTAAGATTCTTGTTGCTCTAAGAATTAGAGTTTCACGGAGCAAGAGTTTTGAGGCTTTCCTGGCTGAGAAGAGCTGAATATAAGATGCTCCTTTGGCATGGAGTACTGTGTATGCGTGGGGAGACCTTTTTAATTGGAGGGCAGGTTGGAAAATGATTCACAGCCTCCTGTATTTTGCTGCCTGAGGCAGACATTTCATTCTGCCTAATGGCAGGGCTGACCCTGGCAATGCTGTAGACCCTTGAATGTGTTGAACATCTGAATGGGCATTGCACAAACTCGTGCTTTCATTTTATTCAGCCTATTATAAAATGTATTTTGTGTCTGATGAAATACATTTAATTGAGTATTTGGAGCCAAACAAATGCCAGTTTCCATGGGGCCCTTTTTGGCCTGGCCTCAAATTTCCCAAAATTCCTCTTGAGATTTTTCTTGGGAATCTGTTTATTTTTGTTAGTGAAGCTGACTATCAAATGTTACTGAAATTAATATAAAAGCGAGAGAAACATTGCCTTATACGTCCAATATTAACAAAAAAAGAAGGGTGGGTGGTAGGGGAAGAAAAGCATAATAAACTAAGAAAGGAAGAAGGAGTTTTGGAATGACCTCTCTTGACCTTTACCATCAAGACAAGGGGAATGAGCTTCTTAATGTCCAAGTTTTGTTAAATTTAATCCATGCAATGTCTGCTGTATTGTCTCTTGGGGACTGGAGGGCTGGCTTACATGTTATGTTCTCACATTTAAAATGTTCCCTCAGCTTCACTCTGGGCTGTGGGGAATATTCACTCTGCCAGCTCTGCTGCCTTTCGAACTTAATGAAGGGGCCAAAGTTCACCAGTTTCATTAATTTATTCAGGAAGAAGGTAAAGTAAAAGTAAACCATGTATTTGTTTTCATTAAATGACTCCACTGCCCTCAATTGGTTTTCTCTCCCCACCCCCACTCCACCCCCAGCCCTCTCTTTTGTGCTACTAGCAGCAAGAGCGCAAGAGGGATTTAGGTGGTTATGTTAAAGAAAGCTATTTCACAAAAAACGGTGACGTGCCACATTCCAAGTCTGCAAAGACTCAGATTAACTAGCCAGAGGATCGAAAATTGGGAGGGCAAAAAGTTACACTGCCATTGCTGATGGATTGCTTCATCTTTTCAGATACTCAAAGAAAGAACTTTTCAGATGTTTTTTATTTATTTAAAATATTTCCATACTGCCTTTCTCCTCAAAAGGACCCAAGATGGGCTATATCTTAATATTATTTTTATTTTTATTTTATTGTGTTACTATTTTATGGTTTTATTGTATGAATGGTTTGAAATTGTTAATTGTTGTAAACTGCCCAGAGTGACCTTGCTGCCAGATGGGCGTTATAAAAATCCAATATAAATAAATAAATAAATAAATAAATAAATAAATAAATAAATCATAACAAAGCTTTTAAAAGCTAAATACAGAAAGTATACAAATATTAAGAAAAGAATTAAACAATTATTATATTAAAATAATAATGAAGACTAATATAAAAGCACATTTAAAACATCTGGAAGTTGAGTCATGACAACTGGACTTTTTTTCCTTGAGACACTGAAACATATTGCTGCTCATCCAAACAGCTTCATCAGTCTGAAGACAGCTTGTTGCGAGTCCTCCATTTATAAACCCCCTTCCATTTATAAAATGGAGGACTCGCAACTAGCTTTCTTCGGACTGACAAAGCTGTTTGAATGAGCAGCGAAATGTTTTAATCTCTCAAGAAAAAGAAGTCCAGTTGCCATTACTCAACTTCCAGATAAACTCACCAGGATGACTGAGAATCTTCACAGACATTTAAAACAACAGAGCAGGACAGTCCTTTTAGAACCCCCCTCTAGAAAGTGTTAACACTGTATGAAAGTGTGAACAGGTTCATGGAGCTGAGTCCAACCTCATGCACAATGTGGGAATCCAAATCTAAGTACATCTGACAGCTGGCATTCTCTTAAATGCCTCTAGTGTTGGAGTGCTCCCCACCCCAGTTCCAAATCCTTAATACTGGGGAAACAGAGGTAAGAGAATGGTGACATCAGCACTGAGACAATACAGTTGCCTCACATCATTTCTGGCAATGACAGAAATAACTATGTACTGTACCTGGATACTACTTTTTCAACTATAATGTGCCTTTTCTTTGTTCAGGGCCAACTGGTAATTGGAGGGCTTGGAAATGATTTCTTTCCCTTCAATTAATTCCTTTCCCCAGGATCATGGCCCTAAGGGATCTGGGAAGAGTATAATTACATAAATAATATTGATTATGAAGTATAACTATAGTAGCCCATGGTGCCACCTTTTCGCGTCCTGCCCCCCCCAAAAAAAGTCTGTCATTTGAACAGCATCTTTTAATGTCATCTAGGCAAAGAATTTAGCAGGTGATGGCCCTCCAATAGCTTATGATGAAGCTTTTAGAAAAAGATCATCTTATCGGGAATGGGCGATATGGTACTTCCTCAATAATCACTTGCCGTTGGTGGAAGTTGGCTTGAGTAGTAAATCAAAAGGGGAAAGCAGCAAGGCACTATAGCGGAAAGATAATATAATGTCAATGTTACACAGCCAGGAGGGAGCAGGGGAAAAGTCAGGCTCCTCCCCCCAGCTCCAACGTTGGGCCCAGGTGAGTCTGAGTCTATCCTTCTGGAGAAAGAGGGGTTTCTCATGCTGCTAAAAAGTAGTAAGACTCCTAGTCAGAGCACAAGACAGATTGTTTTCTTCTACATGTCTACATCCTGATATGTGTGTGTGTGTGTGTGTGTGTGTGTGTGTGTTGCATCGTTGCAGTCGTGACCGACTCTTCATGACCCCATGTCCATGGAGTTTTCTTGGCAGGAATACTGGAGTGGCTTGCTAGTTCCTACACCAGGCGCCTACAGCACCTGGTATTCCCTGGTGGTCTCCCATCCAAGTAGCCGACCCTGCTTAGCTTCCGAAATCAGGCAAGATCAGAAGTGCTCAGCTACATCCTGATATACTGTAAAGTGTAAAGAAAAACACAGTAGCTGTCTAACCAATTAGAGAGTGTTCCTTCATTCTGCCATGATTCCGCTCCCACTTTCCATTCATTTTTACATACCAGGTTTTGAGGGTGTGTGTGTGTGCATGTGCATGTGTGTGTTTGTGTGCATGCACTTGTCTATTTTGATTCCACTTTCATAAAGATGCAGAATAATGCATAAATTTCAGAAGACCTTTTTTGGGGGGGGGCACAATGGATGACAGTGTGGTTAAGAGAGCTATCTGGTTCCACAAGCTACCCTTCCATGATAAGATTACTTCCAGCCTTGGGAGGATAGCTATAACCAATTACTTTTTTTTAAAGCAAGCTTTCAATCTCTGGGTAATGGCAGGGAGGTGTCCCTCTCTCTTCCCGGCAGCCCTGTGATTTATACCATCTGCCCTGCCTCATCACCTACCACTGTTATGACTGTATCTTGTGGCTTTTGCTTCACGATGAAGCAGTTTTACTTCATTGTGATTCATCTGTCTTGTCATCCTTTCTCCCTCAAAGAGAAATCTACAGCTTCCTAGCATATTCTGCTCACACACTAAAAAAAACACACTGTTGGCCCATTTGTCATTGGCTGAGTTTTTCTTTTGCAATTCTGTGCCAACTAGTTTAGGAGAGATTTGGCTTCATCTTGGCTGACAGTCGCAAGCCAGGGAAATGGATTTCTTCAAACTTCACTGTGGGTCATTTTATTGTTTTTGCATTGTTTGCATAAACAGATTTTGTTTTGTTATCACTCGATGGGATTCTTTCTGCTTTCCTGCCACTGGAAAGAGATGAGACATATAAGCCTCAAGCTGCATCCAAAACCAACAAAACCGTTTCAGATAGCGATGGGAAAATCCAGCGTATTTGTCTCACAAGGTTCTGATTTAGTTTAAAATGTGAAACTTTTTCATCTCCTCAGCTACTTGGCCTGGAATACGTGTCAAAGATTCCAAGGAAATGAGTTATATCAGTGTGACTCGATAGCTCTCCTGCAAGCACTGTGTCAGAGGATAATATCATTTTGCTTATTTTAATGTACATCTTCCAGGAAGGTGTTAGCTCTTATAAGCAGTGCATGTCCCTTTCCCAGTTGGGAAACATTTCTTTTTGTCCTGCCTTAAACACTTTGAAATGATTTCACAGCAACAATGGGTCACACTGGCCTGACCTATGATTTGGAATTACTGTATACGCTCAAGTATAAGTCGACCTGAGTATAAGTCGATTCCCCTAATTTAACCCCCCCAAACTGGGGAAACTTATTGATTCGAGTATAAGTCTAGGGTAGGAAATGCAGCAGGGCCTGGCAGCTCTTCCTTTGTGAGCTGGGGGAAGCGGTGTGTGATGTTTAAAATGACTTTTAGACACCGACCCAAGCACTTGTTTCTGTATTGGGGTTCGATTGTTGGGTAGTCACCTTAGTGATGTGCTGTACACTGCCCAGAGTTCCCTATGGGAAAATTGGGTGGTTAAAAGTACAAATAAATAAATAAATAAATAAATAAATAAAAGAATGGTGCCTCTCTTTCCCAATATACAGAAAGGTTCAAGTAATCAGGTAGTTACATGTTTCTACGTCAAATGCAATGGGGCAGCAACTTCTCTGGCACCTGGAAAGAGCATACAAATTTAAGGGACACTGTGTCTCTTGGTCTACTTTACTTTATTTACAATTTATATACTGCCAGATTGTATAAACAACAGAATGAATAGTTCTGTTCTCCATCACATCTTGTACCTGGGTCCTGCTTCCCAGCACCTGTTGCCTGAACTGTTAGGACTTTTTAGTAATTTGTACACAGAGTATAATGGCCCAGTACTGAACTTATGACTGTTGAGGAGGATTAATCAGTTTGCACTAAAGATGCGTACCTTATGAAAGACAATACACTGTTTCATTGTTTCATAAGCTTTCAAAACGTTATGAAACAAAACAAAATGGGAAAGTGTTTCCTTACGAAATGAAACAAAACACTTCTTTTCCCTTTGAAAATGAAATGTTTTGTTACTCTGTAAAATAGTTCCCTTGTAAAAAGCTACCCACCAAATTTGGTGCCAATAGGCCCCGGGGGAGCCATTTTATAGAGTAACAAATTGTTTTGTTATTGTTTCATGAATTTTTTAAAATAAAAAATTGTTTAAAAACAAAACGAAACAAACTACTAGTAGAAATGAAACAAAAGTAAAGTGGATAGAGGGACACTCTTCTCCCTCTCACAAAATATCAGAACTAGGGGACATCCACTCAAATTGAGTTTTGGGAGAGTGAGAACAGAAAAAAGAAAATATTTTTTTACTCAGTGTGTTATTTGTGGAACTCCCTGCCACAGGAGGTGGAGATGTGTAATCTCCAGGCTTAAAACCAGGGTAGTTCAAGGGCCAAAGTAAGGGAGTGGTGTCAGGAGACAGAGATCTAGTCTCGTGTGCTCCCAGACACATTTGGTGGGGCCACTGTGAGATACAGGAAGCTGGACTAGATGGTCTTTTGGCCTGATCCAGCATGGCTCTTCTTAGGTTCTTATGCCACCACATGCTCAAAAACCTTGCCCAAAAATAGAATATTAGATTCCATGCAGTACTATGGGATTCAAAGAGTTTTCAAAAGTTATTTCTATTGTCTGTTTTAGGCATTGTGGTATCTTGCCTTGCTCCAAGGAGGGATCTCTTCTAACCTATTCAGCCAGTCTCCCTGTGGCTGCGTTCATAACTCAGGGAGGGGAAGTGTCCAGCACACATGTGGTGGCTTTCACCTCTCCAAAGATCCCATCTACAGTACATCCTTAGACAACACAAACTGAAGCATATCCATTCTTACAGGACATTACAGGAACAGACTGTGTGTGATTTATGACATCTAAGCCAGGATGGATCTAAGTGACTTCTTCTGCCAAGTGGCATACAAGATTATCACAGCAGGCTGTCTGGAGGCACAGAGTTTGATTTTTGTATGTGAGATAGTTTTAAGTCTTTTCATAGATCTCTATTCATTCTCAGCTAATGCCAGGACTCACTGGCTCAGCTGAAGACATTTGAGCATATGTTAAATTTGTACCACTCAAGATGGGCGCGAAATGAATCACAAAGAAAAAACTCCCGGGCACTGTTCTGAAAATTTATTTACAGAATTTTTTAGCTGTTCCATTACCAAAACAATAAATCATCATGTAAAAACCATAAAAAACAAACAAACAGTAAGAACAATCAATATACAAATAACAAAAACCTGCTACTCATGTGCCCAGCTAAAAGAGCATAAACTAATTAAAATACTGGCTAAACAGGAAGGTCTTTGCCTGGTGACGAAAGGCCAAAAGCGTAGGTGCCAAGCGGATCTCTGTTGGGAGGGCATTCCAGAGTTGGGGGGGGGGGAACAGCCAAGAAGGCCCTGTTTTGACATGCCACCCCCTCCCTTCTTTAAGGGATAGCAGATTCAGCAGGGCCTCCTGGTATGATCTTAGTGTAAGGGCAGGCTTGTACAGAAAATATAGTTGTGTGGTATTTTAAAACTGTTGATTATTGCATAGTAGTAATTGTTGGGAGCCACCTTGGGTCCCCTAAGGAGAGAAAGGCAACCTAGTTGCATGATCTGCAGTTTGTTTCCATGCCTGCAGAGAAGCACAATGATTCCATGAGATGCCAGCTGGTGGGTACCCTGGGATCTTACCACCTTACTTACTTTTGAGGAAACACAGATGCAATTGCTTTGAGAATTTCCATTTTATTTTACTTTATTGTTCCAAGATACTTCAGTGTGTATCCCCCCCCACCCCGGTCCACTTCTGTTTCAGAATTTGTATCACTGAGATATTTTTGTGAGAAATTGAAATATATGTATAATTAAGCCCCCTTATGTGTCTAAAATATTGTTTTATTTCAAAGCCACATTCCTGGCTCCAGATTCTAATTATAAAGTGTATCTATATGCCTTTGTGTAAATTTCCAACAACCCAACATAAGAAAATATATATAGCCCTTCGAAAAGAATGTGAATCTATTATGAAGAGCAGTAAAACTGTGAATTTTTGTGGGAGTGTTAGTTGGTGGGATAGGTGTTTCTTAGTCACAGTGACCTGCGTACATATTCAACAATAGTTTGTTATCATTACTCAGTATAATTCCTTTTGACATAACTTGGCTTGAATGTATTGAAAGGCCCCAGGATAGGACAACTGCCAACCCATTATTTTGTAGTAGTTGACAGTCAATTACCTTTTGGATCTTGTGCTATTGCTTAAAGTCCATCTGTGGTTTTCTTTCTTGGCCAAAGCCAAGATGGGGTGTCTTATAACATAGCCTCCCTGTCCCTTTTTTTTCCTTATGTAACTATTCCTTTAGTCAGGATCTCCGAGTCTCCAACAAGAACCCTGAGCCTGCTGGTGCTCCACTCTCTGTCATGCTGTGACTTGAGCCCTGAGTCTAAGATAGAGATTAGTGAGCTACCCTGTTGTTGTTGTTGTTGTTGTTGTTGTTGTTGTTGTTGTTGTTGTTG
>JAHTLZ010000275.1:10031236-10046832 GCA_023846285.1 Phrynocephalus versicolor | reverse complement strand
CACACACACACACACACACACACACACACACACACACACACACACACACACACAAAGTGTGGTGATGGAGGACTGAGTGAGGACTGCACGGTCCATCAGAAAGACAAACGAAAGGATTGTAGATCAAATCAAGCCTGGATTCCCACTACTGTAGTAGCTAGAACAGCAAATCCGAAGTTACTGTGCATTGGAGAGGATGAGATGCACTGGAAAAGATGGAAACATTTAGGGAGTTGAAAGTAGCAGGGAAAAAAGAGATAGAGACGGGATAAATTGACTCAGAAAAGGAAGCCACGTTCTTTGGCTTGCAAACTCTGAAAACATGAGGCTACCCGCTTTCCCCATCATTTCAAGCTGTCGTCTAGACGTTAAGTGTTGATTGTCAAGATCCAGTTTCTTCCCATGCTACCCACATCTGGCAGGGCTGTTTACAGTTCCTCATCCCAGGTAGGCACTCAAGAAATCTTGTGTCCCCCCCACATCCCCCGACCAACTGGTCCTGAGGAATCGAGGCTGCCAAGTACCTAGTAGAGATGGGCACGACCAGGAATTTTTTTTCTCAAGTTGTCGTGTGTCGAAGCCAGCCCGTTTCGGCTCGTTTCCATTTGTCGCGAAATTTTCCAAAAATTTGTCATTTCGTTTCTCATTTTTTCATCTGTCGTTAGTACTGGTTGGGGGGGTAGCGGGCTCCTGGAGGCACCTCTGTGGGGTGGGTGCCTCCTCTGGCCCGCTATGAAGGGAAAGCGGGCTCCTGGAGGCACCTCTCTGGGGTGGGTGCCTCCTCTGGCCCGCTACAAAATGTCATGCATAGCCAATTGGATATGCATACCAAGTTGCAGTGGCAGAGGCACCTCTCTTTTTTGGGTGCCTCTGTGTGAGTCACAGGCCCACTGCTATAGTGTGGTGCTTCTGCGCTGTGCACTGTGCAGTCAGAGTGAACGTAGTGGGGAAGGCTGTGCCTCACTAAGAAGGGAAGTGTACTTGCCTGTGTAGTGCAATGCGAGTACACAGATCTGGCTTAGGGTTAGGGTTAGCGCAAGGGCCAGGCTTAGGGTAACAGGTAAGGTTACGGTGAGTTAGTGGGGTGCACCTCTGGGTGCCTCTCTGACCCACTAAAGGACAGTGTACTGGCGTATGGGTTAGGCTTAGGGTTCGGGTTCGGGTTAGGGCTAGGGTTAGTGGGCTTTTTATGCCCGACTGGTACATCCCAGAAGTCTCACAGTCAAAACCTGGCCAAGTGGCCATGCAATTGGTGGAATGGCTCCAAAAATTTACATGGTCACTCCCATGGCCAACCCATCATTGTGCAGGTGTAAAAAATAAAATAAAATAAAATAAAATAAAATCAATGGAGAGGAGGACAGAGGAGACATTTTGTTGCAAGAAAAACCCACTGCTGCTGTAAAAATTCTGGCAGTTTTAAAATAGTAATTTTCGCATGTTTCTGTGGTGCTTTGGTGTGTTTTTGGACCGCGATTTCAAAAAAAATATTGCGGTCGCCGCCCCATTTTGGATACCCGCCCGCACCGCATGGCATGGCGAGTTGGCGATGGCGAGACAACGAGGATGCCCCCCACCAGAGCAGCCCAGGACAGGAGGGGGGGCGGCCGGGAACTCCCCCCCCCCAGAAACCACCCCTCTGCACTCTCAGGCAGGCAGGCATATTTTCGCCTGCTTTTTTGGCCGGGAATCGGGGTTTTTAAAACTTTTTTTCTGTTCCGCTTGATGGCGGCGGGCGGCGGCGAGTCCGGCTTGTTGCGACTCCAGCCGACGAGGATGCCCCCCACCAGAGCAGCCCAGGACAGGAGGGGGGGAAGGCCAGGGACACCCCCCCCCCAGAAACCACCCCTCTGGTAGGTGCACTCTCAGACAGGCAGGCATATTTTCGCCTGCTTTTTTGGCCGGGAATCGGGTTTTTTTTACTTTTAAAAACTTTTTTTCTGTGTCGCTTGGCATCGTGCGATCGCTGCGATGCCAGGAACGACAACGACAAATCAGACCCAATTTTTCTTTAGTCGGTTCGAGATCGAGTTCTGGCGGAGTAATTGTCGTTCTTCATTCTGTTACGTAACGGAAACGAGGAACGGAAACGGAAACGGGAATTTTGCTAAGTCATGCCCATGTCTAGTACCTAGCAAGCCACCCGCTGAATCACAGTAGATGCTGGCCTGCATAAAATTATGAAGAGTTGTCCTTCAGGATGCCTGTTGGCAGAAAATGCTGATGTGGCATCAGCATATCTCTTTCTTCTCTGGCAGCTGCAATCCTGGCCGCGTCTGTGGCTGATCCCTCATCATGCCACCCTTCACAGCCCAGTGGCTGCATCTGGGGCCTGTCATTTTAATTCCTAAAGTAGCAGAGAACAATGCCACATCAGGCAGGGGGCACGGTGGGAAACTGAAATGGCGGTGTTGATCCAGACTGCTGCCGCCACCACAGGGTAGGCCTGCCAGCATCGGCCAGGGCTCCTCTATATTAGAGGAAGCCACCAGTGGGCTCTTAGCCAAACTGCTCCTCAGATCTAAAACGGAAGAGCGAATGCAAATTTGTGACCGGAATTATGGAGCCAGGCATGCTATTTTCAGGGCTTCAAATTCTTTTCCCTCACAGTTTCTTTACTAGAGATTGGAAAAGTTACTTTTTTTACGGGCAAGGGGGACTGCCAACTCCCCAGCCATGCTATATGCTAGTAAAGGAAATTTTCAAAACTGCTTTTTTGCCCATCTGTTTTCCTCACAGAAATCGAGTACAGTAAAAACACTGGGCAATTTTCACCTTTATTTCTCTCTTTCTGTTTAAAACTGTTCAGTTGCTGGGCATACACATCCCTTGGACGTTTGTATTTGTTTGATTCGACTCATTGTAATGCACACACAGTGCCTCACAGCAGAACGCTTCTCCACACTGGCGCTGAAAAACCCCTACAGAGGACAAGGCAGACGGGGGTGCCAATGACCAGCATGTTGTCCGACTTATAAAAGCTCTCATTCTTTTTGGCTGACCATCTGTGGGTGGAAAAGGACTGTTATTACGCAGCAGGGGTGTTGTTGAGTTTGGCCGTGGCTTCTTCTCCCCCCCCTCCCCCCTCTCCATCTTGGATTGGGAGAGTGTGTGTATATATGTGTACATACGTGCGCGTGCATGCCTGTGGAGAGAGAAGAAACCCCACTGAGAATTTTGTTGGGGAACAGAACTGGTGGTGGTGGTGGAGGAGGAGGAGGACATGGCTGAACCCTTCAAGCTTAATTTTTTTTTTTTAAAAAAATGACTAACTGATGGGAAGAGTATAGTAAAGCCAGTGAATAATTTTACTGCCCTGCTTGAGTGTTTTGGGCATGTGCCATGTAAAACAATATTATCTTCCAAGTGAACAGGAAAGGGACCGAGGGGGAGGGTGGGGAGGCACAGAAAGGATAGTGGCGGCAGGAAGCGAGGGATGGAATGAATGTTTGGAACTTTGCATCTAGTTCCTGCCAGGTTTGGTGTATGACTTTCTTTTTTTTTTAAAAAAAAATCTACATATTTTTCATTAAATATTTGACAAGGAGTTCAAGTTCAGGATCTAAAACTCAGTATTGATTGTTGGCAAGCTGTCTGGGTAGCTCAGTGGTTTAGGGATGTGTTGGAAGTTCAATCCCCCACTATGCCTCTTGTGAGGGCAACCAGCCTGTGTGGCCTTGGGCAAGCTGCACAGTGCCAGGTCAGCCCCCAAAAAAGAAGGGAAATTGGGTTGATTTCAGATGTACGAGGAACATTGCCCTCAAAGGGAAAGGAGCAAAGCAGTTCTATGGTTCTCTAGTATAGGCTAAACTCTACGGCAAAGGGGATAGGAGAGAAGAGACCGATCATTCATTCGCACATATAAGTCGAATTCTTGGTAAAAGTGATATAAAAGGATCAGCAGGTATGGGTGATTTGGATTCTAGCTCAATTTGCATACATTTTCTTTTGTTATTAGCTCCTTGATTATTCAGTCCTAGCAAAATTGATTAAACTGAAACCAAGAAAGATGAATAAATTGTCTCAGCTTTCTCTGGAAGCAAAAATATCCAGACCGAACCTGTTGCACTTTAGGCATATCCAGATAACAGAAGCTAATTTGAAAGGCAACATTGCTGGGAAGAGTTGAAAGCAACAGTAAAAGAGGAAAGCCGAATACAAGATGAGTTGACTCAATAAAGGAAGCCATGCTTTTGAGCTACAAGATTAGTGTAGGGCTGTTAATGAGAGGAACATTCAGAGCTCATTAATTCATAGGGTCACCGCCATAAACTAAAAGCAACTTGATATATGATAGCAACCATACAGCATCTGCTGTTTTGGAGATGAATGCAACTATTTGGGATTTTTATTTCTCATGAATTTCCTGTTGACTTTGTGAAGCTATATTTATTGCAATATAGTAATCCCCTGCCTATCGCAAGGGTTAGGGACCCGACTGACCCACAATAATAGAAAATCTGCAATATGCAGATGCTGGGTTGGGTCACTACACTACACTTACCTGAGGCCTGGCACTGCCCCGAACAGACCTCAATGGTCTTCCCGGGCCTGTCTGAGGACCCAGAAGTGGTTTCTAGCAATCCGGAAGTCACTTCCGGTTTTTCGGAAGTGATTTCTAGTTCACTGGAAACCACTTCTGGGGCCTCTGACAGGCCTGGAAAGCCCATCAGAGGCCTATTCAGGGCAGCACCAGGCCTGGGGTAAATGCAAGAGGCCTCAAATGGGCCCAAGCAGCTTGCCTCAGGGGCCTTGTGTTTCATCTACTGCAGTCCCGCAATATACTGGGACCGTAGTATATGAACCACAAAACGGCGGGGGACGACTGTACTTTGTTCACTTATTCACTGACTTTTCCTTCAGTGAGCATCATTTCAGAACTGCAGATGTGAAAAGGACCCTATGAACCATTGGGTCCTGATCCTGTCAAGGAGGCAGGTTGGAATCAAACTCCCAACCTTTGGTTACTGAGCATTTTAGACACACACACACACACACACACACACACACACACACACACACACACAGCTCCCCAGCTCCTCACTTTATCCTCACAAGAACCTTATGATGTAGGTTAGGATGAGGAAGCGATGGGCCTGAAGCTCACCCACCACATTTCTGAGTGCTTTAGAAGATTTAGGTATAAATGTAATACAGTAAATATATGGAAAGCTTAAAAGATTTCCAGCTTGTCCCACTGGTTGACTGCACATAAACTGAACTATGTTTATATGAACTGAAAATGAACTTTGAACTTTCTGAGGTTCAGCCATCATGATTAGCAAACAGACCTACATTAATGGAAGCCAAAAAGAGACTACACATTGAGTCTTCCTAGAGACAAACAAGCTGGTCCATCCATGCACATCCTCTCTCTCTCTCTCTCATTCTTACTAGTAGAGGATGATTTCATCACCAAAAGAATCTTTCCATAGTTCTGAGTATTAAATTATCACACTGGGTGCTGAAAATATACCATCTGTACCCAGCTGTCTGGTGGGTGCACCAATATCTTCAAAGTGTCAGAGCATTTAGTGTTCATATGCAGAAGAGACCGCACCTTCTCATGTGAGCAGATGAGGCAGCTGTGACAAGGATATGTGTCTTCCTCACAGCAATGACAGTGGGGCTAGAAACAATTAGTTTTCCAGAAAGGGAAGGAATAGGGATGGGTTGGAGATGGATTTAGGTGATATAATTCACCTTGAGTCCTTTGTAAAGAGAAAGGTGGGATGAAAATATTCAAAAATGTTTGAATATTTGAATATTCAAATTCCCTTCTGCCACCATGTTTATTTCTAAATGTAAAAGAAACAACACTTGTGTATTTGAATCCTATGATGCATGGTAACGCCTGCTCTCTTTGGAAATAAAGAGGGAAAGCTAGTATGTGTGCTCCATCAGGAAGACTTGTCTCTTTACTTATAACGCAACGGTTGCATTATATTGAACGATGGAGGCAGAGATGTGTGAAATGACAGTTTCTTCTGAACGCTATTTCTGCAGCTTGGGAGGTAGAAGGCAGAATCATCCCATGAGCAGCATTTGAACAATTTTCTTGTGGTGGTGGGGTAGAAACATCAGAATCCTCCTGCCAGCATAGCAGGAGAGATTTTGTCCATACTGGCTGGGAGTTGTAGTCCTAAAGAGATACTTTTCCAGTGGGAAAACGTTTTTCAAGTAGGAAGAGAGCCTGGAGATAATACATTCTGGTGAGCTCTACTGTGACTGACAGACTCACCTGGTAGCATTGCTTCCTGCAGTGCTAGGCAGTTGAGTTTAGCCAATATGAAATTTCCCACTGGTTCCTGGTGTGTAACTGCTTTGGTAATTATTTATGTGGGTCCACATAGTCTATATAGGATAAAAGGTGGCCTGCTGTGCTCTCCTCTTTTATGGATAACAGTCACATCTATTTCCTGGCAATAGCCCTTAATAAACATTCCTGTTTTTTTCTTCATAATTTGAATATTCTTGGAGATTTTGGGAGTGTGTGTCTTCTCATGAATTTTCTGTTCATATATAAGAGGTATCTGTCATGAGCTAGGGCAGTGTTGACGAACCTATGCCACGGGTGCCAAAGGTGACACGTGGAGCCCTTTCTGTGGGTACCTGACATCACCCCTTCACAGCTACCTGTATTCAGGTTAAGTAGCTTTATTAGCACTTTGCAAAAAATTAGTGGGTTTTGAATTGCAGTTTGGACACTCAGTCTCTAAAAGGTTCACCATCACTGCTATAGACTGACTATGAAATAATGCAAAGAAGATTCCTGTGATCATAGAATCATGAAGTTGTAACTACCCTATATGGTCATCAAGTACAACCCCCTTTGGTAGTCCACTATTTAGATGATTTTGTTTTGTTTTGTGGTAGTTTGGGGTCTCAGCAGTGTGAGATTTTGTTACAGGAATTTCAGTTGATGATAAAGGAACTGGGGGTTCCCTTAGCAGAAGAAAAAACTGAAGGTCTTAGCAGCTCCCTGACATATATGGGTATCGAGCTTGATACTAAGCAACAGTGGAGCAGGTTGCCTGAAGAGAAGCTGTTGGTTCTGGTTCTGGAGGGAGGAGCGTTGCCCAGGTTCTGAGTTCCAGGTACACATAGAAGCATCTGGGGCTCATGGTTACCTCGTATATTTTAAAGGCCATTGATGTGTGGGAGTGTGGCCCCATGAATGGCAGGTCAGGGGGATCACTCGTGATCTCACTTTTTTGGAATTTTTTTCCCATTGTGGCAGCTGTATGGCTCTAGGCGAAGGATTGGTAAAATTCCACGGTCACATTGTGGTGTGACAATCAAGCAGTTGTTTTTGTTGTTAATTCCCTTACCTCAAAGTCAGATAGAGTTATGCGGTTGGTGAGAGTGTTTATTCTCAGATGTCTCCATTTTAATATAGTTTTTCACGCAAAACATGTATCAGGAGTAGACAATTCTATAGCTGATGCCCCGCCCCGGCAACAGATTGGACAGTTCAGGGCGTTGGCTACGGATGTGCAAGAATGGCCTGAAGTTTTGCTGGAGGAAGTGTGGCCCCATGGCAGGTGAAAGTAAACAATGCCATTGCTTCAGCAGTGGCACCCAGCACCCGACGCTCTTACGGTACTGCATTGTTCTCCTTTTGGGTCAAGGAAAAGTTGAAGCTTATTTGCCCAGCACCTGTAGACTACCTGCGGCAATTTGATCTGTATTTGCATAAAAATGGGTTAGAGCCTACTTCTATTTGGGGATGGATGTCCGTCTTGGCCTTTTACAGTAAGGCCAGAGGGTTACCTGAATACACTTCAGATTTCCAGGTGTGAAAGATGATTGAGGGTTGGAGCAGGCTGTGTGGGGTAGTTCCTGATATGAGAAGCCCCGTTTCTCCCTCTGTGTTGCTGAGGTTGATTCCGGTTTGGCATGTGATTTGTAAGGATGCTTTCGAGGTGGCCTTGTTCAAAGCGGCATCCCTCGTAGTGTTCTTTGGAGCATTTCGGATTAGTGAGTTGGTGGTTGCTGGGAGATCTGATATGTCAAAGATGGCTTTGCAGTTTCACAACGTAGAGATCTTAGAAGATCATATGGTACTGTGGCTGCGTAGGTCCAAGACCGACCCCAGGGGGAAGGGTTGTTCCATTTCTTTAGGGAAGTGCTCGGTGGAAGCTTTGTGTCCATTAGAGGAAATGTCCACTCATCGACTGTGTGGGGAGAAGCCCTGTCTGGTCTCCTCATTGGAGTGGTTGACTGCCAAGGAGGCAGGACTAGCATGTTGCCAGAGGAGAAGGACCCCAGAAACATGCCAAGCAAGGTGAGCGGGCCAGCTGGTTATGGGGGGGGGGAGACCATGTGCAGCACCTGTGGTGTTGCAGGGTGGATTCAGCACAAAACATGTAGAAGTGCTTTGTGCCCATCTCTCATTCAGCTACCAAACGTATGTTCGGATTCATTTCCTAACACTCATCTCATATTCAAATTATATGAAGTAACCCCTTCATTAGAGCTGTTCTTGTTCCAATAATTAATAGTGCTTTCACTAACAATTTCAAACTGATTTCATTTATCCAATGAATAACCAATTATATCCATGAGCCTATTTATCCTTGGACTCTTTCCCCAGTTGGACAACTGATAGCACCAGAGCTGACTGCCAGAAATTTGCTAACAGAATTATAAAATAATGGAAGAGTGACGTTGGAAAGGGCCTAGAAGACCATTGAGTTCAACCCACTGCTCCGTGCAGGAATTCAAATCAAAGGATATCTGTTAGGTGGTTGTCCAAATTTCTCTTGCCTCCAGTGTTGAAGCATTCACTACCTCCTGAGGTTATTGGTTCCACTGCTGTACTGCTTTAACAGCTAGGAAGTTTTACTTGACATTCAGATGAAAGCTGGGTTCTCTTAACTCGAGCTCATTGTTGCACAGCCTGGATTCTGGGATGATCGAGAACAGATCCTTCCCCTCCTCTGTACGACTGCCCTTCAGATTTTTGAAATGTGCTATCACATCACCCCTCAGTCTTCTTTTCTCTAGACCTCTCTCTCTCTCTGCATGTGGTGTGTGTGTGTGTGTGTGTGTGTGTGTGTGTGTGTGTGTGTGTGTGTGTGTGTGTGTGTGTGTGTGTGTGTGTGTGTGTGTGTTGTTACAGTCGTGTGGAGTTTTCTTGGCAGGAATACTGGAGTGGTTTGCCAGGTCCTACTCCAGGCACCTACAGCACCTGGATATCTCTAGATGAAACATGCCCCATTCTTTCCATCTTTCCTTGTGGGGCTTGGTTTCCAGTCCTCTGATCATCCTTGTAGCCCTCCTCTGAACTTGTTCTAATTTCTCAGCATCTCTTTCGATGTGCGGTCTCCAGAACTGGACACAGTACTCAAGCTGAGAACTAACCAGTGCTGAACAGAAGGGGACAAGCACCTCATCGGATTTTGAAATTACAGTATACTTCTATGACTGCATCCTAAATTAGCATTTGCCTTTTTGTGTGTGGCCGCACCACACTGTTGGTGCATATACAGTTTATGATCTACAAGAATTCCAAGATCCTTCTTGCTTGTAGTATTGCTGAGCCAGATGTCCCCCAATCTTGTAACCATGCATTTGATTTCTTCTTCCTAGGTGCAGATGCATTTTGCCATTGTGTAATTAGATATGATTCATTGACAGGAGCTGGGATGGAGGCTTAATAAGGGCAGCCGGTCTGGAAGAATGGTTCCTGTGCATCAGCTATGAGATGATGCTGGTGGGGATAAGTCAATATGAAACACATTAGGATTTTTGCAGATTCACCAGGCACCATTCCAAAGGCAATTTTTGTAGGTTATAGAATTGGGACCTTTCCCTGTTAATACAACCAAGCAATTACAATTCTGCTGGGGCAGAATGGTGCTTTGTGACATGTCTGGAACTGATGAAACCCTGATAACTGCAATAAACAGAGATGACTAAGATCCTGTTAGAGCTCTCTGACATATGAGCACACTTGTCCTGTGAAACAGATACCCATGGACATAATAGTTGTCTCAATGGTGCAAACTAACGGAATTGTTCAGCTACTGGTCTGTGTCAGAATTTCATATTTGTAATTGCAACCAGGATCACATGTGCATATCATGGTATATGCATTTCTGGTCAGTAAAGAAAAGGAACAAAATGTTTTTAAACTCTAACATGAACTCTTTGCCTGATCAAAAACAATCTGGAATAAATGAGGACAGTGAGGATGTCTGGATGAAACGATCCCACGGAGACATATTAAAGTCAGCACGGAGGGTGAACTATGATCTTTCAGACCTCAATCCCTGTATCCCAGGCTGTATTTCTACAGCTGAATCATTTGAAATATGAACACGGTGTGCCTGGCCTTCATTTAAGCTGTCACAGGGAATAGCTACCAGAAGGATGGAGGAATCTCGGGAGTCATTTTAAGGTGTGAGTCAAAATGTAAGATTTCTCCCCTTCCCCTTCCGCGAAACCCTGGGGAATTTCTTTGAGATGGACAATCAGCCTGCGTCCAGCCTGTGTCTGTTTCTCATACAGTGGGTCGTAAGTCTGTTCTGTCCAATTTCCACATCAGTCTGTATTTAAAATCGCCCACCAATAAATGCCAAGTCATATTTATTTTTAGGTGCCATTTCTCCCTGTGTACATTTTTTTTCACTTTTTAAATAGACCATCCCCAAGAGGCGCCTTTTTGAATGTTTGTTTTGATCCGAGAACTGCACTGCATTTCAAAGGAGTGCAGATGCGAACCCTTGCTATGTTCAAATATGCATGTTAATAACTTGCTTCCTCTTGTTCCTTTCTTTCGACCAATCCTGAGATCACCGTGGCTGTTTTTGACCTTGGGAGTGGCTCCTGCAACGTCCAAATCAGTCTCAAAGGTCCTTCAACAAACATATCCTTCCTTTCACAATCATTATGTCTTGAATGAATGGTGTCTGTACACTTTCCTTCCTGCTAAGTGACTGAAGATCTGTATCTTTTTTTAATTTTATGGGCTGAATCCACATCATTTGTGCTGCATGTGAAGTGGTCCCTGTTCAGTTCTGGTATTTGTGCAAGAGAGCATTCACTCTCTTGTGCATTCGGAGATGCCGCCACTTTCAACCTGACATTCTCCAGCTTATACGGTTGTAATCTCGAAATTGTGTGCAGCACTACACCTGGAGAGTGTTACTCCAGTCCACACATTTCCTCAACAGGCTCCAACCCCAACCCCCAAAAATGTATTTTGTGATTTTTTTTGTCTTTATTTATTCTCTTCCTGTTTCCCTGCAATAGCTGTACAAAGACATACTGCCTCTACTGCTGGTATATATATAGGTATACTGATTACTAGCTATTGGGCTGTAACTCTCATGATCCAGTCTTTTTAGTATATCTTGTTCATTTATTTATTATTCTTGCAGCCTTCTTCTCACTGCTGTTTGGCACTGCAGTTCTCTCATGGCCTTCGTTTTAAGAAATCATGATGGAGGACTGTATTTGGGCAATGACCATTTAGTCCATTCTTTTCAGATGGACTGTCAGATGATACATGCAATTCTTTGCGATGAGAAGGGCAAAGCCGTTGTTTCCCTTAAGAATATCTCTCTTTGAGAGATCATCTGGAAAAAATTATGGCTCTTCTTTCTGTTTCTCTCTCACTGTGTTTGTCTTGTGGCAAAACCAGCTCTGTGTGATATGTATATGTGCTGTCAGTACAGGCACTCACTCATCATGACTTTGGTGCAAAACTTTGCATAAAATATAGCTTTTAATATGTAGACTTTCCTGGTCACTGCAGAGGTATAGTCAGTGATATGGATCTGGCGTCAATAAATTTTCAGATCAAATTCAATTTCATTTAATTTTCGCTGCTACCTAAAATGAAAACCCCACATGATTTTACACGAAACGTAATAAACCATGAGAGGTCATTTTAGTTCTTGCATCAATATTTTACATGATCTGCAAACAGAGTTAAATAACATTGCAAAGGCTTCTCCGCACTTTCTTTCCACAGCTTTCCACAGCTTGGAAGATTTTGTAGGAAGGGCAGACAGAATACCACAAATCAAGGGAAATAATGTGGATTCCTAAAAGCATATTAGCAAGAATCCTGTTATTTGGCGCTCGCTGTCCAACTGAATTTGTAAAAATCTGAAGAAAAGGAAAGTAAAATAAAATTTAATTCTGTAATGTTTACACAGCAGACTAAAGCTCCGAAAACTGTTGGCTGCAAAGTCGACAGCTCAGTGGTTCGAATCCCGGATGCCACGCAGCGGAGTGAGCTCCCACTGTTAACCCCAATTCCTGCCAACCTAGCAGTTCAAAAGCATGTAAATGCAAGTAGATAAATAGGTACCGCCATAAAAAGTGGGAAAGTAAAACAGTGTTTGCTTGAAGCCATGCTGGCCACGTGGCCATGGACTTGCACAACACTGGTTCTTTGGCTTGAATATGGAGATGAGCACTGCCCCTAGAGTTGGACATGACTAGCATGCATGTGCGGGGGGAGGGGACCTTTACCTTTACCTTTACCTTTAATGTTTCCAGAAGATGGGACAGACTGCAGACTGATGCTTAATTATACAAGCCTTCATTGAGATAGCATTTATAAGGGGTATCTTATTCCCCGTTAATGCTACTGAAGCAATGCTTTCCCATCATTTGCCTGGATGTAGAATCCACAGGGACATTTCACTTAACAAAGTTCTTCTCCATGCTCAAGCGAGTAACTATAGGACAATTGCTTTAATTCACCACCGAAATTAAACAGAACATTGTGTGGATTCTTCAGCAGTCAGTCACCACCTAGAAATCCCAGTTTCTGATCTTCAGATGTGACACGTAGGTGGTGTAGAGATTTAATGGTGACAGGATTTGTGCACATACTCTGAAAACTCTTCCAGTCCAACAATTATGTCCCATATTTCCAACAGTGAAAAGAGGCCCTGTGACTTTGGCTTAGCTTGTCCTCAGCTCAGGTTTAGCCCATCTGTAAAAATTATACCCCTAGCATCCAGGAGACATTGTTGAAGAGATAGAATATAACAGAAAGCAGGTGGATTCCTCATGAGTTATAGGCCAACGATAAAGTGCTGAAAGGTTCTAGTTTTCTGTAACTTTCTCTGTGTGTGTGTGTGTGTGTGTGTGTGTGTGAGAGAGAGAGAGAGAGAGAGAGAGAGAGAGAGAGAGAGATGCAAGGATTACAACAAAGGGCACACCAAACCTACTTCGTCTGGACCATCCCCTTGCAAAGGGGGTATTATTAGAGGTTTTGAAGGCGGGTGTTTCAGCCCTATGAAGTTTATCAGATCATCAAGCTATCACTTCTGTCCACAAAACATTGGTAGAAGATGTTCAGGGCTCTTTCTGACTAGAACTGAAGGCTTCGTTTTCTCTGTCTTCTCCATCCCATTGGACAGGAGTGGGACAACTTCACGCTCATGAGATGTACTTCGTTGTCCATTTTTACAACCCGTCACCCACCAACCATGACCAGGTAGGTGCAAAAGATACATACAGTGGTACCCCGACTTAAGAGCAGCTTGATTTTAGAGCAATTCTACTTAAGAGCAGAAAACTGTTGGCATTTTAACTGCCGCCTTACAAATTTTAGATATGGTCTGCTCGACTTACGAATATGTTTTATATTGTTTTGATTTTTTAACTTATTTTTCAGTTTTTTAGATAGGTACCCCGACTAATTCAGAATGGATTAAATTCCTAAGTTGAGGTACCACTGTATTTAGTGCGTCAGGCTAGTAATGTCTCTCTTTATTTCATCTGCTTAACTAGTCAATTCCAATGGCATGGACTTGAATGTCACACAACTACAAATTAAAAATATCTGAATGAAACATTTCACTTGTAACCATGAATGGGCATCAGCGAAGGAGTTGCTAACGTGTCTAGAAAACATTAAGCAAAACCTATTGACAAATATTGCTGGCATTTGTATTATTCATTTTTTGTTCATAAAGACGGGATTAATGAGAAACAGATGCCAGAAACAGAAACTCTGAACCTTTGCTGTTGTACACAAAAATGTTATACTGATGGATATCAGGATCACCTTGTAGGAGGTAAATAGGAAATTAAATGTCTGAAGACTGATAAATTGTCATGGGTGACCAAAATGTTAATGTTTCCAATCCAGTCACTCTTTTTCTGCCATAAAAATAGGATGATGGAGATGCTGAATCCCTGATTGATGATTTGTTCTTTAAAAAGAAAAGAAAAGAACCCTAATTGTTACAGCATGAATATGAAAAATATGAGGTGCATGAGATAGTTCTTAAAGAGAAAAACAATGTTAATATAGTTTTGCCACCCACTTTATGCTTTCTAAGCTGCTCAAGGCTAGGAATTATTATCCTTGCGCTGCAGAGAAAGCATTATCCACTTCCTTTTTATGAAAGAAACTTGGAAAAGTTATTTTTTTTGGCGGGGGATATATCTTTCTGGATTCTCCAGGTAGTATGAATATTTTCCAAGCCCACAGCTACTGGCTATATCTGGGCAAGGTTGTGGCTGTAACATGATTACACAGTCTGTAGACAGGAGTAAGAACCAATATTTTAGGTCCCAAAGCTCAACTGAAGACTCACCTTCTCAACTTCATCCTCTCTTTCCCCTCAATCCATCCCCTCTGACTTTCCTTTAGAGCTCAGACATGTCACTTAATAGGAACTAGAACTGCTAGCATGGCCGCAGGAGACATCCTGCAAGATGTAGATTCCTAAAAGTAAATTGTTCAAGCTCACAGAGACAGTAACTGGATGCTCTGTAAGATACAGTGGTACCTTGTATAAAGGAATTAATTTGTTCCAAATGAAATTGTTAAGCAAATTTTCCTTTATACAAATTTCCCATAGGAATGCATTAAAAATGGAGTGATTCCCTAATCGCGACCATTTTTATGTTGTACAGATTCACCCCACAGGCGATTCTGTTCAGCAAATTTTTTCTATCTCCGGAATTTTTTCCAGTTTTGAGCATGAGAGAAAGCCACTGGTGCCCATTAAGGTTTATTGTATAGGTGGTTAACAGGAATGCAGCACAATACAACCAAGGAAAAGGAAACCTGGCAGATGCATCCCAATTTTGGAGAGTTTCCACAGGTCAAGCTGGGTTGACCTGTGAAGTCAGTCCTTTAAGGCCTAACTTCATAATGTCCTACAGTGAGAGACACCAGAGACTATATCCTATATAATGCCATGCCACCACCACCACCACCACCACCACCACCACCACCACCACCACCATCATCATCAGAGATGGATGGGACCCTATGGATCATTGAGTCCCTGGCACAGTGGGGAATCAAACCTTTGACCTCTGGCTCCACCTAGACCACTGTGCTATCCAGCAGGTCTAGTACGACTTGATTTTTTCAAAGGGGATACAAAATGTTGAAAGAGGGCCTCTTGTGATCATAATGCATGGGGAGTTCCATGGACTATGCCATCTCAGGGGGAAAAGTATACCCACATTCTGTGGCGATGTGTTAGGTATACTCGAGCAATACAGGGCTCGCAATAAAATCAGCAATGCAATTTGACAAGATAGTGAAAAACCAACCGCTATGTATGTATGTATGTATGTATGTATGTATGTATGTATGTATGTAT
>JAHTLZ010000275.1:10013075-10028137 GCA_023846285.1 Phrynocephalus versicolor | reverse complement strand
ACACACACACACACACACACACACACACACACACACACACACACACAGCCACCAATACCAAATCGCACCATTCATTTATCCTGCTGGATAGCTCCGAGTTGCAAGTTCAATTCTCTACTGTGCTTCCCTGACAGGAGCTGGACTCGATGAATCATAGGTTTCCTTTTAGCTCTGCAGTTCTAAGATTATTATTTTATAGTCGACAACAATCCTTACAATTGCTTCCAAGAGGATGGTCAGCCTTGCCCTGCCCTTTAGGAGAGGGCTGTATCTCTAAGTCTGACTCAACTTCATCCACTCCATGTTTTAGTTCTCTATACTAGGTGGCTTCTTGTGTGGTCCTTGGATAATCACAAGATGTGTGTGTGTGTAGAAACTGTTTGAAAACTGGTCAGAACATGGAGGGGTGTGTGTGTGTGTGCTTTATTTATATATTTCAACTTATGCTCAGTTTAAACTTCATTCCAAATAAATAAATAGGCCCCCAACACCTATAGGCAGTACTGTATAAATAACTGCTTCCCTTGCTGCTGTTCAAGGGCTTTGGTTTCAAGGACCACACAGAAAGTGACAACAGTAGCTCTGAAATATAAAAATAGAGATGCAAGAATGATGATCTTGAGACTTGGTGGGGATCACGGCACTATTAGCAAAGATGAGGCAGTAGCCACAGGTGGCAGATGCTGGTTGGTAAGGAGGGAGCAGCAGGCAACTCCCCTGTGCATTTTCGTTTGTCAAAGTCCAACCCAATGAGTTCCAAGCAATTTTAGGTTCCGAGTCCTATTTTACAGCTTCGCCCTCTCCCCTGACCCTGGCAGTCTAGCCTGCTTTCTTGTGGCAAGGTGACAGATGGTGTTCCAGCACCAGCAGAAGAAAGATCGGACTATCGATATCTTGTTATTTACCGTGAGCACTGGAGATTGCAGGCACAGAGTTTACAGGAGCAGCCAATCTGCCCCAGGATTTAGCCTAATTGTACCTATCCAAGATGAGGAACCTATTTAGGCAATTACAGTACAGCACTTTGAATAATTCTGTAAAGTATGAATTAGAACCCGTAGGAAATTCACCACCCTGTAAAATTAAAGGCACCAGCCTCAGGTGGCAACTTATATGTAATTCAAAGCCTGAAGCAACTGAAGACAACCTTCCAGATTGTTCCTTGTATGCTTGTGCAACTTGCCCAGTGTAATCTCATTGGTGCTACCAATGTTCAGTTCCCATGCACCCTTTTTGTTTTGAAAAAAGTATAAAGTAATTCAAGGCTGGTTGATATTTTATTATCCGAGGAAGAGCAGGAAATGGCATTTCTCTCCTGTTCAAGTCCAGATGCAGACAAATTATTTTGACATATGAAGCAGGCAAGCCCACAAGCTTCTCTCATTCCTGGACAGTAAATGTGGGGTGGGTAGAAAACTGAAAAACTTAATAATGAACAATTTCCTGTCCACAATTTGGGATGTTTTAGGACACCCTAAATCTGTTCCCAAGGCAACTGATTAAGTTCTCTAACAGCAGGACTCCTAAAACAACTCTGTTTGAATATGTAAGGTCATTATACTGGAGGGGGGGAGCTTCTGCTGAAAGCACATATATTTGTTTACCAGAGACTTCAGTGCTGTTCCAGGATGGGCCTGATCATGAGTTGGCTATAGAGATGTGACGAATTCTGACAAAATTACTTCTTCTCATAATACCAGCTGTCTCTGCTCACTAAAAGTCAGTGTAACAAAACAGCATTTACAGTAATTTTCTTTGGTTGCAAAATTATTCTCATAAGTGTGAGAATTCTTGTTGATGCTACCAGAAAACATTTTCCTGCCTTCAAAGATGAGGAAAAAAAACGAGGAGGTGGTTGTCCCAGGGAAGTGATTGTAGATGTCATGAAAAGGCAGCCAATTCCTATTCCATTTATTCTTATTGTCTTTTAGTTGTCTGGAAGAGGGAGAGGTACAAGGATTTTCTGCTTCAGGTGCCAAACTAACTTGGATGACTTTAGACACTATTTCACCTGGACAGGGTGTGAATGGCTGTCAGTCAAGGATGCCTTAGCAGTAGATTCCTGCATTGGAAAGATGTTGGACTAGAATGATATCTGGGATCACTTCCAGTTTGGTACTCTTAGATGGGCACAAACTGAAAAAATGGTGATTCATTTTGGTTAGTTTTAGGGTTTGGTTCGTTTCGTTTCATTTTTAATGAATTTTCCCCCCAAATATTTGTTTCATTGGTTCGTTTTGTTCGTTATTTGTTTTTTCCTGCTTTGTGCAGATTAATCCATTTGACAGCGTGTGAGCGGGAAAAAACATTCAAAAAATTAAAAATTAAAAAAAAACCCACAGACATTGACAAGTTACAACTGCATAAACTGGACTGGCAGCATCCTCATCCTCATAATCCACATCATCAACATCTTCAATCATCAACACACCATCTTTGTTGGGCGGCGGCGGCAGCGGCAGTGGCAGCAGGGTGATCCTGGCCCCTGGGGCCAGGTCGGTGCTAGTTTTATTTTTATATATTTTTTCTTTTATTTTAGGGTGCCAACCTGGCCACCTCCTTTAAATTTTTTGTATTTGTTTTTCAAGTGCCGACTGCGCAGCCCCTGGGGCCAGGTTTGTGCTGGTTTTAATTTTTTTCCTTTATTTTAGGGTGCCAACCCGGCCACCCGTGGGGCTGGGTCAGCACTCCTTTTTTGTTTTGTTTTGTTTTGTTTTTGTTTTTATTGTTTGTTTGTTTTTACTGCCAACCATGTGGCCCGCGCTACAGCTGCAGCACAGGCCAGTCGGCTTTTTTTCCTGGTCGCCTCTCCATGCAGCCAGGAAGAACAGACCTCCAGGAAGGATCAGCACCAGGTAGGAGACCTCTCTGGCGCCACCATTAACGAAACGAATGGAACCAAACCAATTGTTTTTGTTTCGTTTTGTTTCATTCTAAATCCATTCTGAGGTTCGTTATTTGTTTCATTACGTAATGAAATTCATAGCGAATAACAAAATGAACTAAAAGTGAACTAAAAGTTCATTTTGTGCCCATCTCTACTTAGAAGAGTAGCCTGTTTACTCTGTGATATCATATCAGACAAAAATGAAAGAAGAACAAAAAATAGAGGAGACAACAATGTTGTGGCACCTTTAAAGACTCACTGCTCTTAAATATGATAATGTGGACTTGTCAACAAAAGCATTAAAATACAGCAGGTAGTCTTATAGGTGCCACACAGTTCTGTGCTTTGTGATTCTACAAGGGGCTGCCATTTACTTTTCTGAGAACCTTTTCACACAACCCCTAAACTCCGCGGCAAATGGCTCCCAGCTTCGGAGCTTAAAATTGTTTCCCCACCAGCTCCGGAGTTTACAGAAAATTAAGTGCGCCCACCTAAGCGCGTCCCAGCGCACTTTTCAGGTACCTGCTCTCCAGGGGTGAAAAATCCCTGATGCGGATCTAACTAGTGGATGCCGGGCTCTCCTCGCTTCTGTTTGTTGTTTTTTTGCCCCCACGCCCCGTTAAGAGATCTGAATGCTGCCGGGAACAGAGTGAGACCGGCAGAACGGAGGTAAGCCGGCGTTCTTTTCTTTCTTTTTTTCTCCCTCCCCTCATGCAGACAGCAGCCAGGAGCGCGGAGGGGGTGGGAACACAGGAACAGCGACAAACCCCCAAGATCTCTGGTCCGAATTTAAGTGGCCAGCGGATCTTAGGGGTCATGTGAAAAGGCTCTGAGTCAAGAAGACAATGTTGTGGTCTGTCTTGTCTTCATGTCTTGTCTTGTTTTCCTTCCACAGTACTGCTGCTGATAGTAATTGTGTGTGTGACCAACTCTCCGTGACCCCATGTCCATGGAGTTTTCTTGGCAGGAATACTGGAGTGGTTTGCCAGTTCCTACTCCAGGTGTCTACAGCACCTGGTTAAGTCAACTGTGAGTTATGGCACCCCTTTCCAGGAATTTCTAGGTATTGGCTGTTGGCTTTTGGTTATAATGAATAAATTATGACCTATATATTAGCATGATTAGCATTCAGAAGCTGGAAACTTATAAATTACCCCCCCCCACAGACTATTTGTATACTGTAGAATAAAATTTCTTTATCTCCCTTTTTGTTATGTTTATGCCAGGCAATATTTGATATTCAAATCATCACAAGTAACGTGGTTAAAGAACTGCTGGATTTGTCAGTGGGAGTTTGATTCCTCGCTGGGCCTCCTTGACAGGGTCTGGACTCAATGATCCATAGGGTCCCTTACAGCTCTGCCATTCTGAGATGATGATGATGATGATGATGATGATGATGATGATGATGATGATGATGATGATGATTCAAAAATATCAGGTACAGTCAATCAAAATTAAAAACATTGACTGCTGTTATATATCAGATACCAGATATTTATTTATTTATTTATTTTTGCATTTGTATACCGCTCCCATTTCCCAAAGGGAACTCTGGGCAGTTCACACAAAAGGTTAAAAAACACAGACATCAATTGAAGAATATAAAAAGATAATGGGCAAGAGGCATAAGACTGGGGAATAAGAAGAAGAAATAAACCTTGGTACAGCCCTAGCAATTGCCAAAGGCATCCCTGAATAGCCAGGTCTTAACTGCTCTTCTGAAGGATGCCAGTGAAAGAGCCTGGTGTATCTCGCTCGACAATGAATTCCAAAGTGCTGGGCCAGCCACCGAGAAGGCCCGTTTGTGAGTAACCACCCTACAGGCCTCCTTAAGGGTGGCCACCTGGAGTGAGAGAGCCATAGAGGATCGGGTGGGTCGGGCCAGCTCTGATCGTAGGGAGATACGCTCTGCCAAATAATCAGGACCCAGGCCATGGAGGGTTTTGTAAACCAAAACCAACACCTTGAACCTTATTCGGGAAGCAACGGGAACCAGTGCAGGCAAGCCAGAATGGGGGTGATGCGGTCAAACTTGCCTGCACCAACCAGCAACCTGGCCGCCGCATTCTGTACCCGCTGCAGTCGCCAAACAAGGTTCAAGGGGAGCCCCATGTAGAGAGTGTTACAGTAATCTATCCTCTACATGCCCAGCGCCTGCACCACTGTCCTCAAGGGGTTCCCATCAAGGTATGGGTGAATCTGGGCGATTAACCTGAGTTGGTAAAAGGCTGACCTGGCCATGGCTGCCACCTGGGACTCCAGGGACAGATCCGATTCCAGGACGATGCCCAGACTCCTCACTCTTTGCGCCAGCTGGAGGGCGGACCCACCCAGACTGGGAAGAGGGCCACTGTACTTATCCGGGCCACCCCCGAAGAACAGGACCTCAGTCTTCCCAGGGTTGAGCCTGAACCTGTGAGTCCTGGTCCAGTCCAATACTGCAGATAGACAGATAAAACTGGTAACAGATACCAGCTACTCAGTTAAATAGTGTCACAATATGGGTTCTGTTTCTTAAACTGCCCTGTAGCCAATTTGTCACCAGTTGTCCAGGGGGTATGACATCTGATACAGTGCTTCTTGACTTTGGTGATGATGACCAATCCAGTCCAGATTTCTTTTTACTTCTTTTAATCACAATTGATGGTTGGTGGATGCAGTTGGTCTGAGTCCTCAGCTGAGACCTGTCTTGCTTGGGAGACTTTTTAAGTAGCAACACTACCTCCAACAAACCAAAAAGAATCAGACAGCTAGCATTTCAGCAAGGAAGGTAACAAGTAGTGCTATGCATGGATCCAATGAAAGCATTGATCCAGCCCATGAGGCTGAGGTCTAGTTTGAATTGGTGTGACATGGGGGGTGGGGGGCTTCCACTCTGATCTGGATCCTGGATCTGGTCCAGTATTTGGATCTCCTAACATTTAGAGGACCCAATGGCTTGAACAGGGATGCTTTTAAAGTCTAGGACGTTGGGGATGTTTAGATATTGCTATGAAACATAATTAGATGGTAGCCATCAAAGACAGCAAATGCCTATAGCAATATCTTATTTTTTTCAGCTGGAATTTGTACTGATGGCCTTTTTCAATCCTTATTTTATTTTCCAGTTACATTCTGGGCTAGAATCTATCTATTGTTCCAGGTGATATGCTCAGTGTCAGACTGAGACCAAAAGAATACGTATGCCCATAGGATGCCCCGTTTGAATGAGTTAGGTCCGAAGAAGCTATCTAGAGTTAGTTTTAAAAAGTCTTTCATGACTGTTCCAGGAACAGCTTTAAATTCAATTTCTGGATAAAATTTATAACTTTGAAATTATTTTGAGATTACTTTTTATCAGTTTTTTTTTAAAAGTGCTAATAATATCCTTGTGACATAGGGGCATGCTTGCAATAAACAGCTTTTTGTGGTTATTGCTTTGGAATTTAACTGGCCATAAAAGCTGTTTATTGCTTTGTACACTGCCCTGCCATGAACAATATCCCTTACCTAGTGCTCTGCTTTGAGTAACTGCACCAAAGAGAGTTTTAACTTAAGCCAAGGGTGGGGGAGGTGATTGTACCCTACATTTGCACATGACTAAGTGATTGATGTAACATATGAACCATTTCCCTCTCTAGACTCAGAGTTTTCTGATTTGGTATGTAATCCTTCGAAAGTTCTCACTATAAGAAAAATTTTGCAGTAGAAACTCTAGGAATCTGGCACTTATATATTTGTGTTGTTATTCATGACAGTGCTGAAAAAAGTAAACATTATTTAATGTGCTGCTTGTTACTTTTCCTTTAGTGTCATTTAGTTTTCCAAGAAAAGAAATGTAACATTGACCAAGGACTGGTGGTCTTACATTCAGAACATTTATCTCATAATGCCTCTAAAAGAACTTTGAAAGCACATTTTGAAAGTAAATGTTTTAATGCCAGAAAAGTAATTTAAATCCCATTTGTCGTGTTATTTTTGAAATGTAACTTCTTTACGCCATCGTTACTCAAAGGTAACTAGTTTCAGATAACAAAATATAACTCATTACTTCCAAAGATTATGTTAGGAGACCAGCAAATAGGCTCAACCACGAGTGCAAATGGAAACAGCATCCAAGGAATCAGAAGATGACTGAGACTTAAAATGGCAGGTATGATGAAATGACAATTGAGTGTCAGGGTGTTTCACAGGAGACATAATCCTTCACCCAACATGAGTTCATATACACTTGATCCTCTTCTTGTTTGATTTGGGTCTTAGGTAGCATTTGTGCACATGTCATATTTCTTAGCCCTTCCAGTTCTGATTATAGGACTGCAATCCCCAGAATTCTAGAAGTCACATGGTCAATAGGGATATAACCTATGTCGCTATTTAACTGGAGATGTCTCTAATATCCACCTGAAACATATCATTCATTTTGCTAAGGCAACAACAACTCCCAGAATACTTCAGCTATTATGGCCAGTCTCTAGTTATTTGATTTGGGAAATAGGTAGTAAGTGCATAAATTTTCAGGAAGAAGTACAGTATACAGTATAAGACAGATTCCCCCCCAAGGCAGATTCTTCAGATTAAAAGTTTCAGAATCACACAGCAAGCAGGACCAGTTGAAGCATACACTATTCAGGTTTTATTGTTTGGAAATCAGTAGTGCTGGTTTAAAAAGTCTTATTTCTTGCTTTTACCAGTTTGGTAAGAAGAGCAGAAATCTCAGAATCTTCTACTCAACTTGTCCAGTCAACAGGAGAACCGCCTGGGCTTGCATGGTTCATTTTGTAACCTACTGGTTCTGAAATGAAATGCCCATCCTTAGTAGAGCAGGCCAATATGAAACAATAGAATTGATGAGGAGTTGATTGACCAAATTATCTCTGATTCAATGGGCCAACGTTCGTGTGACTAAGGGTATTTGTACACGACCCCTAAACTCTGCCGCAAATGGCTCCCAGCTCCGGAGCTTAAAATTTTTCCCCACCAGCTCCGGAGTTTACAGATAATTAAGTGCGACCACACCCACCTAAGTGCGTCCCAGCGCACTTTTCAGGTACCTGCTCTCCGGAGGTGAAAATTCCTGATGCGGATATAACGTAGTGACTGCCTGGCTCTCCTTGCTTCTGTTTGTTCTTTTTTTGCCCCCTGCCCCTTTAAGAGATCTGAATACAGTGCCGGGATGGCAGAACGGAGGTGAGCGGCATTCTTTTCTTCCTTTTTTTTTCTCCCTACCCTCATGCAACCAGCAGCCAGGAGTGCGGAGGGGGTGGGAACGCAGGAACAGCGACAAACCCCTAAGATCTCTGGTCCGAATTTAAGTGGCCAGCGGATCTTAGGGGTCGTGTGAAAAGGCTTTTAGTAAGTAAAGCAACAGAACTTCGGCCAGCATCTTTATGGCATGAGCATCAATCATGCATTTTTATTTCAAAAGATCTTTTTTCTTAGTGTTTGTCTCACTTTTTATTTCAAAAGATCTTTATAAAGAAATTGAATTTTAAAAATAAAAACCCAAGATTTAAATTCCTCTCCTCCAGGGATTTAATACCTCCTGGATTTAACCCACCCTTTAACCCACCCACCTTCGTAAGCAGGTTTCAGCAGACCGTGAGCCAATACTTGTGTTGTGTACATGTTTGGAACCTGAGACATTAAAATTATCTGGTCTCTGTTAGCCTTCAAAACCTCACGACTTGATTACTATAATTTTCTTGTTCCCAGCAGTACAGAGGAACGCAGTGGTTCCCTTCCCAGTTGTTGATTTGATGAATTCAGAGTGAGGCATTTCCCACTAGGACGTCATCTCCCTATGCACTGTGATTCTGTTTATGTACACTAAGCATAAGACCAACAGTGCGTTTTCTCAAACACTGCATCGGCGATCCTTTGCACTCTTCCTGGACACCTGATGCAACAACCATCAGTGCATCAGCTTGCAATGAAGCTACAACCCTTCACCACCTGCCACTGACATAATCTGGCTTCCCATCCCTGGAAGTCTGGAAACATCCATGCTTGAGGCCCTGGTGGCTCACTAGATGTTCCTGACCCACTCTCTGGAAGCTGTTTCTTGTGGGAACAGGGATGATCTGGTTCCAGTAAGCCTCATAACTCACTTCTGCTGTTAATCAGTCCTAATTCATATTGTCAGGTCCAGCACTTTTGGCTCTGTTATAAGACATTCTTGTTTAAGGTGCAGCAGTGTCTGGTGTAGGATAGATCCCAAGTTGTTGCAGTAATATAAACCATTCTCTTGATCTTCCTGGTATAACTGAGAAAAAGAACTTGAGCCAAGAAATTTAATGAAGCCATTATTAATACTGAAATAAAATAAAATAAAGGAAGTATTCATATCCTTGCTTACTGCTTAATAGGAAACCTCTATGTAGATAAATTTAGAGATTCGTCCTGTACATTGTAAGTTAATGATACGTTTCATAGCACTGAAGAAATAAACTACAGCACATGTAGATCCAGAGGGTAAAGAATTTTTAGACATCCCTTTTAAAAAGAAAGGTAAATACACATTGATCCCCCCCTTTAATGGCTATTCCTCAAGAATTCACCCAAGAGTCTCCATCTCATGTGGGAACCTAATACTAGGCATTTTGGCACAGCCTTCTTGGGCTTGCTACAAAGAGCTAATTCTTCCAATTATTGAAATAAATTCTGCTGATGCATATGGACTGAAAAATTATTTTAAAAACATGGCCTAGTTATGCAGATGGCAAATTCTGATAGGATGGGGATGTTTTAAAAGGTGAAAGAGACTCCTGACAGAAATGAGAGACTCTCTCCTTGATTTCACTTTGACTGCTAGAATGTCTAATGTTTGGTCCAGGACTGAAGCATTCATAGTTCTCCCCAGCTTTCTTTTTGCATTCTCTTTGCATCTTTTCTCCCATCTCTGTTATGGATGCCCAATGCCCATCTATAAGACTATTGGTTTGGCCCAGTGATGAAACATTACCAACATGCAGCCTGGGTATGGTTGTGTAATCAGGGAAGCGACATATGCAGTCAGGAGAAAGATGTAGATCTGCAAAACATTTATATCTATTTACCTACCACATTTTCCCATGTGTAAGATGACCCCCAATTTTCCAGCCTGAAATAACAGGTTCTCTACTGTGTGGTTCTCTCTTTGGCTCATTTCCATGTATAAGACGACCCTAAAATTTTAGTCTAACAGTTTTAGTACAAAATATAGTATTATTCATAGAAAAATACAGTATCTATCTATCTATCTATCTATCTATCTATCTATCTATCTATCTATCTATCTATCTATCTATCTATCTATCTATCTATCTATCTATCTATCCTGAGAATTTTCACAGACAAATATAATGAAAAATTCAGTACATTGCACCACAGGTTGCAGACTGTGACTGGATGACTGAGGTGCCAGCTTAATCTTATTAACCATTCTCTGAATTACTGACTACCTATTATGTGTATTTTATATGAATCTATATGATCACCATAGACTTTGTGTTTATAACCACTTATAACCTTGGGTGATTGCACTGACACTATGTTTGCGATGTTAGTTTGCATCACTCAAAACTTTTACATGGAATTTTACTCTCTTTTTAACTGCTTGTGTTCTCTTGTCGCTTTAATGTAATGTTGTCATTTAATGGTGTAAGATGTCCCTGAATTCCCTGTTCTCAATACTTGAACATGTCTTAATTGTATTGGACTGTATATTATCCCTCAGTCATTACTGTAAGCTGCCTTGGGTCCTTTTAAAAGGAGAAAGCCAGGGTAAAAATACTCTAAAATAAATAAATAATAAATAATCTGTCTAGGTACTAATTATTTGAACAATGTCTGCTCCGTAGCTCAGCCTCACCAACATCACTAGGAGCATTATGGATTCCTCCTGCTCTGAGCTGGGAGTTGGATGCAATGGCTTTATAAACACTTCCAACTGAATTATTCTAATCTTATTCTGATTAGGGGGATAAAGCAGGGGGGGCAGGAAAACCCACCTTGAGGAAAGATGGACAAAGCAAGCAAGGCAGTGATGTGTCATATAGCTTAGGGTGAAGCTTATCTACCATTGGAGGGATTCTTCTCATCCCCACCCTACCCTTGCCCACCCCTGGATTCTCTCGAGCAAGACCCGCTGGGCATGAAAGAGAATGCTAATATGTTAACACTAGAGATGGGCACGAAACGAACAATTTTTCGTTTCCATTTTTGTTTTTTCGTTTCGTTACGCAATGAAACGACAAACGAATTTGTCTCTAAAATGAAACAAAACGAACAGAAACACCGGAAATTTTGTCGTGCGTTTCGTTTCCGTTACTGCAATACAAGTGAATTGCTTAAAATCCTAAAAAAAAAAATCACAAAAATTGAAATAAATGGTAACGAAATGGTAACGAAATGAACGAAAATGAAAATGATTTTTTTTGCAAAAATTCACGAAAAACGGAAACGAACCGAAACGGACCCTCCAAATGACAAACGACAAATGAAATGCCATTTTTTTGATTCGTGCCCATCTCTAGTTAACACACCTGACAAGAAGCCATGTTTGGCATGTCGCCTGCCCTGTACAAGTCTTATCACTATAATCCTCGTGTTCTTCCCCTTGATGTCTCTCTGAGGGATACTCAGTCCGTTCTGATGAAGGGGGTGCATCTGCATGTCCAATTAGGGGATTAAGCTCGGGCCTAGGCCAATCATTTCTGAAATGGGTCTTGTTTCAGGCCTTGGCATGGACTGACACTCTTCTCCCTCCAAACTTAATGACACGAGAGAATTCTTCACTTTTGTGCTTCTCCACATGCTCTGGAAATGCCAAATGAAACTGAAGCTAAACCCAAAATAATTTGGGGTGGGGGTGGGGTGGAATCCAGTGTCGCCGCTCGCATAGGATTGGATGCCACCTGCTGTTAATGTTTTAACTTGGGATCCGTCGGGTTTCCTAAACTGCATTCAACATGATTTGAAATCCTGCTTCATTAGGTTAGGCTTTTCACTCTGTGTTGAGCATAATGAAATATAGAGTAACTCTCTTTCCAGGCGCTCTCAGCGAGTGAAGCTCTACCAAGAAATAGAGATCATGAATAATTTTTGTAAAACAGTCATTTCTCCTTATATTAGAGCAGAGCTGGGGAAAGTGCAGTCTTCCCTAAACTGGAACTCCCAGCATTTGTCACCACTGGCTATTATCTTTGACTGACCCTGTTAGCGTACTTAAGTCAATTCAAACAGATGGGGTCTTAAGTGAACTACTGAGCACATATATCTGTTCATTGTGTCTGTTATACAGAGCATGATGACTTGATGGATGCGCCTATAATAAGAGGGCCTTAAAAATAAATATCGCAATCAGTGGAGTGGAGATCCTAAAATGCCATAAAAGCTAGGAGCTTCAGAGCCGATGAATTTCACAGCTTGCTGATGGATTTAACAAACCCCAAGCAGGTAACAGACTAGACACTGCTGGATCTCTGATACTTGATTAGAAAACCATTTTTTGTTCAGCTGCCAGAGTCGCTGCTGAAGTATTTCCTTTCAGGGCAATTACATGGCATCATGCAGAAATCTGAGTGATGGAAAACTGGATTATATAGTATATCACTTTGGAGGTCTGAATTTACTGTATTCTGAAATGCAAATCTCTGAAACTACCTCTGTCTTGCTCAAGTGCTCTGCAAGCATTTATCTAAAGGAATATAAAAATAAAAATAAAGAGAGAACCAAACTAAACCACTAAGTCTGGGATAGCTGTGTCCTAAGCAATCAGAGTTATAAATACACTATGCTCCTAGACAGAATTAGAATAATAAATAAATCATTTAGTGCAGTGGTTGTCAACTTAGCATCACCAAATGTTCTTGGACTACAATTCTCTGGGTAACACAGCTAGTAGTGAAGGCTTCTGGGAGTCTAAGAACATCTGGGGAACCAAGGCTAGGAACCACCCATATAGTATATAGCAGTTGTGGTGAACCTTCAGCACTCCAGATGTTTTGGCCCACAACCCCCAGAATTGCCAGTGACAAAGGACTGTGGGAGTTGTGGTCCAAAACATCTGGAGTGCTGAAGGTTTGCCACCACTGGTATATAGGCTAAAAGGTATCCCAACCTCTCTCTGATATATAGTTCACCATATTTCTCTATGCCTCTGTCCCCAGCCAAAAAGGAAACTCGAGTTTCACTATAGGATGATTGAGAGTGAGGGCTGGATGCTAACAAGATATAAAGTGGCATCTCAGTCCAGAGGTAGAATACGAAATTGACCTGTATCTGCAGCCCATATTTAAATAGCGACTTTAAACAAAAAAACCTGGTAAGCACGACTGCCCATGATTTTGAGAACATTTCATGTATTTTTTTCCTGCACCATCCAAAGCTCTGTTGGGCCTTGCCAGGTGGAGACCTAGACAGGGTTGAAAGCTAGGTCTAGCATTTCCTCTCCAAGACTGTTTGGCATGGAGATGATGGTGATATTCTTAGCTAGATACAATCAGCTAGAAATACCATCCAAACTTACCTCTGGGGTTGTTTTTAATATGCCATATGTGTGCAAGTGGGCAACTAAATCCAGCTCTGAATCACTTCTGGGATATGAATAGGAATGTTTTCCATCAAGAAGCATAAGAAGGAGGAAAAGACATGTGTGTGTGTGCGTGCTGTGTGTCGCTACAGTCGTGACTGACTCTTCGTGACCCCATGTCCATGGAGTTTTGTTGGCAGGAATACGACTGGGGCAAAACTCATAGGAGTGAAGCTGTTCTTATCAACCAGTCAGGAAAAAAAAAGCTACTCATAAAAGGTGTATGATAGCAACTCTGAGAGCAGACCAATTCTTTACATTATTTTGCTGCTTCATTTGGGTAAGATGAGGGGAACTCTGTATCTGAAATCAGCATACAAACCCCCACATATATGATTCCAGATCATGGCTCATTGCAAGCTCAAACTGCTAACAGTGGCTGGCAGAAACTTTCCTGTGATCTCAGGTAGGACCTACTTTCTGTACATAGGTGGAGATACAGTAACTCCCCGCCTATCATGGGGGTTAGGGACCCACCCAACCCATGATGACTGAAAATCCGCGATATGCAGATGCGGGTTGGGTGGGACCTGAGGGCAGAGGGGAGATCAGATCCCCCACGGCGCTCACTCAGGTTGCTCCAAAACTTCTTGGAGCAGTGAGGGCGAGTGGGAGGATCTGATTCCCCGCTGCTGGGAGATGTCTCGCAGCGGCGTGGTCAGGCGGTGTTGGGGGATCTGAGCCCAGGCCGCCACCCAAGTGCACCGCCGGGAGACTTCTCGCAGTAAAGACCCTTTAAACCCATGGGGCTTCTCTCCCGGCTCCCAGTGGGAGGGGGAGAGAAGCGCCCTGGGTTACAAGGATCCTTTGCCGGCGAAGCAAGTGGTTGCCTTATCAGCTAAAGACCCTTTAAACCCGCGGGGCTTCTCTCCCAGCTCCCAGTGGGAGGGGGAGAGAAGCGCCCTGGGTTTGAAGGATCCTTAGCCACTGAGGCAACCGGTGGCTAAAGACCTTTAGCCTCAGTGCCTAAAGACCTTTTAAATCACTGCCTCTTCTCTCCCAGCTCCCAATGGGAGGGGAAGAGAAGTGGCGGTGGTTTAAATGTGGTGCGCTGCTTCTCCCGAGCCCCCACAGTCTGCCTCTGTGAATGGAAGAGATATCAAAACTGGCAGGGGGTTCTCCAGAGCCCCCACGGGGGTCGGGGAATCCACGCACCCTTTTAAAAATCCCTTCCATTCACGGAGGCAGACTTGCCTCCGTGAATGGAAGGGATTTAAACACTGGCATGGAGCTTCCCTGACCTCCCCCCCGTGGGGGCTCTGGAGAAACTGTGTGCCAGTTTTGATATCCCTTCCATTCTCGCAGCAGCGCGGTCGGGCAGCGTTGGGGGATCTGATCCCCTGCCACTGCCCCACCGCGCCCCCGGGAGACTTCCTGGCAGGTACTGCAATCCTGCGATATAGTGGGACCGCAGTACCTGAACCATAAAATGGTGTGTGTGTGTGTGACTGTATTAGGAACTGGCAGTTTCTACCACACAAAGCATCTGCTTCAAATGCATGCCGTGATATCTGCAAGACAGCAATTGCTTCCCCTCAAAAAACTAATTGGTAGAATTTGTTTTATTTTTAACAACAACAACAACAACAACAACAACAACAACAACAACAACAACAACAA
>JAHTLZ010000275.1:9990122-10005006 GCA_023846285.1 Phrynocephalus versicolor | reverse complement strand
ATTATTATTATTATTATTATTATTATTATTATTATTATTATTATTATACACAGCAAACAAGATAACTACACTGGATTTTGTATTATAATTCAATAGTCAAACGTTTCCCAAGCATTTAAGACTATGTGATGTATCAGCGAATTATGCGAGCATGTTGTCGTTGTTGTTGTTGTCATCATCGTCATCATCATCATCATCACCACCACCACCATCATCATGCCAATTCTGAAGTAAACAGATCTGCTTTTGCTGGAGACAGTCCTTGGATTGAGGCCTGGATTGAGAGAGAGATTTTTTAAATGTTCTGTCAGTCTTTTTTTAAATTAAGCTGGCCCTCCAATCCAGGAGCAGAAGGCGAGAGTACAAAATGAAAGCTGATTTGGTATTAGTCTACTCTTCACGTTAGAAAAAAACTAAATGCTTTTTCTGCGGTTTTCCCTACAGAGGTGTCTTTATTCGCCTGACATGCCTTTAATAACTAATTCTCCTTGTCTGGTTGCCAAGATAGATTTCCTACAGGCAGACTTAAAAGCGATTTTGTCCTTTTTGCATGCATGGCTTCAAATGATCCCAGAACAGCAAACATTAAACTTCCCTTCCAAGCCTGGGATTTTCTGAAGTATGTTGTAATAGCATAAATGGATAAGACTACAACTGGGGGAAGGTGGTGGTGGGGAGGAAGAAGACATGAATTAAAGTTCTCGATGGCATAAGAGTGACACAAAATATGCTTGCTGTGATCCAGGCAAGAGGAATCATTGGCAAAGCAGGCTTTTGATGCACCTATGGTTTTTCTGGACCAGGAATCTGAAAGTGTAAAATCAAATGGACACCAGAGTGCAGATGCCAGTTCTTCATGCTAAAAATTGATTTTGAAGGGACCTGCACAGGAGTATGTCGCTTCTCCAACCACCTGCTTATAGAATTGTTCCTACATAAGTATCTCAAGAAGGCAAGGCCAGACTGCAGCAGGAGCACCACTGCAATGAGTTACAAGCAAAAATGGGAAGCAAGACAAAAGGAGGGACTGTTTGTTTGTTTGTTTATTTATTTATTTATTTATTTATTTATTTATTTATTTATTTATTTATTTATTTTTACAACTTATATGCTGCCCACTACCCAAAGGTCTACTAGATGGCTACTAGTGAGGCCTCAAATCTGATTCAGTTAAGTTGACGTTGATGGGAGCAAATTTCTAATGGTTAGATTCTACAGTATACTAAATTGTCTTTTAATTTTGTTCAGGACAGCTAAGCCTTCTTTGAAAAGGTAGCCAAATTCCAAGTATCATTTAACTCCTTGTCTCCTCTTGTCTTTGCTTTGAGGCGATGACTTTTGGCATTTAGGGCTTTCTGCCCCTATTCTGCTCTTCCAAAAGATCCCCCAAGGACCAAAGGGATCCTCATGAAGCCTATGTAACCGGGGTGTGGGAAGGATAGGAAATTGTTTATTAATTAAATATGGTTGTGATGTCATCAGGCTTATGTGGAATAATTCTACATTTTCAGCCATAAAGGATTGTGGTCTCAGTGAATTTAATTCTGACTCCATCCATAATGATGCAATTTAAAAAGCGAGGGAACATTGCCCAGATATGAGCACAGCAATTGTCAAGGCTTACAACTCCTATTCCCAAGCAAAAGCAAGGTTCAAGGTCTCCCCTGAAGCTCTGGAGAGCCACTGGTACCAGCTCAGAGATGACCATACTGGGCTCATTGATCTGGTTCAGTATAAGGCCGCTTCCTGTGTTTGCATCCTTGATTTTCCTCTTCAATCAATCAGTCAGGCTTTATTGTCAAACCATAGGTCATCACAATAACATGACACATAAAAACAAACACAGTGCAGACACAGCATATATGTACATAAATATAAAATATAAAATGATATGGCTTCCCTCCTTAATGCTTCAGATGCTTGGCCCATATTTTCTTTGCTGCCAAAGCAAAATTCTCTACTTCATGGGTAATAGCTACATCCATACCCACAAGTAGCATATAGAGTTGAGCCAAAGGGTGGGAGGTGTCTATCACCCAGAGGTCTAAGTATTCTGGCAAGAAGTTGACTTGTGGGGTGCTCACGTAAAGGGCAACTGAATAAATAACGAACACCCCCAACCTCTCCGGAGCCACAAAAGCAGAGTCTTTGGTGAAATGGAATATTTGTCATACCTCCCCTCCAAGATGGAAGATGGCATCCTTCACTGAAATCACAAGGCTGTGAAAGCTTTCCTCAGCGGGGTGGGGTGGGGGTGAGGTTAGACTGATGTCTTGTACAAGGGGAAGCAACCAGAAGAGGACATTTGTGAAGTAGCAAACAATCACTGATTGATTGATTGATTGATTGATTTTCCTCTTGGCCTGTGTTCTAGTTACAATAGTCAGCAAGGAGTGGGGTATACATGGGCAGATCTTATGGATTTTGACAAATGCCATTTTCTGTGCCAATAGTGATACAGAAAGTTGGAGCCGGATATATATATATCTGGCTCCAACTTTCTGTATCACTATTGGCACAGAAAATGGCATTTGTCAAAATAGAGTTTTATAGAGTAACAAAATGGTTCATTTTAAAATGGAAAAAAAATGGTGTTTCATTTGTTCCGTAACAAAACGCTCCCTGCCATTTTATTTCATTACGAAACAATTTGTAAGCTTACGAAATGGAGAAACAGCGTTTCTTTTTTTGTAAGGTGACCAATCCCTAGAGGGAATCTCTAAACATTAAAAAAAAACTAGCAGCGAGGAAGTATATTCTGCAAGATAGCTTTTGCCCATCACTTAATTTTCTGCCTGCATAAGGCTTTCAATATGGAGAAACATTCAAATATTCTGACTGTGAAGATTCTCAGTCATCCAGGTTCAAACATTCAGTTGTGCTCCTGTTTTGAAGTTTGTAAGCCCTCTGGTATATACCCCTTTTTTGGGAGAAGCCACTAGGTACCTGGTGAGCTGAGAAGAGTTTTTGGCTTGAAGTTAGGAAATCCTTCATCTGAATGAGACCATCTTATCTGAGTTTGTGGGAAAATATTTCTTTTTCTTTAAAAAATCAAAATAAATAATGCATATATTCATGTTTGAATATTTTACGCAGAGACTGCCCAATTCAGAAGTCTGCTGTGGGCTTCATACAAAGAGCTCTTGCCAAAATGGGGACTTTCATTCTTAATGACTAGCAAAGCTGCCACTTATTTTCACTGGCCATTTCCTTGCCACATGGTGAATGGCCTTTAATGCAGGGAAACTGTCAGTGATTCCATTTGAAGCAGACTCTCTATAATTTAAACACTACCTTAGAGTAAACAGCAGAAAGAAAGGATAACAAGTGATCACCCAAGTGTAGGCAGTTTAAACATTGGAGAATAACTCTAAAACATAATGAAAATTTGTGTCTATATGCCCGCCCAGGTGCATACATGTCTGGTGGGTTTCTTTTAAATTAGTAAGTTTTAATTTCACGGTGACCTGATTCAAACACTGTGAAATTTATACCCATTTAATTTTCTACTTCAGATGGAGCCTGGACTTGGCCAAACAGCAGTGCTGAAATGTATTTGGTTGTTATGGAGCCATCAACATTACATCATTGACTCGTGGCATCATATGTGGTGCATATGCCTCTGCTTGACCTTTAAAGCTGAGATATTTGAGCTCAATCAAATGGTGAATTATAAAAGAGGGTGTTGCTCTGAAGGCCTCCATGCACAGGAAACAGAGCTGTGTTCCTTACATCAACTGCTGGAACTTGCTATCCTATTGAACAGAGTCATAATTAAATCAGGTGCTAGAGGCCACCTTTTAAAATGTGGTTGTCACAACAACTCAACCCCACTTGGCCTTTGCAGTGTTTCTCACACAGGCAGCGTATTATAAATGAGCACAGCTGTAGAGGCATTTTCTTGGCAACAGCAATGTGAAAATTGCCACATGAATGGACCAAAGTGCATTGGGGAGAATACTGGGTGTGTGTTAGATGTAGGTTGGGCGTTTCTCTGTCTATCAAATTCCTCTCATCAGCAAAACAGGCTAGGAGCAAATGTAATTTTTCAAAGATGTTTTTAACACCAAGAGTGAAAAAACAACCGCAACATCCTTTGGAATCTTCACAGATTGGTCTTAGTACTTTGCAGTTTGAAGAGATAGCAATTAATAGGTCAGTGTGTTATAGCAGTAAGCTGACTCCAAAAAGGTAGCAATGCTTTCGGTAGACTGAAATCAAGATCAGTGATGATGAAATACTGTATATGCCTCATAGATTTCAGTGGATCTTTTCTATCAATGATAACAATTCTGTGCTGTCAAGTCAATTCTGGTTTATGGCAACTCTTGAGAAGGTTTCCCAGGTAGAGAATGCTCAGAAGTGGTTTACTATTCCCTCCTTCTTGGGGGGTGGGGTTGGGGTGTCCTGGGACTATGCAGCTTGTCTAAGGCCACACAGACTGGCTCTTCTTGCAAGAGGCACAGTGGAGAATTGAACCCCTAACCGTTGGTTCCTCAGCCAAATTCCTAATCCCCCGAGTTATCCAGCCAGATAAATGTACCAGGGGGAACAAAGTTACTTTAGTGGGATAATTAATAACATGTCTTCGTTCTTTTTGAAAGTGACTTTTAAAGGCGTTTTAAGTAAATACATTTGAAAGGAAATCAGGTGAATTTTTCAGGACAGGATTGTCCCACCAGTTTAATTTTTTTAAAACATTCATGGGGGTCTGATATGGCCCAATGTTTGTAAGACCTGCCTTGGACATACCAGGGAGGTCCACACTCTTTCTCTTCATACCTCATGGTCTGATATGGCCCAATGTTCATTGCCTGCCTGCCTGGTGCACTGCAAGAGATATGGCCCAATGTGGCTTGGAATACCAAATCTGGGGGTTTAAAGGGAAGATCTTGAGGAAACTTCACTGTAATTTCCATGCTGCTAGATGCCTGGGATTACTATTGACGAGTATATAACATTTGAATTACAAATGATTTTTTCCTGGGGGGCCCACTTTGGAGTTGATTAATTTGCCCATCTCTGAACCCCAAACCTCTTCAAATTTAGAGCATTTAAAGGGAAGTGTCCAAGGAAGCTACCCTCCAAATTTGGTGCCTCTAGGACCCAGGGGAGCCATTTTATAGTGTAACAATTCATTTCATTTCAGAAATTCTTTTAAAAAATTCATTAAAATGCAAACAAAATGAAACAAAAGTCATTAAAATGCAAATGAAATGCAGTTCATTAAAATGCAAACAAAATGAAATGAAATGAAACGAAAAATGAAATGAAATAAAAAAATGCTATTTTTTCATTTCGTGTCCATCTCTAATATACATTGCTGTCATGAACTAAAGTGGACTGGGATGGGATGCTTTCAGTGAGGCAACTGTTGGCAGTCTGTTGCACTTCTCCCTAGGACCGGAGGACTTCTAGCTGCCTGGCTCACTTGACAGAAACAATGATCACCTATGATGACTCTGAGGAATGAGAAAGCCCAGGAAACCAAGAAAACCTGGGAAGGAAAGAAAGCCCAGGAGAAGAGGAACAGCCTGTAGAAGAAGAAAGGACTAAGGGGGAGGAGGAACCTATAAAAGGGGAAAAAGAGAATAGACAGAGGACATAACCTTGGTAGATGAAGGAGGATGGAGAGAATGGCAGTTACATTAGATCAGTGGTTCTCAACCTGTGGGTCCCCATATGTTCCTGGACTGCAACTCCCAGAAATACTGACCAGCTCAGCTACTGATGAAAACTTCTGGGACCTGCAGTCCCGGAATATCTGGGGACCCACAGGTTGAGAACCACTGCATTAGATGAGAGGAACAGGAAGACCACATGGTTGAAGTAGAAACCCCAGGGGAAGTGCAGCTCCAGGGAGAGTGGGAGTGTGTGTTGAAGGAGGACCTACAGACTGGGAAGACTCTTGAAGAGTGCCTTAAAAAATAAGCAGCATGACACCCAAAGTCTTTTGCAGAGAGGGGGGGAAGAAAGGAGAGGCAATGCCAGGCTTAAGACCCTCTATTCCCTCAGACCAATTCAGCTCAATTCCCAGGGAGAAGTCTGTCAAACTCCTTGACATTCAGAACAGGGGAGAAGAACAAGAAAGGGATCTCCATCCAACCTATCCCCAGTGCAGTTTCATAAGCCATCCCTATTGTGACACCCTGTGTCTGGAAAATGTAAGACCCTTTTGTTTGTTTGTTTGATTTATATACCTCACCATCTAACCAAAAGTTACTTTGTTGAGCAAGCTGAGACCAGAGGTCCCGTCAGCACTCTTGAGTGTTTGGGATGATGGGACCTTAGAATCAGGTAAAGGATTTGTGCTTAAGCAGGAAGAGGTCAAGGTTGACTTGAATTTATTGGGTATTACTCTTGTTAATAAGTTACCTGCGGGGTCAGTAAAGACTGATTGTCTGAATAAGGTCACATTGGACAAAATATGGAAGCTGAGGAGTGCTGTGCCACAGACAGGGAGATGGTAAGAGTGAGGCAAGAAGATAACCCTGTTGCATAGCACAATTATACCCGGGGAATTGTGGATTCTTTCTATCCTAATTGGATTGTTGCACACCAAAGGTTCTGTTGGAACCAGTGAGGGTTTTCTTCCTAGTACGAAACCTAACTTTCTTGTTGTTGTTACAGCCTTTGGCCTATTTCCAAAAACCCTCCAAGCCACTATCCTTCTAACCCTAATTTCTGCCTCTGCTCCCTTACTCTTTTAAAGCTGTAAATCAGAAGTCAGTGGAGGGCCCGAGGCAACACTCCCTCCGTTTTCCAAAACAAGATATATTCAGCACCTTTAAAGTGTGCATGCTCACATGTGCTTAAAAGGTTTCTGGGGCACAAGTCTCTATTTTGGAGGGAGGAAATAACAACCTGTAGGAACTCCAGGTGTCCCGGGTTCTTGGAGAGCTGCCTGTGTCTCGAGGACCATACAGTCCCCACTCCTGTGGCCGCAGAGCGTCTTGCAGCCTTTGGTCTACCTCAAAAAATCCTGCGAAGTCATAAGTCACGGGTGGCTGCTCATTAGGTGGGACAAAAGACAAATGGTAAAGGGGAGAAGAGGATGGCTTACTTGTTGACTAGAAAGCATCAGTTGCTACTCATTTCAACCCTAGCCACCAAGAGGTATGCAGCTGTAACACTTTTACATTGCATAGGGGATATTGCTCACTTAGATATCTATTGATGATGAACCTTGTAAACAAAATTTCGGCAAAACAAGCCTTTTTAAAAATTCACAGTTATATTACCGAGCAATTATAACAACAACAAAATGCTATAATTTGTGCACTCGAGTCCTAGGCGGCAGCAGCAGTACATAAGTTGCCTGTGGACTTGTAAAGTTAAAGTGTTCCTTTGAATTCAAATTCAGATAAAAACTGAAGGTATCTTCCTTACCTGGGTTAGGTGTCCAGTACATAGAAGGATCAGCTCCACATGTGGAATCTTCAAAAACTCTAAAATGAAATATCAGTTCAATTGTGTGGAATTCATGAATTCACTACGTGGATTCATGGCCCCAACACAAACATATAGGAATTATACCAAGTTGACAAGAGCCTTAGTGGTCTAAGTAGCAACAGGAGCTCTAGCCTCACAGTGGCCCCACATTTGATGGGGCCACTGTGAGATACAGGAAGCTGGATTAGATGGGCCTTTGGCCTGATCCAGCATGGCTCTTCTTATGTTCTTATGTTCTCTTCAGCTCTCCCGTGCTTTCTGATTCAAATCTCTCACTCACAGCCCTGCTGTTTCTTAGTCCCACCCCCTTTAGCTAAACCAATATTTCATAGTGGTTAAACAGTCTTGGGCAGATTGCCCCTAAAATGTGTTCCTCAACAAGACAAGAAGGTTGCCCACTATTAATGTATTCTCAAAGGCTTTCACAGCTGGGATCCGATAGTTTCTATGAGTTTTTCGGGCTGTTTGGCCATGTTCTGGAAGTTTTATAAAGAAGCTGCCAGTCTAAGCAGTGGCTCCTTGACTAGAAGAAATAACTTCCAGTTTCAGAAAGTCTTCCTTCATTCTGGGCAAAATTCTTGAAATAATAATAAAAAAATGCAGTGCAGCTGCTTATAGGATGGATATTGTTTACAAGTCAGTATATGCTTGGCTTTCTTACAGATGATTCCACGCTGGAACTTGGCATGGAGAAGCTGGCCTTGTCATGTCCTATTCATAGCATATCATTAAAGCTCCAGAGGATCAGAAAAGGCGTCCTGTATTGATTGTATTGAACTGGCTTCTCCGGTACTTTATTTTTGTGGCACAATATCTTGGCTGTAGAATACTATGGAAAAAACAGGTTTTGAGTGATAGGGTCTTGTGTGATCTAGTCCAAGAACCCCAGGGCCACACAAGTCCCATCTACAGTGTTACTGCTCAGTCATATTCCTGTGGTGTGGGTTAGTCTATGATTGGCGTTAGGTGACCCTTCCAAGACAGTCACGTCAGAAGCATTGCCTGGTTTATTGCCCGATTAACTGAAATGTTGCATTTTGATTAATCACCCTCCGGATCGCCAAACCGGCAGCTGTTTCCAGGCTTTTGCAAATCATGTGTTTTGCAGGCTCCCCCCCCCGCCCCCAGCCCACGTAGCAGGAAGCATAAGCAATGCTGTGTCCCGAGAAAATATATACAAAGCTGATAAATTCTGAAAGGATTCAACTGTTAATCAAAAATAATATTTCCAACCCGGCACGACCCTTTTTGAAATGACTGCCATCTGGGACCTTGTTCCTCCCTCCCATATATCACAATTAAGGGCAGGCCTGTCTGATGCAATGCACCAAGCCCTGGGCATTGACATTCAATATTTTATCATTAATTTTCTCGAACAAACATTCCAGGTGCCCCCTCCACTTTTTTGCCCTTCTGATAGTTTCCAGCACAGTAACCCAAAGAATCAAGGGGGGCAGTTTTGATTTATGCCTTCACTGGCAGATACTGTACTGTTAATTAGCATTCACAGTTAGTGGAATGCAGGCATGGTTAATTTTCCCAGCAATAGGCTTGGTCACCCAAGCAAGCAGTAGCAGCTCTTAATTGTTTTCTAAATGGCACTGACATGGAAAACCATCTAAATGAGACTTTTCCCAGACTGTGAGGGCCTGATGCATTTTCAGTAGCACAAGCAGAGGGACAGCGCCTTGACCTTCCCAATTGTGATGGCTTTTGCCAGAGCTTGAACAAGATACCTTTGTGAAAGCTGAACCGTTTTCTTCGAAGGTTAATCCAGTTGATAATCCCCACTTGAATAAACCCACCGAATCAATGGGACTTTGATAAAGGTTGGCTCACCAAGTCTCATGGACTCAACTGCTTGTCCTAGGGAAAACTAACAACTCAATTTAGGCCTCAAATTAAAATTTGTGGAATTCTCCAATTGCATAGATACGATGGAGTGATTATATTCATTGGGTGGATCTGGCAGATGTAATCCAAAAAATAATGTTTCCATCTCTCTGAGTGGCATTTTTTCCTTTATATTTGTTCGCTCATTGTTCTTAGCTTCTGTATTTCCTTTTTGATGTTGTAAGATACCGCTTCACACTCATTGTTCTTAGCTTTGAATAGTGTCTTTAATGTTTCTTGGCTACTGTTTTATATACTCATTGTCTCCAACTTTGCATATTGTCCTTCAGTGTTGGAAGCCGCCTTAGGTCCTTTCCAAGGAGAAAGGTGGAAAATAAATAAATAAATAAATAAATAAATAAATAAATAAATAAATAAATAAATAAATAAACAAACTAAGGCATCTACTCTTGAGACTAACGATTGGATTTAGCCTCTCAGAAAATAAACATTTCCAAAGTCTGGGTGAAGTTGCCTTTGGAGAATAACCAGGTAAGGGATTGGGGCTTTTCTTCTAAAATGGACTTCGTTGATGGAAGGCATGGTCTTTATGGAAGGCCTGTGCAAATCCTTCAGAGGAGTGTTTGGAGGATCCGTTTCTCTAGAACACTTGTACTCTCCTTCAGTCTTGACCTTCCCACTACCTCTTCATTCACGACCTCACACAGAGAACAGCATGAGACAGCTGTACTTACACAAGCATGGAAACTGTTTATGTTGGTAAGTGCAAGTTTTATCTGCTCAGACTATTTCTTTTTATCTTAAATCCTCGTAGGGTTGTTCCTTGACTTTCTCAGCATCTCGATTCCTTTCCTTGACTATTAATATCATTTAATAATAACTTAGTATTAATCCAAGTGTTACGTTTCTTCATAATGTTATCTGCCCCTCTCATTCTTTTGTTTTCTCAAGTGGAATTCCCTATTTTTGCTGTTTAAGATCCACATGAAACCAATGGGAGAGGTTGTCACGAGTTTTGGGGTTGGTATCATCAGCACCTTGATGCAGATGACACTCAGCTCTATCTCTCCTTTCCATCTAAATCTGAAGAAGCTCTTTTTGCTCTAGATCTCTAGTTCCTGATGTCAGCAATGAACTAGACAAGGGTGAATAAACAGAAACTTAATCCAGACAAGACAAAGGTGCTCCTGGTGAGACGAAAGGGAGATCAAGGAATACATTTGCAGCATGTGCTAGATGGAGTTACATTTCCTCTGAAAACGTTGGTGTGTGCAGCTTTGGGGTGCTCCTGGATTCATCTGTGAGTCTGGATGCCGAGATTTCAATAGTGGCCAGGAGTGCCTTTGCAGGTGCACAGTTAAAACTACTGTGACAATTGCAGCTATTCCTGGAGAGATCTGATTTGGCCATGGTGACACATGCATAAGTTACATCCCTGCTGGATTATTGTAACACCACAAGGCTTCTGCTATCAAAAGAGTTGAAGAGAAGTGCAGCCTAAAAGCCCACAGAATGGGAAGTTTGTGGACAAGCAAGAGTGGGAATGAGTTCTTGTAAAAAACAAACTAGGTGGTAACCGCAACCGGAGAAGACAATGGAAATGTTTGGGCAGTAGAACATTTGTTGCGCCAGTGTAAATGTGAGATCACCTCAGGTGTCATTTGGAAATATGATTACCTAGCAGAATCACCATAGATATGTGCTTTTTTTCTTATGCTTTAAAAATAATAATAACTAGAAGCTATTTCTGGACATGTCTGATTTCACTGGGAGGAGCTAATACAGTTCATGATGGGTCCAAAAGGGTAGGCAATACTCCTGGACCTTGTGAAAGTGGTCACCTTGTGTTTTCAGGAATCATAATTGGAAGCAAAACATATGAACCCCCTCCTATTTTAATGGGATGATAGAGAAGGGATGTACTTGTAGCAGAGCTTGAAAAAGTTACTTGTTTGAACAATAGTTCCCAGTAACCTCTTGGCCAGCATATGCTGGGTAGTGGTTTGTGGGTGTTGTACTGAACAAAATAAAATAAAATAAAATTCCAAGTTCAGATGTGAGCCGAATGGGTTCTTCAGGCCCCACCACAGGAGTGCAAAGGAGGTAGAAATATTTGCTTGAACTTAGGTTGGCTCAACACAGTTGTTTTGAACAAGTGGCTTCTCAAGGAAATAACGGGGGGAGGGGTTCGGAAAGCCTTAGACAAAGGGAAGTCAAAACAACATAATATGTCTTCCAGTTGGATGGCAGGGCAGTCGAAGTGAATGACAGGCTCTTTTACTGAGATATCTGAGGTAAGCAAATGAGGGTTAAATCTGAAATCACATTACAGTGGACCCTCGTATAAAAATGGTTTGTATAACATAAAATCTGTACAACATAAAAAATTTCAGAGATAGGGGAAATTTGCTTAACAGAGTCATCTATGGGAAGAATCCGTACAGCATAAAAATGGTCATGATTAGGGATCACTCTGATTTCAATGCATTCCTATGGGGAATTTGTATAAAGGAAAATTTGCTTAACATAATTTCATTTGGAACAAATCATGTCCTTTATACAAGGTACCACTGCAAAATAATTTCCCTACTTTCCAGCACCATAACTTTGTCCAGCTGTTGTTTGAAATGTCGATTGCTTGGTCCCTTTCGTGTGTGTGTGTGTGTGTGAGAGAGAGAGAGAGAGAGAGAGAGAGATTGGACCCTTTACTGACCAAGACAGGTAGGCAGAATAGGAAGGAACAAGATGGTGGGAAGAATAAGGAAACATTTTCGATAAACTTAAGAGCAAAAGAAAGGCAAGTCCAGAAAATGTCTGAACTAGATAGAGTGTGGGTCAGTCACTTTTAAGGCTAAAATTCACAGAATACTTGAGCTAGCATGACCCTGCATGCTGGTTGATTCTGGAAACATTGACCCCCATCATTCCCAAAGGAAAAGCCCAGGGTGTATACCATTCTTCTTCTGTTTTGATAAAGCACAGAACTTTGCAAGGCTTCTGGTTGAAAGGAAAAGCAAAAATAATGAAATGTTAAGCTTCTAAGAAAAAATGCCTGTCCTGGACAAATATAACTTAAAGGGCATTTTGGTATAATGGCTCGTTGCCTTTTAATTTGATTTTTGTATTACTCAGCTCTCAGTCCTGGGACTCAGCTCAGGGGTGGGGGTGGGGAACAACAACACAAAAGCCTATAATGTTCAAAATATAATTAAGCAAATTAGGACATCCAAGTGCCTTTGAATTAAAGCCGTTTAAAAACAGATCAATAAAAAGGCCATTGCCTTTTCAACCCTTCAGTTGCCAAAAGTTATGTGAATAAAAAGGTCATTGCTTTGTGGGGGAGGAGAGAGAAGAAATCAAATCTTACTGTTTCTGTTCCCACATTCTTTCCCACAGTGTCAAAGTGCTACAGTATAATGATTTCTTGCTAGTCAGAAAATAATAACCTCTTTACATGGTTTATAGGGAAAGCTGGCAGACTGGGTAGCAGCAGGATGTATAGGTGTGGATTCTTGTAGTCAAAATATCTTTAGTTTTATTTCTGAATGGTCTGACGTTACACTAATGTTAGGTTCTTTTGTTTTACAGCCAGGGATCTGTAATACTCAAGTTTTGTTGTCATTCCAACTTTTCCTCCAAACTGTTATGATGTGTGAAAAACTGCCTAACTAGGATTGAATATACACAATGGGGGAAAGTTGAAGATTCTGGAAAATCCTCTCTGTTTGTTCATCTGGTAATAAATCTGTAAGTTCCTAGAGTTTCCTGAATTACCAGGTATAAGACAACATTTTCCAGAGCTACATCATTTTGCTTGGTATTTATGAAAGACAAATACTAGAAGCCAACACTAATGTATTCTCCTCAGAGGTCCTACAAAAAGAAAAGGAAAGCCGTTCTTTTATTTTGAATAGGTACAAGAGAGATTTTTACAATGACCTGGATGATTTGTGTTTTCATAAATGAGCTGAATAATGTCTGTGTGTGTTGTGTCGTCACAGTCGTGACTGACTCTTTGTGATCCCATGGCAGGACTACTAGAGTGGTGTGCCAGTTCCTACTCCAGGTGCTTACAGCTCCTGGTATTCCCTGGTGGTCACTCATCCAAGTACTAACAGGGCTGACCCTGATTAGCTTCTGAAATCAGTCGAGATCAGATGTGCTTAGGGCATATAGATACGACATGAGGTGAATAATATATGTGGGTTAAACCCCACTCTTCCCATATGGAAAAGTCAAAGCCTTCTCCATGTTATGGTACCACTGGTTTTGGGTGGACTGAGTCCGTAGGCTACAGGCAGTGGAAAGGTGTGTTGTGAGGTGGGGATGCTGATTGGTCAAGTTCACCTTCTTGATGAGCAAGGCTGAGGAGCATAACAATTGGATACCCTTAGCTCACTTGGGCCTTTGCCTCTTCAAGTACTTCAGGTGCAGGATCCTAATTTTTTGATGGAGTCTGATTCAGACAGTTGGGATGAGGTCTAGGAGACATTTCCATTTCACGAGAGGGAAAACCCTCCTGATGGAAATCTGGCTAAATCCACAAATGGCAGATCTGGTAATCCCTCGGGTAAATTTCCTTCACCTATTATTTACTATTTAGCTAAAGCCTCATTTACTTTTCATTTACTCAGCTTGTTTACTCACTCTGACTCTCTCTGTTCATCTTTCATTTATTTACTCTTGGTTACTGGACTAATTCCGTTTACTTTTCATTTCCCTTTACCTATTCCTGTCTACTCCTCATTTACTCACCTTCCGTCTGTAAACAGCAAGGACATGTGTTATTGTAATCATCAATAACTGTGCAAAGTATGCTCTGTTCACGAGACGACAGCCTATGGTTCACCCAACCAGCATATGCCACCTTTACTCTTGTTACCATTCACTGATGTGCATACTCTGGGATGTAAACAGTATGTAATACAACAACATGCCAATGGCAAGGGGCGTGATGGCTCCACTGGTCAGACAACTGGACTCGAGTCTTTTTTCTTCAGGATCCTCCCACAATTTTTCCCCTTCTCCCCAACTTTTCTCCCCAACTTTTCTCCACCAGGTGTGCCTGTTTTCAGTACATGCATGTATTCAGAATGTGATCTGTCTACCTGCATTAGGGAGGTCAGCTTCTAGAGGCTGCAAATGTCCCTTCCTGGACACTGGGGGATAGCATTTGCATGTAAGCCAGAGTTCATGGATTTGATAGCCTGGGACTTTCTGATTAGGAGGAATGATAGTATCATCTCTCACTTCCCATCAAGCTTCCCTGTTCCCCTGGACATAAGCAAAAGACTCACTGCACCTGGGAGAGCAATAGATTTTCCCAGGAATAGTACATTATTGAAAGTTGTCCCTGTGGTAATGTAAAGTTTTTTTTTTATTTTTGATCTTGAACATTGAATGAAAGGCTGTTAACTCTACAAAAGGCATGCTCTTGACCTTTTAACATGGGCCATTCTGGCTGATGGTTTTTTAAAACTCTTTCTGTATCTGCTCCAAGAACTTCATACCCACACACTATGTATGTATGTATGTATGTATGTATGTATGTATGTATGTATGTATGTATGTATGTATG
>JAHTLZ010000275.1:9968398-9990112 GCA_023846285.1 Phrynocephalus versicolor | reverse complement strand
TATCTATCTATCTATCTATCTATCTATCTATCTATCTATCTATCTATGTGAGTGTGTCTGTGTCAACAGGTATATCATGATAGCCTGATGGACTTTTAATGCTGGGACCAGTGTTTTGTCCAGTAAAGTGGAATGGAAACACAGCATCCCTCAAAACTATGTTTCCACCTTCTAAATCAGTGCAAAGATTTCATTAGATGTTTTGAAATGTTAGAGGAGATAGAAATACATTTAAGCACTCTCTCTCTCTTGGTTCTTTTCTCTCCTTCTCTGTGACAACAAATTTGTAGCAAAGAGTATTTGCTCTGGTTTTTATTCTGAACATTGCAGGAGCTATCCACGGTGCTGAATCAAATTGATGATAAGCTTTTGTGTTCTTGGTAGTTCTTTTAAGTTCACATTAAAACTCAGAGATTCACCAGATGCTGTGCCCCTCCCCGTCCCTCCCCCCTCTCTGTTACTTCAGGAAACAATTTGGAGAAAAATAGGAAGGGGCAGAAGGAATTAAGCCCTCAGTAACATGGCTTCTGTCTAGGCTAGCTTTTCCTGAAGTAGTTTTCCAGTGTAAAAAGATTTTCAAATTTATGCTTACATGAACTTATATTTAACATATTTCGGCTTTCATTCCACTGCAGAATGAACTCATGACTGCTGATTTGTTTTCAGCCTGATCTGATATAAAAATTCTTTCCTGGCCTAATCAGAATATTTATTAGAGTTATATTCCAAATTGCTTTAGCTCTCTTCTACTACTTCTTCTTCCTCCCTCCCTCCCTCCCTCCCTCTCTCTCTCCCTGGCTTGACGGAATGATTTTGCCCTTGTTAAAATTCAGAACTTTCATTATGTTTTCATAATGTCCCTGAAGCTGGACTGGGATGTGATAGGTCTGGAAAAATACCAATCTGACAAGCTAAATACGCAAACAGGTTTTCAATCCTCCTTGGTAATAAGAGCCGGACACTTTGAACACCCCCTCCCCTGGGCTCCCTTTATTTTCTGTGCTTCCATCCATTTAACAATGCATTTCTGAAAATAACAATAATAACACCAGAAGAGTGGGGCCATTTTTTGTCTATGCAATATGGTAATTATTTCCTATGGGGAATGCACATGCCTAAGAAGTAAGGATGGGGATGTGTCAGTGTAGGAAAGTAACTCCCAAGTGTGTGTGAGAGAGAGGGGGGAGGGGGGAGGGAGGGAGGTGCAGTTAATTTTTGAAGGCCTCTTAAACCCCTGGAGGAAAGACCTTCTAGTAACCACCGTCATTGATACATTGGCATTTTGGTGATCTTTGCTGCTTCTGCTGCTGCGTCTTTGCCTTTCCTTTCTCATGGAGATTAAAGCCAGTGGTTGAAGGGTCTCCTGCTTTCCCCATGTGGCTGGTATATAAATTCTACATCAAACACAACAGAGGAAGGGAAGGTATGAGTTGTCCGCATAAAATGAAGGAGATGGCTGATAACTACAGAAAAGAACAGCTCTCTCATTAATCGAGAAGGTGCTGTGGGGTGGGGAAGCAGAATTAAAATAAAGCAAAAGTAGGGTACTGAAATTGATTTTTTTTTTTGCTCTTGGAGTGCAATGTTTTATGAGGGGTGCTGTAAAAGACTTGCAGCAAAATGGGTTACAGATTGATGCAGTGTAGTAGGAGAGCATGATTATGGAAACCCAGAATTCTGTATATGGTATTTGCTATGCCAAGCAAGGCCAGGAAAAGATCAGATGGATGAAAATGTTAACCTCTTTTCTACTGAAATTCTTTAAAATACACACACACACGCACACACACACACAGAGAGAGAGAGAGAGAGAGAGAGAGAGAGAGAGAGAGAGAGAGAGACTCTCTCTCTCCCCCCCCCAGATAGTTTTGCTTTTAAATTTCCTCATGTTCTTGAAACTAGTTTCACAAGGACACCCCAAAGCCCCAAATGATTTACCTAAACAACAAATTCAGATACGATTGTGTGGAGAATTTCTGAGGCATGAATATTTGAGGGGAGCAGTTTCATAGTGCCACGTCAAAGCACAGAAATGTGTAAAGCCGTTCCCTTACTAGATTGTAGAGATGGGCACAAATAGAAAAAATGGAGTTTCGTTTGTCATTTGTTGTTTAGAGGTCCGTTTTGGTTTGGTTCCATTGTTCGTGAAATTTTTCAAAAAAATCATTTTCGTTTTGTTACTGTTTCATTACTGTTTCCTTACCATTTATTCCAATTTTTATGATTTTTTTTTTTAGCATTTAAAGCCGCTCACTTCATTGCAGTAACGGAAACGAAACGCACGACCAAAATCCCCGCATTTCTGTTCGTTTCGTTTCATTTTAGGGACAAATTTCATTTGTCATTTTGTTGCATAATGAAATGAAAAACGAACAATGAAAACAAAAAATTGTTCATTCCGTGCCCATCTCTACTAGATTGGGTGTGACGGCCTTATAGGAAACACTGGAATAATGAGCAGTATGCATACAATACCCAGGTGGGATATGGATATTCATCCAGATATAGCTGTGCAGTCCCTCTTGGTATTTAATGGGAGGAGCCTTTGAATCTGTTCTCTAATACACAGGAATATTTAGCCCCATCCAGAGCATTGAACAGTTCCTTTATTTTGGCAGAAGGAGGGATGAGGGGAGATTACATGTGTTCCTTTTGTAATCAGGAATGAATGAAACTGTCAATTTTGATACAGTACTTCTAATTTGTAACACACACACACACACACACACACACACACACACACACACACACACACTTATTTGTGTGCACATTGCTCTAAATGTGCACATTTTAATATACAGGTTTGCCCAATGTATGACTTTTTTGCAAGGCGTTTCTTTTGATGTAATATTGTGCGGCTGTTTATTTCCTATTTCCCCTAATACACAGATTTTTCTACTTTTTAATTAATCTATGCATTGCTGTACAAAATTATTTGTGTTCAGAGAACTGCATCATAACTTGAAATGCAAATATCATAAATACCTGCATGCCGTTTACATATTAATTCAGAAAGTGTTAACTTAGTAAATTCTTTTTTCAAAATGAGAACTCCCTCATCCCTAACTGAAGAACTTTTTCAAGATGATATCTTAGTGATGGTTTTTTAATTTTACATTTCTTAATCCACATTTCTACTAAAACTAGATCTCAAAGCACAAAAACCACTAAAACTCAACCATCAAAACCATCACTGGAACATATTTATTTATTTATTTATTTATTTATTTATTTATTTATTTATTTATTTATTTATACAATTCATATGCCACTCACTACCCAAAGGTCCCTGGGTAGCTTACAAATAAAATGAACCATTAACAATTAAAACATTAAAATACCAATGAACAATTAAAAACAATTAAAAACATTTAAATGCAATACAGTAAAATTGCCATCAGGACCCACCATCTATGTTATATCAATGTTAATAAAACAATTAAAAGCAATGAATTTTACGACAACCTAAGTTAAATGACATAATTCTTGGAGATGACTTGCCTCAGATGAAGAAAACACACAACTTGGTGGATGAGAGGTAATAGATTGCTTAATTTGAGACAATTCTCTTACAAAAATTATGCTGTTTACATTAATATTTGTGGGTGAAAGTGACTAGATTTTGGCCAATTATTGATAGACATCAAAACTGTTGAAGAGGCATGTTTGAAGATAAGTGCCATCACATACTTCCTGAAAGTTGCAAATGTGAGAAGTGACCACCTATTGACCTATTGACTTATTATTTGTTTGCATATTGATTTTAACTATTGTTTATTTGTTGGCTTTTGTGTAACCCACCCAGAGTCTGCTGTGGGAAAATCAGTGTGGTTTAGAATTGCAAAAATGAATAAATATAAATAAATAAATTTCATAATCTGAGAGCAATACAAGAGAAAGCCCTCCCCGTGTGATCAAATAGGGCTTCATAGATGATAGTATTCTCAAGAAGGCTTCTCCTGAAGATCCTAATATCTAGACATGTTCAGAATGAGACAGGTGGTTCTTTAAAGTGGTATACTTTGAGCCATTTGGAACTTCCTAAAAATCTCAAAACCAACACTATGTACCATCGCAGAAAGCAACCTCAACCGACACAGGTCCTTCTGTAAACAAGTTATATGATTTTGATACCTTGCACTAGTTAGTTGCCACGTTTTACATCACCTTAAGGTGCCAGAGATTCTTCAAGGGTAGCTTCACTGAGGGTGAACCTCCACAGCTGAGGAAAAATGTAATGAAAACATGGATAATCATTGCCAAGTCCGACTGACCCAGGAGATGTAACTGATACTCTAAGTGAAGTTCTATTTATTATTATTTATTTATTTATTGGACTTTTACCCCGCCCATCTTCCAAGCGGAACTCTGGGCAGCTTACAAAGCTGGACAAGTCAGCAAACAGTACAGTTCTCCCACCTCTCTCACTTGGGAATCTAGAGAAGTTGGCTTCTATACTACAAACCTGTACATCTCCCAGACTATGGACATGAGTGACCATTGGGAGCAAGGGGGAACCCCACAGCCTCTTTTGGAACAGACTAAATCCCAATCCCTGAGCCTGACTTTCTAATGACCAGCAGCACCTCCCTCTTGTCAGGATTTAATTTCAGTTTGTTTGACCTCATTCAGCTTCTTGTTGAGTTCAGGCAGCATTCAAGAGTATTGACTGCTTCCCTGGTATTGTTGTGACAAGGAGCAACAGAACTGGGTGATGGCACTAATCCCATAGCAAACACATTTGCACCATGGTTCTGAGAATCTGATCGAAGAACATGATTTTGCTTGGTGCAGGGTACATAACTCACTTTGCAGTGGCAATCTGTCTGCAGAGATTAGGTGTTACAGTTCCCATACAGAAATTACTAGTCCGGCGTTTTCCTGAATACAACTGCTTTCCCTTATATTATGACCACACAGTGTGTCATTTCTTAGCTTGAAATATGGCTCTAACAAGTCCGGCGTTTTCCTGAAGACAACTGCTTTCCCTTATATTATGACCACACAGTGTGTCATTTCTTAGCTTGAAATATGGCTCTAACAAGTGTCTTATGTTGTAAAATCACATGGTGGGGTATTACTGTGATTATGGGATTTGAGGGAGAAAACCCTATTTTCTTTAAGAAAAGCAGATTTTGCAGACAAGAGAAGGGCACCTGTTAGTTATTTCCTCAATCAAGGGAAAAAGATTCACGTTTCTTTTGAAAATTCCCTTTTCAGGCTGTAGCATTCCTTCAGGAAATGGGATTACTTTGAATTTGGAAATGGTAACTAGCTGTTTAAAACCCATGCGGTCTCTAAATAAAATTCTTATGCTAGTTCAGCATGGCTCAGTTGATGGATCATGTGATCTATTTTGTTCAAGGTCAACAATGAAGACAAGGACCAGAATCCAACAGCTAGTCCTTGCTAGATCAGATATATTGGCTGAAATCCTATTGCTGTCCACAGTAAATTGCACTAAAGTAAACCCATTAAGTCGCAGGGGATTTGGTAGGTAAAGTCCTCAATAAATTCGGTTGATTCAAATGGATCTACTCTAGTTGCTACAACTTGAAAGTCACAACTAGAGTAGGCCTCTTTGAACCAATAGAATGTACAAAGGAATTGACTAACCAAATCTCCAGTGATTCAATGGTCTGCTCTAATGCAACTTCCTATATTATTAAGCATCAGGAATTCTGGTACTGAATAAATGGGATTTCCATAATATTGGCAGAAATCCTGTTGGCATGACTCCACACATGATGAAATCAGCAACACCCTTTTCTCGTTAATTAAAAGTTTCCGATCTGCCTCTGTGTCCCTCCCCCCTCCAGGTTCCAAGGCTTCCTATGGATTCCTAGGGAAGCCTTTAGGAGCTTTGGGATGAGAACAGCCATTTTTGGTCCTGATACTTACCTGTAAAGCCCTAAATAAATGGCTCCCCTGGCTCCCCCGGGTCAGAAGGGATCTCTAGGGAGCCTTAGCCCTGAGGACATGGGGTTGCTGGAAATATTTAATTTAATATAAAAGTCTGTGGATTTAGGCCATTGATTCACTACTTAGCAATTGAGAGAGAAGGCCTACTCTAACTGGGACAGGAACAGTGGACCCTTGTATAACAAACAGCTTGTATAACATAAAACTTGTACAACATAAAAAATTCCGGAGATAGGGGAAATTGGCTTAACATAATTGCCTATGGGGAGAATCCGTACAACATAAAAATGGGATTACTCCATTTTCAATGCATTCCTATGGGAATTTGTATAAAGGAAAATTTGTTTAACATAATTTCATTTGGAACAAATTAATTTCTTTATACAAGGTACAACTGTATATATATGTACACACACACACACACACACACACACACAGTATATATATAAAATATATTGGTACCTTGACTTACAAATTAAATCCGTTCCAAATGCATGCTCTTATGTCGAACTACTCTTAAGTCAGTGTACCTATCTAAATTTTTTAAAAAATAAGTTAAAAAATAAAAAATATATATTTGTTAAGTCGAGCAGACCATATCTAAAATTTGTAAGGTGGCAGTTAAAATGCCAGCAATTTTCTGCTCTTAAGTCGAATTGCTCTTAAGTCAAGCAGCTCTTAAGTCGGGTGCATTTAAAAAGCAACTAAACGATAAACTAAATAAAATGCAACTGAATAATTAAAAACAAGCAAACATTTAAAACTATCTTAATGTTACAAAAGGGTTCAGGCATTGTTGAAAACCTGCCTGAAAAGATCAGTCTTCACAGTTGTTGGCAGAAGGATAAAAGGGAGGGGGCCAGTCTGATCTCCTAAGGGAGAGCAGTCCATAAATTCAGAGCTGCCACAGGGAAGGCATTCTCTTGTGTCCCCATCAGCCTTGCCTGTGCTGGCAACGAGGCCAAGATGAGGTCCTCCTCTGATGATCTTCAGCACCAAGAAGGCTTCTATGGGGGAGATATGGTCCTGCAGGTAGCCTGGACCCAAGCAGTATAGGGCTTTATAGGTAATGATGAGCAGCACTTTGAACTACGTCCAGAAATAGACTGATAGCCAATGCAGTTGTTGTAGCAGGGGTGTTTTACGCTCCCTATAACTGGCCTCATGAATTGAGCTGGTCCAGAAAACTGGGTAGAGCACTGAAGAAAATTCATTCCCCTTCAGAAGAAGTTTCCCCAACATGGTTAAGCGTCTGGAAAGCCCTATGAGCAGTAACTTTAAGGACCTCAGAGATCCCTAAGAATGTCTCATTTTGGAGGGTCTGTGTGTGTCGCTTTTGAATAAAATTGTTAAATATTGTTTGGCAGCATTGTGCTTTTTCTGGCTCGAGTACTTCAGAATATATGTTCAGTAATTAACTTTCTAGTGGGCTAAGTAGATGAACTAGAGTTAATTCCCACATAATGAAATCCTTTGTAGACCTTGCTTTGCCCTTGAACTTCGGCCAGGATTTCAATCCCCCGTCCTTCCTACCAGCATTTGTCCTACAAAAAGCCTCCTCTTGGGCTTTGCTCCTTCCTCCCTTTTTTATGTGCAGTTTGTGATTGCTTTGTTATTTTAAAAAATGTATATGCAGTTGGCTCCTGATCAGAAATGCTTCCCTGAAAAGTGAAGTCTGATTAATTGCATGTATATAGTGCTGAAGACGTGATGGGATGCAAGCCAGCTTGACTTAATTACAATAGCTCTCACTAAGCCAGAAAAGAAAAGAAAAGAAAAGACCAACAAATAGCTGTTTAGTGGAATATGGACCGTCAAACTCCCTTGTTTTGCATGTACAGTGGTCCCCCGACCTTCCGCGGTTCATATATTGCTGTCCCGCTATATTGCGTGACTGCAGTATATGAAAAAAGGGCCCCTGGGGTAAGGGAGGAAAGTCCTGTTTTAAGCCTCCCATACTTACCACAGGACTGGAGCTGCCCCGAACAGGCCTGTGAGGGCCTACCTGGGCCTTTTGGAGGCCCCAAAAGGGCATCCCTGTGAACCGGATGTGACTTCCGGATTGCTGAAAATCATTTCTGAGGCCTCCGAGAGCCTTTCTAGGCCTGTTGGAGGCCTCAGAAATGATTTCCAGTTTATCGGAAAGTACAAGAGCCTCCAGCTAGGCCCCCCCACCAGGCCTGACTCGACTTGCATCCGCATATCACAGATTTTCAATTATCGCGGGTCAGGTCAGGTCCCTAACCCCAGCGATAGGCGGGGGATCACTGTAATGTCGGAGGGAGGTGGAGGTGGACTGAAGACAATCAGGACCGGCTCTTCTATTAGGCAGAGTGAGGCAGCTGCCACTGGCAGCAGATTTTGGTCATTGCAGGGCTGAGATTTCAGTTAAATGAGAACATTATATGCAGCCTGAATGCAGAGAAAAATATATATTTAATAAGGTATACAGAAAGATATTTAAATATGCAAATCCAGCATTGTGCTTGCAGCCTGATTGCTTCCTATGCATATACTGTATGCAAGTTTTATGGGCATAATATATAATTTTTCTTGCAAATCATATTCTGCTGCTGAGAATAGATCCTGACTTTTACTGGTGTGCTGTTTTAAAATCTAATTCAATTAAAACACACAATGAAGTGCAATGGTACCTCAGTTTACGAGTACCTTGGATTGTTTTAGTAAAAGTTTGCCTTGGTTTGCGAGCCTTGCTCCAGCTTGTGAGCAAGGCTCACCTCAGTGTGGGCCCGGTGCTGCCTGGAACGGGCCTCCAGAGCTTGTTCCAGGCCATGCATTGTGCCTGCACGGGGCCTCAGGAGCTCGCCCCAGACTTGGTGCTGCCTTCAATGGCTCAGGAGCTCACCCTGGACCCGGCACTGCCCGTTCGAGGCCAGGATGCTGAGGATCCATTCCTGACCAAAGCAAATTTCCCCATAGGAAATTTTGGAAACTGGGACCTCAGAATGGAGCAGGCAAGTTTCCATGATTTCCTATGGGGAAATTTACATTGCTGCATGAGTATTTTGGTTTATGCTTCCAGAACGGATTATGCTCGTAAACCAAGGTATCACTGCATTAAAGATTGTGTGGTTTATGGTACTTTGTCTGTTGGTGGACTCTTCAATAGCTGTGTACTTTAGAGGGGGTTTATCTAGCATTAACTAAAACAGATGAAGAGGAGTATCCAGAAGTTGAGTCATGGCAACTGGACTTCTTTTTTTAATTGAGAGAATGCTTGGCTGCTCATCTAATTAGCTTTGTCGGACTGACGAAGCTACTTGAATCAGTAGTGAAATGTTTTGAACTAACAAGGAAAAAAGTCCAGTTGCCATGGCTCCAGATATTCTCACCAGGGGTGTAGCTTGGGGAGGGCAAGGGGGTGGGATGCCCCAGGCACAGCAATTAGGGGCACCAAATTGCCTACCAACCCCCCGCCGCTGCCCCCCAGCCATCCAGATTATATTTTGCAATGGGGTGGTGGTGCAAAAACTGACTGTTGCCCCGGGCTCTGGAAGCCCTAGCTATGCCTCTGATTTTCACCTGAATGATTTCAAAGACATGAAGAGAAGCACACAACACTGCTTCTCCAACATTGCTTTGCTCACACTAGCAGGGACAAGGCTAAACATTACATGCTCTTGCTTGTATATTCTACACACAAGCAAGAAGCCTGCGGAAAAAAAAATCAGGGTTCTTGTTCAGAGTTTTGTTTTCTACTTTGCATGATGTCTGTAGTTTAAGTCACTGAGAGGGACATTTCTGAGCTGAGGCAATTGTATATCTATCTAGCACTAACCAATCAAGTTAGTTTGCTGCTGATTTGTTTAGCTGGTTTCTAGGTACGTGTGCAGTAAAGAAAGAAGTATGCACAATCCTGTAACTTCAAACACCTTGTGTGTGTTTTTAAAATTCTTTCTCCTGCACATGTCTCAGAATGAGTTAATGAGACTTTAACTGCTAGTTAATGGGGTGGACTCCACGGAACTTGTAGCTGTTCTCCCCTGTGAGTCTGTCTTACGCTTCTACTACATAGCGAAAAGGAATGTTAGCAGAAATTCAAAACTCTGCAACTGATCTTACTCATTAGTAGGGCCTCCACACGGGCAAGAGCATCTTTTCTTCAGGTGCATCCCTGCCACCATGGAGAAAGTAACAGGGAGGGATGTTAAAGACTCCTCTTTCATCCAGGTGGATGATTCCAGATGACGTTACAACTGAATAAGGCTCATAGCACCTCACCATTACTTCATATGGAGATTCCATCAGATCTTGATAGCCTACTCAGAGAGCTTGGAGGGGTTACTCTCTGGACTACAGCTCCCAGAATTTTCCTAGCCAGTGTTACCAGTAGCATTGCGGGTTGTGTGACTCTGGGAGTCGTCATGCAAAATTCAGGTTTCCAAGTGCTGCCTTCTCATATACTTTGTGTTTCTCTCAATTGTCTAAGCTTGTCTCGCACACATCCTTGGGAACTCCGAACATGGGCGATGATCCAGCCCGATGAAGCATGCTCATTTTTGCAAATGAGCTGAGCTTTGTTTGAAATATTAAAGACATTTTGGAGGGGAAAACAGTGAAATCTCTCTCTCTCTCTCTCTCTCTCTCTCTCTCTCTCTCTCTCTGTATACACACAAATATATGTTTTTCTCCCAGAATGTTGAATTGTTAGTGACTTCCTAACCATGCATATAATTTGTGTAGGCTCATAGATCTGTAGCATTTCAAAACAATAACCTTGTTAGCATATCCAAGCCACTTTATGTACATGTAAATATTTCCATTTTAAATTTGTTGCTGGCTGCTGCTGCTGTTTCCAGTTTGCCACTCTTTCAGTACTCCATAAAGCTGGCCGTGTGAGGGAAAACTGAAAGTACCCCTTCAGCCAGAATGTGATGACAACTCAGGATATTGTCAGTAACAGTAATTTATTATTACTGTGGTTTTAGATGCTATGCATCTGACCTTGATTGAAAGGAGAGGCATCATTTACTGCCATGTCTCATGTAGCAATATTTTGTGGGTCAACTCTGGCCTCTGGATTAAGAAGAAATTGAGATCATAAGTAACCAATTGCAAGGAACTTTTGTCCATCTAACTAGTTTCTTTTGAGAAATGAATGGTTTAACTAAAAGCCACCAAGACCGTCCAAGTATAATTATCCCAATTAAAATTGAGCTACTCTGTCTTATTTGCTTTAAAAACCAATTCAGTGCATATTTACAGGTGTTTTGACAGCAATTATCCAGATTTTGTACCATTTCTTATCAATCTTGAGTAGAGATGGCCATGAACGGCTGGTTTGGCAGTTCATTCCAGTTTGTTTATGGTCAGAACAGGTGATTGGTAGTTCGGCACCTGACATCTCCCCCCCCCCCGTGGAAACCAACTCAGAGGCAGCACAATGAGGAAGAGCCAGGGCAGGGAACCTGGGGCTCTGCCTTTCAGTGGGTGCTTGTTTGGGGGGCACTGGACTGCCAAACATATATTACAGTGGTAAACAAACCAAGATGAACTGCTGAACCAGTGGTTCGTGCCCATCTCTAATACTATTTTGGTAAATATTTGTTTTTGTCTTTTGTATGGTTATAAATGTTGAATGGGGAGCTCAGTGAGATAGATAAGAAGTTAGAATAATAAATAATAAACTTTATTTTTATGCCACCTTTCTCCTGTGTGTGTGGCATTTCTCTCCATTTCTACCTGGACCTCTGCACGTCATTGGAAGAGGAAACAGATTTCCTGCTTCTGGAGCAGTTCAGGAAAAAGGTGGATCTACAGTACTATGAGACTAATGAAGTTTAAAGTTCAGGGCACAGTACGGCAATGGAACTAATTACCTTTGGAAGCATTCAAGAAAAAATTGCACAACCATCAGTCAGATCTGCTTTGATTTCAATTCCTCCATTGAGCAGGGGGTTGGACTCCATGGCATGATACGCCCCTTCCAATTAAATTGTTCTATGACTCTATGAATCCTTGAGGGGCCCTAGGAAAAAAAATTAAGTTAGCTTTTTAAAAATAATGTATTAGTGACCTGTCACAGAACAACCCCACTGAAGAAGATAACAGTGGTTACCCAAAGCTAATTCCTGGTTGTGAAGGGACTCTGGTAACAGTTCAAGCTTCAGGGGTCCAAAAATGTAGGTCCACCACTGGATCTATTTTTGTAGCTATCACGTGACATATCAGCAATTCCGCTCCAGGCCAACCAGAAGGGCCTTTTTGCTCCAGCTGTAGGATTAGTTATCTTGTGGGGCAGGGTTGGAGCAGTTCTCTGGCAGTTGCAAAGGTTTCTTTAAAGGAGATTGCACCCTGTAAAGCAAATCTTTCCTGTGTGGTTGGATATGCCACTTTCCTGTTTTCTGATCACATCCTCCATGGAGAAGAGCCAGCCTTTATGCTTCAGGGTATTCCCAAGCAGATATATTCACCTGCTTAAGATTCCCCGCAAGTGACACTGAGAGATATCCTGCCTATCTCTCCAACCCAGAGGTTGTCCTTAGGCATCTATAATGATAGCCATTGATACCCTTGTTCTCCATGAACTTGTCCAATCCTTAAAGCTGTCAAGGCTGACAGCTGTCACCACTTCTTCTGGCAGGGAGTTCCACAGACCAGGGATCCTCTGGGTGAAAAAGTATTTTCTCTTATTTGTTTGAGATCTAGCACCCAAATTTTCATGGAGTGCCCCCTAGTTCTAGTGTTGTGCGACTGGGAAAACAGCTTTTCCTTATCTACTTTGTCCACACCGTGTATGATTTTATAAACTTCAATCAGGTCACCTCTTAGGTGCTGTCGTTCAAGAGCCAAGAGGCCCAGCTGTTGCAGCCTCAGATGGTAATCATTCTGTTTAGCCCTCCTCTGCACTTTTTCCATTTCCATAATATCCTTCTGGAGGTATGGTGACCAGTAGAGATGGGCACGACTCAAAAAAATGGTGTTTCGTTTGCCGTTTGTCGTTTAGGGGGTCCGTTTCAGTTCATTTTCGTTTTTTGTGAATTTTTGCAAAAAAATTCGTTTTTGTTTCATTACGTAATGAAACGAAAAAACGAAAATGAAAACAAAAAATTGTTGTTTCGTTAGCATTCATTACAGTTCAATGTATTTGCCGCAACGAAAACGAAACGCACGACAAAATTTCTGGTGTTTCATTTCGTTTCGTTTCATTTTGGAGACAAAATTCATTTTACGTTTCGTTATGTAACAAAATGAAAAAATGAAAACGAAAACGAAAACGTTTCGTGCACATCTCTAGTGACCAGAACTGACAACGACGACGACGATGATGATGATTTCCCCAAATATTTCCATAGATGATCAGAACTGGGAATCAGAAAGCATTTCCTTGTATTTTTCTGGCTTGCAGATGACAACACATAGCATTATTAATGTGCAATGCACTGAGGGGCATGTGTGATCAGAACAACGGTAAAGGCGACTCATCTGTTGAGAAGGAATAATCCACCCAGCTTCTTCCTTGTAAAATGTAGCATTCAGAGCACTGTTGAGGAGAGGCACTTGTGGGGTTTCTGCCTTAAGTTCCAAAATAGTTTGTGGGTTCTTGGGTTTCTTGCGTGAGATGAGAGAACAGATGGCCTGTTTAGCTTTCTCGATGCTCTTGGACTCCCTGGGACCAGCGGTCAATGTGATGGATTGTCTTCAAGAGAAAAGAAAGTGCCCACCAACTCATTTTCCCAGCAGCCCAAACCCTTTTTTGCTCCAGCAGAGTTTCAACCGTCCATTTGCTGCTGAGAAATGCAATTTTAACAAGTCGGTGGTGTGCTTGTTCGCTTCTGTGCTGTCTTGACATTACGAGGTCTTGTGTTTTTATCCAGATCCCCTGTTAACCGTGTTGTGAGTCGCATTGAGTCCCAGTTTTCTGATAGGAATCAAATGCATACAGAAAGAAATACACAGGAGAGCTTAGTTTTCACAGACTGGGCTGATCCACCACACACTACAAGGATTCGCAGCTCAGTGAAGTCACAAGGCCACGTTGGGATGTTCTGATGGGGAAGTCCAGGATGCCATTTTGCAGCATGGGGTTTTTTCCCCCTCCAAAATGTGTTGTTTCACTCCTAAATCATGGCACCATTTCAGCATGAATGGATTGCCACACATCCCTTCCTTCCCTGTAAAGATCTTCACTCTGTGGAAAAATAAATAAAAGGTCTTTTCAACACACCCATCCCTCTGAGTGCCTCTGTAAAAGACAGACCTTTGCCATTTTCCCAGTTATCAAAGTTATTTGCGCTAAGTTGACAGCCCCCAGTGAGTCTCCTAGTAAATCAGTAGAGCCACATCTGTTTCTTATATCACAAATGCAGGTGCCTCACTGCATCTGTTCATTATACCTTCATGTAGTTTTGCTTACCTTTCCCTGAACTTTGAGAACAGATTCCAGAAGTCTCCTGCAAATGCCTCTTGAAACAGAATCACCAAAGTTAACCTATAGACCAACTGAACATATAATAGCTGGCTTCGCCATCAAAGTCCCAAGACATCGTTCGTGTAACCCTCTTCTAGATCCATTTAGATCAGGAGAACAATATGCCCCTTTAAATATAGAGCTGACCATCAAAGACATAGTATTTTAATTGAAAAGTAAATACACACACACACACACACACACACATACACACACAGACACGGAGGGAGGGGGGGGGGGAGGAGAGAGAGGAGGAGAAGATAGGGAAGTTGGTTTCTAAACATTGTTTCTTTTATTGGTTATTTTAGAAAAAAAGAGCAAATATATTTATCAATCACACATCTAGCTACTGGAATGTGGCCTAAAATGATGTCAAATTTATGAAGGCCACAGCATTACTAAGAAAGTATGCATTATTTTTTGTTTTTGTTGGGGTCTGCTTGATTTTTTTTTAAATTTTGTTTGTTCAGCATCTCTGCTCAGAGGCTACTAAATAATCTGACACCCTAAACTATAGTCTATTGAGCTTGAACATAAAACTAGGGTTTTTAAAAGGAACTTTTTTCACAGCACAAATACCGTCAGACCCTACTTTGTGAAAAGTTGGATGCAAATTTTAGATATCCAACAGATATCCAACAACAAAGTTATCCAACTTCGATACTAAAGCAAACAAATGCTGGTTTGCTTTAGTATCTGTAGTTAACAGGGTCTGGAAATTTCAGTACTGATGATGAAGAATGAGATGCTTCTAGCCCAGAAGAAGTTAATTGAATATGCTTTGGGCAGTTGGATTTAAGTATGGAAGCCATTTCCTAATCCTTACACAAATGGTGTTACATGACACTGTTTTTTTTAAAAATTCTTAATAATCAGGTACACATATATCTTCCCCCCCCCTCCAGCTGGACATATTTGGCTTCCAATGGCACATTTTGGGTCCAATGTTAGGTTAAGAAAACCCAGTGGCCACATATTTTCTATTAGAAAAACCAGTTTTCTGTTGGGTGGCCTGCGAGGAGACAAACCTCCTTCTGAAGGTTGCTTCCAATTGAAGAGCTGTCCAGTCCAACATTGATTTAAAGATAAAGAACCAGAAGGAGGGAGATCACAGACCTCATCCACAGTAAGCACCTGGACCAAGGACTTAGCAAAGTGTACAGGAACCAGGCTGAAATATTAAATATCATTTCTAACTTCATGTTGTTGTTGTTGTTGTTGTTGCTGCTGCTGCTGCTGCTGCTACTACTATTACTCTTTCTTTCACTTCTTGACTAAAAACCACCCACAATAATGTTCCAAACTAATCAAATGGTGTATAGGTATAATAAATAAATAAATTTTTGTATATATAAATTAGTACAGTATATGTAATTCTACGCAAATCGACAGTTTCCTTTGTTCTTCTTTTTGAGGCTGGTCAAGTGCCCAGCCAATCAAAAACCTAGCAGCATTTAAGTATGTAATATGTATTAGGCATGCTCCTAAGAAAGTTTTTTATAGATACAATCTAACCTGGCAAGCTGAAGATATTTGCTCAGAAGTCAACAAGACTGGCAGGAAATGGGTTCATATCCTCCACTGCACCAGAGGGAAGTGGACTAGCTTAAGGGTAAGACCTGTCTCCCTTTGCCTAATGGTAGGACCAGCAATGTCACAGATGAGAATTTTGTTACCTATGGTGCCAGTGACTGTACCTATGGAACTTGACTAGAGGAAATGAAAGATAATATATTTCATTAACTGTTGAGTAAATCACTACATTTTACAAATTTCTTCATAATGGGGATAGAAGGAAGATAATTAAACAGAGATGAAAACAAAGCTGACTGGGTTTTTTCATCCCGTCCTTTGCTGAAATTTTAAGCCCACTCACTTGGGAGTAAATGGCAAATAAACCTAGCAACACATTCTTTTGTATTCTTTCATGTCTATTCTGATATAATAATGGGAATGGAAGAGATATTTCCAAAAGTCCATCACCAACTGCCAGGACACACTGGATGGTGGGACAAGTATGAACAAATCAGGATGGTCTTAGAATATGTAAGTGGGTTTTATTAATTACATTAATACATTGGTTTAAGAGTAACTTGGTTTAAGAGTGTTTTGCAAGACAAGCAAACATTTCTTCTAAATTTTGCCTTGATCAACAAGCAGTGTCTTGACATACAAGTACTAGAGCAGATCACATGATCACATTTGTTTGTTTGTTTGTTTCATTTTATACTGCACCATGTTCCTATAGGAACTCTGGGAAGTATACAGGGTAAAATCATCAAGTTAAAAACAATATAAACAAAAAGAGGGGAAATACCCTTGGCAAGTTGCGGCAAGGAGGTACAGGGGAGAAAGAAAAAAACACACACAAAATAATAAATAAGGATAAAGTGAGAATTAAATAAAAGTAGAGGTTGCCATATGCCTCCTTAAAAGCATGGTTTTTAAGGAGCCACCAATGGTGGCTCTCTCTTCCCCCCCTTTCCCATGCTGGATTGTGGGTGATTGTCTGGAATGTTCCATCTCAGGCAGCCTCCAAAGCAGAGGCGGCAAAGAAGAATAGCTTGAAAGGGAAGTTCAGCTTAGGGTTTTATTTTTTAAATTTGTTTTCTTTATTTTGTTTCCAACATTCTTTCTTATTTTTTTCAAACTATTTCTAGTCATGAGGCAGCTGGCCAAGTGTGTATATGTGTATAAGGCTAGGCTACAAATTGCAATTGATTATTGTCACATTAAAAATGCAGAATAAAATCCAGTTTTTAGTCCCAAGCAGAGCAGATTCCACAGCCAGGTACCTAAACCGTGGTGTGGACGTGGATTTCTGGCCAACTTCTTTTGTGAGTTTTGGCATTTTGTGTGTACAGTATGTCGTCTATGGGGCCCCAGAACGAATTATCTGAGATTTCATTATTTCTTATGGGGAAATTTGCTTTGATATAAGAGTGTTTTGGTTTACAAGCATGTTTCTGGAATGAATTATGCTTGGAAACTGAAGTATTACTGTACTTATTTATTTAGAATATTTCTATCCCGCCTTTCTCTCTGAAAGGCCTCAAGGGAAAGGACATTATAAAACAGGTTTGTGGCAGCTGTTCATGGTCCTAGATTAGGCTGCTCTTAGGTCAAGGTCAGGAACTTAAGAGGCTCAATAAGAGCAAGATGTCTAAGGAGGATTAACTGTCTTGGAGGAAGAAGCCATGGGCGGGGGCAGCGAGATCAAGAATAAGCTGGCGTGCGGTGAAGGAGGTGTCATTATGGCTGACCTTGGAAACAAGCTTGCTTTTTGTGGTCACTGATGTTCAGGAAGAAGCAATTGGTTTTTTCTGCGCATTGATTCTCCCCAAATGCAGCCAGCACTTCCAAAGGGGAACAATGTCTTCTTTGCAGTAAAGCAAGAGTTGCAGCTAGACTCCAATGGGAGCTCAGTGGGCAAGGAAGTAGTTCTTAACGGAGTAGTTAATTCACTGTGCATGCTATTGTCTCAGCATGGCTCTCCTATTATATGCGGCAGTTTTCACAAACAAGCCATCCCTTGTAAGTCTCTTTGTGCAACATTTCACACACTGTCAATTTTATCAGAGACTTAGGGGCTTCTTCTTTGACATCGGGGAACAAAGAGAATTGCAAAGCCAAAGAAAACATGTTCGGGGAAAAATCACCACGCTAGTTGGTTGAAATCTACTTGAAATCTACGTCCACTAGCTTTCCCGTCCAGAGTGTATGGCATCCAAGAGCTCTGTTTCTCCTTTTGTACTCCATCTTTAGAAATGTCTAGCTTCGAAGCAACAAAATATAGTGGTGTTCACATATAGCAGTATGTGTGTACTGGATGCGGATTCCCTTGCTGCAGGTGAGTTAGCTTTGGGGCAGAAAGACATGACCCAGTGTTATTGGGAGAGGTACTATTTCTAGGTTCCTTGATGGGAGGTTCAACACCCCCCCCAAAAGTATTGTTTCCAAGCTTTAAAATAACCACGTTGCTGTTTTGTGCTTTTCATGAATTGATTAGACATATCCCAGAAGGTGTGAGAGATAGTTCAGTTGACAGATTAGGGAGATTGCCCAAAGCATCACTTCATAATACCCAATGAAAAGGAAAGAAAGAAAGAAAAGGTAGCTGTGACCAGAACCAAGTTTGAACCAAGAGTATTATAGTCACAGCCTTATTCTAATGCGAGGGGAGTGTAAGGAGATGAGTGGGTATAACTCATTTTGCACAATCACATAGCAGAAAGTGATCGATTTTGCCAGCTATTATATATATAAAGAGCCAGTCTGGGAGAGGCTGGGGTGAGAAGTTTTCATTTGTTATACAGTGTTATTAATTTCATATGATATTTTGAAACCTGATATTAATTGGTAACTTTTGTTTTCTGTTCTTTAGTTTTGGCTACTGTTTCGTTTATAACTTGTGTATTTTCTATTATTTTTAACCCCCCCCGAGTAACCTTTGGGCTAGATGGTATGGTATACAAAGCCAATAAATAATAAATGAATAAATAAGTTGTGCAACACTTGCGCTAGTTCTTTTCCAGCTTAAAATCTGTCTTCCAAAAGCCATAAAATCCTGCAAAGGAATATGCAAAGTCTTTTCTAGAGGATCCCGCAATCTTCATCAACCATTGTAAAATAAGGTAAGCCACCAGGTTCCTAGCGAGCTGGTAGAGTGGATAAGAGTGCTAGAAGACCTGAGTTCAGAACCTTGCTTACCCATAGAAACCCTCAGGGGGTGGGAACTAGTAAAAACCATCCTCACATGCCTTGGAGAACCCACTAGGGTCATCATAAGTTGGAACTGACTCGCTGGCATGTAACACATGCAAAGGAACCAAAGGAGGCATGAGGACCATAGCTTAGTGGCGGGATAAATGTTTTGCGTGCAGAAAATCCCACCAACATCAATAACCAGAGCTGGGAAATAGAGATGAGCACGAACCAAAAACATGGCGATTCGTTTTGGTTCGGTTCTTTTTAGGGTTCACTTTGTTTCATTTCATTTTAAATGAATTCTTTTGAAAAAATTCATTTTGTTGATTCGCTGATTTGTTATTTGTTTTGTGGTGTGTGTGTGTGTGTGTGTGTGTGTGTGTGTGTGTGTGTGTGTGGTGCTTGTGCAACTTTGGTTGGGGGAAAGAGGGGCTTAATCTTCCCCCCAGCCACTGTGGGGTGGGGGAAAGAGCTCCCCCAGCCAGTGCCTCTCAGAGACCCATCTTTCCACCTCTGCATGAGGAGGCAAGGAGCGGGATCTCTTTTGACATTTTTCCCTGCAGCAGATGACAGTGCTGAGTGCCTTTAAAGAGACCCCTTTTCCCTGTCATCGGCTGGGCCCCTTTAAAAATGGTCTAGCCGCCACCAGGGGTTCTCCCCAGTGCTGACTGGGCCATTTTTAAAGGGGTCCAGCCAATGACAGCTCGGCAGGATCGCTCTGAAAATGTTGGAGGAAAGGGAGGGCTTTTAAAATCCTTTTCTCACCAAAGCCAGCACTACAGCTGATCGGCGGTGCTGGCTTCTGGCAGGAAAAAGCCCACGGTTTTCCCACACCAATTGCAGGGGAAACCTTTCCCATAGGAATGAATTGCTTCAATGCATTCCTATGGGGAAACGAAAAACGAAATGAATGAAGCGGAAATTTCCTTTTCATTCTGTTTCGTTTTTCTTGGATGGGTCAGTTCGTTATTCGTTTCATTAGGTAATGAAATGAATAACGAATAACGGAATGAATTAAAAATTCATTTTGTGCCCATCTCTACTGGAAAAGCTCAGGAGCTGGAGAGAGATTGAAGCCAATGTTGACCATATTGGGACAATTGAGCCAGCTGTCTTTCTGCAGAAACACTTATTACAGAGTATGAAAGAGATGTGTGGATCCCTTCTGTACATTTGGTGCATTGGGCTGGCGAAAATAGTGTGAAGAGCAATCAAGCTATAATCAACATCGTCTGAACATGAGGATCTGGTGGCCCAAGTGTGAAGCGTGAGCTACAGCTTCCTAAGAGATGCGCCTGTCTCTGTATATTATTACCAGTTATTTATGCCTCTTCATCCATTAGGCACTTTCATTTAATTACTAGATATCAATCAGTGCAAGTCAAAACGTGATGTTGTTTTGGTTTTTATGATTTTTTCACATTAAAAAAATAGCCATAAAGACAGAAATAACACTCCCCTGTTGGAATCTTGTCTTTGAACACATTCTTCAAGATATAATTAAAAACACCAAGTGCTTATTTCAAAGCTGTAAGTGATGGGTCTGGCATCGTGCCTACTGCAAGGAGGCTAATTACACTATAAATTAAATGGACTTTTTTTTTACCCCCCCACCCCCAACGTTATGACCTTTAATAAAATTGTTTTTACAACCAGCTGTCAATAAATCACCCAAGAGAGCTAGTGAGAAGTGGGTCCTTTAGTTCTGTGAATTTCATTAGCTCCAGTTTATTTGCTTTTTGGTGAGCTATGATGTTTTTTAAAATCTTAAATTAAAAGCTCCAGCCCATAAAAACTAATTTTGAAATGTTAACATTTCATTCCCTGAAAATGAGCTTCTCTAATTGCAGGAATTATTCATGATTGTATACCGATCAGAGGCTATTAAAAAGAAATAGTCCATGGGAAGGGGCACACTTAGCTACAGTAGTTCCAGGAAAGCTTTTTCGGATATACAGCTTAATGAGAGCAAAACGTTTCTGGAGAGGCAAGTCTAATGTGGAAATAATGTGGGTATTTAATTGTAACCATTATTTTAGGCTGTCACGTGCCTTCTTCTTCTTTTTAATTGATGATTCAGTTTGGTGCTTCATGCTTGATTCTGGGGATAATATTTTGGCTCTCCTTGGATCAGAATTCAGAGAAGTTACGTTTGGGACTACAACTCCCAGTTGACGCCAATTGCAGCAGCCTCTATGGCTTGTATTGTCTTTCTCTTTCCATCCTCCAGCTTGCTCAAATGTTGTTAAGATCATCCACAGAGGCCTTTCCCAGCATCTTGACAGGTGTATTTGGTGAGGACATGGGAGAGGGTCTTCTTGGTTGCTGCTCCCAGATTCTGAATCTCCCTCCCATCGGAGGTTGGACTGGCCCCATCTTCATAGTCCTTTTGCAAGCAGGTGACCAGACTTTTCTCTTTAGGCGGGGTTTCTCTGAGTGGCTGGCTCTCAAGTGAAGTTTTTTAAATGGAGGTTCTACCTTACGGCACTACATGTGTTTTGGTTTTGCTTATATTTTTGATCTTTCTATTCTTTGATGATGATGATGATGATGATGATGATGATGATGATGATGATGATGATGATGATGATGATGATGATGATGATGATAATAATAATAATAATAATAATAATAATAATAATAATAATAATAAT
>JAHTLZ010000275.1:9952665-9968388 GCA_023846285.1 Phrynocephalus versicolor | reverse complement strand
ATAATAATAATAATAATAATAATAATAATAATAATAATAATAATAATAATAATAATAATAATAATAAATGTGTAGCCTGCATAATTAAATTGTAAACCACTCAGAGAGTGCTTGAAGCATTATGGGTCTGTATATGAGCCGAAAACTTTGCTTTTAACTGTTGTAAGCCCTCTTGGGTCTCTCTCTCTCTCTCTCTCTCTTTCTCTCTCTCTCTCTCTCTCTCCTTCCAGTTATGGGTTAAATCTAACATCCTGCTAGCAAACATCTGTCTTTGCTAATAAACATAGGTCACTGTGCATTCTTGAGGCCCTTGCTCCCCTTTGGAATAATTAGTATCTTCCCTGAACCAGCTGTGTTGATGCTGATGAGAAGGTATCAATTTAAGTTACCCTGTACATCACACAGAATATCCACTCATGATGGACACAGCATGGAACCGACGTACAGTACTATGGATTTACAGAAGTAATCAAATCTCAACAGTTTTAGTTTTTCATTAGATGCCAGTTTTGTTTTGCTTTTTGAATTATATTATATTACATCTTTTAGCATAGAGGCTTGGCTCCAGGTGTTGACTGGGCAACTTTTATTCCATGAACCTAGCTTTGGAGACATCCAACTCCTTATTGCTGTCCTACAGCCTATGCATTTGTCCTCTTTCCATGGGCCTAATTCTCTCAGGTGCCTAGTGGTGGAAGAATACCAAGTAGTTCTTCTCAAACATTTTTAATGGGCATCTGCTTGTGTTTTCTAATTTCTGCTCTGTTTTCCATTTCTCAGAGTGCCACTTTTAAAAATAGTTTTGGCTACTTATTGCTCCTTGTTTTCATATTGCCTTTTTATGATGTAGGATTGTTCGTTGTTCATTGTTCTAATATTGTCTATAATGTTGTTCACAGCCACTTCAGTGGTCTATGGTGCCTTCGGTCCTTTTCCAGGAGAAAGTGTGTTTATGTGGGATATTTTAAGTAGTAGTAGTAGTAGTAGTAGTAGTAGTAGTAGTAGTAGTAGTAGTAGTAGTATATCACTTGAGATTCACCAAAGATTCATTCCCCCTATCTACTTTCTCCACACTATATACCATATTTGTGCACACACATACATAAAATGGCAGTGGTGTCTTCCGAGTAATGTAACATTGGGCTGTCACTGCGTCTCCTGCAGCTAGTAGGCCTCTAAAGAAAAACATGAAGTGTCTGATTCTGTCCCCATTATACCTCACTGCTTATTTGGTAGTTTCAGTAATTCATGATGTTGAACTGTAAGTTGAAAAGGATTGTGGAAGATGGAAATAACACAAGAACCAAGGAAAAGCTACGATTCTTAAATACAGAACTCTTACTTACCAACGCACCACTCCTTCCCTAAACGGGAATATTTTGACCTTTTCTCAGGTATCTTTTAGAAACGCGGATGCTGGAGACATTTTTATACGTTCTTTATTTCCTTTCAAGATTATTTTCATTTCTGTTCTTACATTGGCTTTGGTATCAGACAGGCTCCTATATGGGCTGTACTCATATGTCATAATGACATAATGCACAGTAAAAGCTCAATATTAAAACAAAACCTCTTAACATTTATATGGTGGGTGAAATAAATCAACCTTAAATTATTTCTAAATGCTGAGAAAGGGCAATGCACTATTGAATGTAACTATTGATAAATGGGGGTATAAGTGGGGGCAGAAACTCAAAATAAATTCATTTGGGTTACTTAGCGCCTGTGAAGAAATGTATATAAATCTTGATCTGGAGGCCCTCCCACTGCCCCTATTTGGCTGCTATTCTATTTTTCCTGATAGTTTATTCTAGAAAACATAAAGTAGCATCTATTAGAATACTGGTATAATGTGACAAGGCAGTTTTCCACCTGTCCAGATGATAGAAGTCTGCAGGTTTTTTTTTATTATTTGGACTACAAGTCCCAAAATACTAGGAGTTGTAGCCTGAAAAACTTACATGTTTGTTGTATAATACAATGTGTGCATCAATGGACCACGCACAGGTAGCAGATAGCATCATGAAATGGTGGCCACAGTCATTCACCATGGATGGTTAGCTAGCAGGAGATATGCAAATATGCATTTCAGATATATGCGTTTCAGCAAATATGCTTTCAGAGATACTGTTCAACCTCCCTGAAGAATGAGGCCATGTGGAGTTTAAAACATATTTATACTCCTTAATTTTTATTTTTTTGGGAAAGCTTTCAAAAATCTGGGTTCCCAAAACTATGGTTGCAGTGAAGTCCACTACATATTATATCACTCATCCTAGCGCCTCAGAATTTCATTAATCACATAATACAGATGGGCAACAATGGTGGTTCTGAGGTTTGGCATGGTTCGGCTGCACAGCTGTTCCATAGGCACCCCAGCTTCCGTTGCCCCACCCCCTCCAGCAGGTGCCCACTCAGAGGCAGTTATCAGAAGAGGTGGGGCTGGAAAGCCATGCTGCTGCCACTGAGTGGGTACCCATTGGAGAAGCTAATAGATTCGCAGAACAACTGTGTGGATGAACTGTCGAACTGCATTGCACCACTGAACCACAAGTCGTGCCCATCTCTACTGTTTAATCAAAAAAATTATATCTCAAGCAATGTTCCCTCTTATTTTCAGCCTTGCTGGGTGCGGCTACTTTGCCCCAGAGTATGCATACAATGCCCCGCCCTCCATGGGTTCCATTCATGAACAGAACCCCAACAATTGTTGTGGCTGTGCAGGGGAGGAAGAGCCCTATGCAGAGGGGTACAGAAGTGCACGTGTGCAAACATGCAGCTTAGAGGAAATTGTGATCTCAGTACCTTCAGGTTGTGCTTTGTATCTACCCAATGTTCCTATTCAGCCAGGAAAAGGAGGAAGTTTGGGTCTGGAGTAGATTATTTTCTCATTTGCCCCACTTTTATTTTTTATGTTTTGGCTGTTCGGCCAGCAAATCTTAGCTATCAGAGAACTGATTGGATGGCAAATCTCTGAAGGAGCCTGTAGAAAAAGCCTTGTGCTTCTTCCCCCACCCTCTAAATGTGGTGCCTCTTAGAGCTGGCATTACACTGTCTATTAGTTTTGAATAATGAGGCAGTAAAAAGTCACTTTTTTTTTTAAAAAAATGCAGCTATACTGGGAACTAATTGCTTTCCTGCCACTGTGGCAGCACAACTGCAATTAATTACTTTTTAGCAGTACTTTTCCAAGCCCCAGCTCAAACTGCCGAGAACACATCCAACTCAACGTGGCAAAAAAGTTCTGTGAGTTAAAAACCATTTTGCAGCTTGCGAACTCTCCCGAAGCATGGATTTCTGGCAGTACTTAAGTAGTGAATCATGGCTCTGTTCTTATAACTATGATCCTTCATTTTGAGTTGGGTTGTCAGAGAAAATGAAAGACCATTCATCATTCACCTCAAATATAATGGTAGCGACAATAAATAATCATGACAAAATAACAATGTTCCAAATATACAAGCCATGCCGGCAATGGATCATCCTTTAGTTTAATATCCATTTGCTAAGCTGTATGAAAGATCTAGCTTTATGTAAGCATCTTGGCAGGCATCAGCTCTATCTGATTCTTTTATGTCAATAGATAAGCCATATTTGGTGGTCTTTTCTAAAACCAGTTTTGATCCGTCTCATCCTGTTCAATTTTCTGCTTGGAACTGAAATGCTATAAAAATACTGAGGAGGGCTCGAATAAAATAGACTTTTATGGCATGGAAGGAAAACATAAATGTTAGCATTTTCAAGGTTTATTTAAGCAATTTTGATTTACAATTCTTTAAAAAATAATGTCTTTAAAATACATTAAATCTTTCAAAGATGAATTAAGTGAGCAGTTGATTTAGCATTTGAAGGGGTCACTCTGATTTACCCCAAATGAAAACCTCACATTCTTCTTTGTCTACTCCAAAACCACTCCTTCAGTTTCTAAGCAACTCTGCTGTCATCGGTTTCCAGAATTGTGTGGTAACACCATCTATAATTTCTTTGGTATCCTTTACCTAATATACATAAATTGTTACTAACTCATTTGGAATTAAGGTGGCTGCCACAGTGGTTTCCATCAGTTAATAAAACCACTCATGCGAAGAGCTGCCTAAAATTGAATGAACAGCAGCGTAGCCAAATGGATGGAGTTCTAAACTTTTCCAAGCAGATATTTCATCCTAATGGATGTATGACACTCTTTTTTCCCCATTTGGCACCTTTATTTATTTATTTATTATTTACATTTATGGACTGGCCGACTTACCCATAAGGAACTCTGGGCAAACAACAAAGGGTTAAAACTATAAAGCAAAGTGTTCTGCTTATATACCACCCCATACCACTTCAAGTAGTCTCTGGGAAGTTTACAATTTAATTACAGTATGCAGGCTACACATTGCCCCTCCCCCAGCAAGCTGGGTACTCATTTTACTGACCCTGGAAGGATGGAAGGCTGAGTCAACAATGAGCTTGCTACCTGGGATTGAACACCAGACCATAAGCACAGTTTTTGCTGCAGTGCAGGTATTTAACCACTGTGCCACAAGGCTGGAGCAACAACAGCTGCTCCCAATGCCATAAAGCCTAGCTGGTGGAAAGAGAGGAGGGTTGTTGGTTAAGAAGTCTTCTCCAAAGAAACAGAAGGGCAGCCTGGCAGCAGGAAAGGAGGAGGAGGACAACTAAGCAAGCTGGCTTGTAGAAGAGAACATGAGGGCTTCCCTGCACTCCAGTCCTTGAAGGTATGCCTTAAGCCAGGCGTGTCCAAACTTCCCCCCCCCCCGATGTTTTGGGCCACAACTCCCAGAATTCTAAGCTTAGATTACCAATGGCAAAGGACTGTGGGAGTTGCTTTCCAAAACATATGGAGGGCCAAAGTTTGGACATGCCTGCCTTAAGCATTGATATTCTGATTGGCTGCTGAAAGCAGCCGTCTCTTTGATTAAACATTTCCCGGGTAATTTCACAGACAATGGGTGAAAGAAAGGACAAACAAAAGATGAGAAAGGAAATACAGAGTTCCCCACAGTGCATTACAGAAGAACCAGCCGGCATGGTACACAGTTCCAGCATGCCCACAGGAGACAGGAATGGTAAACCACTCCTGAGTATTCTTTACCTAGAAAACCTTAATAGGGTTGCCATAAATCAGAGCTGACTTGATGGCACATCATCATCATCATCATCGTCATCATCATCAAAGAACTCTTCAAGCAGGACTGCCCCAAGACATTTTGCTGCCTGAGGCAAGAACAAAATGATGTATGTATAGTCTATGTATAGAAGCCAACTATACCAACAGTTGAATCTGACTTGAAAACTGGCAGTAGGATACCAACCCTTTGCTATACCTGAAAGCCATAGGTGAGGTTATGAGGTGTGAGACAGGCCATGTTAGTTGTTTCACTCTAATCTTCCTCCTCCTGTCTCTGCTCAGTGTGGCTGCAGTATGAATGATCCGCCTTCCTGCATTTGCCTAGAAGAATATAAAATACATCCAGCAGTCTCCTCAGATTAAAGGAATATGTGAACCTTGGGATTAATCTTAAAATGAGACAGATGATTATTTCATTTCAGTAATTTAAATCAATTATGCTTTATTAGAACAGGAACAGAAGAGGAGATTAGAAGACCTTCCTCAGCTATCTGTTTGTACTTAACTGTGGTTGGATGTTTTTTTCCCAAACAGCTTCTTCTAATCTCCTTCCTTTGTGATGTTTTAATGGAAGCCAATTGGCTCCGCTGGAGTGGAAACGCACCACAATCGTTGGTTCATTACATTAGAACCCTGGATATATTGTTTCCTCCTCCACATCAGCGCATCACAATTTTTTTGTGAAATTGGTTCGGTGCACACTGTAACTAATTAGATTTGTCTGGAAACAGTCACCATGTCTTAGACAAATGTTTACAACAAATATATATGGGTTTACTGATGCTATCGGTCTTCATGGATGTATGCAATGATTCAAAATTTTCCCGTGCATCTTTTCTTTTAAAATGAAATTTTGTTTAGAATTTTTACAATGGTAATTGTTATGTGAAGGGACACAATCTTTGCTACTAAATTACATGGTTTTATGAAATATGTCAGACCAAAGGGAGAAGTGTAACATGGAAGTGTTGTTCCTAGGAAGGGAATAGAATGTTTTGTCTTGCTATCAGTCTTCATGGACGTGGACAACAATTCACTTTCTGCCTTTGTATGTTACAGACTACAGTACAGGCGTATTGTGATCCCTCTGAGAGGAGGTATGGTGTAGTGAGCGTTGGCTTGTTTCTCAGGTTTTTATACCTGCCGATTAGTGCAAAGCACCCTTCTAGGGAGTCAACAATCAAGCTCACTGGTTTAGGACTCCAGCTGAAGAACCAGAGTTTGGAAGTTTGATTCCTTGAGAGGGGCTCAAAGGATCCATAGAATCACTGGTCCCTGCCAGAAGAAGTGGTGACAGCTGTCAGCCTTGACAGCTTTAAGAAAGGATCGGATAAGTTCATGGAGAACAAGGGTATCAATGGCTATCATTATGGATGCCTAAGGACAACCTCCAGGTTGGAGAGATAGGGAGGATATCTCTCAATGCAGGGAATCGTAAGCAGGTGAAGCTTGGGAATACCTTGACGCAAATGGTGAGCTGGACTGGATAGGCTGTGGCCTGTTCCAGCAAGGCTGTTCTTATGTTCTTATGTTCTTATGATCTTTTCCAGCTCTGCCGTTCTAATGTGATGATTATTATAAATAAAGAGTGACAGTAAATCAGACAATTTATTGTCAGAGCAGATGGCACCTTGCACCGGATCTTGGAAGATCCAGGTTCTAGTTTAGTTTTGGGGTGAATGTGATTCTGTCTTGACTGTATATGAGCTGTGAGCATCATGTATTTAATCAGTGGAGCCACCCAGAGCGATTTCAGCCATGTTCTGTAATATAAAGATGATCTGTTTCAACACTGACCTTAGTTCAGTATAACCTCTGGCTGACGTTTGGTCAGTGAAATCTAGGAATCTAGGAATCCTGAAGGTAGAAATTTGAAGCCGGAGTCATCAAGTCTACAGTACTGCAGGGTTGCCCCAGGTAAGCAGGTGGACTTCTACATTTTATGACATGTGGATCAGACAATAACCACTGTACATATTATGATCTTTGATACATGTCATCTTCTACCTTTAATTTGAAAAACCAACAACCCAGACCTGTGGGATATAATAATCTATTTTATTTTATTTATACTCCACTTTTCTGAGGTGAAAAAGGACCCAAAGCTGCTGAAAAAGCACTTAAGCTGGTCTGTATTCACTGCAAGCGTCCCTATCTTAGCACCCTACGACATGCTGAACCAAGACACTCATTATCCAAAACCAAAATGGAGATATAATGGTGCACATCCATCTGGACATTACTTTTCAACTCTTGGAGAGGAGCCAGCCACCTGTGAGGTCACAAGACTACCCCATGATCTCACAAACACCCACCCCATGGCATTTGGCCCCAGAAATTCCAGAGGAAGAGTTTCCTATGATAGAAAAGACAACATTTCAAAATTATTTCTGAAAATGAAGTTTATTGAGTTTTCACAAAGAGGCTAAAGAGCTTTCCTGGCCTTCCACAGAGACAGCCTAGTTGAATCCTAGCCAGATGCCCGCTCTGTGGTCCTTCACATTGCACTGAGGAGGCAGAGTCTTCTGGACCTTCAGGAGAAAGAGAAGAAACAACTAAGGGAGAGTTGCTGCCATTGGCCAGCACCTACCCGCTCACATCCACCGGCCACTGTTCTAGCAACTTCATCCTGAGGTTCCGCCTGCCAACATCCACTGGCTTCCACCAGGAATATCCACCCGTTCATGTCTTCCACTCCACTTCAGAAGCCAGCCTCCACCAGCTTCCGAATGCTTGGGTCACACACACACCTCCAGCGACATCCCTGTGGAATGTCAGCCGCCCCCCATGCACTCACTCATGCATGTACACACATGCACACACACACACAGAGGCATGCACACACGTGTGCCTGTGTACGCATGCGCGCGCGCGCACACACACACACACACACACACACACACACAGGCTTCCATCCACCGATTTCCACCGAGCTTCCGCCAGCAGGTTTCCGGAAGCCAACTTCCACCGGCTTCCTCCGCCCACTTTGGCCATCATCCATCTTGCGATGTCAGTCTGTGGGCAGATTCCACCAGCTTCCGCCTGCCACCATCCACCAGCTTCCCCCCGTCCATCGCCGACAGCAGCCAGCTTCCACTTGCAGGTGTCAACCAGCGTCAGGCTGCCCACTCCCCCTTAGCAAACATGCCTTTTAGAGAAGGTGTGTGGCTCCAGCAGGCGCAGTTGCCCTCCTTAGGACTGGCCCCTGACCTCCCCTGTGATCTTCTGCCCTGCAGTCAAGCCCCTTTTATCTGCGAGCCAGAGGTGGGGCCACTGTGAGGTCACAAATACCTGGGAGCAGGTGGTGAGGTCACAAAGCAGCAGCAGCAACAGCAACCTCTGGATTGGCTGAGTCCTGGAGATGATGTCAACAATCCCTTTTATGTGTTTTGTACTGATTTTATTTCCTCTTTTCAATGTAATACTGTACTGGTTTAATTGCAACTGAATTATAGGGTTGAAAATTAAAGCAAAGAGCATTACATTTAACAAAATGTTCAAATATTTGTAGCTAGTGGTTTTGTAATTTTTAACTAATATCTGGGGGAGAGAGGGACAAATAATGTGTTTCTAATCTTGGTGTATTCTTTTTTTTCCAAAGTTGCTGTTTTTATGAGTTTGAATGAAGTCCACACAGCAGAGTGAGCTCCCACTGTTAACCCCAGCTCCTGCCAACCTAGCAGTTTGAAAGCATATAAATGCAAGTGGATAAATAGGTCCCGCCATAACAAGCGGGAAGATTATACATTGTTCCATGTGCCAAAATGCATTCAGTCATGCCGGCCACATGGCCATGGACTTGCACAACACTGGATCTTTGGCTAAAAGATGGAGATGGGCACTGCCCAAGAATTGGACACGACTAGCACACATGTGATGGGGATGGGGGATTTTACTCTTACCTTTCCTAATGTTTAGCTAGTACCTGGGGGAGAGAGGAACAAATAACATATTTAAAATCTTGGTTTATTCTTTGTTTAAAGAAGTTTTTTTTTTTAGTTAGAAGGGGTTCTGCATTCTATAGCAGTTTTAGAACTTTGTCCTCAAATGGCAGTATTGCCGTTGTTTCTCTACTCACAAAATAATGGGATGCTTATTTCACATCCCAGCTCAGGAGCATCCTGGACCCTCTGGAATGAGAACCTCTCTGACTGACTGAGGTCTTGGTCCTTCTTTATGGTCTCTTAATGGGTTAGATTATTCCTCAGAAGAATATTCTCCAAGTGAACAACTTTTCACAAATGTTGTCATCAATAAGTGAGCAGCATTTGTCAAATCATCTCTTATAGTAAAATCTGAGTTATTTTGCACAATCTATATTTTCTTTTTGGGGGGAGGAGGAGGTCCAAGTAGCAATGCTTGGCTATGAGGAGGGCAAGAATGTCCCAGGAATATTTTTGCTTTTCCAGTCTACCTCCCCTCCTTTCACCACGTGTACTGTGTAGAAAAACTTTGCGGTGGAGGTCCAAAGTGCAATATTGCAATCTAGGTATAGAACCAAAGGAGATTTTTTTTGTTTCCAAAACTGGCAGTGGGTATTTTTGTTTGTTTGTTTTTGCACTTGGAAATAAATACTTTCCACATGGCCACATGGGCTGGAGGACTTGGATTGCAATATAAATAGGCATAGCTTGTATACTCAGGAAAACATTCAACAACTAAGGTTTGAACTGGTAAAAGCACATTTCTTGTCCAGATATGTTCATCCTGCCCAGGTCATGCTACAAGGTTGAATTCAAGACTCCATAGGAAGTGCTCTTAAGCCCCCAATACAAAATGGATATCCCAGAAAAACGTGCAGGGTCTCTTTCTGCAGAAACTTAACAAGTTTTGCTGCCCTCATATGTCCATCAATGGCTTATCTTATACACAGGACCTCCAACTTTCAGCATTCCTGTTCCTTCAAGGCCATGTGTGTGTGTGTGTGTTTTGTCATTACAATCATGACCCCATGCCCATGGAGTTTTCTTGGCAGGAAAACTGGAGACATTTGCCATTTCCTACTCCAGGCGCCTACAGCACCTGGTATTCCCTGGTGGTCGCCCATCCAAGTACTACCAAGGGCTGACCCTGCTTAGCGTCCGAAATCAGGTGGGAGCGGATGTGCTTAGGGCATCTAGGCCACATGGCGATCCAAAAGGAGGACTTAGACCTAAAGGCATGTTGTTCAGAAGGATCACACTCACAAAGACGAGGAAATGAAAGGCCATTGATGAAACAAATGAATTAGGCTAAAATCTTAGCATCACATACATTATATACACGAGAACTATAAAACAATTGTCAATGTACATTTTTAGAGGAACCGAAAGAATGGACACATAGTTTATCAACAGGGTTTACTATAGCCGATTCACTTGTTACAATGTAACAGTTCACTGTAAAACTCATCACGGTTTACAAGCAATTAAATGCATGTTTAGGAAATGTGTGACTTATCACATCTCTGGGAGTTGAGTTCTGGCAACTGTACGTCTTTTCTTGTGAGATCAAAACATTTCACTACTCATCCAAGTACCTTGGTCAGTCTGAGGGAAGTTAATGTGAGGCTTCCAATTTACAGTTTACCTGGGTTTCATGCCACCCAGGTCTGAACAGGACCGTTGAGTGGTCAATGGCCTGGGGTGTGTGAAAGTCCCACCTATGCAACCCTATTTTAAGCATTCTGTGAAGGCTTAAAATTTCTGCATTGTAAGGTTTTTCTTGAGCACCTTCTGCTGTGGATATTTCAAATCTGACTGGGAATTAGGAAACCCTGATTTGAAAAATTGTGCTTCCAAATATGAAAACTCAAGAAGAATGCTCCTGATTCTGACTAAGTTCCACAGTGTCTTCTCCCTAGATCCTCACAGGGAACTTTAGATTTTATGATCTTTGAAGAATCTTTGAAGGAAAATCTTCCGGGGGGTGGGTATTATCAGCTTAATAAAGATATTATCCATCTCAGTCTTTGGATTATGCCTGTTGTGTTGTTCCTCTCCATGTCAGGAGGTTCATTTTATTAATTTATTGGATTTTTATAATGCACCATTTAGCCCAATGGCTACTAATCTGGGCAGTTTACAACATTAATAAAGCATTCAAAAGGATCTTCTCTTCTAGCAGATTCCGATAGATGATAATGTCTTGTTGGATTAGTTGTTTGTTTCTTTTTGATTAATCATCCAGTGCTTCTGGACTAGCATTGTTAGTGTGCTTGGCTTTGGAAGATAGGAGACACTAGAAGCACACAAGAACACTTGGTGCCCACTGCAGAAAGCTCAGTGGGTCATCAATCTTCTCCCCCTCCTCCCTCCAGAACCAGCCGGTCCACTCACTGGTTGCCATGTGGCGTGCACCTCTGTCGTCGTCAACATCACACCCACCGTGCAAGAAGCTCATCTGACACTTTCCTGACTCTTCACGTTCCTCTCCTTGCCAGAGTGGTTGCCTGTGTCGGGAGGCAAGAAAGCACCACCTGGGCTGTTTCCATGATTGACACAATGTTCTGGGGGGAGGGAATGGACCTCCCTGACAACTGTGGTGCTATGCTCCTGGGCCATGAGGCATCCCAGCCGAGGTTTCCTCCAGGTGAGCACCATTTATGTATCTGCCTGCCTGTCTGGCAGCAGAACCAGAAAGGAGAATTCTACAATTTGGAAGCTGAGCAAAAACTTAAGTATGAGCCTAGGGGTCACAGTAAAGTGCCCGTTTGTGTGTTATCTCATGCTGCTGTCTTGGGAGTGTTGATGCTGCAAGATGGATGAAAAGAAAGATATTTCATCCCACAGACCCTCAACTTGTAGCATTCAGATGATGTTTTTTTGTGTGTGCCGGGGTGGGGGGGTGGGGGGAGAAGTACTTAACTGTAAATGTTCCAATCACTTTCAAAAACTGGAAAAGTGGAGTTTTCAGTAACTACTCCTTGATGGTGATAAATATAGCAGCAATCACTTGTGTGTGTGTGTGTGTGTGTGTGTGTGTGTGTGTGTGTGTGTGTGTGTGTGTGTGTGTGTAAACCATAAGGTAGCTAATTCTTTTAGGCTCTGGCCAGAAGAGGGATCAGAAGCTGGGTTGATACTAGAGATGGGCACGAAATGAATTTTTAATTCATTTTGTTATTTGTTATTCATGTTATTATGGAACGAAACAAATAATGAAGAGGTGCGTAGTTTGGGGTGCTCCTGGACTCATCCTTGAGCTTAGATGCCCAGGTCACAGCTGTGGCCAGAAATGCATTGGCAAAATTAAAACTAGTACACCAGTTAAGCCCGTTTCTTGGGAAATCTGCTCTGGCCACTGTGACACATTCCCTAGTGACTTCCCATCTGGATTACTGTAATGTGCAACGACAGGGGGTGCCGAGAATAGGAAAGTCTCAGAAAACTTCAACAGGTTCAGAATGCAGCAGCCAGGTTGCTGACTGCGGCGGGTTACAGTGATCACATTAAACCCATAATTAAGCAGCTCCACTGGCTGCCAATAACCTACCGGGCACAATTCAAGGTGCTGACCTTAACCTACAAAGCACAAAACGGCCTGGGTCCAAGCTACTTCAAAGATTGAATCTCACAGGATGAACCAGCTTGGGTGCTAAGGTCATCAGGAGAGGCCTTTCTCTCCATCCCGCCACCTTCTCAGGGGCTTCTCATAAGAACACATGACAAGGCCTTCTCTGTTGCTGCTCCCAGACTTTGGAACTCCCTCCCGCTGGAGGCCAGGACTGCCCCGTCTCTGCTGTCTTTCTGGAAGTAGGCAAAGAACTTCCTCTTTGGGCAATCTTTCCCTGAATGAGGGACTTCCTACTATGTCCATGACCTCCATGACCGTCCATGACCTCCATGAACCTGACCCAGCATGTTTTATGCCCCACCCATAGATCCAGACATACCCTGGACCTGGTATTTACCTCCACATCAGAGGATTTTTCTCTGAGGGTGTGGGACCTTGTGTCCACTCCCGTGTCATGGTCAGACCATCACCTGTTGTCATTCTCTCTGTCAATTGCTGCCCCGCCCTCGACCATCTATTTGGGGCCGCCCCCGAAGACTCCTGGTGCCTGATTGGTTCCGGGAGGCCTTCGGAGAGCTTCCTGGCGGCCTGGCTGACAACCCGGTCGAAGCCATTGTGGACCAATGGTTTGACGAAGCCTCCCAGGCTGTCAACCGGATTGCCCCTAGGCACCTCCTCCGGTGCTGAGCTCGTCCTTCGCCGTGGTATACGGCGGAGTTGAGAGCGATGAAGGAAGAATGGAAGAGGCTTGAGTGGAGCTGGAGGGAGAACCGGATAGCGACAAAAAGGCTGCAGTTATTGCACAGACCAGGCGCTATGTTCAGGCAATCAGGGAGGCTAAAACTTCTTTCTACTCCCTGAGAATTAGTGAGGCCTCGAACCACCAAGCGGAATTGTTCCGCATGGTTCGCGACCTCACTAATCCTGGTCTGGAAAGGCCTCCTCCTACTGATTTCAGTAGTGAGACTTTTGCAGCTTTCTTTAGATCCAAACTAGAGGCCATCCGGACTGGTTTAGACTCTGGTTGCTCTAGCCTACTCTCGCCTCCCCCTTTCGCTGCACCCCCTCGGTCTCCTTGCATGATTGAGTTTGGGCCTGTTTCCTCACTTGAGGCCCCCAGGGCTCTTGCCCACGGCCGGCTTGCATCCACTCCCTCTGATCCTTGCCCATCCTGGCTCATAAAAGCTGCTGGTGGGAGCATGCCTGAATGGGCTTCCACTATTGCCACTGCCTCCTTCAGGGAAGGGATTTTTCCTTCTCGCCTGAAGGAGACAGTGGTGAAGCCCATTCTGAAAAAACCTGGCTTGGCATCGGGCGAATTGACCAACTACCACCCAATTGCTAATATTCCCTTTATGGGCAAGGTAATCGAGAGGGTGGCCGTGGTCTGGCTTCAATCGTTTTTGGAGGGAGAACGGGTCCTTGATCCATTCCAGTCCAGGTTGAGGCCAGGTCGGGGGACCAAGACAGTCTTGGTTGCTCTGCAAGATGACCTCCTCCGGGGGGCCGACAGGGGTAGTTCCACCCTGTTGGTCCTTCTGGACTTGTCAGCGGCCTTTGATACCGTCGATCACGGTATCCTGCTGGGTCGGCTCTCCAGGATTGGGATCAGAGGCACTGTCCTCAGCTGGTTCCGGTCCTTCCTTGACAGCCGCCCCCAGCGGATACAGCATGGGGGGGGGGAGCTGTTGGCCCCGTTGGATACTTCCTTGTGGGGTTCCACAGGGGTCGTCCCTCTCTCCCATGCTGTTTAACATCTATATGAGGCCGCTGGCAGAGGTCATTAGGAGATTTGGAGTCTGCTGTCATCAGTACGCTGATGACACGCAGCTCTATCTCTCCTTTTCCACCTCTGCAGATGAGGCTGTCGGGACCCTCGACCAGTGCCTGGACGCGGTCGTGGAATGGACCAGGGCCAACAGGCTCAAACTCAACCCTGAGAAGACCAAGGTCATGTTCTTTGGGACTTCCCCATCTGGCTACGGAGGCCCTTTTCCTACCTTGGAGAGCGTTTCCCTCAGGCCATCGGACAGTGTCCAGAATCTGGGTGTAGTCCTGGACCCAGCACTCTCTATGGAGGCCCAGGTGGCTGCTGTGTCCAGGACTGCCTTTTTTCATCTTCAACAAATAGCCCAGATTCGTCCCTATCTAGATGGGGACCCCCTCAGGACTGTGGTGCAAGCACTGGTGATCTCGAGACTAGACTATTGCAACGCATTCTGCATGGGGTTGCCCTTGACTCTCCTTCGGCGGCTGCAGCGGGTAGAGAATGCGGCAGCCAGACTGCTGGCGGGTGTGCATCGGTTCGACCACATCACCCCAGTTCTGGCTCACCAGCATTGGTTGCCCGTTGCGTCCCGAATCAGATTCAAGGTCTTGGTTTTAATTTATAAAACCCTCCATGTCCTGGGACCTGACTACCTGGCAGAGTGGATCGCTCAGCGGTCAACTTTGGCCCGACTGACTAGGTTGTCACGGGTGCACACACTACGGGTGGCCACGCCCAGGGAGGCCTGAAAAACATCTACTCGCTCTCGGGCTTTCTCTGTGGCTGGCCCTGTCCTGTGGAACCACCTCCCCAGCGAAGTGCGCCTTACACAGTCCTTGCAAGCCTTTGGAAAGCATTAAAAACTTGGCTCTTCCGAGAGGCATTTGGCGACTAATTCCCCCCCCCCGCGCCATCTGCCATTTGCCACTTGTCTGGTTTTATTGTTGTTCAATTGCTTTTATTTCGATATATTAATTGTTTTGGGTTTTTTTTTGTATCCCTTTGTTGTGAACCGCCCGGAGTTCCTTCGGGAAGACGGGCGGTATACAAGTCTAATAAATAAATAAATAAATAAATAAATAAATAAATATGTAGCTTTATATGGATTACCATTAGCGTACATGATTGCATTGACTGATTTCATAAGAATACCAGTGTTTTCCATGTTACTTTTCACCATTTTTCTTTTCTCTTTGCGTGCTCTTTGTAGCTCTACTGTTATCTTTTAGTGTTCCAAGATGCCTTTAAAAATTCCCTGTTCTTAACTTGAATATGTATATTGCCCCTCATTATTGTAAGCCACCTTGGGTCCTTTTCCAAGGAGAAA
>JAHTLZ010000275.1:9935305-9952655 GCA_023846285.1 Phrynocephalus versicolor | reverse complement strand
AAATAAATAAATAAATAAATAAATAAATAAATAAATAAATAAATAAATAAATAAATAAATAGAACAGGAATGTCACAAAGAGAAAAGCATAACACAGAAACATGGGTCTGTGGATTAATGGACATTTAAATTGATTCAAGTCCCTGTTTTATCAGTCATTCCAAAACCTTAAGGCTATCAAGACTGTTGTAATGTCTACCTAACAAGCGTATTCAGGCATTGTTCATCTTATGAGCCTATTTCAGACCAGGGCAACAAGAGGTCGAAGCGGACTATAAGAAGGAGGATTCACAACTAGCTGCATTCAGACTTATGAAGATGTTTGGATGAGCAGCAAAACGTTTCTGTCTCTCTCAAGAAAAAGAAGTCCAGTTGCCATGACTCAACTTCCAGATAAATTCACCTGGATGACTGAGAATCTTCACAGTCATTCTAAAACAAATTTTAGTTGCAGTTCCTTTGATTTATTGGCTGCCCCCAATATGATACTTTGAATGAGGAGAAGAGAGGGGAAAGCCTGGCTGAGGAGTATTTATGTGGGTTCCATGGAAGTACTTCCAAGGATTCTGTGGCATCCCTGGTTGGATTTGGTCCATCCTGGGTGCCGTTGGGGAACCATTGTTTTTGTGGGTTTTTTCTAATTTTTAGGGTGAATATTACATCTTACTGATTTTAGATGTGCTCCCATAACTTGACATATGTCTCACTTCTTCAAATTGAGTATAGCAGTTATTTGTTTTATTTCTGTTAGTTTTTCAGGTGCTTTTCATTCCCCGACAGAGATATTACACCTTAAGTTTCTTTATTTTGTAAGTTAAAGATGTTATAGTTCCACATTTAATAACCATCCTTTAACAGACCTGCACAATAATAAGGGGCAAAAGGTTCTCCTTTGTCCATTTAAATCTGCATTTATTTGTGATTTTTACATCAAAGAAGTCCAGCATGAAATTCTAAGCCCACCATAGACAATGTGATTCACCGTTCTTGCATCTGTAGCTTGTGTCTCCAGGCTGAATGTTGCAATGCCAGGGAAGTCTCCAGATTCCTCCCTTGCATGCATACTCAGATTTGCTTGTAAAAATATGAACATCATTAAAGCAGGAATAAATAAATAAAAAGAGATGGCCTTGGAAAAATGAAAGGGCATCTACAAAGGCTGAGAGTAACTGCTTTCCAGTGTTGTTTTTGAGATCAGATCCAACCAAAATGCAATATATTTTAACGAACACGCATATTTTGTAATCATCTGCAAGTTAAAAGCAAGAATATGGCAGTAAAAGTCTTCAAACAATCTCCCACATCCTTTGATTTATTGTCTAGTGAAAATTTTAATGGTGGAAGTTCAAAACATGTTTGAATGTGAGCGCTTCAGGGATTTTTACAGCTGAAATAGTTCATATACTTTTTTTTTCATAAATTCAAATAAAGGTCTAAAATCACCAGTGACCTGGAAGTTGCCTTTCTTTCCTCAGCCTTCCTACAATTCATTTATAAATCCTCACAGAACAGTTGATGATGCTTTATGACTCAATAGGTATGGAACTGTTTAGGTCTCAGTGCCATATTACCCCTATTCAGTTTGGTGCTGAACACATTGTTTTCCCATAATCTTTCCAAAACCAGAGTCCTTACAACTTGATGGGAAAGCTGCCAAAGGCATGAAAACAATCCAAGTGCATGCTATTCATCTTCACAACGGCAATGCTTCAGAAGCAAATTGTACAGAATTGATGGAATGAATATTTTTACTTGCATTGCCTCCACACCTACATGATTAACAAGTCAGTGTTTTTTCCTGCTTTACACACAGCAGTTTCCCTAATACGGCGACCTTGAGATTTGTTGAGCTTCAGCGCTCTTCTCCCCCCCCCACCACCACCAACACGGCCTAGAATATGCTGACTGGGGATACTGGGAGCTGTCATTCACAATTCTAATGTCTCTCCCCCGCCCACCCTCCAATATGTGTGAAGCTGAGCAAACATGCACCAGAACTGCAACAGGACAGGCTGATTGACTAGAAAGAAGGCAAACAGAACAACGGTTATGGTTATGGTTCTTTTCCAGGCCTGAGCATTTCACAGAAATGTGCGAAAACCACTTGCAAAGCAACACAAATGTTCTCCAGGACCAGCCTTGCTACCCCCGACATCTGCCACCTCACGGCAGCTGGCGATAAAGAAAGCATGCTTGCAAATATCCCATTCAGCCTCCAAGGTTAAATCAAATGGCTTTTATACCCCTGATTCATACTTTCTCCACCTCCTGTCTGTTGCTTCTGCACAGAAGCAGAACACCTGGATAGGACTTGGATGATGTTCACATGCTTTGGAAGCCTGTCCGTAGATAAGTGGAGCAATGTCTGTGAGATGCATCCGTGTGTTTAATGGAATGTACTGTAGAGAGATTTTAAGCAGCTCCCCCTTTTTGGCAGATGTTCATGACCCTTTCCCAATGATTATTTGGAATAGGTATCTTCACTGTCCCATTAGCTCTCTCACTATTTTCTTTTTCTTCCCCTGCAAGAACAGGCAGGTTAAGATTTGCATCTTGTGGCTCCAAACAACTGCAGTCTTTGAAGGCTGCTAACTAGAGATGGGCACGAATTGAAAAAATCACATTTCGCTTTTTCCTTTTTCGTTGTGGGTCTGCTTCGGTTAATTTTTGTTTTTTGTGAATTTTTTGAAAAAAAATCATTTCATTTTTTTCATTTTTACCCGCTTTTTGTGCATCTTAAAGCATTTCCGCGCATGGAGTCCCCCAACGCCCCAGACCAGAGGGAAAACAATAAAAAAATATGCTGGCAGAGACACAGTATAGACTAGGTACACAGGGAGGCTGCAAAGGCAGTGGTGGGCATTGCCCAGGGCGTAAGGCAGCCGCAGAGTGACTGCACTGCAGGGCAGGGGAGGGTACTCACCGAGAGGATCGCACACACACAGGGAGGCTGCAAGATAAATCTCTTCTTCCTGTCCCCTAAGAGCCAGGCTGCAGCCAGCAGGAACACAGAGACACACACCTGCCTGGCTGGCCTAAAGTAAAGAGTCGCAGAGACAGCAATCCCACCCTAAATCCCACCGCAGTCTGCAAGGAGGACGGGGGCTGCCAAAACTTTTTATGTCCTCTGTGGCTGCCACATCTACCCAGTCTGCAGCCTGGGCATGCTATTGGTTGAAATTGTCCAAGAATTTACATGATCCCATCACATGGCTTGCATCCATCTTGTGGCTGGAATCCATTTTATGTCATCGCGAAAAAATACATCGCGATGGGAGAAAGACAAAAACAAACGTTTTAAGGACCGCAACCCCCTGGTAGGTAATAATTTCAAATAATTATCACTGTGTTTTTACGGATGTCCTGGGCGTTTTAATACCCAAGAAATCAATATTAGGCATCTGGGAGCCATTTTGGGTCGATGTCCCCTAACTCCCCTTAAAGGAAAAAAAAAAAAACAAACAGCGATCTGAGAAAAGACATAAATGCATGTTTTAAGGACCCCAACTCCCCTGGTAGGTATTATCAGGCAGAATAAATAACTATCACTGGGTTTTTACGGATATTCAGGACGTTTTTTAACATTTAAAAACAGCTCATTTTATTGCGCATCGCCATTAATGAAAATGAAACATAACAAACCTAATTTTCGTGGTTCTGTTCGGTTCGTTCCAATTTAATCACAATGTTCATTATTTGTTTCGTTATGTAACGAAACAAATAACAAATAACAAATGATGGAACAATGTTTTTTCATTTCGTGCCTATCTCTACTGCTAACCCCTTTTCACTATACTAGTGTCTATTGTGGCCAGTGGTACTGCAGAGGTAGGGACTAATTTTTATATGCCAGGCCTTTTTGATTAGTAGATTCTGACAACATCTATTGCCACACTTTTTCACTTTCCTGATCCTTCAAAATGTACCCACAAAGCTCATGGTAATATATGTAATTTTTAGTTTCTTAACCATTGTATATCAAGAGCTACTCCTGTCATAATGTAAAGTGTTTTGGAAGGTGGCTTGACATTGAACAGGTATTAAAGACCATTTGTTTTGCGTAAGACCCTTTCCTGGTGCAGTAGTTCCCCGTTTATCAAGGGGTTTAGGTTCTCTAACCACCCATGATAAAGGAGAATCTGCAATATGCAGATATTACCTTGGAGACCTGTCCTGCGGGAGTGGGTAAGTGCAAGTGCTGGGTTAGGGTGAAAGCTCTGATGGGTTCTGCTTTTGGGTGCCTGCTCCAACACCCCCTTCTCCCTGCTGGGCACCCTGCAGGAGCTGGAGGTGGGTGGCAAAGAGTGGAAGCCACAAAAGCGGGTTTTTGTTATCTGCCTCCAGCTCCCACAGGGTGCCCAGCAGGGAGAGGGAGGCGTTGGAGCAGATGTCCCAACACCAGCTTTCCCCCTGTGGCACTGAGCACCCTGGAGGAGTTGGACTTGGATTGCAGAAGCCCACCGCCGCCAAAGCGGTTGGGCGCCTGCTCCAATGCCTCCTTCTCCCCACTGGGCACCCTGTGGGAGATGGAGGTGGGTGGCTTTCACCTACATGGCACTTGTGCTTACCCACTCCTGCAGGGCAGGTCACTGAGTTGCAGGGCAAGTGTAAGCTGCAGGTCACTTATCTCCAAATAAAAATCAGTGATATACAGGGGCCGCAATATATGAACCGTGATGTGGTGGGGGACTACTGAAGAAGTGAAAACTGCTAGAAGGTATGTGTCAATTTTGATTTTGAGAAAAGAAGGGGAAATAAATTCTTGAACATTCCTGATTTGGCACTTCTATACCATTTGGAGACTTGTGCTGTTCTCTTTTCCTTTTTCATGTGTAACGAATATTAGAAGTAGGGAAGCCTTTTTCTAAGGCCAAATGTAAATAATGCCAATACTAAGTTGCGCACTAACCTGTTGTAGATTCTGTGTAAACATCAGCCAAGGCACATTCCAGCTAAGAAGCAAGTGAATCCTGACTGATCAAGGAGGCAGCATGTGATGTTTTTCTCATGCTGTGAACAGGCTGGGAGAGATAGAAACAGAGATTTCCCTCCAAATGGATTCTGCAAGATGGACTAATGGATTAATGCTTAGCAATGTAGTTTTAAAGTAGATATTAGAGATGGGCACGACTCAGTGAAATTTTCGTTTTCGTTTTCATTTTTTCATTTCATTTTGTAATGAAAACGAAAATGAAAAATTTTTCAGAAGCAAAACGACAACGGAAACGAAATGAATTTTTTTGCCGTGTTTTTCGTTTTCGTTACGGCAGACTCATTGCATTGAAAAGAATGCTAACGAAACGAAAAATTTTTGTTTTGTTTTGTTTTTTCGTTTCGTTTCGTTTCGTAACGAAAACGAAAAATGTGCAACCCCCCCGAAAAACGAAAACAAACCGAAACGGACCCCTAAACGACAAACGAAAAATGAAAAATTATTTTTTTGAGTCATGCCCATCTCTAGTAGATATAGGGGCTTTTTGCTTCTTAAGCCTCATTTAAGTCAGGAAGGGAAATCATGTCATTATTTTCTAGTAAGGGAATATTCTTGTGTAATTCTTCTTAGTAAATAAAAGCTTTTATATTCTTATTCAAGTGAAGGTGCCTGTTGAATAATTATTCTGGTAAGTGAAATAGCTATCACAGCCAGGCCAGGAGACGTAAAGGATCCATGTGGGCTTATGTTCTCCAGATTCCTGTTTTCAGCACCTGAGGTTGATTGATGGCAGATGGAATCTGGGTAGAGGGACGGTCTGTATTCCGGTGCATCATGTAATCTAATGTATCTCCAGGCAAATCATCCCAAACTTTGAAAATATACTTGCCTCTTGCTGCTGTGTCATCCCAATACATTTATATTCCCCAAACAGAAAAGAAGAAAAAGGTACCTTTTTGTTTAAAGCAAAAGTAAAATAAAAATAAAATAAATCATAGTTGAACTCTAAGAAGCATGAGCATTCATCTCACAGCTCCCCATCTTCACACAGGTCAAGGGTATTTATTTATTTATTTATTTATTTATTTATTTAATTTGTATACAACCCATCTAACTAAAGGCCACTCTGGGTATATTGATTCACCTACTTTGTACCTTAACTTCCACTCCAAGTAAATAATCTAGCATAATCCCACCAGCCACTCTGGTCCGTTTATATCAAAAGGTAAAGGTTCCCCGCACACATGCATGCTAGTAGTTTCTGACTCCAGGGGTGGCACTCATTTCCGTTTTTAAGCCAAAGAGCCAGAGTTGTGCAAGCCCATTGCCATGTAGCTGGCATGGCTGAACACATTTCTGCGCATGGAACACAGTTTACCTTCCCACTGTTTATGGCGGTACCTATTTATCTACTTACATTTACATGCATTTACATGCTTTTGAGCTGCTAGGTTGGCAGGAGCTGGGATTAACATTGGGATCTCAGGCCACTGCATGGCACCCAGATTCGAACCGCCAAGCTGCTGACTTTGCAGCTGACACTTTCAGCAGTCTGGCCCACGTAGACATCACACTCCTTGGTCCCTATATAGAGCATCACCATTGGTGTGGAGGAGACGAACTCAAACATGTGCTTTTATGGTGTCAGTATCTAAAAACAGTAGATTTACATTGAAGCCATATCCTCGGCAATCTAATCTTAATTAGCGTAGTCCATGTGATCTAAACTGAAGGCATTAAACATGGTTGTGGGTTCACAAATATGGTTACATGTTGCCTACCCTTGAGGTTAGACTCACGTGCAACAGCATGGAGGGTTGCACCACATCTAGCTGGCCTGTAACTATTCATATTTTATACTCTGTAATTTCAAGCTCCATGGGATCTATATGTGTGTGTTATTGACTACAGGATGTTGGGAGATAAAAGACTTTTTTTTCCACATGAAAAGATATCAATTAAATGGTGAAGGATCTTGAAACAGATGTTTCATGCAAAGTATGGAAGTCATGTGTCATTCATTCCTTGTCAGATGCATCTCTTAAGAGAGAAAATTAATGAGCTGTATTAAGTTTTATTACACTACCTTCTGATGTGGGAAACCTTTGGTCCTGGAGCAATCCCACGCGTTGTTCAACTCACTGAGACATGCCTGTTGGAGTATTATTCAGACTGTCTCAGAGATGAAAGTGTGGTAAGATACTTAGGTTTTTATAGCATGGGAATTTCAAAGGGGGTGATTGTTACACACAAGGGCCTACGGCTGACTGAATAAAAACATTAAGAAACGAACAAGCCAAAATGCTGTACAGTGCATGTACAATGACATTGGTGGATGTGCCAAGTTTGGATTCATTATTGGTACGTTATAAACTCACACATGTTTTGAGAATGCATGTGTATGAGGAACGTTGAGCCTTGGCAGTATTTTGTCTTGGCAGACTGGTCCCAGTGACTCACATTCATATGAGCTCTTCCTTATTATAACCTTTCTGAATTTACGATAACAAAAATGGACAAAACAGTCAACTTAGGAATGAGCAAACAGAGCAAATAATACTGAAAGATAATTTAATAAGGATTCATCTATTACACAGCAACACATTTCCCAGACTGGTACAAGAAGGCATCCCATATCTCTTCTTCGTGCATGTGAGAAAATTGATACATTTGTTAAAAGAAAATCCACCCCTATTTAATTTGGGTTTAGCCTGCTTTGGATCACTGTAAAAAAACGGTAAATCTACAATGCATGTGTAAGAGTGGGTTAATTTGATGGGGAATTGTGTTTTGGAGCAGCAGCATGGGTTTTCTTTTAATTCCTCTGCCAGAGGTCTGTGGAAGCTCTAATTGACTCATTTAAATTGATTCCTGCTGTGTGAATGCCTCTTTCAGCAGTAATCTGCCACTTCCCCCCTACTGTTGCTGTGTTAAAACTGGGGTGAATGGGGGAGATGTCCAGCCACCAAGCAGGCTTCAGGAGCCCTCTGCTGCTCGTTCGCTCACCCAAATCCTCTCCCAGTCCTGGGGTCCTGACTGGTGGGATTGATAAGGAAGATCAACCCAAGGAAGCATCTCTTCATTGAGCTGGGTGCGGAAACCCTTCCATCTGGAACTGGTGGCTAAAAGGCAGGCAAAACACCACCTCTGTCTCTCCCTCCATCCCTGACAGTCACGTTTCAGCCTTTTTGCTTCATTGGTAATCAGGGATGGGGACTCAAGTTGTATGGATTGCTATCAAATGGGACTTAAGTCGCACGGGTGATTCAATGTGGACTCGACTCTGTAGACCAAGAGTGTCCAAACTCTGGCCCTCCAGATGTTTTGGACCACAACTCCCAGAATTCCAAGGCTGTATTGCCAGTGACATAGGACTGTGGGAGCTGTGGTCCAAAACATCTGGAGGGCCAGAGTTTGGACACCACTGCCATAGACTGTTGGGGCATAACTCTCAACAGAGTTCTTTAGGAATAACTGCCACGTGCAGTTGGATTTCAGAAGGGTTCTTGTGAGCAAAACCATGCTGGCTGTGGGATTCTGGAGGCTGTAGCCTTTGCACCCTCTAACCTGGAGCCATGGTGGCCAGTCTTGCCTGCATGGGACAGTTCCTGAACCTCATCAGCCCATGTCACTACCTGAAACAGCCATAGAAGTGGGTTGGAATGTTGCAAAACCCCTTCTAAGAGATGCAGCCTCCCAACCTTGGTGGCTCACCGGCTGGCCCATCATTTCCCTTTTCTTCTAAAGGAAGACATGAAACATTATATTTGCCCTGTTTTTCGACATTGTAAAAGTCACCGGAGGACACTGGAGTGACACAGGAGCCTTGTGGCACAGTAATTAAATGCCTGCACTGCAGCTAAAACTGTGCTCATGACCTGGGGTCCAATCCCAGGTAGCCAGCTCATGGTTGACTCAGCCTTCCATCCTTCCGAGGTTGGTAAAATAAATACCCAGCTTGCTGGGGGGGGGGGAGGCAAGGTGTAGCCTTTCATACTGTAATTAAAAACTGTAAACCGCCCAGAGACTACTTGAAGTGGTATGGGGGGTTTACTAGCAGAACACTTTGCTTTTTCTGCAAAACGTCTGTTTGTAACTAAGTTATCAATGGCCGTTTGCATCAGTTTAATATTCTCCTGCAAAAGTCAATGCTAATATTTGGTTGCTGCTGAACATCAACAAAACAACAAACACATAAACAAACAAACAATCAAACAATCCAAAGGAAGCAAAATGTTTTATTCGAGAGATGACCTGAAGCAATTGGGAACGTGGTGTAGAGGCCTAGTAAAATATTTAAACCCAGATAAATTATAGACCAAACAGCAAAGAATTCAGGACTGTATCTGTTTCTTGTTCGATGAGTACCAACTGCCACAACTAATAAAGAATATGTTGTCTACACATAAAACAGAAATGCCAAGTCTTTTTTTTAACAGTCAATAATCTCCATCCAACTACCTCAGAGTAGGATCACTGTCACCCATGAGATTACTCTGAGGTAACACATAAGAGAGGATGACCTTGGCATATCAGATTATTTTGGAGCCATATGTCCTATCTTCCCCCGGATTCTCACATTGTGCATAGCTGTTTTGTGAATCCTCCCAGGCTTCTATTAGATTTGCTGTCATGTCATTTCAGAGACGAGTTCCATAGAAACAGGGAGATATGACAACAGACAAGGGTCATGGACCCCAGAGTGATAAAGGATGGAGTCAAGTAATCACTGACGGATATTTGGAGGAAGTGTTGTCTCTCTCCCTACAATGCTTTTAAAGACATTTGTAATTTTTGAAAATATTTTTAGCAGCTTAACTAATGTCATATCTAATTAGTGTATCTAATATCTAATATAAAAAGGGTAAAAAGTAATTTAAAATAATAAAATCTGCATTAAAACAGTAGAATCTTGAAAAATTGATTATATTACACATCTAAAGATTGTCACAAGCAGCAATAAAGGCAAGGCCTAACAAAACCCTGTAAAGTTCAACAACCTTGAAACATACTACCAAGAAATTAAAATTAGAGATTTCTAAAGATCTTTGAAAATACCTTTGGTGCCCAAACAACATGAAAGTGTGTTCCCAGGCAAAATTATGGATAACTTTCCATTAACAAAAGTGTTCCAGAAGGTAAACATAACTGTTTGGAGAAAAGTATATTTCCTAACTGCATAATGTATAATTCCTTAAAACTCTATGATCTCCTGGAAAGCTGGAAAGAGCTGGAAAGAAAGACAATGTTTACATTCCAATGCAATGATGCCTTTCTGATTTCTCTGGTTTTTAAAAAATATATTCAGATATTATTAATCATATGGAGCAAGATAGCATCTAAACACAGAATCATCAACTTGCCTAATTTGTTGTTGCACAGGAGGCCCTTGTGGCCAGAGAGCAGATCTCAGCTTGTCAACGGGCTACTGTTGATGACCACAGGGTTCAGATACAAGAAGTGGTGATCCTTGGTATGCTGTAGCTCCAACTGATAAAAAGGGGTTTGATCCTCAGATGTTAGCAGAGATGAGCACAGTGTATTAATTCCGAAATATTTTCTGAACCCAATAAAATTGTTGCTTTATTTGCAGAGTATAAGAAATCCCATGTCCAAAAGCATGTTTTTGTGTTTGGTAACAAGTGATTCATTTGAAATAGCCAGAAACAAGTGCAGTCAATACTCTGTGCATGATCTAAATTTGGTCCTGGATTCAGGTAACTCCCACAAATTGTAAACCACTCAGAGCACAGAGAGAACTCCTAGTTCCCCATAAGCTCCTTGCCCTCTGATGCCAGCCACAGAGTCTGGGGAAACGTCAGGAAGAAAAACTTCCAGAACACGGCCAAACAGCCCAAAAAACTCACAACAGCTCTCAGATCCTGGCCAGGAAAGCCTTTGAGAATACACTCAGAGAGTGCTTTAAGCACTATGAGGCAGTATATAAGGAGCACATTTTGCTTTTTGCTTTCCCTTGCTTACTTAGTGAGTAGAATAACAAGTGTTGAAAAAACACCAGGACTTCCTACATTCCGGTGTTTAAAGATGTTTCTCTCCCATAAAATGAAGCAGATGAGCTCAAATAGATTGCAAGCTATTTTATCAGATACATGAAGCATTCATCTGAAGAGGAAAGCTGCATGCAATGAAATCTTATTACAAAGACAACATTTTAAAGTGTTACAAGACCTTGGCTTTATATGCAATTAGCCCAGCATGCAAAGCCCTGCTTTATCATCATTGCTGCCACCACCATCATTGCCATCACCATCACCATCACCATTAGTTTACATGCCTTCGCTGATGGTATAGTAAGGTATCCTCATGTTTGTGTCATGCTAGAGGTGTGTATGTGAAGCGGGGGGCAGAACACTCCCCAAGAATTTTCTTTCATTTCAATGGTGCATGAACTGTATCAGTTCTGTGAGTCATAGAATCATAGAATCTTAGAGTTGGAAGAGATCCAGTCCAACCCCCTGCCATGCAGGAACTGCCATCACAGTATTTCCATCAGATGGTCATCTGGCCTCTGCTTAAAAACCTCCAAAGAATGAGACTCCACTACCTTCCATGGCAGCATATTCCACTGCCGAACAGCTCTAACCAACCATCATGAAGTTCTTCCTAATGTTCAAATAGAACCTCTTTTCCTGTAGTTTGAGATCATTGCCCTGAGTCCTAGTCTCTGAAGCCATGGAAAACAAACCTGTTCCCTCTTCAATATGACATCCTTTCAAATATTTAAACATGGCTATCATATTCCCCCTCAGCCTTCTTTTTGAAAGGCTAAACATTCCCAGCAACCTAAGCCATTTCTCATAAAACATTTCCTCCAGATCTTCAACCATCCTGGTCACCCTCCTCCATACCCGCTCGAGGTTACAGAAGTGAGTGTTGTGGGCTACTTAATTAGACATGGCCTCCTTTTGCTTTAAACACACGGTCCATACTTGTGCTGGTATAATTTGACTTAAAATATTGTCCCAGGTTACATGGTGTTAGCAAATGTGCTTCTGGTACCAGGGTGTTAGCAAATGTGCTTCTGGTACCAGAGCTTGGGAGAGTTACCTTTTTGATGATATCTCCCACAATCCACCATGATAAGGGGGATTCAGGAGCTGTCATTATTTTTTTAAAAAAAGGACGTTCTGAAGTACTATGAGACACAATACTACAGCCATGAATGTGGCATTTCTCCTTACTTTGCTTTCCTTATAGCCAGAAAGAAAATCCCCCATAAATTTTCTCAGGGTTGGAAAAGCTGTGAGAGCTTTTTCTCTGAAATTTGAACTTGTCCCTGTTTGGGGCCTATTGCTAACTCTGTCTTAATCATTCACATACAGATGATATTGCCTCAGCATTCTGAAGGCAAGGGCTAGCTGAGAATGGGTGTCTATGGCAGTGACGGGGAGTATCCCCCCTCCCTTGGCTTTGCCATATCGATGGAATGGGAATGAGTTTAGTCCAAAAATCCTCAGAACACAAGTCATGGTGTCAGCTGTCTGTGTGCAGAACATCTGTCTGGGTGAGGGCTCACTTTGCTGCCACCGAATATAAGTCATGCAGTCTGGTGCTTTAGATTACCGTGGTAATACAGCACATCCTCAACAGCTGAGGCCCCTCTCCGTTGCTGATTCTTGTAGGCTGGAGCTGTTTTGCCACAGAGGGCCCTGTGGATTATGGACTCCCAACAGCTGTCTGCAGCACCGTAGATTTATTTGCTCTAAACAGGAACTTGCTCTTGTCAGCTAAATCAAACTTTTATCAGACAGTTTTACTGGGGGCTATTAAAACCCAGGGTGTCTTGCTGAACAGTAAACACCTTGTTGGTATTAGGAGGGATTATATAAGCAAAAGGCACGCATGCATGGACACACAATAGAGTCCTATGCTTCAGGGCTGTTGAAATGATATAATTTTAGAGATAGAACTGGAGTTATTCTGAGAACATTTGCCCAAAGACAAATCTAAAAAAATAAATAGCTGTTTTTTTCTTCCAGTCTACTAACTGCTCCAACAGCAACTTCTTTCCATGAAAGTTTTGGTTGCTGTTGGGTGACCCCAATTGGCTTGGCCTGGGTCAACAGAGGTTCTCTCCTACATTCCTTCATCCATGGTCTTGACACAGGATGATTTGAGCAAAGACGGGCTTATTAAACACTTGGACTGGGGTCTCAGCAAAGTATCAAGAGGGTGTTTTATCTACTTACATCTGTCACAGGGTTAGTTGGCTTCACTAGCCCCATCCCTGTCTTGTACTGCTCCACCCATTGAGATGGTGGCACGGAAGCATGGAAATCTCTGTGCTTTTGTATTAATGAGCACCACAAAATGTCAAAGCAGGAATGAGGACAGAGGATGTGCTCATTTTGACCATTGTCTAAGTACAGGTCTAGGGCTATTGCTGCTGGTGGTGGAGCCATCTCTGGTGCTTCTTTTGCTGCTTTCTCCTCCAGTGTTGCAGCTGCATTGGGGCTGGCTCCCCTGTGCCTACCCAGGCTAGTGGTGTCTCTGTCTCTCCCAATAACGTGGGCAGTGAGGAAGAGTAGGGTATTGTTGTTCCTTCCTTTTTTTACCTTTGAGCATCCTTAGCTCAACCAGGGCCCTGATCCAAGGGTCCTCATTTATAATAGAGCCCAAATCTATGATAACACTTTAGAAATACATATGAAGGGCTGCCATACAGGAGGGGCAGGATCATCCCAGAATGTACGACATGTAGCCATGGGCCCAAGTTACAAGACCTCAGCTGAATATCAGGAAAAACTTCCTAACTGTTAGAGCTGTTTGACAATGGAACCAATTACCTTGAGAGGTAGTGAGTGCTCCAACACTGGAGGTGTTCAAGAGAAATTTGGACAACCATCTGGCAGATATTATTTGATTTGGATTTCTGCATGGAGCAGGGGGTTGGAATTGATGGCCTTATAGGTCCCTTCCAACTTCACCATTCTGTGATTCTATAATCACTCTCTGGTTTTGCGGTCTCCTCTGCGTTGTATCACTCTAGTCTCCTTCTGCTTCCCAGTCCGAGGAGTCCTCCATCAGGGTGGCCTTCTCATCTACTATGTTGCCCTCAACCTCCTCCAGGTTCACGTTTATGTCCCTGATGTCCAACCAGAGGATCCTCTTATTTTCTACTGCTTCCTTCATGGTTTTGCTGACATCCTCCACCTTCCTCTGATACCACTGCCTTGGTTTGGATTTGTACATCCTGGGCGCTGCTGTCTTGAACCTCTGTACTCATCAAGGCCTCCAAAGGTACTGTGCATCCCAGGAGCTAGGCGAGGCTTGACTGTTACTAGGGACTCCTCTTTCAGTGACCCCTCCTCACTAGTTATACTGGTTGAGGACTATAGGCACGGTCATTCAAAACATTTAGACAATAGCATATTGTCTACTACTCAGCTATATACACATTTGTTGTTATGCACCATCAAGTCGCTTCTGATTTATGGAAAACTTATGGATGAGCAATCTCCAAAGTACCCTGTCCTCAACAGCCCTGCTCAGCTCCTATAAACTCAAGTCTGTGGCTTACTTTAAGGAATCAAGCCACCTCATCTTTGGTTTTCCTGCTTTCCTTCTGCCTTCCATTTCACCCAGTGTTATTGCATAGTCAATATGTCTTCTCATCTCATGATGTTCCCAAAGTAGGACAGCTTCACTTTCACAATTTTTTCCCTCCAGAGATAATTTGGGCTTGATTTGATCTTGGTCCCAGCTGCTTATCTTTTTGGCAGCTCAAGGTGTGTGCAAAGCTCTTCTCCAGCATCACATCCTTCTACCTCCCAGATTGCTTTACTGTCCAGCTTTCACCTCAAGATGCCACTAACCTTCCTGAGACTGACGAAGCTGCTTGGATGAGTAGCGAAACGTTTCGATCTCCCAAGAAAAGAAGTCCAGTTGCCATAACTCCAATTCCAGATAAACTCACCTGGATGACTAAGAATCTTCACAGTCATAACAATATCACAGAATACCAGAACTAGGGGACATGCACTCAAATTGAGGGCTGGGAGAATAAGAACAGACAAAAGAAAATATTTTTTCACCCAGCGCATTGTTAGTCTGTGGAACTCCCTGCCACAGGATGTGGTGATGGCATCTGGCCTGGATGCCTTCAAAAAGGGATTAGACAGATTCCTGGAGGAAAAGTCCACCACAGATTACAAACCATAATGGAGATGTGTAATCTCCAGGCTTAAAACTGGGGTACTTCAAGGGCCAGATGCAGGGGAGTGGTATCAGGAAACAGATATCTAGTGCTGTGCGCTCCCAGATGCATCTGGTGAGGCCACTGTGAGATACAGGAAGCTGGACTAGATAGGCCTTTGGCCTGATCCAGCATGGCTCTTCTTATGTTCTTATGTTTTTGGTCTTGATGACCAATGAGACATCTTCACTCTTGATGATCTTCTCTAGTTCCTTCATTCCTGCCCTTCTTTAGTCTTGGTGTTCTTCTGTTTTATTGGCTGCCTTCTCCATGAGGTTTGATGGTTGAGCCAAGGTATAATAAAGCTCTGATTCTTCCACCAATTTTCACTCCTCCTTCATCTGAATCTCATCTGGCTTCCCGTATATGTTCTATATAAAGATTGAACAGATAATGGGATAAAATGCACCCTTGTTTGGCACTTTAAAACAGAGCAGATGTCATATTAATTCAGTCTGCTGTGCCCTGGATATCTTCTACAGGAGAAGTCTATAACTAAATTCTGCTAAGCACAAGGTAGTATAGTCCTATACATGACCACTCAGGAGTCTGTCCCACTGAATTCAGTGAAGCATGGTGTCAGTAAGCACCAATCAGATTCCTGCCTGAGCTTGTCGGTAGTAACAGTTGAATTCCTAAGTGTTTAGATGCTCCCAGATTTTATTTCTGACTGTCAGAATACCACATTCAAATGCCAACTTTCAAGCAAATATTGGATGTTCAGTGAAACTTATTTAAAGGAAGATAATGTGAGCTACAACCTACACATGAACACTTTTGGGTAGTGGGACATTTGGGTAGTGGGTGGCATATAAACAAACAAACAAACAAACAAATAAATAAATAAATAAATAAATAAATAAATAAATAAATAAAAAGATGTAGTGGTTACATTTGCTATGTACTCTCAAGTCACTTTTGACTTATGCCAATGCTTTGAATTAGTGGCTTCCAAATGATTTCATCATCAATTGCCCTGCTCAGCATTTTCAAATTTAAGGCCGTGTCTTCCTTCAAAGAGGCAATTCTTCGGGCTCTACCACACACCCTCTAAAATGCTGATTAAATTTCAAGGTAAAATGTTTCCTAAAAATCTTGTCCCCTCAGCCACCGGGCTTTTAAAAAAAACCCAGTTATGCCCCCTTTAGCAAGTTTTCCAAGACCTATTGGAGAAGTTGGGAATTTTTTTGCTCCAGTAAAATATGTGAGCCAGAAGTCCGTGGGAGCTTGCATATGATCCAGTTTTCTGATTTTTTGCCCCCTAGCCCTGACCAGCTCATCCTGGGGCTCGTCGGCGCTTTTTAAATTTTTTAAAGTTTCCCCTCCCCCCAGCACTGATCAGCTGGCCTTTGGGCTGTCAGCGCTGTTTTTTAAAAAAATTATTTCCCCCCTAGCGCCAACCAGTTCATCCTGTGGCTTGTTGGTGCTTTTCAAAAATATATTTTTTAATTTTACCTCCCCGCAAGTGCTGATCAGCTGGCCTTCGGACTGTCAGCGCTGTTTTATTTTATTTTTTAAATTTTTTTCTAGTGCTACCTGCTGGCCCTTGGGCTGGTCAGTGATTTTTTTAAAAAAAATCCTTGTACGTGGGAATGAAGATCCCACATCTTCAGTCACGTGACCAAGAAAGAAGAAAAACCAGGCTTTTACAATATCCATTCCAGATCTTCCCCCAGGTGAGATAGTGGTCACAGTCAGTCTTCCTCTTTCTTGTTACCTTCAGCTTTATTGTCTTTTTCTGTGAGTCTCATTTTCTGATGTGGCCAAAGTGTGATAATCCCAGTTTAGTCATTTTTTGCTTCTAAAGAAAATTCAGGTTTGATTTGTGCAGTCAAACAAGTTATGTTTGAAGTCGAATGACTATAAAATCCGCTTTCTGTTTAAAGAATGATTCCTTCCTTGAGTATCTAATATATCCCTCTCTATGTCAGATTGCTTCAAAATAAACAATTAGCTTTAGTTATAACTTTCCAATACATATATGTATTATGAGTTTTCAAAAGTGACTTATTTTAAATGCATGCATTTATTTTTTTAGCATCTAGATATATGCATTTAAAGTGATTCAGAGTTTTATGCCACAGTCCCATGTAATGTTATTTGGTGTTCTCTCTAATTGAACTCAGAGGGATTAACTGCTGAGTAATGACACAGCACACACACACACACACACACACACACACACACACACACACACACAC
>JAHTLZ010000275.1:9923686-9935295 GCA_023846285.1 Phrynocephalus versicolor | reverse complement strand
ACACACACACACACACACACACACACACACACACACACACACACACAAACTGTATGGGATTTACAGTTTGCTTTGTATTCTGTCACACATGAAATATTTGCAGAAAATTTGAATGTGGCCTTAGGGCGTCATTCTATTTTAATATTTTCCTCCATGGAAACATATGAAGTGGCCTCACTGCAAGATGGGTGGTATTGAAATTAAACAAACAAACAAACAAACAAACAAATATCCATAAAAGTATTGACTATAGAAATGTTGCGCAGCAATACTAAACCATTATTTGTTCTGTGGAAAAAGACTCCTATGAATCTTGGGTCCTTGGATTCTTGAAGGATCCTCCACTATGCTGGCAAGAATAGGCAAGCATGAAGTTATTAGAATTTGAAAATGAACCCCACACATAGGCTTGTAAATAGATCAACAAGCTTCAGTTTTAAATTGCAGATGTAAATTGCTGCAGTTGTAAATGGTTGAACTGACTGTTAGGTATACAAGCATGCGTACAAGGGATGGTATGTAATTAACCAGAGCATGAAAAAGGCCTAGAAGTCCCAGAAGGGGGTGAGGGGTTCTGAGAGACATTGATAAACCAACCAACCAACCAAAAAACTTCTTCAACCAGTGGTGAGGCGTTCATCAGTAGAATGTGGAGGGGGTAATTCTTTCTTGCTCCACAGTACTGTATCCCGCACACCCTCAAGATATACTTATCTGTACAAGGAAATACAGTAAATCCCACAGTTCCACAAGCAACTTTTTGATTGGTACTTGAAGTTGTTCAGTTCTGTTTTCCCCCTATAGAAGTCAGAAAAAAACACCCTAAAATGGAAAACTAAAGAACATGAAAATATTGCGGCATCTTAACAATGAATTGCCATATTTTCTTATGAACTTTTGTGGACAAGTCTACTTCTTCAAACGCAAAAGCTCATATTACAATATTAGTCTTTATGGTACCACAACATTTTTGTCTTCTTTACATTTTCATTTTTGTTCTGTTTTTGCCTGACATGCCCTCTCTGACTAATGGTGGCTACCTCCTCTGTACAGCCATTGTTTTTAAAGAGGCATCAGGTGACATCTGAAAGAGGAAGTACTATCATTATATTGGCTCAGTCAGGGAATTCAACCCTAGTGACTTTAAAGGGCACCAAAGGTCCAGGCATACATCATATTCCACCAGATCAAGTCACAAGGGACTCAACACATTTTCTTCTATAGAGCAATGATTCCTGTGGCTATCCAAAGCCATTGTAATTTTTTTTCTGTCAGTGGGCAAAATATGAGATGGTTTGGGTGTTTATGAACTGTTCTGACTCTTTTAAAGAGGAGCTTACTAGAGAACTAAATTTCCCAATTCAGTTCGATGGAACAGAACAGGAATAGGTTTGATATCTTTTTCAGGGTGGGTGGTGCACAGAACGATGACCAGACAGCTACTCTCAAGAAAGAATTTAGAGAGAGATAACTGTTCCACAGACAGATTGGATGCTCTTCAGCCTAAACAAGGAAGGACATTCCTTCAGCCGTCTTCCACTGCAATAGAGCTCATGGTTTGCATGAAAAAGTCCTTGTGCTCCATCTCTGTCACCCTCAGATTAGGGATGCTTGAGGATTTCCTTTGGTCTGCTAACTGACCTGCTTTGCACTCCCAAAGTAATGTCCAAATTGGAACTTCGTTCTCTCTCCAATTCTATCCTTCTCCAATGCAGCTTTTTACTTTTACAGGGTACCAAAATGTATTAAAAGATGATTTTTTGTTCTAAAACCCAAGTTAATATTTTGCAATACATTGAGCATTTTATTCTAAAATTTACAACAAATGCACAGTGCAACTTGTTTTTTAAAAGCAAGCACATTATTGGAGAAACAAGGCGGAAGAGATTTATCCTTGAACGCAAGTGAAAGTGACAAGGGTTTAGGCAGAAGATCTATTTGGGTTCCTTAACTTTCCAAAAATAGAATATTTTATAATGTCTTAATGGTCTTAAATAGTACCAGAACAGTAGCTTGTAACAGGGAAAGGCAACTAGACACCTTCCATAGTATTTTTGTATTTTTTTAAACTGTTTGATTGCTGAAAATAATTAAAACCTATTTTGGAAGGGAAATCTGCAAAACACCTAAGGCTGGCTTATTTTAAATAATGAAGAATGGTATAAACACACTGGCAGTCCATGGGTGCATGGTGAGTTTTTTTTGTCTAATTTTGGAATTCCAAGGTTCTTTCTCCCCATTATCCCTTGAATGTATGTCTTTTTAAAGAATACAAAGTATAATATCAATTTTACCAAACAACCTTTAATTGAATCACCCCTAAATGTAACTTACTAAGCAAATACATGGTTTTCAGTGAGTACAAACAAAGAATAAATTAGGCCAATCGACTTATTTGGGAAGTTAGCAACAAAGGAAGACAAGCAATTCATTTGTGTGACCATTACTGTTTTGTTTGAATGAGCCTGTGGTTAAAAGCTAATGTAACAAGGGGAATCATAGTGTTTTCTTCCTGCTTTCTTCACCAGACACTCAGTTGAGCTCAGTTGACACAAATACTGGTTTGAGTGATAGGACATGCCCCTTACAGTTTCATTCTCTCCTTATTTTCCCTTTCCTCTTCTTCTATGGACTGGAGAGAGGTTGCCTGAAAGCAGAGGCAATTGTATTATTTTGGCTCAGGTATTTCATGATGAGACAGGATGATACTTTATTTTATTTATTTTTATGATGATACTTTCCCCCTTGAATTAGTAGTAGAAGGAGGATAAACTTGGCAGCCATGTACATTGTACATTGGTATACCAGGCCTTTTGTTTTATCTGTTGTGGAGGTATTAAGCCTGAGAAAATTGCTGCTGGGTGGGTGGGGGGGGGAGAGAAAAGCAATAGTCATAATTAGAGATGGGCACGACTTAGCGGAATTTTCATTTCCGTTTCCGTTTTCCGTTTCCGTTACGTAACGAAACAAAAAACGAAAAACGGCTCAAAACTGGAATGGAAACGGAAACGAAATGACTAATTTCGAGCCATTTTTCGTTTTTCGTTACTGGAAAAGCACTTAATGGAGCTAAATGGGAAGAAACGAAAAAATTTTTGTTTTCGTTTTCGTTTGTCGTTTTCGTTACGCAACGAAACGAAAACGAAAAATTTTGAAAATTTGCTCACGAACACGGAAACGAGCCGAAACGGACCCCTAGACGAAAACGAAAACGAAAACGAACAATTTTTCTGAGTCGTGCCCATCTCTAGTCATAATTTAGCACTACAAACATGGTGAGTCACAAAAGGGTTCAAAGCTTGCTTTTTAGGAACTAAACCTCTCTGTCTGGATGGACAAATCTGACCGTTATGTGTTCTCCCACACATTTGTTATCTTGACTTCTCTCTGTTTGTGAAGAACATTTTCACACATCCTTACTCTCAAGTCCCTTCCAGCACTATTAATACACCTTTCCAATACTGTTCATGTTACTTTCTTTGGACTCAACAAGCACGACTCAACAAATAGCTGGGAAAATGCCCGTGCTCAGAGAAATCCTCAGCAGATCATAAATTTGTTCACACGAAACACAAACATCCGAAAGTCAAAGGACTATGAAAGGGACTTGACTTTCCACACTTGGTTCTGTTCAAGGCCAGGGCTGTGCTTCCCTCACTGGCTGAAAAGGGAAGCAGGCTTGTTCCATTAACAACACACTCTAACTGCACCCTTGCTGCAAATGTGTATTGCAGAGCTGAGTTCTGGGAAAGAACGGCTGCATCATTTGCATTCCTTTCCCCTTATTGTGCTGGGGCTTAATAGCAAGTCTGTCAAAATAGAAAAGTCCATACACAAATTTGATGAAAAATTTGTGGGATGCCTCCTTGCTTTTGAAAAATTGGGGGGAAATCATGCAATTTCATTAACACATTTGAGAGGTGTTTTTTCTTTTTTAAAAAGTAATGAACTCTCTCTCTCTCTCTCTCTCTCTCTCTCTCTCTCTCTCTCTCTCTCTCTCAGGATATATAAAAATATCCAGGAGAAAAAATTCATGCAAAAAATTGTATCAGTAGATACAAGGAGAATGTTGATCTTCTAGAGCAGTGATGGCGAACCTTTTAGAGACCGGGTGTCCAAGCTGCAATTCAAAACCCACTTTTTTTTTTTTTTGCAAAGTGCCAATACAGCCATTTAACCTGAATGCAGGTGGCTGTGAAGGGGCGAAGTTGGGTGCCCACAGAAAGGGCTCCGAGTGCCACCTTTGGCTCCCATGCCATAGGTTCGCCAACACTGTTCTAGAGGTATTGCCCAAAACCTCCCACCAGCTTCCTTGGGAGAAGCCAATGATAAGGGATTGTGGGAGCTGTAGTCCAAAACATCTTCATGGTAAATGGTTTCACCCTGTGATGTCCTCTTGGAGATTTTTAGCATTGCATAAATGCTGTCTAATTGTGCTGGCAAGTCAATTGTGACTTACGGCAAAGCCTTACAGGGTTTTTTAGATAGAGACTACACAGAAGTGGTTTACAATTCCCTTCCTTTGGATGCCTCCAAGGGCTGTACATCTTGCCTATGCCTACACAGGCTGGGTCTTCTCCCTCACCACCTAGTGGGAAATCAAACTCCAACTTCTGGCTCCTCAGCAAGAAACTCAAACCAATGTTGAGTGCCTGGATTTGATCCATGATAATTCCCTCTCAAAACAGCACCTCTTTGATTCAGGCATGTTATCTCTGTTTTCTAGAGAAAAGCTCAAAATGAAAAATTCCATTTCATTTCATTTCATTTTTAGTTTGGGGAAGTGAGGGTTGTTTCATACAAAATGATTTTTTTTTAAAAAAATGTTTTGCATTTCATTTTGATTTGTTTCATTATGTGGTGTGTGTGTGTGTGTGTGTGTGTGTGTGTGTGTGGTGCTTGTGTGACTTCCCCCCTGGCCCTAGCGCCCATCAGCTGGCACCCTGGGCCAGCAAAAAAAGTTTAAAACTCCAATCTCTTCCCTGAGCCGATCAGGTGGGGTGGGGGAGGTGGGAGTTCTTACCTTTTTTTTTTCTGCCTCCCCCAGCCTGTACCTCATGGTACAGCCGATAGAGATCAAGGCTCGTTGTATTCCATTTGCTTTAAAACAATGAGGAGCTGGACCATTTGGTGGCAGAGGGTATTTTGGAACCCACAGCTTTGGGGACTTAGGAAACTCCAATTGTAACCAGATGGTTCAGTTCGTATTTGTGGGGACTATAAGTGCACCTTGAATCTGGCTCGACAAGATCATGCATACCCAGTTCCAGCAGTGAGTCATGTGCTGGCTACTTTGGCTATAGTAATAAAATTTTTGGTAAACTGGATTTAGCACAAGCTTACTAACAGTTGCCCGTAGATGAGACCACTGCAGATGCACAGACTATAGTGACTCACAAGGGGGCATTTAGGGTTAAAAGGCTACAGTTTGGTGTGAGTGCTGCCCCTGGGTTGTTTCAGAACCTAATGGATAATCTTCTCAAAGGTATACTGGGGGTTACCCCCTTTTTTCGATGATGTCCTGATTGCTGCACCATCCACAGAGGAGTTTGTCGTGAGACTTCGTGCCGTACTCCAGCGTTTTTAGGAGGCAGGACTCAAAGTGAAGAAGCAAAAATGTTTATTGGGGGTGCCAAGTGTAGATTTTTTAGGTTTTAAAGTGGGTGCTAATGGACTGCACTCTACAGAAGATAAGGTACAGGCAATTTGTGAGGCCCCAGAGCCTGAGAATAAGGCCATGTTACAAGCTTTTGTAAGGACTGTTAAATTTTTGTTATATCTCTCTTCCACACAAGGCGGCAGTGGCGGAACTTTTGCACAAGCTTTTAGATAAAAAAGCCCCCTGAGTTTGGGGGCCACGTCAAGCCAAAGCTTTTGAGGCGGTTAAGGAATTGTTAGTTTCAAATTCTGTTTTGGCCCACTTTGATGAAAAGCTGCCAGTTGTGTTGGCATGCGATGCCGCTCCTTCTGGGGTAGGTGCAGTGCTGGGTCATAAAATTCCAGATTGGAGGGAAGTCCCTGTGGCATATTTCTTCAAACCCTATCACTGGCTGAGTGAAATTACTCTCAAATTGACAAAGAAAGGCTAGCTATTGTGAAGGGAATTTAAAAATTTCATGATTTCTTCCATGGGACACCCTTCACAATAGTTACAGACCATAAGCCATTAGTTTGACTTTTTGCACCTGATCAGTAGACTTTCCCCACGGGTTTTGTGTAGGTTAATTTCTTTTGGCTGGTTATCAGTATTGGCTCCAATATTGGCCAGGAAAAGTGATGAGCCATGCCGATGCCCTTAGTAGACTACCCTTGCCTCATAATGACAGCATTGTTTGTTAAATAATTACAGACTGTCTGGTTAATAATCTGTTCTAGGATCTTTCCAGGAATTAAAGTCAAGCTGACAGGGCGGTAATTATTTTGGTCCTATTTTTTCTCCTTTTTGAAGATAGGGACAACATTTGCCCTCCTCCAATCTATTTATTTATTTATTTATTTATTTATTACACTTATATCCCACCCATCTTCCAAATAGGAACTCTGGGCGGCTCTATGGGGACTTCCCCTGTTCTCCAGGACTTTTCAAAGATTATTGCCAATGGTTCTGAAATTACTTCTGCCAGTTCTTTTAATATCCTTGGATGCAATTCATCTGGCCCAGGAGACTTAAATTCATTTAATGTTTCCAGGCGTTCCTGTACTATCTCTCTGCCTATTCTATGTTGCAATTCCTGTCTTACCTCATCAACTCTTTGCGCCAACAGAACTCATTTCTTTTTTGGAGAAAACTGAGGCAAAGATGGTGTTGAGTAGTTCTGCCTTTTCCTTGTCTCCTGTTAATAACTGGCTCTCTTCACCATGCAGAGAGCCTATTATTTCCTTATTTTCCCTTTTGCTGCAGACATAAGTAAAGGAAACCTTTTCTATCTTTTTTTTTACTATCTTCAATGGCATGCATGCTTACCATTCATATTTTTAAAGTCTTGTGTGAAGTGTATTTCACCATTAGGCACTCTTTACCTCACACATATGTAAATTCATGAAGGGAGATGTGCTTCTTCTCAGAATGAGTCTCAGGAGGTGCACAAATGCTGCTTAAGTTGAGTTTGGTGAATCCAACAATGTTATTTCCCATTTCTCTCTTTTAGGCATTTCTTTTTTGGAGAAAGTGGTCAAGTGGACACTGGTGACTTCAGGTTTGTGTGTGTGTGGTGGGTCTGTGTGTCTCTGTGTGCCTGTGTTTGTATGAATCTCTAGCTTTTACTCTGAACTTTATAGGAATTACCCAAAGTGCTGGACCCTATTGCCAAAGTAGACTGAGAAATGTGTAAAGTTCAGACTAAATCCTGGAGCTAATTCAATATCCCCATTGGCCTTATAGATGCCTTCAATTTGCCCACATTTCTATGATTTTATGAAACTACCAGTCCCCACAGATATGAACCAATGTCCGACTTGACCTAGGTGAGATGGTATTCAAAAATACGATTCATGTTAGATTTGCCCATCTTTAGAAATAATGCCCCCACTTTGTCAGGAAAGGAATATCATCATCACCACACCTTTGATCTTAGAGAGAAAGAGAGAAAACAAAAACACACACCTTTTCCTCCTAGCAGCAAGATTTCTGTGCAAACTTTTTTTTCTGAGAAACCTTGTGTAAGATCTCATGGGAGCTCCTCAGAAGTTTCATGATAATTTGATCTGGAGGGAATTCCAGGCTTTGGAGAATCATTATTGTTTCTTTGCAGAATGGTGCCATTCCAGTGCAGAATTCAAGCTCTGCAAGATTTGGCAGTTTGCACTTTAAAAAAAAGTGGGTGCGGAGGGAATAAAATAAAGGGGAAAAAAGAAACCAGGGTATTAAGTTTTACAGGAAACTGGGAAACCTGCTGGTGTGGGGCAGAAGTCTTACCATGGCAAAATTCAGGATATACTTAAGAATGACCCCCCCCCCCAGTACTCAACACATTCCAGCCAGGATAGTCAATGGTATAGAAAGTTGATAGAGTAAGCACGAGGTGGGGTTGAGGGAGGGGTGTCTTTGGATTTTTAAACTAAGTTACAAAGAGCACCACCCCGTCCTCAGTGTAAAGAGGAATGTTTGAAGAAAGAACCAAAGCCTGCTCCTAATGCTGTCAGGATTTTTCAGAATCTCATGACATGTAATTGCCCATTATTAGCCTAAAGCATCCCACGCTGCTTTTGAGCGGTGATGTTGCCAGCTGAAGCTCATTAGAAAGGAGACGCTGAGAAAGAACTTTCAAGATGTTCTAAAACAGAAGAGTGTGAGGAGAGGCATGAGCCCGACACCATTTGTAATGCTGTTTCTGCAGGCTGCTGACAGCAAAGAGGGGAGAAGGATTAAGCATGGGAAGATGCCATAAGAACACATGAGAACAAACGGGGCCTCACGCTTCAAGCAAGTTGATCTAAAACACACATCATGGGCTGAGCTTTGTCAAAAGGTTCAGTGAGAGAAGTTGAGATCCCAGTTCCTTCTACATTTGGAGGAATTAAGAACTTTGCAGTCTGGGCTGCCAATTTTTATTCAGTGTTGACATAGCAAGCAGATAGAAGACAGCCAACACATTCCGTGTTGAGTTATTGGGGAGGGGGCAATGCGCATTCATGCTCCTCTTTGAATATGTTCGCTCAGTATGTCACATGGTAAGATTCGGCTCAATGCCAGCCTGTGCCACATCTGCTCAGTAGACACGTTGAGGTTTGCTCTACAAATTGTGGCACTTAGGATGGCATTTGCCAATTCATGAACAATGTAGTGAATCTGTGATTTGGCTCTCATATTGGAGCCATCAAAGGTGTTTGCACTGTATAGGATAACAAATACACACCAGGATGGCGAGCCATGGGGGGGAATGGTGCATTCTGAAAAAAAGGTTTTCCACTGTCATCAAGACACTACCTTAAAAGGGCCAACCCAAGACATGTTATGGGGTAAGGAAAACAAGATGCCCCCATTCCATGTACAGGAGGCATCCGGACTAGCACTGCTGATATTTTGGGTTTCCAGATGTGCAGCTTCCCCTTACCTGATATTCCCCTCACATGAACCAAGAGGGTGGCAGGAATTTGATGTCACAGAGATGTGCCTTTACCAGGGGTGTGGTGTGGGAGGGCACGGGGGGAAGGGTGCCCCAGGTGCAGCAGTTGGGGCACCAAATCGCCTACTGCCCCCCACCCCTCGACCACCATCTCTGAGTCCAGGCAGGCAGGTGTGCAAGAGCTGTGGTTGTGGCACCCTCTTCTTCCTCCTCCGCCAACTCTTGCCACGCGCATGCACGCACGCAAACATGCCCACCTGCGCACCCCACACCTGCCCCATGCCCGCAGGATTGCTGGGGGTGGGTGGGATGGAGTTGGGAAGGGCCAGAAGGGTGCAAAAATATTTGGCCCCAGGCACCCCAAATCCTTGCTGTGCCGCTGGCCTTTACAACATCACAGAGTTAATGTCCTTGTACAACAAATGTGCATGCCTTTAAAGTCCACTTTATAAAGAGGTTTGAACAATAAAAAAGGCCTTTTTTGCCTTTTTTTGGACCTTCAGAATGGATTAATTGGTTTCCCCCATTCATTCCTATGGGAAACCGCATTTCTCAAGCCGAAACATTTGTAAAATGAATTGACCCGTAGAACAAATTAAATTTGTCTTATGAGGCACCACTGTACTCACGAATTTTACAGTGTTCTGGAGGTATTTGCATGTAGGGAGTGGCTTTGTCCTTAATAAATATCTGGGTCTGAATGATCAGAAACATGGATAATATTGTTAAATGGTCATGGGGGGGCAGACTCTAGGATGTTTGTATTCAGATAGTTTATAGGCACAGGAATTACCTCAAGATCTCACATAAAGAACTGCCTTCCCAGCTGGACCCCCAAGCCCAGCTTCATATGAACTCTGTTTTAGACATTACTGAAGGCCTTTCCCCTCCCCCCTCCCCCTTTGGCTTCTTCCAAATCTGAAACTGAGCCTGTGGCATAAAGTGCTGTTAAGTATTGTTACGATACGCTGAGGTGAGGTAATTCATGTTCTTTTCTGCAGTGTATGCAGGTTCTCTGGGCGGTTGAGAATGGCTGAAACAGGAAGCTTCCCACTGTGCTGTGAAGCTGATTACGAAGGGTCAGGCCTGCGCTCGCCATGACATCATAAAACACGACGGGATCTGATTTATTTAAGAACTGTCATGCCAGCTTTGCTCTTTAGGAGAAAGGGAATGGAAGAAGGAAAGGGGCAGAGATTTCTAGAGTGGCCACAGCCACATCACCAAAAAAGAGATGCTACCAACCATACCTGCCCTCCCTCAAAAGCTGATAAAATAAGATACAGATTACTATATTATTTGTAATGTGGAACAGAGTACATGCAAATCATGTACTTTATATTAACCCAACTGATCTATGATTTTTGCGGCCCCTTCCCTCTGGTGTAAGCTTCTTACAGAGGTTTGTCTCTGATGCCATCCATCTGTATTTTCAAGAAGTTAATGAGCACCAAATGATGTAAAGTGGCCTTCTACTAGCGTGGATATTGTCTTGAGATGTTCAAATGGGTTTTAATTTGTGTACTTTCATTTAGTGTTAGTGTTAGCTAGTGTCAGAGTTCATTGTATTATGTGGTGATTTTAGTGTGTGATTTAATTGTATATTTAAATAAATTAGCCAAATAAATAAATACAGTGGTACCTTGCATAAAGGAATTAATTCGTTCCAAATGCAATTATATTAAGCAAATTTCCCTTTATACAAATTTCCCATAGGAATGCATTGAAAACAGAGTAACGCCTAATCACGACCATTTTTATGATGTATGGATTTGCCCCATAGACAATTCTGTTAAGCAAATTTCCCCTATCTCCGGAATTTTTTATGTTGTCCAGATTTTATGTTATACAAACCGTTTGTTATATGAGGCTCCACTGTAGTACAAAGGCACCACGAATGCTTGCACATGCACCCACCTCTCAGCTGCCTCTGCGCATGCTCCCGCCTCTCCGCAAAGAAGTGGGTGCATGGGCAGAGATAGCAGGATGGGCTCCTGGAAGGGAAGTTGGGCCACTGTCTCTCAAGATGGAAAATGTAGAAGGGATCAAGAAAGAGGAAGTCTGAATATGTGATGGGTTGACTTCATAAGAAAAGTACTCCTGAGATTTCAAGAGTTGGAGAAGGCAGAGTAACAGCCTCAGGATGCAGTGGTTAAACTCATGCACTGCAGGTATAACTGTGCTCATGATCTGGGTTTCAATACCAGGTAGCCGGTTCATGGTTGACTCAGCTTTCTATCCTTCTGAGGCCAGTAAAATAAATACTCAGCTCACCTGGGGGTGGGGGGCAACGTGTAGCCTGCATAATACATTGTCAACTGCCCAGAGAGTACTTTAAGCATTATGGAATGGCATATAAGCAGAACTCTTTGCTTTGCTTTGCTGTTAGTAACATAACAGTTGGGTGGTCATTGGAGGGTTCCTGTAAGTTGGAAGAGACTTGATGGCATATAATAATAATAACAACAATCTTAGCCTTTGGGTGATCCTCTTGAAGCAGGACATCTATTTACACAGGTCTAAAAAAGGTGATACAAAACTTCA
>JAHTLZ010000275.1:9907309-9917735 GCA_023846285.1 Phrynocephalus versicolor | reverse complement strand
GCACAACATTCTACTCTTCCTGAATTCTAGTTTAACTAAGGAAATTTCTAAACTAATGGTACAATCAGAACAGGCAGAATTTGTTGCCATCTATTGCATCTCCCCACTCCACTCCACTGGCGTATGTATTTGTACCAAGAAAAAAAACTTTAATAAATACGATAAACCACAAATAAAAATAGGGGAAGTCAAGATATTTGTTGTGTTTAAGAAAAGCAACAAGAGCTGTAACCTATCCCAGGGTTAAGAGAGTTCATCGCATTATTGAAAAATATTGTTTTGTTTTAATTACGTTGATTTTACTTTTTCTTTCATATCTTGTATCTTATATTTATTTGTTGTACACCACCCAGAGTTGCCTTTGGGAAAGTTGGTGCAATAACAAGTATAAAAATAACCAATAAGTAAAATAAATATAAATGTGTATGATCTGAAGAATGAATGTGAAAACTGAAATGCAGTAGATTTCTCTTCAATGTAAACTTACCTATAATATATTTTGAAGGCCTATGCAACTGGTTCTGAAACCGGGGGGCGGGGGTGTCTGTCCCCCAGGGTTGTTGGAGAAATTGAAAAAGGGGCACAAATTGTGAAATTTTCATGCAGGAGAAAATGTTATTTGCAGATGAAACAGAACTTGATTTTCAAATTTCATATCATGGACTTAATTTAAAACATTTTACTAGGTTTTTGAGATTATTGTACTTGTTAATTTTTAATTACAAACTCAGTGTGTTCTTAAGAAGAGAGAGTATATGGTAATCAAGGTGGGGAGACAAAGAAGAGATTGTTGTTATGTGCCATCAAGTCACCTCGACTCATGCTTGACCCTATGAATGAATGATCTCCAATATACAGTAGGACCCCCGTATCCACAGATTCAGTTATCCATGGTTGGCAGAGGAAAAAATAAATAAATAATTCTGCAGCTGCAAAGCAAGCTACTGTCACAAAGAGTAGCTGTAAAGCAAGCTAATGTCATAAAACAGCAGCTGTAAAGCAAGCTACCGTCACAAACAGCAGCTGTAAAGCAAGCTACTGTTGCAAAACAGCAGCTGTAAAGCTAGTTACTATCACAAAACAGCAGTTTTGGGGACATTTTGGTCTTCTCTCTTATCCACGGTTTTCACTATCCACAGGAAGGCTTGGAACCAATCCCCAGCGGATACTGGCGTCCTACTGTATCTGGCCCACCACTGTCCTGCTCAGCTTTTGTAGACTCCTTTTCAACAGTTGTGTCTCTAGAACAAGTTCAGGCTTGATTTGCTCTAGCACCCACTTTATTTGTTTTTCTGACACCCCAGGGTATTTGCAGAGCTCTCCTCCAGCACCACGTTTCAAATGAAACAATTTCCCCCTGTCAGATTTCTTTACTGACAGGGTTTGTGAATTTTTTTTAAAAAGGTGGATAATTATTCTAAACCAGAGAACCACGGGGCTCAGCTGTAGCTTTCTTTGCTTGTGTGTGACATTGCACTCATCCTGTCATTAAAAGTTGTTCAGTTGTAGCACTTGAAACTCACAAGTGATTGAGGCATCTGTGGCGGTTGCCTCCAACTGGTTTTTCAGAGGATTGACTCCATTTAAATTTCTGTTTACATGTGGAGCAGAGCAAAAGCACTGCTAAGTGAACCTCCTAGCAGGAAAGTGGCAGTAATTTACACACATCTGTCTTTTAGGAGGTTTTCTATATGGAAAGGATTGATGGTGAGGATGTGAAGTGCTATAAATGCTTCTTAAAATAGAGACATAAAGCATAAAAAACCCACATCCCCTCTCCAGTCGATGCATAAGACTTGGCTAAGTTCTATTTAAGATCTTCAAGCTGCTGTGTTCCCCATTTTCTCGGCTGTGGTGGCCTCTGGCTATTTTTAGAGTTGCGGGCATGGTAGGACACATTCAAAAAAATTACTCTCGTGCTCTTGTGTACCGCTAAGAACTTCTGTTAACAATTTAGGAGGTTTATTCAAATGTATAAAAACTAATTAGCTCCCCATCTGGAATGATATACATACCCAAGGTTTTTTTAAAAAAATGAGATAGTACGTGCTGAGGACACGGAGAGTGCTCAAAACTGTATCCTTCTCTGTGATTTTACAAATTTCGTCATGTTGCGTCTTTTTGCCAAGACGTTCCCCCTACTTGCTTCAGTGAGATTCTGCAGCTTCCTATGAAAATGAGACCCCCCCCCTCTGATCTTGTTTTTACTGAGGGTATGTGCTCTTTTCTTTAACACAAAGAATTAACAAATCCTGCTTCATGCCCTTTCCAGCAAATCCTATACAAGAAAGATGCCACTCTGTTCAGAAATTGTAATGGTTCTGCACAGCATGGTATTTATCTCCCATTAAAAGAAATGGGGGGGGGAACACCTCAAAATATCTGAGAGGCTCTACAAGATTTTTATGGGGGGGGGAATTGCACAAAGAAACTTCCAAGAATAAAAAAGAGGGATTTCCCCTGCCCTTGATTTCTTGCTGAAAAATAAGAGACTGCAAGATTCGTACCACTTGCAATATTGTTTGTTATGCATATAGTCATGTAATAGAATATTGGTTTTCTTTCCATGACAAGATATGTAGATATGCAATATTAGAGCAATAGAAACTGTATGTTTTAGCATTTGAGACTTAGCTCAGCACCAGCGATGGAACTGACAATGTTGTCTGCCATTCTTCAGGCACTAGACAGATGTAGGGGTGTAGGATAGATTAGGTGTAATCTAGAGCACTGTCTTCTAAGACTGGAGAAGGTTTAAGGGGCTCAAGAGAACTAACTGGAGGTTAGGGATATCACTGCTATCACCCAGTATTTGTTGCCCAAGACTGTTGCTTCCCTGTACCTCATGGGAGAGCCAGTCCTGACTATGTCGAGAACCACTTCCCAGTTGACTTACATCTAGTCTCTAGTATGCAATACTAATGTTCAGCTATAGAACTCAGATGACTAATTGGCAACTTTGCCTGAGGGCTAAAATCTCAGGTGGGGATCAAGAGGTCAATCTCCTGACAATTAGCTATCATCAACCAATCATTCTGTGCTAGCAATCTAACAAAAGAACCATCTGTTTTAAAGCAGCAAGCATCAGAGATGGGCACGAATTTAAAAACAAATTGCAAATTTTCTCCCAAAATATCAATTCATATTTGTACAAACCAATAATCCTGACAAATATGAATCAGTGAATTTTTAGCTACATTTGATTTGTTGATCCATTTGGCTATAAAATGGTGCACAAGGCACCTTTTGGATTGGTGAGTCCAGCCCGTCTCAAGAAGGGAACTAAACTCCCAGCCTCTGACTCTGTCGTCAAATGCCTATCCAGCAGTTCTGAGTAGTAGGTGTGTCAGGAAGGCTTGTTTGTTAACTTACATATTTTTAAAATGTTTTACAATTATTTTTAGTCTTGGTGTTCATTTGATTTTTCTCTGGTTGCCAGATGGGTGGTAAAGAAAATAAATAAATAAGTAAATAAATTTAATACAGTGGTACCTTGTATAAAAGAATTAATTATTTCCAAATGAAATTATGTTAAGCAAATTTTCCTTTATACAAATTTCCCATAGGAATGCATTGAAAACAGAGTAATCCCTAATCGTGATCATTTTTATGTTGTATGGATTCGCCCCATAGGTGATTCTGTTAAGCAAATTTCCCCTATCACCAGAATTTTTTAATGTTGCACAGATTTTATGTTATACAAACCTTTTGTTATACGTGGGTCCACTGTATATGTTTAAACACTTTCAATATTATATTTATAGAGTACTGTATTTTGTAATCTTTGTTGTGAACTGCCTTGGAACCCCAAATGGGAAAAAGATGACATTAGATAGATAGATAGATAGATAGATAGATAGATAGATAGATAGATAGATAGATAGATAGATAGATAGATAGATAGATAGATAGATAGATAGATAGATAATATCACATCTATTATTTAGAAATGTTGAAAATTCTTATTTAAAAGGAGAATCTCAAAAAAGTCTGCTTATCAGCAAAGCTATTTACATTCCCCTAAACCATATATTCATGGAATTTCTTCTTTGATAGCAGGCTGGGTAATTATGAGTTATGACAGGGAACGGCAATCTGAGACCTCGTAGATTGAGAAGTTCAAAGCCCTTTGGTCCTGACCTCTTGAGACTGACAGTGCAAGCTGGATGTTAAAGCAATCAATTTTAAAACCCACCAAGGACAAGAAGTGGCAAGATCCCTCTTCTGGATGGTGCTTTCCACTCCAAAGACTTGGCTGTTTGAAATCAGAAGCTCAAAACTACAACTTCTTTCCATTCTGTTTAATGGAGTGTGGAAGCTAAGCCTGTTTATTTAAATAACATTAGATAGCTCCATGTCCATCATTCAAAAAGAGCTTTTTCTAATAACTTTCTTTCTCCCCCGCCCCCCTACCCCCATTTGACCTTCTTGGTCTAATAAATTGCAAAAGCCGTTTCTCCTTACATACCAGAAGCTAAAGTTAAGAAAGCTGCTTTTGCTGACCTGGCTCAGCACTCTGATGCACCCCCTCTCTCCTGGGAAACACAAAGTTATTTGCTGACACACAGTTGGATGTGAAGGTTATAGTCAGCACTGGGCCACGGTGCTGGCTCCAATCTCTCTGGAATCTTCTAGCAAAGGCCCCTCTTCCATCGAGAGTCCCCTGACACCTCAAAGAAGCAAGGGATGCAAATCACAAAGAATTCTCTCACACAAAGATACTAGTAGGTCCCAAGGCCTGAACTACATTCCACACTCTATGAGGCACTCCGTTGTCCTCCAGTCCTTCGCACTGTGGTGGGAGATGCAACTTCAGTGTCATCAGAAACAAGCTCAAGGTGTTCCTGGTCACTGAAAATTAGCCTTAGTTGTGATATGTGAAAGGTAGATGAAATATGCCATTTTCCATTAGAGAAGGGAGAGGGGAAAAATCTGGGGACAAAATATCACTCAGGATGAGGGATGGGCAGGAAACGAAACATGAAATGCTGTTTCCTCATTTTGTTACATAAAAAAAATGAAATGAAACGAGGACGGAGCATTTCGTTATAGACTAAACAAAACGGTTGTTTTTGCATTGAAATGAACCATTTCAGAGGGCTCCTGCTGAGCTGTCAATGGCTGGACCCCTTTAAATCTAGCCCAGTTGGCACCAGGGGACACTCTGGTACCGACTGGGCCAAGTTCTGTGTCAAGCCAGCCATAAGTCACACTGGCAACTCAACTCAATTCCCTCCCCCCCAATGACTCAGATTTAAATTGTAACTCTGAACCCACCCAACTCATCCTTTTGGGTACCAAGCTTGAGGCTTGGTACCCAAGACTGAGACTCGGATTTGGGACATCCCTGCTCAGTAGTGCAGTTGTGTTGTATTTTACCTGCTACTAACTTGCAGATTTCTCTGGTTCAGCAAAGCTTATTTGTGCTTCCTGTGACAAAAGTTCAAAAAGAAAGAGAAAGGCACACAGTAAAATAGGGAGAGTGTTGTTTGAAAGAGATTCTCATACTGTCAGAAAAAATGATGGTACAAATGCTCTGTATGGAAGTGCTCCAAGGATTAGACCTTTTTGTGCAAAAGATCCATTGTTAAATCCAAAGTGTGGAAAGTAAGGCTGGGAACAACTAATAGAAGAAACGACACTAGGGGGTAGGGTAGCTGCTGGGTCAAAAAGGTGAATCAGCAAAGGACTGAGCAAAGCTACAGACAGTTGGATTAAAGCTCAAGTTTAAATCTGACTCATTTTTCACAAATGGGAAAACGGTGGCTGCGAACCAAGTGGCAAGGGAACAGCAAACCAAGGAAGCACTGTTGGTGTAAATTCCAGGCATGGGAGATATTTTGTTTTCTGTAGGATGTGTTTACTCCCTTAATGCGTGGGCTATGTGAGTGCACATGAATCAAAACAATATAAGGATCACAGAACATAACTCAATATAGAATTTCCATACCTTCTAATCCGAAGCTGTTGGTGTAAATTCCAGGCATGGGAGATTTTCCCCCCCTGTAGGATGCATTTACTCCCTTAATGCGTGGGCTATGTGAATGCACATGAATCAAAACAATATAAGGATCACAGAACATAACTCAGTATAGTATTTCCATACCTTCTAATCCAAAGCTGTCTAGAATCTGCTTGAAAGAATGATTTTTGTAAGACGCGTTACCACAAAAGATTGCTATCTCTGTTTTGTAGCAACATTGGGTGTTTTCAGCAGTAGCCTAATACATGGAATAAACGATACCACATGATGTGCTGTCTGAGGGGATGTTTTTTGGCTTATGATGTGGCATTCTCCAGAGGTGCTGCTGTTCTCAAAAGAGAAACACACCTGGCTCAGGAAGCAATTTTAAGGGCAAATCAAAGGTGGCTCTGTTCCATGGTCTTTCTGAAAGGAGAGCGTGTATGGCTTCCACCAGAGTTGGGAAGGAATGGGAGATATTTGCCATGCTGTGAAAGCTGGCCGCCATTTCACACTGAATAAGGGAAACCGAGTCGTTTTCAAAAGGGCTGCTTCCTTTCAAATAAGCAGTAAGTCCCAGGAAAAACTGGATATGGTTTAAATAGACAATGAAGCAAGGGCTTTAACCTCTTTCTGCATGAAAATATGTACTCATTTTGTTAGGCCTTAAGAAAAATCTGAGGCAGAATTGGAACAGAACAGATTCAGGACTGGAAAAGTGACAACTAGACTAGAATCAGCTGTCCCTAAATGAGAAAGTGAGAAGAAGGCTGGAGGGCAGATGGAGGAAAGATCGAACGACTTCTAATAAGGCTGCTGTCATTTACCTGACCAGGCGCTATGTCAGGGCGATCAGGGTGGCTAGAAGATCTCATACCGCCCTGAGAATTGGGGAGGCTGCGAACTGCCAGGCAGAGCTCTTCACGGTGGTTCGGGACCTCTCCAATCCTGGTCAGGGGAGGCCTCCGCCTAGTGATTTCACTAGTGAGTCTTTTGCAGCCTATTTTAAATCCAAAATTGAGGCCATCTGGATCGATCTGGACTCCGGTTCCAGTTCTCGGTCCCCGGGTATCACGCACGCCGCACCCCTCCAGTCTTCCAGGTTTGTTGAGTTTGGGCCTGTGACTCCTGTTGAGGCCTCCAGGGTGCTGGCCCATTGCCGACCTGTGGCTTCTCCGTTCGACCCTTGCCCATCCTGGCTAATAAAATCTGCTGGGGGAAGCATGCTAGAATGGGCCGCAGCTATCGTGGCTGCCTCCTTCAGGGGTGGGATGTTGCCCGATCACCTGAAGGACACCGTGATCCGGCCCATTCTTAAACGACCTGGATTGAAAGCCGACAATCTTTCCAACTATCGCCCGGTAGTCAATGTTCCCTTTGTGGGCAAGGTGATTGAGCGGGTTGTTGCAGTCAAGCTCTAGTCGTTTCTGGAGGAAGATCAGGTCCTGGATCCGTTCCAGTCTGGTTTCAGGCCATGGCACAGGATGGAAACAGCCCTGCTTGCGTTGCATGATGACCTATTGAGGGTGACCGACAGGGGTTGCTCTACCTTGCTGGTCCTCCTCGATCTGTCAGCGGCCTTTGATACCGTCAACCACGGTATCCTTCTGGGCAGGCTGTCCGAGGTGGGGATTGGTGGTCCTGCCTTGTGCTGGATCTGGTCCTTCCTTGACGGCCGCGCCCAGAAAGTAGAGGTGGGGGGGTGTTTTGTCGGCCCCATGAACACTCTCTTGTGGGGTGCCCCAGGGGTCGACATTATCTCCTATCCTCTTTAACATCTATATGAGGCCGCTGGCTGAGGTCATATGGAGTTTTGGAGTCTGCTGTCATCAGTACGCTGATGACATGCAGCTCTATCTCTCCTTTCCCACCTCTGCAACGGAGGCTGTGGACATCCTTAACCGCTGCCTGGACGCAGTCATGGGATGGACCAGGATTAACAGGCATCAATTTGTTTGGGAACACATAAATGGTTATAAGTCTGGGAGGGTTCTGTGACAGTCTTAACTATCCCTTCTTGACAACATTCTGAGACTTCAATGAATGGATGGGCATTGTGAAGGGACAATTGATGAAAATGGGTGTTTCTTTTATGGCCGTAACACCATATTCAGATAGCTTTGAGTATATCCTGATCAGAATTTGATCATTCTAAATATCTGAAATAATAATTCTTAATATTTGGAGTCCCATTTAGTCTTATAGCTTGCAAAACAAAACACGCAGAAAGTTGGGAAAAGTCACCTGTTTTGCATAGAAACAGAAATTGACTGCAAAGTATATGAATACTAGGGCAAAAAACCCAACAAGGCTGATAAATCTCAGCAGCATGCCAGAGCCAAGATCTCTCAAAGAGGCTGGAGAATCCTTGAGGTGCCAGGCTGCCAGCTCACTGTAGCAAGGTAGCAAGTTGTAACTAGAATCTTGGCAGTGGTGGGGTTACTAGATTCATATAATGATTGAATTGTAGAGCTGGAGGATATTCCAGGGTTCACTGAGTCTACCTCCTGAAGCAGATAACATTCCACAAAAATATCCTTGACATATGGACATGTTTGTTCAAAACTACTCAGTGAATGAGTGTCTACCACCTCCTGAGACAGTTCATTCCTTTGTCTAACCGTGTTTACTGTGAGGTTGTGCTTCCTAATGGTTTTCAAAATCCCTCCCTATTGTATTTTAGAGGTAGAACACATGCTTCATCTGCATAAAACTCCAAATTACTTCTTGGCCATTTCCATATAAGCCAACGTCTCCCAACCTTCGGTAACCCAGGTGTTCTTGGACTGCATTTCTCAGAAACTTTCACTACAGATTGTGCTGGCCAGGGTTTCTCAAAATTACAGTTGAAGAATATCTGAGGTACTCAAGGATGAGAAACACTGACATAGGAAACCACCATCTCCTCTGGAGCCCTGCTCTCAGTCAGTACCTAAATCTGACCTAGAACTAATTTAAGATATGGGACTTCCTATGTTTCTATGCTGCCTAGATGCCCTAAGCACATCCGATCTCGACTGATCTCAGAAGCTAAGCAGGGTCAGGCCTGGCTATTACTTGGATGGGAGACCACCAGGAAATACCAGGTGTTGTAGGCGCCTGGAGTAGGAAATGGCAAACCACTCCAGTATTCCTGCCAAGAAAACTCCATAGGCATGGAGTCACGAAGAGCTGGTCACGACTGTAACGACACAACACAAACACACACATGTTTCTATAGAAAAATCATGTCATCACAAGGTTAAATTTTGAGTCGTCTGTTCTAGATCCATAGCTGAAAAGGTCTGAACATCAACCCCAGAAAGATCATATGACCATCAGGAAGGATTCCAAAGACTATTGAATCTCAAGTGTTAATGTTGAGACTTCTGTTGACCACAAGGGAAAGGGAAATGTGAATCAGTGACAGCCTGAAATCTCCCCTCCAAACCTTTAGTTTTTGTTTCTGCTGCCTGAGCATTTACTTAAACACAACCAAACATGGTTCTGTTCATATTTCAAGTGGTATGATCATTAGAACTGATGAAAAGAAATGCAACAACTAGGTTGGTGGGTAAAGTTTTAGCCTGACAGCACTAGATCTTTGCATATAAAGGCACATTCCAGATGGATTTGGTTGGGAAAAGCAATTGATCTGGAGTGGGGGAGATCCAACCATTTTATTTTATTTTATTAAACTGAATAAGAATGAGAAAAAGAAATGAGGAGGAAGTCTGCATTCTGCTCTTATTTACAGAATATTACAGCTTATTAAGTAGCTCCTCTGATGTTGCGCCACATGCTGGGCTACAGTAGACCTTTGTTAAGAAGCTGCAGACATGCTGCAAGAAAGCTTTCCTCTTCTCTCTGTGTGTGGCCACTTAATTTGAACTGACCCAGGGTTGCTCGGAATGAATGGGAGTGAATTTACATTTCTGTCACTGTGTGGTCACATCCAGATTTAGCTAGAACTAGTATTTCTGTCATCTTTTCTATCCCAACAGCATTTCAGTAATAAACACAAACTTCCATATTTTCTTAGGAAGACATTGGATGTGATTCCTTTACAAAGGAAATAGAGATGGGTGCAAAGCTTATGAAGCACTTTGTACAAAGCATGCCACGTGGTACCGTAGGTGCTGCGTGTCTCTATCCCTACTCCTCTTGGGCCAGCAGGGCCATGTACCTTTGGAACCATCTCCCAAGCAAAATTCCAGCATTTAAAGAAACACCTTAAAAGCTGGCTCTTTAAAGCCGCCTTTGGCGACTGCTGAGATTGTTGTTTGTCTATTTGTCAGTACATTGTTTGCTGTCGCCCTCTTGGTTTTGCTGGTCTTATTCTTTTTATTTGTTATTGTTACTTTGCCTGTATTAGAGTTTTTGGCTCTTCGCCACCCAGTGTTACTTTGGGAAAGTCAGGCGGTATATAAATGGCAATAACAAACAAACAAACAAACAAACAAACAAACAAACAAACAAACAAAC
>JAHTLZ010000275.1:9884561-9907299 GCA_023846285.1 Phrynocephalus versicolor | reverse complement strand
AACAAACAAACAAACAAACAAACAAACAAACAAACAAACAAACAAACAAACAAACACCTGCTGTTGCATGCTGCTGGAGTCCTTCTTCCCCGGTGGCACTCCAATCTAGGCAGGAGCCTGCCCTGCCACCTCCCCTTCTTCTGATGCCTGACCTCTCCTCAGCTGCATGGGGAGAATCCCTGTCCTGCCTCCTCACTGGAATGCTCAGATTGGAGCACCACTGCGGAAGAAGAGCCCTGTCAGCAAGCAGCAGATGGTAAGTGGCCCAAGTTGCCCAGGGAGGGGGTACTTTGTATGAAGTGCTTTGTGGGTTTCATGTCCATTTCTACTTCTGATTCTCAAAAGGATGCATCGGCAGATTACCGTTTGCTTAAGTGCTGCTGTGTCTATAATCTCTAGCAGTTCACGTGGCTTTCACACATGGCATTTAGTCTTCTTTTGCAGAACTGCTGTTCCTGCTGGAATTAGTACTCCTGAATTCGTCACAAGGTCTCTACTAAAGATGGGCACGAAACGAGAAATTTTTGTTTTTGTTTTCGTTTTTTTTGTTTCGTTACACAACGAAAATGAAAACGTAAATTTTTCAAAACAAAACGAAAACGGAAACAAAAACTTTTGCCGTGTTTTTCATTTTCGTTGCAGCAAATGCATTGAACTGAAAAGAATGCTAACGGAACAGCAATTTTTCGTTTTTGTTTTTGTTTGTTCATTTTGTAATGAAAACAAAAACAAAAATTTTGCGGAAAATACCAATGAAAACGAAAACGAACCAAAATGGACCCCTAAACGACCAAACGACAAACAAAACACCATTTTTTGAGTCGTGCCCATCTCTAGTCTCTACATCATTTGTCCATCAGATGTCTTGTTTCACAAATGGTTGCTGAAGGGCCCGCTTTGTGACCCCTTTATGGTCGGTCCCTTTGGACAACACATCACAAGGGTCTACTCTGAGTCTCAGGCTTTGGTCTTCAAATCCCTGTGAGTGGGATGTTGCTGTTTTTCTAGCAACCCTAAAAAGAATTGCATTGGTGGTTCTTAACAGCCAGCCAGGAAGGGAAGTATGGGAAGAAGCCATCTTAGTATGTTTACATTTCAGAAATGGCATAAAACTCAGAAAACCTTCTTTTAAAATAAAATAAAATCCAAAAGTCCTAAAACTTCTAAAATCCTGCATGACACTGGCCAGAGGATTCTGTGACTGACAGTCAAGGAATGTAGCTTTGGAAGAGGTGTCAATTGCTGATAAGCAGCCTATTTGGACTCCTTCTCTCAGCTTGTTTGGAATGTATTGGCTTGTGATTACATGAAATCACCTGCCATTTTACAGAAGGAAATTGAGGCCTTCTCTTTGATTAGGTTTTCAGTAGGCTGCCTGGAAAGATGATGATAAATGAAGCAATTAGTCACATTAGAATGCCATAAAAATGATGAAGGAAAGATAGTGGTGGGCCTAAAAATATGTTCTAAGCTCCACCAGTTTGCTTTCGTATTGCCTGTTAATGGCAGATAATTTGTCTGTTTGCTCATTGACCATTCCTATGGGACTTCAAGCTATTTAGTTATTTCCCCCCAAATAATTATTAATCAGAAAAGAAGGCATGACCACTGTGAACTCATTTCTTTCTCATCTCCAGTGATGCAGCACATGTTTTAATATTTTCATTGTCCAGAGTAAATAAAAATAAATGGTACTGAGACATTGGAAGCATCTAAATCATAAGAGGAATCTATTTTTTTTAGAAGCTACTCCTTAGTTTCCACATTCAAGCCCCTAATCTGTTCAGACTGAGTGGTGGATGTGGGGATGCCTTTACACCCTACACATCCAATGCTGTTTTAAAGTGTTAATAATAATAATAATAATAATAATAATAATAATAATAATAATAATAATAATAATAATAATAATAATAATATATTTATTTATTTATTTATTTATTTATTTATTTATTTATTTAGAATATTTTTACCCCATCTTTCTCCTGGTCCTTTGTGGAATATTTTTCCTGAGCTTTGCCTGGCATACATACTTCACATCTCTTAGGTAATATCATGCCAGCCATACTCTTTCCTGCTGACAGCCATGTTGAGAACCTCCCCTCAACCAATGGGGTCAGCAAAGAAGAGCTCCTTTGGACAAAATATTTGATCTATACTGACGAGAGCCTAAAATTGAATCTTTGGGACTGGGACTCCCAGATTTCTCCAACCAACATAGCTACTGGGAATTGTAGTAGCCATAGTGCCTATGGGGTTGTCTGGGAGAGCTAGTGCAGAGGCATAGATTCTGATAATAACAAAGAGATAACTTTCCCGTCATTTGAGAAGCTTAAATTTGTTCATGTAGATAAACTCATGGCACTTGAAGAAGAAAAAGAAGAAGATAAGCTTTCAGCATTGTAGCAGGGACTCTCAGTGCTTTCAAATTAAACATCTAAGAAAATTAGCTCAGATTGCTTCACATGGCGTATCCCCTTGGCAAAAGAAAGAAAGTGACTATGTTGGACAAAATAGATGACTTTAAAAATGATTACTCTGGCCCATGATTCATGATCATGACTGCTGACCAGGCAATGGGCGATCAGGGAGGCTAAAAGATCTCCTGACTCCCTGAAAATTGGGCAGGCCTCAAAACGCCAGGCAGAATTGTTCAGGGTAGTTCGGGACCTCTCCAGTCCTGGTCAGCGGAGGCCTCCTCCTAGTGATTTCACTAGTGAGTCTTTCGCAGCCCATTTTAAATCTAAGATAGAGGGCATCTGGGCTGATCTGGATTCTGGGTCCACTAGTCTGCCCCTGGGATTTGCTTGCGCTGCACCCCCTCAGTCTCCCTGTTTGGGCCTGTGACTCCAGCTGAGGCCTCCATCCCTTAGGATGGCTCATTGCTGGCCCACGGCTTCTCTGTTCGCCCCTTGCCCATCTTAACTGATTAAGGCCACCGGAGGGAGTATGTCGAGTGGGCAGCTGCGATCACATCTGCCTCCTTCAGGGATGGAATTCTTCCTGTTCTCCTGAAGGAGACCGTATTCTGTGGACGATTTGTCCAACTATTGTCCGGTAGCCAATGTTCCCTTCATGGGCAAGGTGATCAAGTGGGTTGCCATGGTTAGGCTCCAGTTGTTCCTCAAGGAAGATCATGTCCTGGATCCATTCCAGTCTGGGTTCAGGCCGTAGCACAGGACCAAGACAGCCCTGGTCGCATTGCAAGATGACCTCCTGAGGGGGGCTGACAGGGGTTGCTCTACTCTGTTGGTCCTTCTTGATTTGTCAGTGGCGTTTGATACCGTCAACCACGGTATCCTCCTGGGCAGGTTGTCTGAGGCAGGTATTGGGGGTTGTGCTTTGTGCTGGCTCCAGTCCTTCCTCGACAGCAGAAATGGGAGATGATTTGTTGGCCCAATGGACACTCTCTTGTGGGGTGCCCCAGGGGTTGACGATCTCTCGTATGCTCTAGAATATACATATGAGGCCACTAGCTGAGGTTATTCAGAGTTTTGGAGTCTGCTGTCATCAGTATGCTGATGACACACAGCTCTATCTCTCCTTTTCTGGAGGCTGTACGGATCCTGGACCATTGTCTGGCCATGGTTGTGGAGTGAACTAAGGCTAACAGGCTCAGACTCAACCCCAGTAAGACCAAGTTTCTGTTCCTCAGGGGGTTCCCGGATGGGTACAGTGGCCCTCTACCCAGTTTGGGGGGATTGGTCCTCCAGCTGGTGGATAGAGTGAGAAGTCTGGGTGTCATCCTGGAACCAGCTTTGTCCCTGGAAGTCCAGGTGGTGGCTGTTTCCAGGGTGGCCTTCTTCTAGTTTAGGCTTATCACCCAGATTTGCCTGTACCTGGACATGGATTCCCTTAGGATGGTTGTGCAGGCACTGGTGATCTGAAGGATAGATTACTGTAATGCTCTTTACATGGGGCTACCCTTGACCTTTCTTCGGCGACTACAGCGGGTACAGAATGGGGGGCTAGGTTGGTGGTTGGTGTGGACAGGTTTGACTGCATCACCCCAATTCTGGCTCACCTGCATTGGCTACCTGTTGCCTCCCAGATAAGGTTCAAGGTATTGGTTTTGGTTTACAAAACCCTCCATGGCTTGGGACCTGACTATCTGGCAAAGCAGATCTCCCAGAGGTCAGCTTCATCCCAACCTATCAGATCATTGCTTGCCTTCTCCCTCCGGGTGGCTACTCCGAGGGAGGCCTGAAGGGTTTCCACCCACCATCTGGCCTTCTTGGTGGCCACCCTGGCAATTTGGAACAAACTGCCCACGGGGATTAGGCCGGTGGAGTCTCTGCTGGCCTTTAGGAGAGCCTTAAAGACCTGGCTCTTTATGGAAAGTTTTGGTGATCACTGAGTGTACAACTGTGTGTTGTGAGTTGGCTGTATTGTTTTGTCCCAGCCCTTTTCTTGCCGGATTTTATGCTGTTGTACTGTCATTGTTGTTTATTTCTTTTATATTTTTATTCTTGTTTGTTCAGTATGGGGTTGCATATTCTTCTTGGAATGTGCTGTATACCGCCCAGAGATCTTGAGGGAAAGTTGGGCGGTTAACAAGTATAAATATAAATGAATAAAGTGGTCTGCTTATATACCGCCCCATACCACTTCAAGTAGTTTCTGGGCGGTTTACACTTTTAATTATAGTATGTAGGCTACACATCCCCCCCCCCGCCCGCAGCAAGCTGGATACTCATTTTACCAACCTCGGAAGGATGGAAGGCTGAGTCAACCATGAGCCTGCTACCTGGGATCGAACCCCAGGTCGTGAGCACAGTTTTACCAGCAGTACAGGCATTTAACCACTGCACCACGAGGCTCTTACAATATAAATATAAATATAAATATAAATAAATAAAATTCATTGCTTTCATAAACTGGTAAGAATAGCAGAAACACACATGGAAGATTTTCAAAGTGTACCTATATAGCTATAGCTTTGTATTAAAACTGAGTAATGTAGCATATGAGCCACACTGTCTTTAACAGCCAAGTCTTTTGACTGGGACAACAGAAGATTATGTGTCAAGAGGAACTGAGGGATTTTGAATCAGGACCATAACATAAATGGTCAATTCATGGCTTTTTAAAGTGTCAATTCCTGAAAGCCTCTGGTTTGGAGGTGATGGTGGCGGTGAATATGTAAATACGTTATGATAGGAATTTCCAGAGTTGGGAAATTGCGGTTAATCTGAAAGGGTTCAAAGACGTCTCCATCTACAACACAGTGGAACCTAAAGGGCAGATGCCTAGGAAGACAGTAATTGTTTCCAGCTACGATCAAGTCGTGTTGATGCAATTTCAGAAGGGCAAGGTCTCTCCATGAGACACACACTCTCATCTCCTTTGCTTGGGCTCAGGACCAGGACACGGAAAACCATGCATGAACACATGTGTGTGTGTGTGTGTGAGAGAGAGAGAGATTGAGAGAGAGAGAGAGAGAGGGAGAGAGAGGGAGGGAGAGCGAGCGAGCGAGCACATACACAGAGATAATTTGGGAGGGGGATAAGAGAAGCAAATGTTGAAACAAAGTGTTGCTTGCACAATCATGTTGTAAACCAGGTAGAGAGTGCTCCAAACCTTATGGGGTGGTACACAGCAACAGCAGCAGCAGCAGCAGCAGCAGCAGCAGCAACAACAACAACAACAACAACAACAACAACAGTGAGGAAATCCAGTGCCTTTCTGGATAATAGTGTTCCTGATAATCTCTAAGGACATTCCTTCCACAAGCAAGTGAAGACATTTCCCTTCAGGAAAGCTTTCCCTGAGTGATTGGCTGCTTTGGATGTGTTCTGGTGCTGCTTAAGTTTTTCAATATTTATTTATTTATTTATTTGACTTTTATACTGCCCATCTAGCCTTAGGGCTACACTGGGCGGTTTACAACATAGAAAAGCAAAATAACAAAGGAAGACATTTTAAAAAAACAAGATACAAACAACATACTATAAACAAAATATACATAAATCAACAACAATAAACTAAAATAAAACTAAAATGAAATTAAAACTTGCCAGATGATTGCTTAAATAAAAACAGAGGAAAAAAGAATATAAGTGGAAAAAGAATAGTGTCTTACAAGATGTTTGGGAAATCAGGAAAGGCCATTATGTACAGCCATGTTTTCAGTGGTTTTTTAAAAAAAGTTTGAAGCGAGGGTGCCAGGCAACTTTCTGGAGGTCGATGATTCCATAACTGGGGAGCAACTACAGAGAAGGCCCTACTCCTTGTTACAGCTTTCCGGGCCTCCCTCGGGGTTGGAACTCCCAGATGTTCTGCCTGGCAGGATGGGATTTGTTCCTTTTGAGTATTTTTATACTCACTGTTATTAGCTTTAATATTGTCTTTTAATGAAGTAAGTCACCTTGGATTCTTTTAAGGAGAAAGGCAGGGTAAAACTATTTTAAATGAATAAAACAAAACAATAATGTATGGTGGCATGTGGACTCTTCATAGGCATTAGGCTGGCCCCAAATCCAATATTAGTCTCAAGTAGAGATGGGCACGACTTAGCGGTATTTCCGTTTCCGTTTCCGTTACTCGTTTCCGTTACTCTACGGAAACGGAAACGGGAATTACTCCGCCAGACTTCGAGCTCGAACCGACGAACGAACAATTTGGTCTGATTTGTCGTGCTCGTTACTTGCATCGCGCGATCGCGCGCGATGCCAAGCGGCACAGAAAAAAAAAGTTTTTAAAAGTTAAAAAGCCCGGTTCCCGGCCAAAAAGGCGGAAAAATGCCTGCCGTGCCTCAGGGCACCTACCAGAGGGGTGGTTTCTGGAGGTCCCCGCCCGGCCTCCCCCCCCTCCTCCGTCCTGGGATGCTCTGGTGTGGTGGTGGGACTCGCCCGCCGCAAAAAAGCCCAGTCTCGCCGCCGGCCGCCAAAGCGCAACCAGGCGGCACGGGCGGCACAGGAAAAAACTTTTTTAAACTCTCCCCCGGGACACCCCCCTCCAGACCTTTTTTTTTTTTTTTTTTTTTTTTTTTTTTTTTTTTTTTTTTTTTTTGTCTGGAGGGGGGTGTCCCGGCTTCCCCCGTCCTGGGCAGCCGGACTCGAGTCGCCTCGTCGCCATGCCATGCGGTGCGGGCGGGGGATCGAAAATGGGGCGGCGAATGCAATATTGTTTTTGAAATCGTGGTCCAAAAACACACAAGCACAACAGAAACACGCGGAAATGTATGAACTGCCAGATTTTTCACAGTAGCAGTGGTTTTTTTCTTGCAACAAAATGTCTCTCCTCTCCTCCTGTGTCCTCCATTGATTTTATTTTATTTTATTTTTTTTTACACCTGCGCAGTGTGCAATGATGGGCTGGCCCAGTGGCCTGGCCAGCCATGTGGGAGGGGACGACCATGCAAATTTTTGGAGCCATCTCACCAATCGCATGGCCACTTGGCCACTGAGACTTCTGGGATGTGCCAAAAAGCCCCCTAAAACTTGCCCTAGCCCCCTAACCCGCTAACCCTAATCCTTGACTCCTTACCCATACGTCACAGACTGTCTTCTTAGTGGGTCAGAGAGGCACCCAGAGGTGCAACCCAATAGCCCACCATAACCTTACCCGTCATTAGCCTAACCCTAGCCCTAACCCTAATCCACCTTAGCCCATAGCCAGATCTACTTGCATTGCACTACACGCAAGTACGATTCCCTTCTTTGTGGGACATGGCAGGTGCGACCCGCTCGTACCAAGGGACCAGGTACTTGAGCAGGTGCAGTGGCACTGCCTGGCCTGCAAATGGCTGGCGACACGCTCGTACCAGGGTATCAGGTACTTGAGCAGGTCTCACTGCCTGCAAATGGTATGCATAACCATATGGTTGTGCATGCCATTTTGCAGCAGCAGCAGGTGAGGATGGGAGACCCCCATGTTGAGGGGTCTCTTGGAGCCTGCTGCTGCTGTCCCTTCCTTTATAGCGGGCCGGCGGAGGCACCCACCCCACAGAGGTGCCTCCAGGAGCCCGCTACCCCCCCCAAAAAACCAGTATAACGATAACGAAAAAAACGAAAAACGAAACGACTAATTTTTTCCGATTTTTCGCGAAAACGGAAACGAAACGACCCGGACCCTAGCCGAAAAAGAAAACGAAAACGAAGTTTTTTTCCTGAGTCGTGCCCATCTCTAGTCTCAAGTAGAATAGACCCATTGAAATGACTGGGATTCAGATGAGTGGCAACAAGTCTCATCCATTTCAATGAAGCTGCTCTCGTTTAGACTAAAACAGGAATTACCCTGTGTGAAACAGCATACTAGATCTTAACCTGACCTCTAGCAACCCTATTTAAACTCCTCAGTTCCCTACAACAAGCCTAGAGTTATAGCTTCTTTTGACTATAGACCAATTTATCACGCAAGCTACAGATTGGGAGGAGGCTAAATATATTTAAAAAGAACATGTTGCATTATTTATAACTTATTGGCAGCGGAGCTGCTGTTATCCTTATTGTAGCTTAGATCATGCAAGTAATTAGTTGTGTTGTACATTATTAGCGGATTCCTTTATCTTCATCAACATGCCACAAAATTATAGGGAAATGTTCTGTCTTTCTGGAGCCAATTCTTTTACAGCGTAAACATCATATACACCAGAGGGTTGGCTCTGGGTTATTGCCATTTCTGAGGTCTTCCTGAGCTTTACGCCTGATGGTTCACATCAAATAGAAAGAGCCATCCCTGCTGGCAGTGTTCTTGTCACAGTGAGTATCCAGCCTATGGTTTGGACTTGGAGAATTGTCGCTATCCATTAGAGCCCTGCCAGATGACACTCGGCTCCTGGATATTTTTGTGACACCTGCATGGGTCAACATTGGTTGGAGAGGAAAAGCACTTTTTTAAAGGGACACAATGGCAGGCCTCAGCTGGCTGCTGGCTGGACCAGGATGCTTTGCTACTTGTGGCAGAACATCAAGTGATCTCGCTTTGCAATTTTTTCCCCAAATTGCATGGACTACAGCTCCCAGGGGTCTGCAGGAATTTCCCCAACTAGACTGAAAGTGGCTGGCTGGGCTAAATTCTATAGGTCTAGTGGTCTCTTTGCTTATTATGCTCCATATAATGGTCCTCTTGGGAACCTCCTGGACCTATAATGGCTTGAAGTTCCAAGAGAATTTAGTCCTCTCTCACCACTTCCTCCATCATCAACACATCCTAGAAGCCATGACTTTTCAGGCAAAAGTGATTCCAGACACATGAAAGGTCTGTGTATTTTTGGCTGTTGGAATTCCTGAAGACATCTAGAGACTAGTACATGAATCCCGAAAATCCCATGCCTCTTCACTACGTTAAGCCCTCTTATTTTCAGAGAGGTAGCTGTGTTAATCCATTGAATTTATAACATATATGCATGTTCAGCGCGCAATGAACATAAAATCAGTTCAGTTAATAGAAGGAGGGATGCGTATTGAGTTTTGGAAATAATTGGAATTCATGAATAATACCATATTTGGACAGTTCTGAATACATCCTGATCAGAATTTGATCATTCTGAATATCTGTAATAATAATTCCTAATATTTTGTTGTTGTTCAGTTGTTCAGTAGTGTCTGACTCTTTGTGACCCCATGGACCAGAGCTCGCCAGGGGTACAATAATATAACATTATTGTATTATTATCCTAATATTTAGAGTCCCACTTATTCTTATAGCTTGCAAAACAAAACATCAGGTTTCTGCTTGCAAGAAAGTGAAACCTATGTCTCAATCATCTCATTGGTGGTTACTTCACATCCTTCCTTGAGCCGAGGTGAACTTGCCTCCGTGTTGAAATCGGTTTTCAACACGGATCGAGAAGTGGATTGAAAAGATTCCCGAGCTCCAGGATGGGAATCTCTGACCCCGCTTGGAGCGCAGTTCAGGGGGCGTGGTCGGGGTGAACTCGGATTGACCCCACAAGGATGTGAGGTTCTGTTCCTTTGAACTCGGATTGACCCCACAAGGACGTGAGGTTCCGTTCCTTCAAACTCGGATTGACCCCACAAGGACGTGAGGTTACGTTCCTTCGAACTGGTCTCCAGCGGGGCTGCGAACTGCAGCGAGAGGGATGTGAAGTATCAGCCTTAGAGTGATTTCTTGAAAAGTAAAATTTAAAGATGCTGCAGTGCCATGGGAACTCAATGTCTCGCAATTAGGGTTGTCATGGATTTCCCAAGGGAAAAGGACCGAGGTGATAACAAAACCTGAAATCGTCTGCCTGCTCCACTGAAATCTAGAAGAAGACAGAGACATGACATTTTCCACATTTGGTTGTTTCCTACTGAAACATGACTGTAGCTGCTTATAAATCCCCCAAGGATTTGTTGTTAGTTGTGTGGTGCAAGCCTGCACTGCAGCAGTTTTCTCTGTGTCCTTTTCTGAACCTTCGACTTGCATGTACAGTCTCAGCATCTCATTGCATATTACAATGGCACCTCTAATTATGAAATTACTCTTCCAAATGCATTTTTGTAATTCAAAATTTTTGTAACTTGAGTTTCCCATAGAAATGCACTAGAAATGGATTAATTAGTTTCAAGTAAGAAATCACCCCTCCCCTGAAAGCAAAAAGCACAGTAACAGGAAAGCAAACAACAGAAGATGAGCAACCTACCTTATAACCACCTGAGAAATCCACGAAAAAAGTCCCAATAATTCCCCCAAACAGTGCCAAATATTACCAAAATGGGCAGATTGAAAAGGTCATGTAAAAAAAATAAGTCCTGGTTCTCAGCTTTCCTTTTCAAAATGGGTCTTTCTTCTTCCGAATTGCAGCACTGGACTCAGGTGGCCACAAGATGGCAGTATTGCTATTGCAAATAAGCAGGAGCCATTTTGAAAAGGAATCTTTCCTTTCCTTTTCCCTTTCGTAACTCAAAAATAAAATTGAGTTGCAAATAGAAATCTGCTTTTTTCATAACTTGAATTTTTCCTATACCTGTGGATTTTTATACATAACTTGAATTTTTCATAATTCGGGCGTTCATAACTCAAGTTACCATTGCATTTTGATTTAGGATTAGTAGATTTATAGATTAGTGTGTTCTAAATCAACAGGGAAACATTATATGAGGTTTAGGCCCATTTGAGATATATCTGGCAAGGAATAAGTTATTGTTTTATATAGACAGATATATTAAGTTAATAGATTTTGTGTGTGAGAGAGAACGAGTGAGGATACATTGGGATGGGGATGGAGATTTTCACTGGATGCTGTCTTGTACACTTGTGCTTTTACAATGAGGTTTGAGGATGTTTACTGCTCTACCTCAGGCAACAAAATATTGTGTGGCCACCTTGCTTTTTGTTTGTTTTATGTTCTTCAGCTTGCTGTTCTACCACCATAATTCCTTTTCTTTATCCATAGCTTATTGCAACTTTTTTCTTTTGGCCCTTGCCAATTGCAGGGTGGTGAACGCTGTGGCTGCTCAGAAGTTGAGTCCAGCCTCACCCGCCTCCATCTTATTTCTGGTAAACCGAACATCAATAGGAAGTAAGCAAGTCATTGAGGAGAAAGAACTGCTTCATGGCTCTTTTCCAGATGTGGAGATGTAATCACACACTGTGCATTTTTGTACTTCAAATTATCAAAGATAACAAGACATTGTATTAAAAGATGTCTGGCAATATTACAGGAGGTCAGCTTTGCAAAATGGTGCTGTTTTTTTTTTCTTCCTTTCTTTCCAGCACTTTAAAGCATTCATTCCTTAGCATGACATGTCTAAGAATACAAGAAAAGCTAAATGAGGGTGTTCCTGGTGACAGTTAGTGAGAGTAATGAGATTAGATTAAAGAAAAATACATTTTAATACGACTATCAGGAAACATTCCACAGTGGTGAGATGTGACAGATTGCATAGTGTTAACATACAAAGAGCAGTGGAAGACTTTGTTACTTGAGTGTAAAAAGAGAGAGAGAGAGAGAGAAGAAGAAGAAGAAGAAGAAGAAGAAGAAGAAGAAGAAGAAGAAGAAGAAGAAGAAGAAGAACTGGAGGGAGTATTTGACTCAAAAGACTTTCTATGAGGGAAGGGTCACCTCCTGCCCAGAGGCACTCCTAGGGTCAATAGACACATTTTGTTTCATATATATTTATTTTAAAAAGGATTATGTTTTTTTAAAGGTAAGAAACTGGGTATTTCTCAAAATGAGGTGAACGAGGAAACATGATATGAAAACACTTTTCAAATACTTGGAAGTAGAGATGGGCACGAAATGAACTTTTTTGTTTCGTTATTTGTTATTCATTATTCGTTATTCGTTTTGTTACGTAACGAAACGAATAACGAACCTGGCGCTGAAAAAGGAACGAACCAAACTGAACCAAGAAAATTAGGTTCATTATGTTTCATTTTGTTAATGGTGGCACACAATGAAATGAGCTGTTTTAAATGTTAAAAACCATCCTGAATATTCATTTAAAAAACACAGCGATAATTATTTATTCTGCTTGCTAATACCTGCCAGTGGGGTTTGGGGTCCTTAAAACGTTCATTTATGTCTTTTCTCACATCGCGGTGTATTTTTTTCCTTTAAGGGGAGTTAGGGCGTCCACACAAAATGGCTGCCACATGCCTAATATTGATTTCTTGGGCATTAAAATGCCCTGGACATCTGTAAAAACCCAGCGAAAATTATTTATTCTGCCTGATAATACCTGCCAGTGGGGTTTGGGGTCCTTAAAAGTTCATTTATGTCTTTTCTCACATCGTGATGTATTTTTCCCCTTTTAGGGATGGCACAAAATGGAAGCCAGCCACATGCTTAATATTTCTTGGGTATTAAAAACGTGCAAGGGGGGTGAGGGGTGCTTAAAACACGCATTTATGCCTTTTGTCAGATCGCTTTAATTTTATCTTATTTTCTGGTATTTTTTTGATTTGATTCATAACTTCCTTGAATTTATTTTTATTTTTATTTATCCTTATTTTACTATATCATGCATTGAGCATAGTCACATGGGCTAGCCATGTGATGGGACCATGTAAATTGTTGGACAACTTCAACCAATAGCATGCCCAGGTTGCAGTGGGAAGGTCTGGCAGCTCCAGAGGGCATAAAAGCTCTTGTTCCCCCAAGCCCTCCTTGCAGTCTGTGGTGGAGTGGAGTGGAGTCAGGTTGGGGTGGGATTGCTGTCTGCATCGTTACTTTCACTTTAGGCTAGGCAGTTTATTCATTTATATCATTTTTTTAGTGTTTTCCATCTGCTCTGAGACATTGGGGGATGCCTGCATGCGGGAAAAGCTTTAATCGCGCAAAGCAGGTAAAAATAAAAAACAAATAACGAAACAACAAAATGAATTTTTTCACAAAAATTAATGAAAAATAAAACAAAATGAACTGAATTCCTCAACGAAATGAAACGAAATGAAACGTAATGCCATTTTTTAAAAATTCGTGCCCATCTCTACTTGGAAGATTGTCTTGTAGAGGAGGATCTGGAAATGTTCTCGATCATCCCTGTGTGTTGGGTAACAATGGGCTCAAGTTACAGGAAGCCAGATTTTGGTTGAATATCAGAAAAAACTTTCTGACTGGTAGAACAGTATGACAATGGAACAATTTAATTGGCATGGTGGTGAGTGCTCCAAAGCTGGAGCCATTCAAGATAAATTTAGGTAACCATACTTTGATTTTAATTTCTGGCTTGAGCAGGGAGCTGGACTCAGTGGCCTTATAGGAGCCTTCCAACTTCATTATTCCATGAACCCACGATTCTATTGTTCTATGTGTCTTTAAATCATGAATGTCTCTTGAAGGGCAGGTCTGTCTCAAACTTTGCCTGAAACTAAGAGTTATGGCACAATTGTAAGAGTAGTTGTCCTACTACATTGGTTTCTCAGTTTAACAAGTATTTTGATCATCGAGCAAACATTTCTGATATGTTTGCCTTGATCAACAAGCAATGTATTGCAAAATGAGCACTAGAGGTGCTCACCCCCTTGCTGCAGCTGTGGCCCATGCCCTACACCCTTCACTGCTGGGTTGGGGCCACTGGCTTTGGGTTGCTGGGCATCTAGCCCTCTCTCTCTGCCTCCGGTCCATGTTGGAGGCCTGACAGCAGCTTCCAGACCTCATGGCCGGCACGCCCCTGGCCTCTGACTGCCGGATTCTGGCCACTGTCTCTGCTGCTCTGGCTGCTCGGGCTGCTGGCTCCCAGCACTGTAAATCAAAGCAAATTTCCCCATAGAAAATACTGTACTGTAATGGAAACTTACATGAGTCATTCTAGGGAGAGGGCCCCCAGAACTAATATTTAAGTTTTCATTATTTTGTACGGGGAAATCTGCTTTGATTTTTGAGTATTTTGGTTTATGAGCATGTTTCCGGAATGGATTATGCTCATAAACCAAGGTATGATTGTATAAAGAAACAAATTATCTCTTATCTTTATGGCCCCATCCTGGCAATTGTTTCTCGGTCACTCTAGAACTGCATTCTTGTACAATAAAGACACAAGAAGAACACAAACCGTGATCCTTTTATCCCCTGTTCCTTCTTCCTCTATTCCAGGAGAGCAATACATCTGAAGGAGAGTTTCTTATATCCATTAAATAACTTGAGTCAGAAATCTGATTTTTTCCCCCAGGGTTGTAATTCATGTATACAGCTTCCCCAGATACAGGAGGCTCTTGTCTTCAGGCCCATCATCTTTTTCATATAAAGGGCAATGATAAAGTATCGATGAATCAGGAACAGTGCATTCCTTCTCATGGGCTTATTGTACATGTTTTGATAATGTCTAAAAAGGGCTTAAGATCCAGTTTGGCCCGGAAGGCTATTGGATGAAGACCTAAAGGCCACACACATGCCTGCACATGTAATACATGGTTGTACATGTACAATAATTTCTTTCATTGCATATCTCCGTATACAGAGATTGGAGAGGTTTACCTCTCTGCTCCCCCCCCCCAATGTGCTAAGATCTGGGGATCAGCAGATACAGGGCTGTGAAAGTAGAGGTGAAAGCCTTTCCCCAGTCCCAGGAACATGCATTGTTTGCTGTTTTTCAGCCAAGGAGATAGGCAAACTGGACCAGGCCCCTCCCATTTTAGGGACTACACAGAAAGTGAACAAATATTACATATGCTTCCAAGTTCACAAATAATGTCCCTGTGTCATACTAGGAATGGCCTCACATCTATAAAACTACTTAAAACCTACTAAATAGTAAGTCATGGTAGACCAGGTATGGAAGTAGGACTCAGAAAACCAGAGTTGAAACCCCCACTTGTCCATAGAGGGTGTCAGTTGGAAACCATTCCTTAAATGCTTCCCTTACTTCAAATAAGCTATTAGGGTCACTATAGGTCAGAAGAGACTCCCACTAGCATGAATTGTACAAGTCACAGCCTGGGGTTGTCACCAGAATTGAGAATTTTTCTCTGGCATCTTTCTCTGAGATTCTTCCTTGTAGATGTCTGGTAATTAAAGTGTAAGTCACTAAAACCCATCAATTTTTGTGGGACTAGGATCAGAGTTTGGGAATTTTTTGAATGATTGCTGTTGTTGTTGCTGCTGCTGCTGCTGCTCTTCTGCCCAACATGGCTCTAAAATAGAGATTGGCTTTTCATTTCTGAAGTGGTCAGCTTCTGAAACGAAACACTGGAGCCTAGCTGATGTTCGGAACTGGAGGAATCAACCAATCCCTTACCTTGCGCTGTGGTGATGCGGGGTGCAACACCAATGAGGAAGTAGCCTCTGACATGTCATCTTTCCTTCTCCTTGGCACTGGCCAATCAAACAGGGAGGTGGGATGATGCATTTCCCTGCACAGCTCCTGATTGACCAGCATCAGGGAGAAGGAAAGATGCCGTGCCAGAGGCTTCTTCGTTATTGGAATTGCGCCTCACACCACCCCAGTGCAAAGTAAGGGATTGGTTGATTTCATTCCTCCAGTTCTGAATGTCACCACTTATGAAATTAAAAGCCCATCTCCACTCCAAAACAATGGACAATAAAAAAGACAAAGGCATTTTTCAAGAAAAATTTCAAGCCTTAGTTGCCTCTCAAAACACTATAGCTTTAGCTGCCTGCTGGAAGCTGAAGAGTGATGGCTGGGGGAATTGTAATCTTAAAAGGGAAGCTCTGGGAAGAAGCCATACTCCTTCGAGGGATTTCCACAACCTCAGTGCTGCTACTGAGAGAGTGCATGCATTCTTGTCTGCACTGACTACTCATCTTGAGGGACTGAAAATCTTGGACTCTGGACTGGCTCTTCCAAGAGGAGATGGTCTTTCAGATAATCCTGCAGTTTGATTTCTTGAATTTTTGTTTTTAATTTCCTGAAGTGGAATTCTTGGGCAGGGGACTGTGGGAGCCTTATGGCGCAGTAGTTGAACTGCTGTACTGCAGCCCAAAACTGTGCTCATGACATGGGGTTCAATCCCAGGTAGCTAGCTCCAGGCTGACTCAATTTTCTATCCTTCTGAGGTTAGAGGTTAGTAAAATGAGTACCCATCTCACAGGGCCGGGCCAGGTGGGATGTGTAACCTGCATAATTTAATTGTAAACTCTCCAGTGGGTGCTTCAAGTTCTATGGGGTGGTATATAAGCAGCACGGTCTGCTTTGCTTTCCTTTGCTTTCTTATCCAAAAATATAATATTTGCAAGCTATCTTTTGCCAAACGTCTTTTTCAGGGTTCATATCTCAAATGTCCTCTGGATACACCGATCAGGCAAAATGTTTCAGACATGTTTTAATTTTTCATTTGGATTTTTCAAAAGAAAGGGTATAACAAATGGTCAAAACATGGTAGGAGTACTTTGATGCTGAACTTCCTTCTGAAGGTATAGACACACATAGGCATCTTGAAGCTAGTCTTCTACCTCCTTGGAATATTTAGCTCAGCTTGCCAAGAAACTGGATAATAAAAGCACAGGGCTTTTATTTTGGTGCTGCAGCCCCATATAGCATACGGGAGCTTAGTTATCTAGGCATCTTTTCGTTTTCAACAAGGCAAAAAGTTGTAAACAGCTTGCCTCAGTTTTTGAGAAGTCCTGCCAAGTACATATTTGTGTTAAAGCTTGGTTTCCCGAGACAATTTATTCTTTTCCCAATATCTGCTGACCTAATGTGGCTTTTCCATATGTATCCATTCAGAAGATTACTGCAAGATTTTATAGTGAGAGCAGGAAACATTGCGATGCAATAGACCTCTCTTCTCTCCCCTTTTTGGTTATGAAATAAATGGAACAAAGCTGGGCAGAAGAACAAAGGTACAATGAAGCAAAAGCGTAATGATCAAAGCCGTGAGAAAGCTTGGAAAAGTTATGTTTTTAGACTATGATAGCCCCCAAATCACTAGCTAGCCCGGTCACTAGACATTGCAGTCTGGAAGATTCTGTGACTTGTTGCATAAAAAAACCAACTTTGTGCCCTTTGTATAAACCTTAGGTTTTAAAACATTTAGTTTTGAATTATAACATTAAACATTTTAAAAGTAAAGCAGAGGAACAGCTAATATCCCAATAAAACTAAAGCAGGGCAGCAGCAAGGGAGGGAGAAGCAGTGACTGATCAGTAGAAAAACACCCACAAGCTGTCATCAAATGACACATACCCATAAAGTACTTGATGTGCAGCACACATCAATGAAGGTGTGTTCCACACAAGCAGACCCTGCCATGTGAGTTGCCTAGTAAGTTTCAGTGTAAAAGGGCCACATCAGGGTCTAAGTAAGACTATGAGATAAATCTTTTGCATAACAGGCTCTGGGTGTTTATCCCACATGTCTGGCATCTGTATAATTGTTGTTGTTGTTTTACTTAATGGGAGAAATGAGCCAAACACTGCAAGGCACTGGTTCTTTACTGCTTCTGCAGAGATTCCAAGGTTGTCTCTCTTGACATTTAAAAAAAGTTATAATGTTTACCCGAAAAAATATGGGGCTTGTAGTCTGGCTCAAATAAAACTTCTAGCCCACATTTTATGTTTGAAACACCGGCCCTTAAGTGCATGCTGTTAGTCCCATGGCTTGTGTCCTCAGAAACATGCTTGAATTTTGAAACCAATGCTGAGAACTATTACACTAAGTCTAGTGTAATGGTATCATTATTGTGGGTGCATGAAACAGTCACTACATGTCAAAAAAGACATAGTGGAACTGGAAAAGGTACAAAAGAGAGCAACTAAAATGATTACTGGGCTGGGGGACCTCCCATATGAGGAACGGCTAAAACATAAGTCTGGAAAAAAGGCGCCTGAGGGGGCATATGATTGAGACATAGAAAATAATGCAGAGCATGTGTAAAGTGGATAGAGGGACGGTCTTCTCCCTCTCACAAAACACCAGAACTAGGGGACATCCACTCAAATTGAGGGCTGGGAGAATGAGAACAGACAAGAGATAATTTTTTTTTTACCGAGCATGTTGTTAGTTTGTGGAATTCCCTGCCACAGGATGTGGTGATGGCATCTGGCCTGGATGCCTTCAAAAGGGGATTGGACAGATTAATGTCCATCACAGGTTACAAGAGATGTGTAATCTCCAGGCTTAAAACCAGGGCCAGATGCAGGGGAATGGTATCAGGAGACAGATATCTAGTCTCGTGCACTCCCAGAAGCATTTGGTGGGGCCACTGTGAGATACAGGAAGCTGGACCAGATGGGCCTTTGGCCTGATCCAGCATGGCTCTTCTTATGTTCTTACTGAGAAAGGACAAAATTGGGGTGATCCAGAGCTCATCTGGATTTCCCTGAAAATCTTTGGGATGGGAAACTTAACTGTGCCTGGTTAGGTTCTCCTGTCCCATGGCTACTGGTGTCCATGAGAGTCAGTAAACTTCAGCAAGACAAAACTCCCACCCTTCAAAGAGGCACTGCTTTGGATTCTTCAGTCTCTGGCACCAAAGATCTTCTCGCCAAACAGTATGACTTCAAGTACTGTAATCTGTTTTTCTCTTTCCATCTTTCCATAAGATTGTTTATGTTTCATTTTAGCTAGGGTCCTAGATACTTTTATGCCCCAAGGACAAAGTACATGGCTTTTTTTTTTCATTTCCTCAAAGTTTCCGAAATATGGTTCATTAAGTGGTATGCTTGGTGGCTGAGACGTCACACAGGGCATTTAATGAAAGCTTCCTTGACTGCCTGTCATAGGTCACAAGTGACATTTGGAGGAAAGGCCACCCAGCTGCTGCGGGCAAAGGAAAGCTTGGGGTGTGTAAACATCCCGCGGTGGACTGTCATTGACTCAGCAGGTGACTGCCCTGCATAACAAGGCAGGGTGGAGGGAGGAGGTGCCAAGGAATTCCCTGTCAAAAACAGAGGATCTATAACTTGTTTCTTGGGCAGCAAGTCTTAATATCCTCCAGCTGGTAATGTCTGGAGGATTTGCAGCACTGTAGTCCTGTCAGAGGAGGGAATGCTGGTCCCATCTTGGCTGTACTTCTTGAAGCAGGCAAGGACCTTTCTCTTCAGGCAAGCTTTCCCTGAATGACTCGCCAACTGTTATATGATTATTAAATGGATTGTTATGTACTATGTTACTGCTTTGTCAGAATTTGTAGTACTGTACTACCTATTTTTTCCATTTGAGTTTTCCATCTCTCATAGTGGTTTTTTCTTTATATTTTGTTTGTTTATTGTTCATAGCTTTAATATTGGCATTTTAATGACAACACTCATTGTACTTGAATTGTTGTATATTCATTGTTCCCATCTCTTCATATTGTCCTTCAGAGAGATAAGCCTACTTGGGTCCTTTCCAAGGAGAAAGGTGAGGTAAATATATGTTAAACAAACAACATTTTGCTCAAAAATGTCAACTGGTCTTTTTTTCTATAACATATGAACCATTGTGAGAGACTGTGCATATGTTTTCTTATTTAAATTATTTTTGTGAGAACAATGCATTTTTTAAACCCTGTTTCACTGTCCTCATTCTCTCAGGTATTCTTGGACAGTAAGTCCCAGAAATCCTGACCAACACAGCTGATCATGAAGGCTTCTGGGAATTGCAGTCCAAATTACCCAAGGTGGGAAGTGATATTAGGAGACAGATATCTAGTCTCATGTGCTCCCAGAGGCATTTGGTGGGGCCTCTATGAGATGCAGGAAGCTGGACTAGATGGGCCTTTGGCTTTATCCAGCATGGCTCTTCTTACATTCTTATGAGGGGAACCTCTGGATTAACACTTACTCTGGCAATAATTTGACATTGTTAGACTCTAGTATGTAGAATTACTAATAATATTGTGCCATCATATCAATTCTGACTTATGGTACCTTTGCCTGAGTTTTCTAGGAACAGATTCGCGAGAAGTTATAATTTCCTTTTTCTGGGGCCACTCTGGGATTTTTTAAGTTGCTCCAGGCTACACAGGCTGGCTTTTTGATAACATTACATTAATCCCCCACTTATCGCTGACTTGTGATAAAGGAAAATCTGCGATATGTGGGTCCTGGGCTAGCTCGGGACTGGGGGGCCGGTCCGGGGCCTTCTACACTTACCATAGGTCTGGTGCTTCCTGGAACAGGCCTCCAATGGGCTTCCTGGGCCTGTTGGAGCCCCCAGAAGTGGTTTCTTGCAATTTGGAAGGCATTTCCGGTTTTTCAGAAGGCACTTCCAGTTTGCTGGAAACCAGGAAGTCTGTCAGAGGCTCCTGAAGTGGTTTTCGGCAATCTGGAAGGCACTTCCAGTTTTTTTAGAAGGCACTTCTGGTTCACCGGAAACCACTTCTGGAGCCTCCAGCAGCCTGGGGAAGCCTGTCAGAGGACCGCTTGGGGCAGTGCCAGGCCTGGGGTAAGTGCAGAAGGTTTCAAACTGGCTCAGGCTGCTTGTCCCAGGAGCCCCTTGTTCATATACTGTGGTCCCGCAATATACGGTCACAGTGGTCACTGCAAAATGGCGGGGGATGACTGTACTACTATTGCATCTTCTTTTATCATTTTATTTGAGCTTTAAATTTTGGCTGATTGTATTAATAAGCTAACCAATCAAAAACGTAACACAAATGGATCAGAGTTGTGTGCACAGTTGTGTTTGGTTGTATGTGTGCATGATAAATAGAAATGGGAAAAATAATTAGCATGTTCTGAAACAAGGGGTAGGTAATCTCTATTTACTGAATTCGTAAGATGTTTTATATTTTCTTCAAAGAAATACCTATATTTAGAATATGCTCTTATATGTACAAATGAGTTATTAGTCAGTTAACTAGATAAAACCACTTTTCTATCATTTAACATTTCTGCAAATTGTTATTCAGTGTGCTTTACATTAAAAGTGCAATGAAAATAGAATTAAACTGCATATAAAGCATGCAACTGTTGCTGAGCCTTGATCATCTCAAGTTGTTTATCTTTTGCTCTGCAAGTTTCATTCACCAAATATAGGTTTACCTCCACCATTGATATCATCTTGCCTTTTGTTTCCTGTTGGTCTCCTTTTGACTCCCATTAACCAACTGGAGCACACAAGTGATCTTTGAAGATGTGGCTGTATCGAGTCACGACATTCCCACACCTCCATCTATTTTTCATCTTCTTCTACAGCTCGTCCTCCACAGCCTGTGTATTGTCTGGTACCATCTGTTTAGCATTTGAAACCAGAACAGCCTGAGATTTGCTTCTGATGCCCTGTTAGCGCCGTGTTATGCTACACCAGAAGCGTTCATCGTACTGTTTCTTCCCACTTCATTTATTTTCCCGGTTTATCAAGCAAGAAGTATTGGATCACAAGGTTAGGCAACTGTGACACCGTGAATGCTAATGCCGCATTTGCATGGTATGGTATCTCAAGAAGTGGCATACTAGTACCTATCTAAACCCAGGAGAACTGTTGCTATCATCTCATTCCTATTTTCCTTTACTGAAACAAAGGTACTTCCTCGAGTATACAGGAATACAGCTGCCCAGCTGATTGATTAAAAGGCGATTCAAATCCTAGGGGCTTGCCCAGTTAATGGGAGTGTGATTGAAGTTTGCAATTGAAGATTTAATCTGTTCAGTACCCTAGATCGTTTTCTCCAAACATTTGACAGATGAGACAGATTTTGTTTCTGAATTGAAATGGTAAGCTGCAAGGTGGACTCCAAAAGGTTGCTCCTAAGACGGTAGAACAGCAGGGATAATATAAATGAAGCTTTGTGTTTCTGCTCAAGTTACCAGCAAAGGTAGGAATTTTGTTTTTGGCTTGTTTTGTTTTTGCAGCGCCCAGAAACCATCTTGACTGGGGGAGTCTGGTAGTTTGAAAAGTAATGTTTTCATAACACCTCTTTTGAGATTTGTCTTCTCTAACACCAAGCCCTGTAGTTCAGAGGTGGAAGGCCTGTGTTGCGTGTTAAAGGGACCACATACAACTCCTGGAATCTCCAGTTGCCTTGTGGAGAGAAAATTGGGTAGGATGTGGGAAACACCTTTGCATCCCACCCTGAACAGCCACTTCAGGGTGACTTATTTATTTATTTATTTATTTTGAATATCTTTACCACACCTTTCTCCTTGGAAAAGGACCCAAAGTGGCTTACAATATGAGCTTACACAACTATGAATCCTGCAGAAGTTATTCAGGATATTCAAAGCTAACCTTTGATTTGTATTACATAAAAGCTTAAGAATATAAGAAGAGCCATGCTGGATCAGGCCAAAGGCCCATCTGGTCCACCTTCCTGTATCTCACAGTGACCCCACCAGATGCGTCTGGGAGCGCATGAGACTAGATCTCTGTCTCCTGATACCACTCCCCTGCATCTGGCCCTTGGAGTACCCCGGTTTTAATCTGGAGATTACACATCTCCATCATGGTTTGTAACCTGTGAT
>JAHTLZ010000275.1:9873942-9884521 GCA_023846285.1 Phrynocephalus versicolor | reverse complement strand
CTTCCTGTATCTCACAGAGGCCCCACCAGATGCGTTTGGGAGCGCACAAAGCTAGATATCTGTTTCCTGGTTACCACTCCCCTACATCTGGTCCTTGAAGAATCCCAGTTTTAAGACTGGAGATGACACATCTCCATCAGGGTTTCTCACCTATGATGGACTTTTCCTCCAGGAATCTCCTTTTGATGGCACCCAGGACAGATGCCATCACCACATCCTGTGGCAGGGAGTTCCACAGACCTTCATCAAGCAGAGGACTGGACTTGATGGCCCCGTAGACCCCTTCCAACGTCATGATTCTATGATGCTATGAGTTGGAAGCATCAAGAACCAATCCTTCTGTGGCTGTCACAGTAGCTGCTACTTGGCTATTGTGAGCAGAATAGTGTTGTTCTGGGCCTTCTCCCAAATCTGGTGCGTATTTTCTCAGCAATATCCTGCTGCATTCAATTATCCTCACTCGCTGGGGCACACCGGACACCTAAGAGACATTAATAACCGAAATGCAGCTGAGCATTTTGCGTTACACAAATACCCACACAGAGAGAGTTATGCAGGAGATCTACAAATAGATAATGCAGCCTATGAATAAGGGCTGTAGATCTGGATCTCTAACCATCTTTTTTTTTTTTTTTACAAAAAATACATTAAACCACATCTTTATTCTTAGAACTATAGAGGCAGAAGGGATCTGAAGCATCATTGAGCCCAGCCCCCCTTTAAAGCAGGAAATCCACATCTAAAGCATCCCTGACAAAAGGCTATGAAAACTCTTTAAACCCTCCAGCAAAGGAGAGGCTACTACTGATTCTCATTTCATTGTCAAAGAGCTATTATGGTAAAGAAATTCTTCCTAATGTTTAGGCAAAATCTCCTTTCTCAATCTTTGAATCCACTGCTTTAGATCTTCTCCTCTGGAGCTGCAGAAAACAAGCTTACATCATCTTCCACGTGAAAGCCCTTCAAATGTTTGACAACATCCATCCCATTGCCTCTCATTTGTCTCTTTTCCAGGCTGAACAAACTCAGCTTCCTCAACCCTTCCTCACAGTGCTTGACTTCCATACCTTTTACCATTCCAGTTGCCCTCTTTTGGACATGTTCCAACTTGACATGAGCAAGGTGGAGCTTGTCCAGATGATAGGCTCTGACTGGGAGCCTCTTATGTCAATTTATGTTCCTCAAGACTGGTGTGTTTTTATATTACTTCATCTCTCTCCCCACCGCTCTTCTGACTTGTGTTGGACATTCAATATAGCTTGGTATTTCCTCAGCCGAGGTAATAACAAATACTACAATAAAAATGTCACTTAAATAATGTAGTTTGTTCGGCCTCTGAAGTGCATCTTTGAAGACATCAGACTGAACAAAAATGAGAGCAGCTCTCCAGAGAGACATATACTGTAGCACAGCCACATATGATAGCTACTGGCTCACTGAAAAGTTATATACTTTCATATTTGTACGGTTCTTACAAAGACATAAAACCCTGAGCTGGGAAGTATTAGAGTAATAACATCTGGCAACCAAGAATAGCTGTCTAATCATTCTTCGGATGAAGGACTTCAGTACAGCAAATGGAGGGATATCAGGCATCATCTGGTAACAATAGCTTGATTGTCAGAGGTTGTTTTATAATTCGTGCCCACGAAAAAGGCTGCAGTTATTCTAGTAGGGAAAAGAACATTGACCAAGCCAGACAGATTCACAGGGTCATTTCTGAAAAGCAGTATCTGTGTTTAAATTTTTTACAATGAGAAATCTGTACTTGGAATAGAAAAATATTTCTGGTTCCTGGGAGATTGATACACATTGCCAAAATGTTCTGAAATGAGAAACTGACTTAAAATATCACTTGCCTATGTATATTTAAGCATCTGTTCAACATCTTTGGTACAATCCAGAAAGCTAGTGCTGCCATACAAAGAAAATGTGTGTCCCCTCAATTGCTTCCACTTTCCACTCTTCCTCCAAGGTGGTATCTACTTTACACATAGCAGTATAATGCCTTATTAACAATCACTCTTCAATCCTATGGATTCCTGGGATTTCTAATTTAGGGCAAGGCATTTCAGATTTTCCGACAGAGACCTATAGTGAAACTCCTACAGATCCCGGGATTCTATGGGACAGAACAGACAGTTAAACTAATATTAAACTTCTGCAACTGTAATCGGGGTTTTAATTCACCTTGTATTGACTGGTGTAGGATGAGTCAGTGATAACATATGGTGGTATTTATATCTACCATCAAAAATAGCAAAATTACATTCATCAAAAGTGGCATCCCTGGTCAGATGGTTGTCCCTGTAGCCCAGTGTTGTTTATTGGCAATAGTTTCCTAGAGTCTAGTCTAGAAGAATCCTTTTATCTTCTACTTCCCCAGTGGGAACCTTTGTGCTCCAGGTGTTTTGGACTTTACCTCCCAGAAATCCCCAACAGCAAATGTTGCTTATGTTGAGTGTGTGCAGTGATTGAATCCGGGAAGTGGCTGCTCTCTCTCTCTCTCTCTCTCTGTGTGTGTGTGTGTGTGTGTGTGTGTTTTAACACAGCACTCAATTCCCAGACATCCTGGAGCAGACTAGGCAGCCTGCAGAAAATGTTCATGAGCAGAAGACAGCCAGCATCCATTTCCCAACTGTAGACCTTGTCCTTTTCCAAGCTCTGAATTTTAGACGAAGATACATGCAATGTTAGACCAGATTGTTGACAGAACAGGCAGTATGGCACCAGAAACACTAGCCCAAGAGGATGTTGGAGGTCCACTTTGTAGACTATTCATCTGATCCTTTTGTACTGTATTTGTATACAGTTCTCCCCACTGTTAGCATTTAGTTATACTGTATAAGCCACCTTGGGTCCTTTTAAAGGAGAAAGGTGGAGTAGAAATATCTTAAATACTGTATATAAATAAATAAGTTGTAAAAGGCAGTCACTTGTACATATGGAATGCTTAACTAGTCCTCATGGGACCTTGGACAGAAAAGTTCTTATACACGTTTTAGAGAAGTATAACCTTTTCAGCTCTCCCTTAACAACACGTCTGATCAAGAGCCGATTGTCAAAAGAGTGGAAATCAAGGATTCTGTTTACCATTGCCTGCAAGCTTTTGAAGTCAGGACAGTTCCAGAAAAAGCTCTGATGAAAGAAGAATGGTCTTTAAAGATTTTTGAAGAGCATATAATTAAATTCCACTAAGTGGTAAGATATTATTTAGGGCAGTTGACCAATATGTTATACATCTTTCAGAATGACAAGTGTTCTCTACGGAGCTGCCTCCCTTACAGTGATGAATTACTTGATCTATCATTCTGGGCTTGTCTGCCTTAGATCCTTACATAGTGCAGACAGACAAAGCGTGTAATTTCATTCCTGACTGCTTTGTACACTTTTCCTTAGTCTGTTGGCAAAAGCCCATTGGTGCCTGGTCTCACATTTCAGCTGTTGCCCATTTATCTTACTTGGGTGCAAATAGTTTATCACTGTTCTTTTCTTTCCCCCTTCCTTCCTCAACTGCCCCCGCCTCGCTCTCCGCATCTGCCTGAAATGCAGACTACTTTTGTGGGTGGAAAATGATCATCTGGAGCTCTCCTCCTACTATGTGTGTGTGTGTGTGGGGGGGGTGCTTACTGTATTTCATACTTTCCCTGGAGTGTCAGTGCACTGTGGGATGTAAACAGATAGGTCTCCGTTGCTCAGAGAGGAAGCATGAAAAGCGATTTTGCTGGAGTCAATGGGCTTGACCAAGAATGGTGACAGGAAGAAATGCACCTCAGGTCACAAATTCACACATTTGCAAGAATCATAGAACATTTAGGAGAAATAAATCACACACAAAACTTTGTGCATATTTGACTATGCAGACGGCTCAAGTATGTGCAGCTGAAAAAATATGCTCACCAGCCTGAAGGAAATTGCATACATTAATTTCAGCATGGAAGAAGCAAGGGCCAGGTGAAATTGCAAGGTTTTGGAGAAATGGGATAAAACTGAGGTAATTTCATGTTCCTAACATGGAGCTGACATGCTAGAGTACAGTAGAACCCCATATCCACTGATTCAGTTATCCACGGTTGGCAGAGAAAAATTAAATAAATAATCCAGCTGCCACAAAGCAAGCTACTGTCACAAGCAGCAGCTGTAAAGCAAGTTACTGTCATAAAACAGCAGCCGTAAAGCAAGCTGCTATCACAAACAGCAGCCATGAAGAAAACTACTGTCACAAAACAGCTGTTTTGGTTTTTTGTGTTCCCTGTTTACAGTTTTCGTTATCCATGGGAAGGCAGATACTGGGATCCTACTGTACTGGTTTACATTCTGAATGCTTCAGGGACATGGATGTGTGGCTATAGTTAGCCTTCTCTAATTGAGGCTAGAAAAACTCTTGAACTATACCTCCCAGAATATCTCAGGCACAAAAATGAAGCAACAAAGCAAGCAGTAGTTGGAGCATTCTGAGAGTTCTAGTCCAAAGAAAGTAACATTTCAAGCCCTGGTCTGAGATTTTCCTTTAGTAGGTTATTTATGGCAACTGAAATATATATAGGCATTATGAGTTTTTACACACCCCGTGCAGGGTAAAGGATTATGGGAACTGCAGTCCAAAATGCAACCTTTTCAAGTTCTGATTGCCTCATTGTTGCCATCACTTCATGACACTGCTAGAAATTTGTCCTGGCTGGTGACAGCACCATGGGAATTCCCAATTCAATGGAGAGGATTCCCTCCATAGCATCTGATTGTTTTTTTTCTTTCTCAGGTGTTTTGTACTCTAGTGCTCATCATCCCCACCTGGACAATGGGAATATTGTCCAACGTGTGTGCAGGGTTAGTTAGTAGTGTTCCAGATGAGTGCAGGGGATCATTCCAGCAGCTGCATATGTGGCCATGGCACTGTGCACCTCCAGACTCCTTTGACAGTATGGAAACACTCCTCAACGGATTTAGGTATACACTCTGAGCACACGTGTTCCTGTATTTTCAACCTGCCTTAAAAGAACCGTTTGCTGTACTTGATGAATGGCAAAGAAAATTTGGCAGAGCACTTGGAAGATTATTTAAAGCTGTGATCTTTCTAACGGTGTCTCCAGATCACAGAACCATCTGTGCTAATTTGCAAATCTAGGATGAATATTGAACATTTGACCACTCAGCCAAGATCTGGGGTGGGGGGGTGGGGTGGGGTTTTTTTTGGCTGCTGCAGCAGATCTGAGGTGCTAGATCAAAAGGAGAAAAATCGACTATGGCAAGACCCGCAGATGTTTCAGCAATAGGCCTTTCCTGTCCAACTTGCTTCCTTTCATCTCATCCTTGCAGTCAAAGAGTAACATTCCTTCGACCCTATCATGTCACCACCGCCAACGAACGTTGTCCCGTTAATTGGGAAGGAGTGGCCCGTGTGAGGAAGGAATTGGAAAACCTCAGCAGCATCGACAGCTTCTTCGTACCTCATTGTATGTGAGCGTGCAAAGGGGCAGAACTGGATGTGCAAGAGAACTACCGTACATCTATCGGCATTTCCCAACCTTGATTTAACCCCTGTCCTCTCTGAACAAGCATTAAGAACTTGTGCCCCTTCAAACCTGCCTCCCTTAATAATTAATTTGAAATTCAAAGTATTGCAGTGAAAAAGAAAACAAAGATGTTATGAATTTAAGAAGAATAATATCTCTCCCCCTCCATATTAATTGCAGTATAACTTGGAGAGGAAGAAAAGGAAAATAAAGATAATTGATTCCGTACCATACATGCATCATGATGATGATGATGATGATGATGATGATAACTGCATGTTGTCAACTCAGTTAGTAACCCTTATGATAACCTTCCCGGTGTTTTCTTGGTATCAAGAATTCAAAAGTGGTTGAACAGTCCCGTCCTATGATGTTCTTCAGTGACTGTGCAACGTGTCCAGAAGAACACAGCTGGCATGGTGTGTAACCCCATCAGTCATACACACTCCAGGTGAACTCAGGGTTCTGGAAGGCATGGAAGAGAAGCAAACTCCCAGCCTCAAGCATCCCAATCCACAGAACTAAGCCTGATTTACTGTACATCAAACAGTTATATCAGGATATATCAGAGGAGGTAGTTTTTGTTGCTTGAAATTAAGCATATTATAATTTTTCTTTCAAAAGCAAGGAGAAACAAATATGGCTATTGCTTTCTTAATAGGCAGTTTACTGCGTTATTCTAAGATGGTGTGTTTGTTGTTTTCAGAGAAACTCCAAAATGTGGAAGCAAAAATGATGCAACTGGACTGTCATGTTATGACCACATCATCTTAGAACTGCAAGGTTGGGCAGGACCCTGTGGATTACTGCGTACAGCCCCTGTCAAGGAGGCACAGTGGGGAACCAAACTCACACCTTTTGGCTTCGCAGTCAGATGCTTAAACCACTGAGCTATTAGCAGCTGAAAAGCTAGACTTGCTGAAAAAGATAGTCAGGCTAGGAAAAGTTGAAAGCAGCAGGAAAAGACCAAAGGAGAAATAGACTGTTTCCATAAAGGAAGCCACAGGCTTGATTTTCCACTTGTTGTTGAGGACAGGATATTTTGGTAATTGCACATTTGTAGGGTCACCATAAGTCATAGAACTGATGGCCTACAGGGACAACAAAAAAGACCACACATGAAGAATGCAATAAAGCTGCATACTGAGAAAGCAACACCTATACAGTGGTACCTTGGTTGACAAGCACAATCCGTTCCGGAAGCATGCTCATAAACCAGAATACTTGTCTATCAAAGCAAATTTCTGCATAGGAAATAATGGAAACTTACCTGATCCATTCTGGGGTTCCAGTTTCCATCATTTCCTATGGGGAAAATTGCTTTGGTCAGGAGCTGCAGTGGTCTCCAGAGCTCACACTGGTTCAGTGATGCCCAGGGCGAGCTCCGGAGGCTGTAGGTGTGAGATGCCAGGCCTGGGGAGAGCTTTGGAGGCTGCGGGCGGGCAGTGCCAGGCCCAGGGAAAGCTCTGGAGGCAGTGGATGGATGGTGCCAGGCCCACGGAGAGCTCCAGAGGCCCAGCAGAGCCCTACTGCATGGCCCAGAAGTGACTTCCAGTCAGTGCCAGGCCTGGCTGGATGCCCTGGAGGCCCATGTGGGCATTGCCAGGCCCACAGAGAGCACCAGAGGCCACTTCCAGTATGCCAAAAGTATCTTTCAGTCTGTGCAGAGGCCCAAGAAGCCTGGTGCAGGCCCACCAAGTAGCCTGGAGGCCTGTTCTAGTTTGCGCCTGGCCTCGGGCATGCTCCAGAGGCCCTGCACAGGCCCACCATGTGCCCTGGAACAAGCTCCAGAGGCCCCTTCCAGGCAGCATAGGGCCATCACTGAGGTGAACCTTGGTTGCAAACCGGAGCAAAGTTCGCAAACCAAGGCAAAAATTTTGCATGGTTTGCAAATTGCTCGTTCACCAAGGTACTCGTAAACCGAGGTACCACTGTAACTCTTTTTTTCTCACATGCCAAAATAAAACTATAACTTTGAATATGGTTCACACCCCCACCCCAAATTACATGTGCCTTCTCTGATATCTTGATAGTGTCTCTTATGGGCCTATACCTTTTGGGGTCTTCTGGTGGCTTGCCTAGTTTAAGAATAGCTATCATACAAGCCTTCCTCCATATCTTTGATATGTGAGAGATAATTACTGTAGAGGCCAAGTAACTATATTTTTGCTATTGGTTCAAAATCTTTGATTTGCTAAATCTAAATCTCAACAATGTCTCCTGCTTTGCTGTTCTTACATTTGCTTATCAACTCTTCCAGTTCTCCTATAATAAAGGGGGTTGTCAGGTCACTTAGCTTCATCTACTGTTTTTTCCTATCTTCTATTTGTGTTTCCATAGGTTAGAATCTGATTTCCCATGAAGTAATAGTTGGTGGGCAATTTGGCTTGCTGAGATGTGGCATGCAATGGTCATTGGGTTGCATCAATACTCAGGTGGTAAAGTAGTCTCCATGCTTTTTGTCTGCTGCCACCCATGTCTGTTTCCTCCATGAGCTTTTTTCCCTTTTCCCTTTTGTGCTTTGAAATAGATGACACCACCTGTTGTCCGGCTTTAATAGTCTCTTCAATAATTAAGTTTTTTTTCAAAAAAGCTGAACTTTTATCTAGTAGATCAATAATGCTCTGTGTTAAACCTTGAATATAGGAGGTTCTACCTCACTGAGGGGTAAATTTCCTGGAACATTTCTGAACATCAGTAAACTTATCATGTGAGTTCTGGATCACTATCTAACACTTTCATCTAACACTTTGGCCAATCGGCCTTTTTGAATTCGTACCTTCTCCAGTATTTCAAAACGTGTGGTTGAATGGTGGCTGTGACCTCACATAGAAGGGGATGATGTTGGACATTTGGTTTTTTGGCATTCCTACTAATTTTAGGCATTGATGAGCTACATTCTCGCTGAAAAAAAATGAGGTCCAGGTTATAGCCTCTCCTCCATCTGCCACTGTTATTGGATGCTGGTTTGCTCTCGTGGATGAGTGATAGTTGGTAAGAATCTGCCCATTCTACTACAGTTTCTCCACTTTCATTGTCTTCTTAGCCCCATAAATTATTGTGGCTGTTAAAGTCACCTATTATAAACCTTACTGGTTTATTACAAAAGTTTGATGGTTCAGAGAAGGAAAATGTCATGAGTGGTGGTTTATAGACAGATGTCACTGCACAGTCACCTGAGCTCAGTTGGTATTATTTCAACATTATTCTCATCCCTCACTGCTGTGGACAGAATGTGGAAATCTGTTCTGGAGAACACTGTACTTCTGTATTGCTGGTGGCATTGTTCACCAGTTAGTTGCCTTTTGTCAATTTGAGGTTGTTGTTGGTTTTCGTCCCTATGAGTTCCTTGCAAACATAGGAGGTCACCTTTATGTTTATTGTAGTTTTTGAAGCAGGCCAGGGATATTCCTTCTATTTTGATGGAGATCACTGTCAGTTTGGGCCCTGAATATGAGTGTTGTTTAAGGTTGTTCTTCCTAGTAGTCGTTGTCATTTCTGATGGACCGAAAAGATGCTTCTGGTCTGAGTGCTGCCACCTGCTGAGAATAAGTGGGGAAAAATCAGCTTTTGCTTATTACTTGCCATGATAGGCAAATGTCCACCTGTGGAAGTCCTGTGGAAGTCCTGTTTTCATTCATTCTTTTAGGTTTAATGCAAATTGTCATTGTTATTTTAACTGAGATGTTTTAAAGTGTGTCAATACTAGTTATGTTTTAAGATCATAATGGATTTTATTTTATTTTACTGTTGGTCACTTACTGGGCAGACTCTTTGTAGTTCATGTGGTGCAAGTAGACAACCAGACAAACAACTTAATCTTCACTGCCAGCCACCTGTTGGCACACTGCTTCTTGAAGCAGGAGAACAGTAATGCAATTTGTCATGCACCATTTTGCCAATAAAGAGGGAAAGACTGCTGCAAGATTGCCCTTAGCATGTGTTTTTGCCTAATAGGATTTTGTTATATTTGAATGAAGATGTTTTTGTAAGCCACCTTTGGTTCCATTCCTGTGAAAAAGTTGTGGCCTGCTTCCCAGACTTAATTGCTAGTGGATGTTCTCTAGACACATGCAAAGAGTGATGAAGATTCAAAAAGCATGGCAGGCCTGCAAGCCCTTCGAGTGGCATCAGTCAAGGTCCAAGGCAGGGTCAACAGTCCAAGATCAATGGACAGCAGAACAGTGGTGTATGCCTGCCACCCCATGGGGGTTGAAGCACCTGCACATCTGAAGCCATCCATCCTCTCCTTTCAGACAACCACATACTTTCCAGATTGGCTTCTCTTTCAACATGTTCCTTCCTTCACATACCATAAGGTATTGCACTTTCATTTGCCTGTCTGCTTACCTGCTTGAGTTAATAGGATGGCTTGGGTGTTGCCTGATTTTCTGCACCTAGTCTTTATCTGAGCATACAGTATATATAACGAGTCAACTAAAACTCAAAAAAGAGCCACCCTACAATGCACTCATTTAGCTGTTTAAAAAGTTGCTTCTTCTTCTTCTTCTTCTTCTTCTTCTTCTTCTTCTTCTTCTTCTTCTTCTTCTTCTTCTTCTTCTTCTTCTTCTTCTTCTTCACCCAACTCTCCTTGTGTGTGTCAGTGTGTGTTGTAGGAGGTCCACCTTCTGTTTCTAAAACTGTAACACAGCCTCCTTCACACATGGGTAATGTTTCTCACATTGCAGGATCATGGTTCAAAATGAAATTCATGTTGACCTGGGTGCCCAAAAACAGTTATGGTCCATGCATGTTACTCTCTACTTGAAAGGGGCAAGTTTGAAATGGTCATTAATACCAAGTTAGTAGGGATGGGCAGGAAATGAAAAATGAAATGCTTTTGTATAACAAAATGAAACGAAACAAAACGAGGAAGCCGCATTTTGTTATGACCAAAAGGAACCGTCGGTTTTGCATTGAAATGAACCGTTTTGTTCCATCATTTTCTGATGGCTCCTGCTGAGCTTGTCAATGGCTGGACCCCTTTAAACCTGGCCCACACAGCACCAGGGGGACCCTCTGGTACCAACTGGGCCAGGTTTAAAGGGGTCCAGCCATTGACAGCT
>JAHTLZ010000275.1:9843497-9865924 GCA_023846285.1 Phrynocephalus versicolor | reverse complement strand
CCTTGAAGATCAATTGCGCGTGAAGCGATTGTTGCATTTGCTGCCCAACTCAAAAAAGTTTTGGGAGACGCCAACACGCTCCCCTCCGAGCTGGGAAAAAGGAACATCCTGGAGCAGCAGCACCGGAAACCTCATTCAGACTAAAGGTGTGGAATTCATGCTAGCAAAAGGATGCTTTCCCGTGTTCCCCTTCCAGCCTGTGTGCCTGGCGCAATCGGACCAGGCAGAGAAAGGGAGAGCAGAGAGAAAAGGCAGGCGGGAGAGGCTAGCCCAGCAAAATTTGGGGACCCCCGTGTTTCTGGAGCCCAAGCCTCCTGCTCAAGGGTGACCCTCTTTTCTTCTCCATCGGGCGCTGAGGGGGGCTCCCTTTTCTGAGCCACAACTTTCAAGCCCTCCTGGTCAAGACACAGTCGCTCACACAATCAGCGTTCCCTGTAGACAAGATCCCTCCCCGCCGCTGCCGCTGCCAATCCCACTCTCGGGAAATAAAACAATCCACCCTGCTTGGCCCTTCTCCCCCCACCCCGCGCCTCCTGAGCCTTTCGAGATCTTTCGGAACACCATGACAGCAAACACTTCTGAATCCCCCTCCCTCCGGAGGCATCCGCAGCCTCCATCCTGCAGGCTTGGCTGCCCGCCTCTTGCGTAATCGGGCCAGGCGAGCAAAAGGCTGGGCCCCAGAGAGGCAGAATTAATCCCCCACCACCGACAACAACAAGCTGTGCCGTGAGTCACTGCTTGGGGAAGTGACTTCACGGCACAGGCAGCAGCTTCGGGAACAGCACCTCCGCGGACGAGACCAGGACGGGCACTCTTTTCAAGATGAGGGCTCGGGGGCGGGGCTCTATTTTTTCCTTGGCACATGAGGGCTGTCGAGACAGATGCTGGGCATCTATTACAGGCACAGGAGAAGACGCGGGGGCCGAGCGGGGGCCAGGGGAGCCCGGCGGCAAGAAGGGGCGCCCTCCTCCTCCTCCTCCTCGGCGGGGCGGCTCCGATGGGGGGCTGCCGGCACCGGCCACGCCGAGGGGGACCCCATGCGCCTCCCGCCCCGGGGCTGCTGCAGCCGCCTCCTCCTCCTGCGGCCCGGCGGCGGGTGGGGGTGGTGGAGGGAAGGGAAGGTGGGGGTGGGGGGAGAAAGCCAACCATGCCTGGGGAGGGGGGAGGGGAGGGGGAGGGAGAACACGGGCTGCCCCTTCCCCCACCACACACACGCCCACTCAGCCCCGTTGGGAGCGGAGGAAGAGGCAGAGAAAACAAGGAAGGGGGAAGGAGGGGGGGCAAAAAAAATTTACGTTGTACGGATTTTTCGTTGTACAAGCGTTACGTTGTACGAGGTATGACTGTAATTCGTTCCAAGTGAAATTATGTTAAGCAAATTTTCCTTTATACAAATTTCCCATAGGAATGCATTGAAAACAGAGTAATCCGTAATCGTGACCATTTTTATGTTGTACGGATTCGCCCCATAGACAATTCTGTTAAGCAAATTTCCCCTATCTGGAATTTTTTATGTTGTACAGATTTTATGTTATACAAACTGTTGTATGAGGGTCCACTGTATATGTTTACCATTTAGAGGCACAGTTTAACAAAGGGCACCTGATCCACCTAGGTGTTAAGGCAAAACTGAACCTGTGGTAGGGACAGTTTCCAGCTCTTCAGCTGAAACTTATCCCTGGAGCAGCTGATTCTTTTTCTCTTTTTTTAAGGGTTGCTCATTCATGGGTTTTGGCTGTGGGATTTGGCATGCTCTGGGTCTTAGGCTTTTTGGACCCTCAGTGGATGCTTTCAATTTTCTGTCTAGAGTTTTAGGATCCATTCCCACAGCTTTAAACACAGAAGGATCTTCTGGGCTGTTCTTCTGCTGGAACTCACCATTTTAGTCTTTAAATTTATTATAGTGTATCTGTCTATCTTCCTTCAGACCTAACAGTTTGCTGGAAGGGCCACCCCTCTGACATCACAAAGGGCTCTGTAGGCTTTGATTTTGACATATGAACATGTGTCAAACTGCTCACTTGGCAATACCAGTTTCAGCTGTCAGTAAAGCAGTATGACTGCCAGTTTTATTTTATTTTTAATACTAGAGATGGGCACAAAACGAACAATTTTTTGTTTCCGTTTCCATTTCTGTTTTTTCGTTTTGTTACACAATGAAACGACAAATGAATTTTGTCTCCAAAATGAAACGAAATGAACAGAAACACTGGAAATTTTGTCATGCTTTTCGTTTCCGTTACGGCAATACAGTGAACTGCTTAAATGCTATTAAAAAAAAACACAAAAAAATGAAATAAATGGTAACGAAACGGTAACGAAACAAACAAAAATGAAAACGATTTTTTTGCAAAAATTCACGAAAAATGGAAACGAACCGAAACGGACCCTCCAAACGACAAACGACAAACAAAACATCATTTTTTTGATTCGTGCCCATCTCTATTTAATACAGGACCTGGTGCGGCTTGGTGAGAGAAATTGAGTGTGTATATGTATGGGCATGCTTGGGTTGTAAAGCACTAGTTGCAAATAAGGTGTTTTGGGATGAACAGTGTAACTGGAAATCTAGGGATAAACCATAAATGTATAACTCATAATCTAAAGCATCTGATGTGCATTCCACACACATGTTTGGCATAATCCACATACAGGCTCAGAGGATTACCTATGCAAATTACAAAAGTCCTCCATAGTGAAAAGAGACTTGATATATAAATATTTGTAGTTTTCTAGCCAGATTAGAGCTTTCACTTGAATTAATCCATTTTGTCTGTCCAACAGATTTCTTTCATAAGGCCAACAAAAAAGGTCTGGTTTTTGCACTAATTGAGTTCCAAGATTTTGCTGGTTTGATTTTCCAAGTTTCTGCTTTACTGCTTCGTTCCAAAAGTACAGGAACCAAAATTTTGAGAATCTGAATAATTTCATAAAAATCTCTTTCTTTCCTCCCCCCCTTTCTGTAGAAGGGAATTCTTCCCTTTTCTAACTACATGTTCTGGAATTATCTAAAAGTATAATCACACAATAATAATTGTGTTCTGTCAAAATTTTGACTTTGGCAACCCTTTAAAGAGTTTTCTACATAGAGAGCATACAGAAGTAAACCATTCTCTTGTGCCCTGAGATTCTGCATCTTGCGCATAACTACACAGGTTGCTTCTTCTGAACTCCTGAACTCTGGCTGCTCAGTAGCATATCAAAACACTGAGCTGAATCACATAGGGAGTTATGTATTTGTCAAAATGAACACTTACCTGGGTAGTTTTTGTGTTAGATTTCTTTTGTTATGGTTAAACGTAAAGGTCACAAACCTGGGTGTATGACACTTAAGCATGACTTACAAGCCCCCCATTTCCCCTTGTTGGATGATGAATAAGATTTGTTAGGGTCAATTAAATCTGGATGTTGAACAGCCCCTTTAAACCCAGTTTACTATGTACATGGGAAGATAGGCTTGAACTGCCTGCTCTTTATACTAACCAATTGGCATGTTCATATGTGCAATGGCATACAGGATTCATAGTGACTTCCCATTTGAAATGGTTCAGGACTGGCCTTCTAATGGTGCCAATTATTAAAGCTGTCCAACTCAAATACTTCAGGAAGAGAGGTTTCCATGTGGTCTATGCTCTGGAACTTCCTGCCTGTAAAATGTGATGTCTTTACATGCATTTTGGAGGGGACATAAGGTGGAACAATTTTTGAATGCTGCAGATTTTATCTATATTTCCACCACTTTTGTGATGCATTCTCTGCTTTTCACATTACTGTGATTGTTACACATGTCAAGGTTTTACTGCTTTAATCATGCTGTATGCCATTCTATCTCAGATAAACTCTCACTAGAGTCTGAGCTGAATAAAAGCATACGTAAAGCAGTTACTATGTTTTCCAGACTAACAAAGAGAGTATGGCTTAATAAGAAGCTGACAGAACATACAAAGATACAGGTCTATAAAGCTTGTGTACTGAGCATACTTTTGTATTGCAGCGAGTCTTGGACCCTCCATGCCCGACAGGAAAGAAAGCTGAATACCTTCCATATGTGCTGTCTTAGGCGAATATTCAACATTACCTGGCACGACAAACTTTCAAATAGCATAGTCCTGAATCAAGCTGGAATCCCTAGCATGTACACTTTACTGAAACAGCGAGGCCTACGCTGGCTTGGACACATTGTGAGAATGGAGGATGGCCGGATCCCAAAATATCTTCTCTATGGAGAACTAGTGCAGGGGAAGCACCCCAGAGGGAGACCACAGCTGCGGTATAAGGATATCTGTAAGAGGGTCCTGAAGGCCTTGGGAATGGACCTCAACAGATGGGAAACCCTGACCTCCAATTGCTCTGTCTGGAGGCAAAAGATACAGCATGGTCTACATAAATTTGAAAAGGCATTTGTCCAACAGGCAGAGGAAAAGAGGCAGGCACGGAAACCACGAAACTCGAGGACTGGGCAAGAAACAGAATACATCTGCCCCCAGTGTGGTAGAGACTGCCATTCCTGAATTGGCCTATTTAGTCACACTAGGTGTTGTTTTTAGGATCTCTACTCCAAACATGATACCATAGTGTTTTGAGACTGAAGGATGCCAATGATGATGATGATGATGCCATTCTGGAAGAATGGCATATAAATAAAAATAATAAAGAAATAGCTTCACTCAAAGGCAGCATTGCAGGACTCTGCCTCCCCTCTGTGTCTCAGTGGACAGCGGCTGGAGGGGGAGGGGAAAGCAGCACTCCTGCTGTGACAGGACAATTGTGCAAAGAGGAAGGAAAGAACAGAACATACTGGCTGGGGAGAGGAACAGCCAGCACAGAGTGGTGGAGGAGGAAGGGAATATGATGTCACACTGAAAAACCAGCATTAATCTCTGAGGAGAAGTTTGTGCTCATCTCTGCTAGCTACCCTATGCTAAAAATTATATCCTGGCATAGTTCAGCATAGTTTCGGAGGATAAACAAAGTGCATATCTTGTAGCAGGCAGCAAATGAGCATAGCATTCTCCTAAGAGGTATGCTATGTATAGGCACAAACTATAGAGCCTGATTTTCCAGCAAAACAGCCAAGTTTCTCATCCCTTATTTTCCCAGTCTCTTGAGTTAAAGCTATATTACATCTGTATCCTTACAAAAGTGTTCCAATGCCATCTCCATGCTATCTATTATTATGAATGGCTTTGACACCACTGTTTATTCAACTGAATTTCAAAGAACCCATATATTTGTCAACAATTGAATTCAGTATTATAATCTCTAATAATTATGATTATTAAGTGAACCCCTGAAATAATCTTAGTAAAATTCATGGGAGGGCTTCAATCTGAGTTTAGAAGTGTTCAGTTCTCACTTTAATCCACAATAGCAACTCAGTGTAAGAAATCCATGTTCTATTATATGTCCATTGGGAAACAATATAAGTTTCACAGCTAGTGAACCAAGATGAGAAACTGATATAATTTGTTGATTTAGAGGTGAGAAAATGAATGTTTTTCATTTCTGCAATGGTTCATGGAGCTCATAACTATATCTGTAGCTGTATTCAAGAGATTAGAATCAATAACACTTCAACTAATAAATTAATTCAAAATCGATCCAGAAAGTTTGGGCACAGGTACAAAACTAGACTGCCTATGCTAACTAGCCTGAAAATTATTTGCAATGAAAACACACAAATCATCTTTAAATCAGTCACTTCAGACAGACACAAGGGACTCAGATGGAATTTGCACTCATGTTTTCTTAATGACTCATTGATTTCATAATTCTTTGTGTTGACCCCTGTTACAAGACTGAGATGATTTTGCACATGCTGGATGAAACATCTAGCCACGAGGTTTAAGAGAACTAATAGGAATCACATGAATTTCATCCCTTTGGCATATCTTGGAAAATCTATTTATTGCATGTCTGACACATCACAGAGGTACAGGATGCTTAAGGCTACAAACCAGGGGAATCTCAGAGTTGTTTCAACACCTTCACATCAAACTTGGCAAGAGAATTTCCAAGAAGACTGCTCCTATAACTGAATGCCACACAGCAAAAATGGCTTGATCATGGCTTCTTTGCATTATCATTGTTCTATTACGGTCGCTTAAGAAAACTGCTTGAATAAGAAATTCTGAGATGTTCAGAAGATGATCATCAGTTGTGGAGTGTGTGCGTGTGTTGTGCTGTGAACAGACCATTCATACTTATATCTTTATCTGATTTGCTACTTATTATGGGTAGAAATGCTTGGAATTTATTTAAGAGGCAGCTACCCAACTTATTTTTAAATTAACATTTTTTAAAAGTGTCAGAAAAATGAATTAAATGTGTAGGCATTCGCATACTTGGCAAATGGCGTGAAGCCTACATAGAATTTACACCGATGGGCATGTCAGCTTTAACTTGCCAGAGACAGGTTTTTTGATTCTGTGTAGGCAGCTTTTAATTTTGTGTGTGCAGGAGATGTTCACACCTCTCTCTAGAGGTAATGGGGTATGACTAGCAGACACTATCTCACTTCTTCTGACATATGCATATTGAATGTATTGAGACTATTTCAACAAGATATTAACAATTCTCATTCACATGTATGAATTACTGGTACACAAAATTATGATGATGGTGTTGGCATCTGTTTATATGAAAACTCTTCCTGTGGCAATCTCATTAACAAAAACATGTCCACTTATTGTTTATAACAGGTTGGTTGTATGCAGATCTGTACCTACTGGTGGATCTCTGGGTGATTTGCAATTAGAGATGGGCACAAAACAATTTTTTTGTTTCATTTTTCTTTTTTCATTTTGTTTCCTAATGAAACGAAAAACAAAGTACTTTAAAAAACCCAAAATAAAACAAACTGGGAATTTTCATTCTGTTCCATTCCGTTTGTCATTTTCATTATTTTTTGACAAGCAATGCATGTTGGCTGGCCCCTCCTTAATGCTGATCAGCTGGAGGGGGCAGCTGGCAGGGCCCTGCGTGCCAGCTGATTGGCACTTGGGAGGCAGCTGGCAGGGTCCCACACGCCAGCTTACTGGCGCTTGGGGGGGGCAGCCGGTTGCCACCTGGGGATCCCCCCGGTGCCGAGTGGGCCATTTTATAAAGGGTCCAGCTGAAGACAGCTTAGCAAGATTCCTCTGAAAATGGTCAGGATGCCAGTCTGGGGCTCTCACGCTGGCATCCTGACCATTTTCAGAGGGATCCTGCCGAGGTGTCATCAGCTGGACCCCTTTAAAAATGGTCCACTCAGCACTCATCAGGATCCCTCTGAAAATGGCTGGGATGCCCGTTCGTGGCTCTCTGTTGGAGTAGGCTTTTGAGCACGGCTCAGCAGAAAATAAAGACACTAAAGCAGAGCTTACCATCACCATCGGTATATTTCAGTAGCTCAGTCTGACAGCATAACAAAGTAAAGAAGATAATTCAGCCAAAAACATTACTCATGGATGTTCACTATATACAAACCTCAGCCAATAATAAAGCATTACATCATTTACTTTAACCTTAATACACATGTACTTTTGTTAATCACAGTTACTCAGCATTTCACATACATGTTCAACATGGCTGTTGATTACCACAAACCTTGTTTTGTTTCAGCTTGTAAATTATACCTTGACAGTCCCTCACTGGCATCTTGCACTGGTGTCCTGCACAGGTGTCCGATTGGGGTGGGAAGCACAGGCTTTTAAAACTTTTTTTAACCACTGAACCAAGCTCTGATGGTGGCCATCAGCATTTGGTTTGGTGTTGGAAAAAAGGTTAAAAAGCCCGAACTCCCCCGAATGCGCCCGATTATGGGGGAAGAGCGAGCTTTTAAAACTTTGTTTTTGCCACCAAACCAAGTGCCAATGGCTGCTGCCACCGCTTCCTTTGATGGCTAAAAAGCAGTTTAAAAACCCTGCACTTCCTCCCATGCGCCCGATCGGGGGAAAGGCGTGGGGTTTTTAAAATGTCTTGGAGCCACTGAGGCAGTTTTGGTGGCTCTAAAAACCCCACCACCCCCCAAATCGGACACATTGGGGGAACGAATAACAAAAAAAATGAAAAATACAAAATGATTTTTTTACAAAAAAATTGTTTTGTATGAAACGATCCCCCCCCAATGAAATGGAAAAAAAAATGCCCATCTCTATTTTCAATATAGCCAAGCATTTGTGATTGCAATTATCTAACAAGAGTATCCACAAGAAGACTTCCCTTTTGGAGAAATAGGCAGGGTTGGATCAATGGATCGGTGTGCCTGCACTTGGATTTTGCTTTTTAAACCATGCCTGAATCTAGTCATCTTATTCCCCTGACTGAACTGCCTCTGGTAGCAGATATAGGAGAGTGCGAATCCCCTGCTGTATACTTAAATACAAGCCCTGAAATGCTTGTCGGCCATAATGGCTTTCAGTATGGAAAGGAATACATTCTTTGTGGAGCAGCAGTTGTGACTCTTCCGGACACTTCTAACTTCTTGGTCAACTAGTGCTTTGTGGCTGTATGACTTGTTTGCTCGTTTTGTTATGTTTCTTTAGAGCCACTTGCTGTAATAAATGTTGACAATATCATTGTGTAGGACTATGTTCTATGTTCAGCTCCAGTCCTCTGAACCCTCTGGTGCAGTGATTCTCGACCTGTGGGGTCCCCAGATGTTCCTGGACTGCAACTGCCAGAAAGCCTGGCCAGCTCAGTTAGTGAGGAAGACTTATGGGAGTTGCAGTCCAGGAACATCCCGGGACCCACATATTGAGAACCATGACTTGGTGGATCCTCAGAACTGGACCTGGAGAGGTGGAAACCTGCCAGAACCAAATTACTCCTATAGGGGAGAGAGCAGGGGAAATAAAGTTAGTTAAACTAAAGTGCCTATTAGCACTTCATCCATGAAATAGGGGCCTATTCAGTGAAAGCCAATTTCATAAAAAAGCTTTCTCTGCCCTCTGTTTTCTCTTTCCAGACAGGCAGTTTCTTTCTGTACTAGAATAATGTATAAGTTTTGGGATCTTTTGAAAAGCATTAGTGGATCCCACTTCACTGCAAAACAGCATAATTAAATTATATATAAAAAAGAAAACCACTCTGACAACCTCAAATTTCCAGCCTGGTTTTCCATTTGTGACATTTCCTATCACCTCATTCATTTGGAAAATTGGCCAAAACCCAACATTTTGAACGTTGAGAAATGATTTAAAGAATCCTCCTGGGAACGAATAGGGGGGTGGGTGGATTCCAACATGAAAATATCTGCATTAATGTTTGCCTGCTTGCTGCTTAAACACTTCTATGGACTTTATTTAGCCCAAGCCTAACTGTGAACTGCTTATATAGGCTACTGACTGTTTACCTTAGGACAATATACGCGCCTGGGTGTTTACACCAGACTAGTAACAAACTACTTGTTCTTCTCTGTTACATACAGTGGGGTCTCTAGGACTCAAAATGTCTTCCCAACCATTTCGTTTCTGAAGAAAATTAAAAGTCAGTGAATTGACAATGAAGCAAATAAGCACCGAAAAGCATCTTGACTGTGGAGTCCCCCCCCCCAATTTCCCAACAAAAAGATTACATTACAGACAGGGTGGTTAATTATATTAGCATCTTGACTGAATGGGTGAATGCTAAATAATGTCAAACAACATTTGACATTAAACAGCGTGACAAATGAAGAGATATTTTTCAAGCCAGAGCCAAGTCTTGGCTGGCTGACTTAATACTTCTGGGGACGAAAAATGAGTTAGAGCTTTTTGCGGGAATCTAGATAAAATGGATGTCACTATTGTTAGTCATGGGTCAGTGCAGACAAAATGGCTGCCCCAGGCTGCCTCAAATAGCTTTTTCTTGGCATATTAGTGAAAGTGATCTCCAGATCACCACAGATCCCTGTGATGAGATTTTTGCAGTTAGGTTGGAGTGCTACAGAAGAGCCCTCTCTGACAGGAGGTAAGAAAGGGAGGTTCCCCTTTTCCTATCAAGAACAGAATGGCAATACTTTCAAATGGAGCTCTAGTTCCTTCTATTTAAGTCACATCCTGAAAAGCATGTTTGAAAGATGGAACTACTTGTGTGTTTGCACCAAGCATGTACAATGTCTTTGAGGGAGTTTTCTTGGATTTAGACAAATAACCCTTGTTTTCTTGGAAGTGTATGAGTGTTTTATTTAGTTATTTATATATTTAAAATATTTTTGCCCCACCTTTCTCCTTCAAGGACCCAAGGCAGCTGACATCATTGAAAAGACAACATTTAAAAGCTGAAAAAATGCAAAAATATTAATGAAAAAGAATTAAATAAGCATTATATTAAAACCAGTAAATACAATCAGTATTCAAAACACATTTAAAATCAACAGAACATAACAATCTGCCTGCTTGTGGAAGGCCAGCAAAGATGGGGGCAGTCTGGTACCCTGGGGGAGGGAGTTGCCGAGTCTGGGAGCAGCCTCAGAGGAGGCTGTCTCCCAGGCCCTAACCTAGTGAGCCTGTGAGGGTGCTGAGACAGAGAAAAAGGCCACTCTTGAACTTAATACCTGAGCAGGCTCATAGAAAGAAATGGCATCTTTTAGAGCAGTGGTCTCCAACTAGTTTCTTGCTGGGAACTGGTATTGTGGTTGAGTGTGTGTGCATGAAGCATGCACATTGCACATGCATGTCCATGCACGCACGCACGCACTGCCTATTTTTAACTGCCTTACATATCCTGGAAAGATAGAGGGGAAAACAGAAATTAAATGAATGAATGAATACGGCTGCACACACCCTCAGTGATCTATTCTCCACTTGGTTTAAGGACCTACCTTGTTATCTCTTTGTGATTAAGAGGGCTAAGCAATAGATGCTATTATTATAACATTAGCTCTTCCACATATTTTCCTTTCCCCTTAGGTTGTAACAGCAAGGGTGAATAGAAGCTGTGGTTAGAGCTTTAATTAGACTGCTTATTTCTGGGAGAAACTCATTATCGTACCTTGCAATTAAAACTGGGGTCATGGTATAGCCTTTGAGCAGGTTAAGCTGTGAAGAGAGATGTTCCTCTTTTATCTCATTTTGCCATTTTCTTTCCTGGAGGGGGCAATGGTCTATGGCCATAGCAGGCTGTTTGTAGCTTAGCTATTTTAAATCTTTCTAGTTAAAAGACGAAAGAACATTATTTATGAGGCAACAAGCATGGACCACTTTCCTGACAAAATATACTAGAGAGAAATACCATCAGCAAAAGTGAGTTCTGTCTGTGCTGGCTGATGTTTTATGAGTTTACACCACCTTATTTTGTTTGCTTGTTGGTTAGTTGGTTTGTTATATTTATACCCAACCCATCTGGCCATCTGACCACTCACCTTGCCATCAGCTTCTTAGTAACTAAGAGAGAAATTGTCTCCTCAAACAAACAACCAAACAACATGAAGAAGGAAAATTCTAGATAGTTTTAGTTGTGTAGTTTTCCCCCCAGCAGCTCAGAAATGACAATCAGCTTCTCAAGGGTTCACTCTGATTTACACAAGCAGTTCTTCTGACCATTCATTCACTGCTTTGAAGGCATGGGTGGTAGAGGAAAGCAGGATCGAAAATGCTTAATGAAATTACAGAGGTTAGCCTGGCTTGATCAGTCTTCTGTCAACTAACCCTCAGCCACTTTCTAAGTCCTATCTGATAGTGAAACAGTCAACCTCTCCTTTCTATAGTGCCCTTTCCCACCCATTTGCCTGCCCTATGTCATGACGAGAAGCTTTCAGGAAGATGGACAATTTCTCCATCTATCACACAGGATACTATCCCACTGTCATTTCTAACGTGAGATTCAGTTCAAGGTCTACTCAGCTTCTGCAGATAAGTTAGGAAGTGAGCACCATTTGCATTTTACATCAGGAAACAAAAACATTCAGGTTGTCCTAAAAATGGCATAACATGGATGAAGCACCAGCGCCAGCTGCCTGAAAGACAGGAATATTGTGGCAAGTCTTTGGGGCTGAGTCCAAGGTCCAAGTCTTTGGTAGCAAGTCCCAAGTCCCGAGTCTTTGGTACCAAGTCCCAGGTTCATCTTAAAAACAAGCTTTCCCCCCCTAGGGAAAAGGGAGGGGTGGTTGGGTTCAGAATTACGACTTGGGTCTGAATAATTGGGCCAGAAAACAACTTGAGTCATGCCTGAGTTGAGTCACTGGTGTGACCTGAGAGACAGCCCTGTGACTCCAGTCCCCATCTATGCTAAAGAACACAATTTTATCCTAACATTTGTGCCGATTGTTGGGCTGGGATTTAAAACAATCAGTAATTTTCCAGATGGATTCCTCTTACTTATAATTTGGGACTCCCTGGTTGAAAGGAAGAGTAGATGAGAACTTTCCTACTAACACTATAGCATGATTCATCAGGTTGCTTGGCTTCTATTATGTGTCACAACTGATGATCATCAGATTAACAGTTAAAGGTAAATCAGATCTAAACATTCCTTTGTGGTTAAACTGTTCAGCATTCCAGCTGTCTTCTTACGAGTTCCTGCCATATGTGTTGCTGCAGGAGTGTTGAGTCAGTAATTTCACATGGCCACAGCTAAATTAGGTTTGTGGGCTCCAGAAAAACTTCTGGTGCTACTGTGCCCATAAACACCTACCCTGTCGGGGAAAGGCAATAGCCAGGGCCCTGGATTGCTGTGGATTTCACAACAAAGCCTGTGGTCGAATTAACGATAAGCTGTTAACGTTATTGCAGTAGCATACAATGGTTCTGGTGAGTGCCAGTCCCACCTTGTAAGGCAATCAAGGCAAACAATATACAGCCTCACCAGAGCTTGTGGGACTACAAATACCAGGATCCTTTGCTGGGTGGAGGAGGCAGTTTGGGGACTGGTAGTCCAGAAATGATCATGATGGGTGTGAGGTGCCTATGGCTCAGCTCGGGGGCCAGCACTGATTCTGATACCCAGTAACTGTCATCCAGCATTCAGTGGCCCCTGATTGTCCTTACTTTGCTCTGCATACTTTGTCTTAAAAGATCTGCTCTTTGCAGCATATTAGTACAGTATAATGCAAAGAATATATTTAAATGCTTAGTATACAGTATTTTGTTAAAGCATTATCATTATCCCTATTGTCACTATTTTGATTGCTTTCTGCTGTTGCTCAGACTATTGACCTAGATCGGTATGTATTCCAGAATCCTATGACAGCAGCAAGGTAGATCTTAGTATCTGAAAATATTATATAGACAAAAATCAAATGTTCTTTGTCAAGCAAACAGAATCCAGAATGCTGTTAAATAGCAGGGTTCTCCGTTCTGTTGATTGGTTGCAAAGGATACGGAACACAAGGTTTTCATCCCACATCTCTTCAGTTTTCCCCAGCAGTTGCTAACTTGCTAGAGTTTTAACCTGAACTTTGGGGGGTGGGGAAACCCCTATATTTTAAGACTACAGTTCCCAGAATACTGCAGCAGGATATTATGAAAGGTATGGTCTAGAAAAGGCACTTTCCACAAATTCTGTGTTCAATGCTTTCCCAGCCCTCCTGAATTATTTTTAAAGTACAATTGTGCTGTGCCATTCCAAGAATTGCTCAAGTCACTAAAAGCCACTTTGGGGGTGATAAACCTTTTAAAAGTTCCTTTTCTTTTAGGTGGAAGGAAACCATGACACTCGGCTTCCCTGAATATCCTGATCATTGTGTCTTGGACACAACATTTATATGAGACTATGTTTCTGGAATATGTCATTTGTTAGCATAAAATTGTTGCTCAGGCTAATTTCCAGTGACCTTTGGAAATTCCAGGCTTCAGAATGTGCGAGGGAAACTGAATTCAGCTTAACAGTATGAGCTGTCTTATATTACACCCAACTTGAGAGGCACACAATACAAGCATCTTTGGTTTCCAAAACTTAATAGCAGGCCTCTTTCTAAATATATTCTCTCCCACTGTGTCCGGGAGAAAAGGTAATTTATGTGGCTGTACTTAATATGTTCTTCAAAGGTGCAAACCTGTAGAAACTGGATTAGTATGTTGACTCCATCAATTAACGTTAATCTAATATCCTGCCCATTTAAATTAGTGTAAACATTGGCCGATAGGGTTAAGGGAAGGGAGTTAAGCTGAAAAAGATTTATTTAAGGATTAGTGTAGTAGCTAAACTAGAATTCAATCCAGGAAGTAAACATTCTAGAAATGTGGGTTGTGAGGTAACAACGGAGTACAGCAGAGATTAGCAGCTAAAAACAATAAGGCCAAACCATAATTCTTCAGGGGAGAGGCTTAAAAAAGAAAAGAAATAGTGGATTAAAGCTATTTTTTCTACTGCAAACATCCATAGCAAAATCATTACCTTCTTAATCCTCAGGAGTTCACCTGGCCCATTTCTTTTTAATAAAGAGGAACCCACATTTCCCAATAAATTAGAAAAGGTAATTTAGGACTCATTGGTTGAAACCTGACAAGAAGCATGATGTGCATTCATATGTGTAACACACTGATGCATGGTACTTGATTGAGGGTTAATTTATCATTGTTTTTTAAAAAGTAATTCACCCAAACTGCACATAAGGAACTTATATATCTTTAATAGCATGAGAGCATTGAATTGTACCAGCGTGTGTAACCAGCACTGGGAGAACTGAACTGTCAGCTATTTTTTGAATGGCTGTACCTAGGGTGTAGATTATTCCTTTCCTTCCATCATCTAATTCTTATGATGCTCCTCTGATGGTTTGACCTTTAATTCCCCAAATCCCTGAGCAAAAGCCATGCTGACAGTGAAAGGCACTTCTGAGAGTTGCAGTACAAAAAATGTGGTGAGCCAAAGATTTGGAATCAATGATTTAGTTAAAAGGCAAGCCCTTGTCAAAGTACGAGAGGCTTTTGATTGCAATGCCCTTCAAACAAAATTTTAGCACATTAGGACCCCAATATCCACTGATTCATTAACCACTGATTCAATTATCCACATTTGGCAGAGAAAAAAAATTAAATAATGCTGCAGCCGCAAAGCAAGCTGCTGTTACAAACAGCAGCTGTAAAGCTGCTACTGTCATAAACAGCAGCTGTAAAGCAAGCTACAATCGTAAAACAGCAGTCGTAAAGCAAGCTACTGTCACAAACAGCAGTTTTGGGGTTTTTAGTAGTTCTCTGTTATCCAGAGTTTTCTTTTTCCACGGGAAGGCCTGGAACCAATCCCCAGCAGATACTGGGGTCCTTTTTGTTGTTGTTCAGTCGTTTAGTCGTGACCGCATGGATCAGAGCATGCCAGGACCTCCTGTCTTCCATTGCCTCTCGGAGTTTGTTCAATTAAACTTCATAGACTGTGTTTCAAGAAAAGCGTTGCCATTTGGGGAGAAAAGAACATCTGCAATGAAGGTGGGTGTTAGGAATGGCTGGAAATAAAGTGGCATAAATTGTATCTGGAAACCTACTGTCCTAATTCAGTCTAGCAGAACACACATACTGCTTCTGAGATATGTTTAAAATTGGATTTTTATTATTTTTGCACTGCCTGAAGAATGCTAAGCCTCAAAAGTTGAGAACAATCCCTCTCATCAGAATGAAACGACATTTGAATTTTGGCTGTCATGAGGGACAGATCTACTGTGACAGCTATTCACAGTGGGTAAGTGGTGGTGGCATATTTAAAGGGAGCCACAGACTGGAAGCAATCTTCTTCACACACCACCTTATAAGGTTTGTTATGCAATTTATATAACCCTGATTCAGCCCACATTTATTTCATTCATATTGTGTTTATGACTGTGGCCAAAAAGGTTGAGAATGGCTGTACAGGTACAATGAAACTGATAAAGTTTGTGGGCCCTTAATACCACAGGGAATTAGGCCTGATTGCATCAACAGCTAGTCCACATTGCATACCGGTAGCCCGCGGCGGATTCAAAAGTAGCCCGCCAGGCACCAATAAAAAAGTGAGGGGATAAGTTCTCCACCCCACCCTCCTATATCTCAAAGATTAGCACTGCCCCAGCAAAATTCTGGGTCTGCTAGCCCACTGTCTTAGCCGAGGAGGGCAGTTCAAAGGCCATGGCATGGTCCCCTACTTCCCCCACTGGCCAGATGATCGAGCGGGTGCAATGGAAGTGTGTACATGGTCAGCCTTCCCATAGGAATGCATTGAAAATCAATTAATCCATTCCAGAAGAGCATGTGCTTGGACACTTTCGGCCAGAAAAAGTATACCTCGGCCTGTTCAAAGTTGGACAGCCCTGATATAGTGTAACCCCATTACAGAAGATAACAGTGGTTATCCAGACCTCATTGCTGGTTGCAAAGGGCCCACAAAATGTAGGTCTGTCACTGGATGTTATAGCTTCATAAGCAATTTAACATTTCACACTCTTGACTATGCATCTTACTAGAAGAGCAGCCTCACATGCACAAATGGCTTTTTTGAAATAAAGAGTTATTGACATTATCATAAACTGTGATTTAACAATGTAAAAGGAATTGTGTTGTAGGGGACTTCCATCTTGGGAAATACAAAAGAAAAAAAATCTAAGGCCTGACTAACTACCTCTGAAAATGATTGAAGAGTTGACTCCAGAACTGGGGCTTCTCCAAGTCCCAAGGACCAACATTGGTACTGGAATATGCAACCACAGACGGAATCTGTGGCCATCCAGAAATTACTGTATTTAGATTCCCATCCTTCTTGAACATTGGCTATGTTGTTGGGTTGATGAGACTTGTAGCACAAGATCCAAATACTGCTGTTTTTTTACAGTAGGGGGTGACACGTGCTCATAATATTTCTAATTTTCAGTGATTTCTACTTTAGAGTGACAGCTCTGGATGGCCACAGATTCTGTTTTATGTAGGGAGCCAGCCCTTAAAGGGTGTGGTCAGAAATAACAGAGTCTGCAGACGTGGTATCTGGGCAAGATAGAGAACGTTCCTTCTACGTTCCTTCTCTGCTGTGTGCCCCCCCCCACGGCAATCATTTATTGTATACCAAAGTAGGTCACAATACGTATGCATAGGGCCACATCTAGCTGATATCATTGGCTAACCAGAGATAAAGTAAAACAATAGCACTTGTATTCCTAGAGCATGCGCAGAGTACATCATGACCTAAGCTTCTTTGGTATGGCACCTTGGCATGGCAAGCCTTGCTGATAATAGCTGGTACAAGCTAGTTTCATTAACCCATTAACTCCTGTTCTCCTACAGTTTTAATATAGTACAGTGGTCCCCCATCATTTCGCAGTTCATATACTGCTGTCCCAGTATATAACAGGACTGCAGTATATGATAGGCAAGGAACCCTGAGGTAAACTGCTTCAGCCTGTTTGAGGCCTCCTGCACTTACCCTAGGCCTGGCACTGCCCCGAATGGGCTCCCAATGGGCTTCCCAGGCCTGTCGGAGGCCCAAGAAGTGGTTTCTGGCGAACCAGAAGTGACTTCTGGATCACTAGAAACCACTTCTGGGGCCTCCAACAGACTCTGGAAGCCCGTCAGAGGCCCGTTCGGGGCAGTGCCAGGCCTCAGGTAAGTTTAGGAGCCCCCAGATAGCCCCCCCAGTCTCAACCCATCCCAGCATCCTCATATCGCAGATTTTCCATTATTGCAGGTCAGGTCCATAACCCCCATGATAGGTGGGGGATTACTGTAGCCGTTCCATTTGTTGCTTTATTGATTTGTCACAAGTGGGACTCTGTATTTATTTTATTTCAAGCATCACTCAGTCATCTACAGAGATAAGCATGAACAAAAACAAATGATGAATGGGGTGGTTTGTGATTTGTGGTTCAGGGCATCAGATTGGAACTAACATACAGTGACCCTAATAGGACTAGACAACGCTTGCTGGGCAGCTGATCAATGGAACAAATAAAGTGTCTGTCACAGGATGGCCCTACCCTGAGCAGAGTGTCTTCCAAATTAGGGTCAAACTAAATTCTAACATGTTATTAGAAACAAAAATAAAAGAAAACTATTCTAATATTAACTTTATCTCTAAATGTTACAAATTAGCTTGCTTTTGTTTTCTGATGGGTCATGTGGAGGTAAACGCAGGCTTCATTTCTGAATCTGATTGCTGAAACACTAAGGGTGGTGTAGTTATAACCTGGAATTAGACATGGGCACGACCAGAAAAAATGACGTTTCGAGTTTTCGTTTGTCGGAAAGGGTCCGTTTCGGGTTGTTTCCGTTTGTCATGAAATTTTTCAAAAATTTGTCGTTTCATCATTTCATTTGTTGTTTGTCGTTTCCACCGTGATTTAGCGCGATTTGACTTTCCAGAACATAGGGGCGTCCCACAGTCAGGGCGGGGGGGTGGGCAGCGGGGGGGGAGGTGCGGGCGGCGACAGCGGCAGGGGGGAGGCGCGGGCGGGCGAGCGAGTGGGCAGTTAGGATATCACTTAGGATAGAGGTTCTGTTCTTGGCTTGCACCCCAAATGTGTATGTGTGCAAGCAAATTGAAGTTGGGAAAATAGAAAATAAATGGTAGTATATAATATATATTTAAAATAAATCCACACCTCCCACTCCCAGTCGAACCTCCCCCTTTATCCAATATCAGAAAAAAATCCTCACAAACTGCCAGAAAAGAAATAAAGAATAAACTACTATTCCCTTCGGCAGACAAAGCTGCAGGGAATCAAAGAAATTATTTTCTAAATTCAATTCCCTCCCTGCCTGCCTAACTTAAATCCTAAAGCCTCCAGCCTCCCTCCTCAATCTCGATCGGATCACACCAGCACCAGCAGCCAGCCCTCCTCCCTCAACCACATCCATACACCCGACTGCGATTTCTGGAAGGTGCCTCGGCTTTTTATGCCCTCCGAGACATCCAGAAGTGTCAGTCAAAAACCTGGCAATGCCATTGGTGGAATGGTTCAAAAAAATTGCATGGTCCCATCCCATGCCCAGCCCAAATGGGCAGGTCTAAAAACATAAAAACAAAACAAAACAAAACAAAATAAATGCGTCGTTTTATTGCTATAAAAAAACCCATTGCTGCTACTATTAAAATTCAGGCATTTTAAAAAAAAATTCACATGTTTCTGTGGTGATTTGGTGTGTTTTTTGACCACGATTTCAAAAGAAAAATTGTGGTTGCCATTTTGGATGCCCCCCCCCTGCTGGCATGGTGAGACGATGAGGATGACCCCCCCCAGCCTGGTGCAAGCAGCCCAGGACAGGAGAAGAGGGGGGGAAGGCGGGGACCCCCCAGAAACCACCCCTCTGGTAGGTGGCAAAGCCTCAGGCAGGCATATTTTCGCCTGCTTTTTTGGCTGGTAGTCGGGGTTTTTTAAAAAAACTTTTAAAAAACTTTTTCTGTGCTTCGCATTGCACGATCGCCGTGATGCCACAAACGAAAATGAAAAACCCGACCAAATTTTTCTTTTTTCGGTTCAAGTTCGAGTTCTGATGGCTTAATTATCGTTACCGTTTCCGTTACGTAACGGAAATGAAAAATGGAAACGAAAATGAAAATTTCGCTGATTCGTGCCCATGTCTACCTGGAATGAACTGTGTGGCAACTTCTGATATATAGCTGACGTTTCTAAGAGTTTATCCCTTACAGGGCATTAAAGAGGGTTAAAATTCATAGAGAAGAAGAGTTTCAAAGACTACTGATAATAATGGCAGTGTGCTACTTGGAAGTTCAGAGAGAACATAACTTTTAATGCCATTTTTTTCCTTTTAGAGAACAGCAGTGAGGGAAAGATATTGTACTCATGCTGTGGTTGTGGACCTCTCAAAACATCTGTCTGGCCACTTGGAAAAGAGAATGCTGCATTAGATAGCTGTGATTTTCCTTAGCACCAGATGAAGGACCTTTAAATGTTTCTTTAATCATACCATTTAAACTTTCAGAGGAGTTTCCTTTAATTTTATTTATTTATTTATTTATTTTCAAACTTGTATACCATACCTATTTCCCAAATGGGAACTCAGGGCGGTTTACACAAAAATTAAAAACAATAACATGAACAACAGAATGAAACAATATTGGCAAGAGGCAGGGGAGGGAATTTTTTTTTTGTGGTTTTTCATTGTATGTTCTTTTATATTTCCTTGTGTTAGGCTCTGTGTGTGTGTGTGTGTGTGTGTGTGTCTGTCTGTCTGTCTGTCTGTCTGTCTGTCTGTCTGTGCGTACAGTGGTACCTTGTATAAAGGAATTAATTCATTTCAAATGAAATTATGTTAAGCAAATCTTCCTTTATACAAATTTCCCATAGGAATGCATTGAAAATGGAGTAATCCCATTTTTATGTTGTATGGATTCGCCCCATAGGCGATTATGTTAAACAAATTTCTCCTATCTCCAAAAATTTTTATGTTGTACAGATTTTATGTTATACAAACTGTTTGTTATACAAGGGTCCACTGTATCTAAAATCCTATATTGGAATGACTGATTTCATTCATTCTAAATCAGCCTGAACAAAACTCCTGATAACAAAATATAAAGATTTTCAGTCAATTAGTTTCTCAGTCAACTGAATACTATCTTACTCTACGATTCCCACAATGAGCATGAATGATTGGCAAATATTTCCTTTTTCTTAATTATATGTTGTTCTCAGTGAACCAAGAAATTGCCCAGTAATGTGGCAGATTCTTTCTTTTAGAAGAAGAAAAAAATGCTACGTGAAACCACCTCTTAAACCTAATGAGTTATATGAAGTCATCCAGTTTTAAGAGACTGAGTTAAGGAGCCAATTTAATTCAAATAAGGCTATATAGTACCAGTTTCAGTGGCTTAAGACATTTATAGGGTGAGCAGCAATTCCTTTCTATTGCCCTAGGTAATTCAGTGAACCAAAAGGCACGCCGAGTGGAAGCTTAGGGAAAGTGCGCTCTCTGCACCCGGGAAGAAAAGCAGCAGAGAGGAGGCTCTTAAAGATTAGCAGCAGTGATGAAAAAGAAAAAGATCAGAAAACTATAAAGTTGGAAGAAGGGCTGCTGCATGTTCCTTAAATCCTTCTTAACGAGAAAACAGCTGTCCTAGATTGACTCAAGCCTTGGGGCGTGGTTAGCTGTGCTTGCTAAACGCACTTTTGAAGGCTGAAAATACATGTTGTGTTTCTGCATCAGGAAAGGGTAAAGTGTAGGCTGTGACATTGGGCAGACCTTGTGATGAATTCCATTTTTTGGCTTAGAACAGGCATATCCAAACTTCGGCCCTCCTGATGTTTTGGACCACAATTCCCAAAATTCTAAGCTTAGATTGCCAATGACAAAGGACTCTGGGAGTTGTGGTCCAAAACATCTGGAGGGCTGAAGTTTGGACATGCCTGGCTTAGAACTATCAGAATTATTCAGCCAGCATAGTGAGTGGCTTTGGACCCTGTGCTCAATTTTCTGAAAACACGAGTTTCCCAGCTGTCGGCTGCAAGGTTGGCAGCTCAGCCGTTCTACCCCTGGGTGCCATGCAGCGGAGTGAGCTCCTGCTGTTAACCCCAGATCCTGCCAACATAGCAGTTCGAAAGCACGTAAATGCAAGTAAATAAATAGGTACTGCCATAAAAAACGGGAAGGTAAAACAGTGTTTCTTTGCAGCCATGCCGGCCACATGGCCATGGATTTGCACAACATTAATGCTTTCGGCTTGAATGCGGAGATCAGCACTGCCCCTAGAGTCAGACATGACTAGCACACATGTGCGGAGGGAACCTTTACCTTTACCTCCTTACAGTACATTGCATATCTAGTTAACATACCAGCAGGTTCTTTTGAACTCAGTGAGGCTTACTTCCAGGTACATGGCTATACTTGGGAGTAAAACTCAAATGGATTCCTTTCAATATGGAGCAGAAATAGAATGAGTGTGGCCGTCCAGGTGGACAGCAGTTCATGTCACCTACCACTACTAGGTGCACAAGATGGGACTGATGGGGATTGTAGTCCAGAGAAGTCTTGAAAGCCATATGTCCCACACCCCTCAAAGGTTGTGTGGGTGGACTTCCTTTCACGTAAGAGATGTCCCCTGATCCTTCCCATTGTGTTCCCCAGGATATCAAGAAGAGATTGGGGGAGCAGAATGGGAGCCTGTACCAGGGAAAGGTTCTGCTTTATTGGCGGATGCTGTTCTTCTTGCACCATGGTTTTACTCAAAGCACAAAGATTTACTGGGTTTTGTACCTACTGAAAGTAAATCAGAAGTCTGGTTTATGTAGTCATAGTGTTTTTTTTAAAGTCATCAGCACAATCCCTACAGCAGGGGTGGATAAGATGGAGCTCTGCAGCTCTTATTGGGCTGTAGCTCCCAGCAGTCCAACACCATTGTCAAGAACATTTTGCTCACTATTGCCTTACAATATTGATATAATGCCTTCCTGGTACACTCCTGTCCTTTTGGAAGAAGAAGAGCTGCCACCTTCTGCACTAGTTAAAGCTTCAGAACACGTTCCTAGGGTAGACCCAATAAATCATCATCATCATCATCTTCTTCTTCTTCTTCTTCTTCTTCTTCTTCTTCTTCTTCTTCTTCTTCTTCTTCTT
>JAHTLZ010000275.1:9825722-9836854 GCA_023846285.1 Phrynocephalus versicolor | reverse complement strand
ACACACACACACACACACACACACACACACACACACACACACACACACACACACACACACACACATGATGAAAAGGATACACAATAGACATACAAATACAACAACAATAATATCTATACATGTACCTTGATACAAGGTCTCCAAATATCTAAAATATATATTCACATGAAACATATTTCATTATATTGAACCATTCTGTATCTTCTTTTGGCCATAGCCATAAACCCAAAATGACAGAAACAGAGGCCAAATCAGGATTGTATAAGCTGCATAATGAACTTTATAAAGTGGTGTGTGAAGGACTGTTTCCAGTCTGTGGCTCCCATTGAGAATGGCTGATCTATATGCTAGGCATTGGGTGCTTTTACACGACCTCTAAAATCCGCTGGCAACTTAAATTCGGATCAGAGATCATGGGGGTTTGTTCTGCTCCCTGTGTTCCCACTCTTCTGCACTCCATTGCTCCTGTCTGCGGTGAGTGGAGAGAGAAAAAAGGGAGAAAAGAATGCAGGCTCACCTCCGCTCACCTCCGTCTGCCGTTGGAGCAGCCCTGTAGGGATTCCAGGCTATTAAAGTGGCAGGAGGATAACAAAAACAAACAGAAGGTGAGGAGAGCCAGCATCCACAGCTTTATAATCTGCATTGGAATTTTTTTTTTTACCCTCCGGAGACCAGGTACTTGTAAAATGCACTGGAGCGCGCTTAGGTGGGCGTGGTCGTACTTAATTTTTTTTAAAAAGTCCGCAGCTGGTAGGAAAACAATTTTAAGCTCCGCATCCGGGAACCCTTTGCCTCGGATTTTAGAGGTCATGTAAAAGCAACCATTTATATGATGGTAGAGTTGCAAGGTCTTAGATCAACTGAATGTCAGAAAGTTGGCATATATTTTCCAATATTCTAATATATGTTTTCTGGCTACTGTGAGGGTTTAGAATGTCTAGATCTAAATGATCCATTATAAAATTAATATGATTAATAGGGATGGGCACAAAATGAAACATTTTGTTTTGTTTTGTTTTGTTTCATAACCAACCCTCTGCCAATCTACCACAACATCTTATTTCCCTGCCTGATACATCTCTAAGAGGACTAAACCCTATGTAATGTTTCCCTGTTGAGTTATAACGCATTTTTGAATCTACTAATCCTACATCTAAGCAATCTACAATGAGATGTAGAGAATGCACATGTACATTGAGGGTTCAGAAAAGGACACAGAAAACTGCTGCAGTGCTGGTGCACCAGAATACTTACAAGATTTGGAAAGAACCAACATGGAAGAAATACCTTCTGGTGTATGTTCCTGCGTGTAGATTTCATTGGTGCAGGCAGACATCTTTTATAGATTTTGCTGTCACCCCAGCCCTTTCCCCTTGGGACAAGCACATCAGTTCTCTGCCCTAACCTCCTTGGTATCAGAATGTCTTTAAATTTCATTTATATAGCAGGATAACTGAGGAAGGTTTCACTTTCTCTTCTTCCTCTGGCTAGCAGACACTTAATCTTTTGTTTTGTAATCTATAGGAGTAAATGTGACTATTAATATTAGGAATTATTATTACAGATACCCTGAACTATCAAATTCGGATCCTGCTATATTCAAAACTATCTAAATATGACATTATTTGATGAATTCCAATAATATTTCCAAATATTTGGATCCCTTTGTACATCACTTCATGACCTATATTTTTAAAGACGAACAGATTCATTTTAGTTTAAGCTTTTTGGGGTTGATTGTAAACTACAACCACTCACAGTGAAATAAATTTGTTAGCCTTTGAAGTTCTATAAAGCTTCAATTTTTACCAGAGATTAGAAATACAGTACAGTGGTACCTCAGATAATGACGGTAATTCATTCTCTGAGGTTAGTCGTTATCCGAAACACGTTGTTATCCGAAACGCGGTTTCCCATAGGAATGAATGGGAAACTGTTTAATCCATTCCGGAGCCTAGGAAAAAGGCACAGACACCTGGGTTTTTTTTTTGCTCAAAACTCTTTATAAAGTGCACTTTAAAGGTACAGATGCAATGCCACCCGGGATAACTCTTTTTTACTGATTCATGCTGGAAATTCGTTATCCGAGGCAGTCCATAGGGAAAATTCGCTATCCGAGGCAGCCCGTAGAGAAAATTCGTTATCTGAGGCAGACCTATACCTAGAAATTGCGATTCGTTGTCCGAGGCAGCCCATACAGAAAATTTGTTATCAGAGGCAGTCCTATACCTGGAAATTTGCAGTCATTATCTGAAAAAATCATTATCCGGGGCAGTTGTTATCCGAGGTACCACTGTATTCCCTTTTTGGGAACTGCAGCTTCTACTCTATATTCTGGAAGCTGTAACTCAGAAGAACATTTCCAACTTGTTGTTTTGCCTTGTTGTACATGAAATATATTAGTTAGTTTAAGTGGTGTCAGATAGACATAAATTGCAATAATGAGTAATGTATTTAATTTATTTAAAATATTTCTGTCCCACCTTTCTCCCCAAAAGGTCCCAATATCTTGGAGGAGACTACCTGAAAGGATAAAGCAGATAATGTAAAGATTGTTGATACAGATGAAAACATAAGAGTTTATGAATAAGAAATTCATTGTTATTGTATTGTAATAGGCATTGTTCTGATATGCTATTTTGAATGAATTGACACAAAATAAAGTTGTAGCTGAAATATATGTACAAGTATGTTATAAATTCAATGGACTACTACAGTTACCTTTATGAAAATAAGAGTGCTTTAAGTAATAACGGGATTTTTGGAATTCATGGACTACAGTTCCCAGAAGTCTGCAAGAATTTCCACAGCCTTAAGTACCCAGGCTTTTCAGGAGTATGTAATCATTGACTTCTCTTGGACATGATGAAGACAGATGCCTGCATTCCCTCCAAATTAAAAAAAAGGCAAGGGGCAGCCAGGACTAATAATTCTCTTTAAAGGTAAGCAAGTTTGATCTTTTCAATGTATTTGACCTCTTCAAAATCACCAGGATCTGCATGGTGTGCAATGGTGGTGGTCAGGGTGGGGGTGGGTAACTGTGAACAAGTGAACAAGTTGTACACTGCTGCAAGAATTCAGTTATGGAAGGCGTGTAGCAGGGGTTCTTGACTCCTGGGCTGCAGACTGGCTTCAGTCCGTGGCCTGTTAGAAACCAGGGCACATGCCATCACATAATACGGGCGTGAAAGCAAAGTCCACTCTAAAGTGTGTGCCCAAGGGTGAGCATACTCCCCCCCCCAGGTGTGGAGCTTTTTCTCCCTTGTGTACCCATCACAACCATTTGGGGGGGGGGGTCACGATGGAACCAGGATAGGGGAAGAGGAGTTGTACATGTGCATGAATGCAAGAAAAAGCCCTGTGCAGTGTGAGAGAGAAAGGTCCCTGGTGCAACAAAGATTGTGGATCACTGTTATAGGGGGTTCTGTATTTGATTATATCTCCATATGGTCCTGGACTGGTAAGGACAGGAGCGCATTATGTTATAATGTATATTTTATTAGTTATATACTTATTATAGTGTTTTCTTGTTATATTTTTGGCTGGTTTTTTGTTTTGATTTGTGTGTTTTTTTTAATTTTTCAAGTTCAGTTTAAAAAGTACAGTCATGTATGCTCTGTTGAGTTTTCAGACTTGGTGTATCTGAATGTCAATATTTTCAAGTGTAAAGTAGATCACTTATTTAATAGGCACGAGCAGATCTGTGGCCTGCTTCTTTTATAATTTGGCCATATATTCAATGAGTAAATATGATTTCTCAAAAGAAAATAACTGCCATTGAAACTATGCAGTTTCTGAAAGAGAGATAAATGTAAACATTCGCTCCCTAGATTTAATGCAGGAGGCAGAGGTCAAAAATATACATGGATTAATATTTTCTGAGCCAGACAAAAATGCTTCCTTCTACCACTCTCTTTGGATGCTGCCTCTCCCCCTCTTGCATTGATTTAAAGTGAAGCCTTTTCAAGAACATTTCTAATTTAATTCAAAGAGAGAAGACCTCTCTCATAATCTTCTCCAAGATCTTTTACTTCCCCTGCTGCAAAATGATGCTTTTGATGAAGACATAGTTAACAAAAGCAATAATTTTATACCCTAGTATTGCAGAAAACTTGTTAACAGACTGCTAAATTGTTATATTGGCAGGAACCTTCCTGAGCTTCCTGCAGTTGAGCTATCCAGAATTCCACACGGTGGAAACATTACATGAATGAATTTGTATGTGTACTCAGAATGGAATATATTATTCAGATTCCACAAGCTGCACAAATATTTGATTAAGCAGCCTCACAAATTAATTCAGCTTGATATACTAACCAACAGGAGTTGGGTCCATCCAGCTTCGTCATGCTTCGGGGAGAGGCATTGAAATAAATGGGCAAGTTTAGTAATGATAAAAGTCCTGTTGGTTTTAGTGATTCTCCTAGATGGATCCAAACAAACAGATAGCAATAGATGTGGGAGTGGGTGGGTGTTGCATTGTTACAGTCGTGACCGACTCTTTGTGACCACATGCCCATGGAGTTTTCTTGGCAGAAATACTGGAGTGGTTTGCCAGTTCCTACTCCAGGTGCCTACAGCACCAGGTATTCCCTGGTGGTCTCCCATCCAAGTACTAACCAGGGACGACCCTGCTTAGCTTCCAAAATCAGGTGAGAGTGGATTTGCTTAGAGCACCTAGACATAGATGTGGGTAGCTTGATCAAATTCAGAGACCAAATTTAGACTTGTAAAAGTATACTGTTTTGGAGTCCAAATCTCAGAATCTCCAGTCAGCATGGTCATTTCCAGTGAAGCTGTGGGGACCACTCCCACCGAATGCTCCCTTTGTGCCTCCTGCAACGGACTCTTTCTAGTATCTTGGCTTCTGCCTTCACTGTGTTGAACTATCACTTTGATGATTGCATAGTGTTATGGTGCTATACCACCCTGTTTTCAATTGTGTACCACTTGGAAGCCCATTTCCATACATTGTATCTTTTGTATTAGTAAAATGCTTGTAGGATGATTGCTTTGCTTGAAGAACTGTTTTTATAGAAGTCAAAGATTGCAGAGAAAGATGTTCCAGTTCCAGATAAAAAGTTTGGTCCTCTATCCTTTTCATATCTCTATGCTTTCTCCCATCTTTCCAGTCTGATCAAGACAGCACTGGACACATGCCACTGCTTCTCTTCCCTACTCCCATTCATGGGTACATCCAGAAATCCAAAGAAGTGGGTTAGGCTCCATGGTTCACTCTCCTCGGTCAGTCAAGGGTTGAAGGTGCTTATTGTCTGCTGGGAGGATTTGAAGAAGTGGATTTTGATCTGCTGAAGATTTGAAAGTATCCTGTATTAGACTTTTGATGTTGCCTCCATTTACCTACCATTCGGGTTTCCCCCCCACATACCTCTAAATCTCCTGAGTCATATCCCAGAGGGTACACATACCCGTAGTTTAAGAACCTCTGTTGTATACTATTGCACAGTAGTTTTAGAGTCTAACAGAGATATGAAAAGTTACTTTTTCATATTGGCCATGCTGTCGAGGGAATGCTCAACAACATTTCCTTCAAAAATTGAATTTTCAATGTCTGGCTTTTTAAACACACCCACACACCCACAGAGAGAGAGAGAGAGAGAGAGAGAGAGAGAGAGAGAGAGAGAGAGAAGATTTGTGGTTTAACAATCATAATTATTGCAATGTCATTGATTTAGCTGTATTTATGCTTTTTTTGAGACTTTTGGCCAAATAAGTGACATAAAAATAAATTTCTGCAGCTAAGGTTTAATCCTATAGAAAGTTAATTGAGAATAAGCTCCCTTGACTTTAAAGGAATTTATGTCAATAGCTTAAGGATTGTTTTTTGGCAACAATTCCCCCCCCCCCCCATTACTGAATTTTCAAATGCTGCTGTATCTTAGACTCTAATTCATTCAGTCATGCATATTTTATATATTTTGGTCTGTTCTTTGTACCATTTTCAAGATTTTGGAGAACATAGAATCAGCTGCTTCAGGACAGTAAAGTTGAAGCTATGAAATTATGGGATAGGAACCAGACAAGTGGATGTCACAGTTATTCCTATTCCTCCTTTAGAATGCTGTCAGTGGTTTATAATTTTTGGCCTTAAATCATAAGCACGGTTCGGATAGATGCTTCTTTAACTTTACCATACAATAATTCCTAGGAACTCACTACAACTGACACTCCCACTGAGAAAGATTCCGAATCCTTATACGTATGGATCCAGCACTCCTGGATACTAACCTGGAAATCAAATGATGCAATTTGTGGCACTCCAAGGTACTTCATGTGTTATCTTAGGAGACTTAGGTTCACAACATGTTTTGCAAGAGTAAGCAGGTGTGGAGCTGATGCCAAACTTTTACTAGATTTCCACCCGTCTTTTGTGGCTAGGAAATCATGTATTTATGGAAGGAGAACAGAAATCTTGTACATGTTTCCACCATAACTGTTCATGGGAAGACCACCAACCTGAAAAGTTACTTGTGCAAATAGAAATACATTAATTGACGCTTGCTCAGCGCCAGTTTAAACAGTTAAGCAAAGGAAATGGTATAGCCTACTCCACCACAAAACGTACTTGAAAGCATGCTTCTAACTAACACCTTTATGTATACGGAAAGAGAACACATCAAAGATAGGTTAGGCTGCCTAGCTTCCTCTTGACATAATTTCTTTTCCACATCCAGAAGGAATATGAGGGAGGGTGGTGCATTCACGTTACAGTTGCCAGATTTCAGGGCACCGGTTGACACCCCAGAAATTGGTACCTTTCTCCAATCTCCAGAGGAAGAGCTAAATTTCAGACAGGGAGGCGGGACGATGCATGTCCCTGCACAGCTCCTGATTGGCCAGCGCCAGGGAGAGTGAAAGATGACATGTTCTAGGCTGCTTTCTCATTGGAGTTTAGCCCCACGCTAATCAAAACAAGGTAAGAGACTGGTTGATTTGATTCTGGATGCTGGATCCCGGTACTGAACGGCAGCTGTTCTGCCGTGTTTCGTTTCGGAACCAGACTCCTTCTGAAACAAAATGCCCATGTCTATTGGGGAGACATCTTATGGGTACATGCACATGGATCTGCCATGCCATTTGAAGTGAAAAGAAGTTCTGCCCCAGTTCTCTCCTCTTGCCTGTCCATCTTCACAAGGGACAGCCTCCTCATCTCGGGTTTTGCCTATGGAATCTCAAGCGAAGGAGTGCTGTTGAGGTGGCAGCCCTAATGCAAACTTGAGATCCTGGGCATGCAATCTTAGGTGTAGAGTCTCATGAGGACAGGACCTCATGCCCTTCCTGAGCCTTTCAGTTGCCTCTCCACTGAACACTTGGATTTGGATTGAGCTGTGATTTTCTGACAGGAAGTTACTTTCATGGCAGCAAGGCACACAATGAATGCAGTGTGTTATGCAGTGTGTTATGGGAATTTTAATATGCTTTCAAAGCTCATACAGCCTTTTGGGGTATCTTGGTTGGCTTTATTCAGATTGCTTTTTTGGGTGAGACGATTTATAATATGGGGGAAACTCCCCTTCACAATGAAGAACTGAAGTCCATGTGTTTTGTGGTACAGAAAGATCTGTTATGATTCTTATCTTCACAGGCACATGAAAAAATAGCGCCTTGTCCTCAACCTCCTTAAAAAGTTATTTAATAAAGAACTTGAAACCATTATCAATATTTACAAAAGGAATGCTCGAGAGCTGAGTTATGTGTTTTGAAATTCACAGAAGGTCTCTGCCATTGAAGCAACAATGATAGGAAGTATAGTTGACATTTTCCAAATATAAAAACCAGATGATGGAAAGTTTAATTTCTGTTGAATCGGAGCAGTAGCTCAGCAGTCTACGCAGATATCATGTGAGAAGATTGTATGCCCAGCAGGGTGCGCAGAGTAAAGAATATCCTCAACTTGGGCGGAAAAAGAAGGTCAGAGCTTAAAACCAATTCCTTTAGCCTGTATTCACAGTTATTTTTATGATTTAATTACTGTCTGTGTATTACCATATTGTTTTTTTATTTTTATTTTTATTTCATTATTATAGGTTTTGAGGGTTTTATTTTGTAAACCAGCAAGTTTAGTCTTTGTACTAATGGGGTGGTAGATAAATCAAATCAATAAACTAACAGACCAGTTAACTGGTAGAGTCAACCATCACCAAGTTCCATAGTTCACCCTGACATCTTGTCATTGAAGGATACATTCAGTTGACATGGGTTATCTTGAAAGAAATGATGCACGATCATTTCAAAAAATGAAAAACTAGGTTATAGGCAATACCTTTTTACAACTGCCCTCCGACTCATGCCTTAGAAGATTCCTTGTCTGGCTTACATCATCTAGCCATGAACTTTAAGATTAATCTTCTGCTAAAGCACATCTTCTACCATATTTGAACTTCTGGGATGTGCTTTGAAGAAGAGTGATTTGCACTCGAAAGCTTGCAATATATTTTTTATTTTTATTAGTGGCCTATAATGGTATCGCCTGTAACCTAGTTTTACATTTGTGTTTTGTGATGGCCATGCGGCAACCCCCTTTTTGCTTTGATGGAAAAATGAAAAACTAATCAGAAAGAGAAAAGGAGCTATTGAAAGTTGCTTTGCTTAATTTATAGAGCTTTCTTTATTCATGCCAGAAGCACCAACAAATTATATTGACATATAAACATAGACTATTAAGCAGAATATAAATAAATTATTAAATTATTATAACTTATTATATATAATTTATAACTTATTAATAATTACTTAATAATAACATTTTTATTATGACCTATTATTATTATAACTTATTATCTTATTATTATTATGTATAAAAAGGTATCTAAAATAAATAAGTTTTAAAAAAATACTAGATGACATTCACCCAATACATCCACAACAACTGTGTTCCTTCTTGCCAACGTAAGAGCTTCCTTCGTGCAGGGCATCACATGCATTATAACATGTGTGAGATTGTTTGGTCTTCCCCACATTCTCACAAGGTATGTTCTATAGGCAAGCCCCATTTTCTCAGAATATCCTTTGATTGAATAACTGTGATATAGTGAATTCATAGAGGTTACTTCAAATGGCCAAGTATGTGCTATCTATTCTTTACACTACTGAGAAACAGGAGAGAAATAAAAATATGCCATAATAAGTGAGCATAAAGATTCTGTTTTCTATGAAAATGATCGGTCTTGGAACACAGGAAGTAAAAATAAATAAATCACACTGAGAAAACAGTGGATGCCAATTTATCTGTATTGAATAGTTCAATGGCATAGTGTGGCAAGGCATGTATTGTGACACCCTGACCTGTGGACCATTAACACTTAAGAACATAAGAAGAGCCTTGCTGGATCAGGCCAAAGGCCCATCTAGTCCAACTTCCTGTATATTTATTTATTTATTTATTTATTATATTTTTATACCGCCCGTCTTCCGAAGGAACTCCGGGTGGTTTACAATAAGTTAAAACAAACAGAAAAGACCAAAAAGAAGACCATACAAAATGAAGAAAGTCATTGGCAAGAGCCATAAAAAAATTAAATTAAATTAAATTAAATTAAAGGTTGCCAAATGCCTCCCAGTAAAGCAAGGCTTTAAGTGCTTTTTTGAAGGCGAGCAGGGACTGTGCAAGGTGCAACTGACTCGGAAGATGGTTCCAGAGCAAGGGGCTAGCCACAGAGAAGGCCCGGTTGCTGGTTAGCGATTTCCGTGCCTCCCTGGGCATGGCCACTCGGAGTGAGAGCGCCTGCAAGATTCTCATGGGACGGGCCTCAGGACCTTTGGGGGATATGCTCCACCAGGTATTCAGGTCCCAAGCCATGGAGGGTTTTGTAAACCAAAACCAGGATCTTGAACCTTATCTGGAGGGCCACGGGCAGCCAATGCAGGCGGGCCAGAAATGGGGTGATGCGATCGTATTTACGTGCGCCTACCACCAGTCTGGCTGCCGCATTCTGCACCCATTGGAGTCTCTGGGTAAGGACCAAGGGCCACCCCCACATAGAGGGCGTTGCAGTAATCAATCCTCGAGATCACAAGGGCCTGCACAACTGTTCTCAGGGACCCAACCAAATGTGTCTGGGAGCGCATGAGACTAGATATCTGTCTCCTGATACCACTCCCCTGCATCTTGCCGTTGAAGTACCCTGGTTTTAAGACTGGAGATTACACATCTCCATCATGGTTTGTAACCTGTGATGTACTTTTCCTTCAGGAATCTGTCCAATCCCCTTTTGAAGGCATCCAGGCCAGATGCTATGGCCAGTAGTTCCACAGACTAACAACACACTGGGTAAAAGAAATATTTTCTTTTGTCTGTTCTCACTCTCTCAACCTTCAGTTTGAGTGGATGTCCCCTAGTTCTAGTATTCTGTAAGAGGGAGAAGAGTGTCCTTCTATCCACTTTACTCATGCCCTGCATTATTTTGTATGTCTCAGTCATATCCCCCCTCAGGTACCTTTTTTCCAGACTAAAGAGCCCCTCACTCTCTGAGTCCTTTCCACCTGTCCAGTACCTAAATTGCTTCACACATACAACCAGTACATGTATTGTATTTTAAGAACATCTTAATGTAATTAAAGTAAAAAACATAGTTCAAACACAGCCCAGAGACCTTTGGGTAGTGGGCGGCATATAAATTGTAAAAATAAATAAATAAATAAATAAATCTTTTAATATGTGCAAAATTTTCAATAACAGTATTGATGCCTACACTGAAATCTCTTTCAAATGCCAGTATTTCTCAGTTACTCAGTCTTTCTTACCTCATTATAGATCTCTGATATGTTTTGACTAATTTAAATTTTGAGAAACTTCTTTCACAACTGGTAGTTGAAACAGTGCTAGCTAAAAAGATGCTTAATGTTGAAACTGTTAGTCAAACTTTCTTGCAGCTTCTCCCTTTATATGCACTGAAGCAAAGAACATCATCACACAATATCCATTTGCTTTGTACATTTGTACTTTAAGTTTTAGATTTTAAGTTCTTCACACTAGTAAAAAAAACCCTGATGTAGTAGTATTTAATCCATGAAAGCTTGTTTATTATATAATTATCTTTTAGTGGTCTATAAAGCCATTGGTTGATTATTATTATTATTATTATTATTATTATTATTATTATTATTATTAT
>JAHTLZ010000275.1:9796214-9825712 GCA_023846285.1 Phrynocephalus versicolor | reverse complement strand
TTATTATTATTATTATTATTATTATTATTATTATTATTATTATTATTTATTTATTTATTTATTTATTTATTTATTTTATTTTATATTATTAACACTGTAATCCAATTCATATTCATTTTGGAAAGAGCCCCTTTCTTAACAATAAAAGAGCTTTAATAAAAATAATTGTATGCTGTCAGGTTGGTTGCGATTTATAGTACTTTACATCTTCATACTCATAAATAGGATCCATTTGACGAATGTCATAACTTTGCCATGAACTGTGGCTTTTTCTACTATGTTATTTGATAATAATAGTCTGACTTAGGCATCTTTAATCATTTTCCAAAATAAAAATTGTTGGACAGGGTTTTTAAGACTTTGGGATGTTTTTTTTATTTTTGTTATGTTCCCAATGTTCTTATTTCTATGTAAAGTTTACAATTTGAAATGTAGTGAGCTGGTGTGCTAGGGTTGTTAGAGTGTTGAGGAAACCCATCGTGAACCCCCTGCTCAGCCATGTTGAAGACTAAAAATCAGTTGTGTGAATTCAATATCCGTCACTTGGGGATCCCGCCTCATGCTGCATAAGTCAGGCATGTCCAAACTTCGGCCCTCCAGATGTTTTGGACCGCAAATCCCACAGTCCTTTGCCATTGGCAATCTAAGCTTAGAATTCTGGAAACTGTGGTCCAAAACATCAGGAGGGCTGAAGTTTGGGCATGCCTGGCCTAAGTGATAGTGAGAGACCGCTTTCCCACCCTCTCAGTTACAGCTTTAGTTTTATGGCCATGTTTCCCTGTACATTCCTACTAAGGGCCTTGTGTCTTCCCAGAACATAATGTTGTCTGCTGCTAGAAGACGGATTCGTTCTCTAACCTTATCAATGCTTGTGTTGCCTCTCCCTCCCACTCATCTTGCACTCCCAAAGAGCAGGAAAGTGAAGGCAGAAATGGCCATGAACGTTCAAACTCTTGTTTTCCCATTGAGATTTATTGGTATGTTTTTAACCAATAGGCCATTTTAAAGGATGAACTTTGGGCAGCCATTAAAAGATGTGAGAGATGCTGGGAAAACAACTATTTTTTACATAACATGACATGACTGAGACCAAAGATGACTTAGACCAGGGCTATCTGACATTTTACAAGTGACTATGTATTTGTTTCTAAATACTTTCTCCCATCCCTGGCCTTTTTAATCTCAGCATCCTTTAGTCTGCCCTACAGTGCTTCTTGGGATAAGGCTTTATAGCAGTCAGGCCAGTGGTTGTCAACCTCCTAAATAGTCTTCAACTACATCTCCCAGAAGTCCTAGACAAGTGATGGTGAACCTTTTAGAAACCAAGTGCCCAAAGTGCAATTCAAAACCCACTATTTTTTCCACAAAGTGCCAATACAGCAATTTACCCGCATACAGGTGGCTGTGAAGAGGCGATGTGGGGTGCCCATAGAAAGGGCTCTGAGTGCCTCCTTTGGCACCCATGCCATAGGTTCGCCAATACTGCCCTAGACACTACTGCGATTGGACAGGGCTTCAGGAAGTTGTAGAACAAAGACATTAAGAGGACTAAGTTGGGGAACCTCTGATTATGTGTCGTGCTATCTGGAGCAAGGTGGCAGATGGAAGGCCAGTGTTGTGACTCAAGAAGTTTCGAGTTGCACATGCCCTAGCAGCAAACAGTGCATGATCTAGGAAGGGGAACTCTCTAAGGGACGGTGATGAGCCTTCCACAAGTCCTAATAGCAATGCAGGGCCAAAAGTCCTTATGGGTTATGTGTGTTGTTTGGTAAGACCGCAGAGGAAGTGATTCCTATGGTAACAGTGGCAATCATTGCAGCCACTGGGCATACTCGTATCACAAAGCCACTGACAAATTGTGTTTTTCTTTTCCTAGGTGCTATATTGTCATACTTGTTAGATTTCACCTAAATCCTTGGCCCATTTACCTGGAATTCTTTTGTGCAAATTTCTAAAATTAGCTAGTCCAGAAGCTGTTCTAGCTGTCTCCCAATCCTTGCCAGTCTTGTCACGTGATGTCACAAAGACCTACTCTGTGACATCATAATAGCTTACAGCCTGTTCTCAGGTTTTCTTTGCATCTCAGGAAATGGGCAGCTGCTGATCTAACAACCCTAATGTTGTTTACATTTGCTCTCTGTTCTTCCTTTCTTCTCTCCCACCCCCCTCAATTTCTTGGATTTATAGTTTTATCTTTCCTTTCATTCCATTTAGATTCAACACATCTTGAATCATGAACTTTTGCCTTTCAAGATGTTGTATGTTTTATTGTGACCATGCTGAGTAGGGCTGGGGGAAAACATCTGGAGGACCCACAATTTCCCCATTCTTCTTGTCTATGTTTCTGTGAGAGGGTGTCTAGAAAGGTGGTCTATGGACTGAATCCATCCATTTAAAAAATCTTTGTCCTTAAAAATGCTAATATGTCCCAAGCTTCTCAGAGGCCTGCTCTGTCACACCACTTGGTACCCAGACAGCTATGCTAACTGTTGATTTACCTGAGCTCCAGGCAGCTGTACAGCTTGCTCACGGAAGGAAGAGCCTGTGTGCCCCCCTCCTCATAACCCAAACTGTCAAAAAACTCACCTGGGAGGTGGGGGCAACAATGGGAGAATGGAGCAGGCTTGGGAAATTCAAAACCCTGCTCCGCTCTCCCTTCTGGCCACTGCCACCCACCTGGTTTTCACAGTTCAAGCTGTCAAAATCAGCTGGGTAGCACTGGCCAGAAGAAGAGAGCAGAAAAGGGAAATTCACAAATCATTTCATTACAACGGTACAAATGGTATTTTGTTTCGTTTCGTAATAAATCGCTGTCTGCTGTTTCATTATGAAATGTTTCATAACCTTATGACAGGGAAATTCACAAATCATGTCATTACAACGGTACAAATGGTATTTTATTTCGTTTCGTAATAAAACGCTGTCTGCTGTTTCGTTATGAAATGTTTCATAACCTTATGACACGACAAAACAGCATGCCATTTTTCATTTTGTGCCCATCTCTAGAGAACAGTGTAACAGTTACCTGATAGAGTGCTAAACCTTTTAGACATCAAACCAACAATGAGGTAAGCTCTCAAAGAAAAGACAAAAAATTGATGTTTTTTGGGCAATTTCCCCACACCTGTGGAACAGTCTCTCACCTGACATCAGCCTGGCTCCCTCGTTGAGTTCCTTCAGACGAGCATGGAAAACCAGGATGTACGGGCAGGCATTCCCACAGGTTAGCATATGATTTTAGTGTTACCAATAACAACTTTATTCTACTCCGCACCCAATATGCTACTCATAACAAGAATGGTTAAATTGTATTTTAATGTGGCTATTTATTATTATATGTATTAATTTAATATATTAATATTAAATATTAATTAAATATTAATTTTATTAATTTATTATTGCTCTGTTTCATTTTGATTGCTGTTCATTGTTGGTGTGTGCTGTGAGCCACCCCGAATGGCCTTGAGTTTGAATGGATAGTATATAAATACAATAAATAAAATAAAATAAAATAAAATAAGACATATTAAAATATATATATATAAATTTTTCAGAGGAGATACAACTGATGCTTCAGGAATGTGCACCTTTGTGAAGGTGGTGGGCTATCTTGGAGAACTAAAGTGGGCACTATACCAAGTACAGAATTTAGAAACATAAATGGTTAAAAATATACACCGTTGCAGGGGAGGAATCCCATGCCAACAGATGTCAGTCAAAAGGGAGGGAAGCATGTATTACACAAAATGTGCATTTTAAGAAAGAATTCCAGCATGTAAAGGCAAAGCAAAGTTGTGAAATTCCAAGACTCAAGAGGAAACACAGCATGGGCTTCTGTTCTGTCACATCAGCCACTTCAAACAGGGCAGGCTGGGCCTTTCACCACTGGTTGCAGTGCGAGTGGTTCTCTTTCTGAGAAACAAAGAGTGAGGCCATACATGTTGACATCTGAGGAAGGACCAAAATGGCACCTCTCCCATTCTGTATACAAAAGCCATCTTTTATCAGTGCTGACACTGTGAGGTTAGCCTTGGGAGCTCAGGCTAAGCTGCATGACACATACTGTAACAGCTCTCCTTTTCATGGCTTTGAGGTTGCCTTTTAGGACCTGCCACCTGAGGTGGCTGTCTCATTCTGACTCATGGAAAGGCCCCCTCTGGTGAGGATGCTTTGCTATCCCATTCCATAGTAAAATAAGCAGCACATAATATTCACCGCTCCTTTGCCAGCCAGGCACAGACAGCTTTGACTGCAAATGAGTCACGATAAACTAAGGAAGCGGACTGGTTTATTGAATGCTGGTGGTATCAGAAAGATTACAGATGCGAGCCCTCATTTGTCTCATCATTACATGCAATGCAAGGCATGAGAAGGAACCACAAAATTATTCTCCTCACCCCATGAGAGAGCAAAGCATTTTCTGGTGCTGCTTACAAGACGAGAGAATGAAAAGGACTTTACCCCATAAATTAAGCAATATTCTACAACCAGAATTTAATACAAATTACACAAACCACTGTCTTGTATGTACATTTCAGAATTAGAAGCATCTGGGACTTGTTTCTTTATTTTAAAACCATCAGTTTAGTCATTGTGTGCTTGCTGCTTACATGTGCTCTAACATCTCAAATGGCACTCTCGGATACAGCGTTGTACAGAAACAATTTGCACAATTACAGGGACCTAGATGAGCAGAGGAGATGCCTAGATGCCCTAAGCATATCCGATCTCCCCTGATTTTGGAAGCTAAGCAGGGCTGGCCCTGGTTAGTACTTGGATGGGAGACCACCAGGGAATACCAGGTGCTGTGAAGGTGCCTAGAGTACGAACTGGCAACCCACTCCAGTATTCCTGCCAAGAAAACGCCATGGACATGGGGTCACGAAGAGTCAGTCATGACTGTAATGATGCAACACACACAAACAGATGAGCAGAAACAGGTCTTCCCGTTCCTCGCTTGATTGGAATAGATGGCTCTTGGAGGGCTTGAACATTTCCCATTAAGATGTCTTATCTAGAAATGGGCACAAACCCGGTTTGAAAGTGCGTCCCCGTTCGTAGAGACAGCAGCACCTGTGCTACTGCTCCCCTCCTCCACCTCCTATGGCTTAATTAGCCACTCACGAGCCCCAGTGTGCGTGCTTCCTCCACCACCTCAGTTGACCTTGCAGTCCTGACAACAGTGCAGGCTTCTCTGCCTCACCCTTTCGGCTGATCTCCACTCAGAAAAAGGGCGGGACATAGTAGTCTGTGCTATTGCTTGTGACTGGGAGATTAGCCGAGAAAGTGGAGGAAGCAACAGCCCTGGCATTGTGAGTGACTGATTGATTGAGTCAGAGGAAGCAGGGAGTGGAGCAGCAGTACCCGTGTTTATGTGTTTATGAACTGGGACAAACCTATGAACTGGTTGATGCCCATCTAAGCCACGACTGAAATTTATTGAGTATTCTTTATATCCACATGAAGGAGACCTGAGACTGTGCGTACTCTTCCGTAGCTTGTCCCTATGGTAAATGAAGGACCAGATATTGTGCCAAATAACAAATTCTTAAACACAATCAATTACCTTTCCCACATTTTCAGATACTCTATCACCAAAATAATTCGGAATTAGAGAAATGGGAGATATTATTTAGGGAAACTAAAGGAACACAAAAATATTTTGTGATTTAAGTATCTTCATCACATTATTAAGGGGGGTATGTATGGGTGGGGCACGCCGTAGTTCATGAAGTGCAAAGAAATGAAGATAATGGAATGCAAAGGTCTTCTTATACTGGGGTTCTTTGTAGTATTTGCAGGGTGAGGCTCTCAATAAATCTGAAACAGCTGTTGGCCCTAGGGGTTAATTAGCTTCACATAGTGCTGCCAACCCAGGGAAGTGGTTTTACCAGAGTCAGGCAAGTTCAGGGAGAATCACCAGAAGTCTGGAAAGAGAAATAAAGCATTTCCCCCCCCCCCTGGAAGATGCAGCATTCCAGGATGTAAAGGTTCTGATCTTACAGAGATCTATGGGGAGGCTGTGCCTGATAAGTAAGACAAAAAGGTGAAGGTAAAGGTCCCCCCCCCACACACACATGTGTGCTAGTTGTGTCCGACTCTGGGGGTGGGGGTGCTCATCTCCGTATTCAAGCCGAAGAACCAGTGATGTGCAAGTCCATGGCCCCGTGGCCGGCATGGCTGCAACGAAACACCTTCCCACTTTTTATGGCAGTACCTATTTATCTACTTGCATTTTACATGCTTTCGAACTGCTAGGTTGGCAGGAGCTGGGGTTATCAAGCGGGAGCTCGTTTTGCTGCGTGGCACCCTGGATTTGAACTGCCGAACTGCCGACTTTTCAGTCAACAATTTTTGGAGCCTTAGTCCGCTGAGCAACCATGCCCCTGTTTAAATTGTTACCAAGTCCTGTTTCTTTGGTGGTTAGTCAGCGATGATGGACTTGCTTGGGGCATGTACAGGAGTGATTTTCTTTGTAACTTGTACGTCCGGAAAAAACTAAAAGCCATGTTAGGGTACGAACTGCATATGTATAGTTTAAACTCCAGTAAACTGAAATACACTGATATAGGACTTCATAAACTATTCTGTAGTTCTGCTGTGGAAAAATGAAACAAATGCTGCCCTAAATATCGTTTCCCAACAAAAACAAGCCCTCAAGTCCTCCTACCAAGCCTAAAGGCTGAGAACAGTTTCTAATTATGACCAAGAGGTGTGAGCAAAGACATGGAATTAATGTTCACTTCCCACTTGAACTGCTCCGGTTTGAACTGCATTGTGGTTATATGTGTGCCCCCACCACCAAGAAATAAACAAATATCCAAAAATAAATGACTATTCAAAAAATACTGAGCCCAAGCCACTCAGACCTCCATGAGAAAAAAGCACTGAAGGCACCAGAGTGGTCTGTTTGCCCCCAAACACAGCCTCTCTAATTCGGCCTCTAGATTAGGGGGTTATAAGGACCTTTAAGGCATTTTACACATGATACTCTATGGACAGGATTGTCAATGCTACATTAGAAAATCTTGATTGATCGACAACTGCACTATAAGAGAGAGAGAGAGAGAGAGAGAGGGAGGGAGAATCAGTTATTTATACTTTGTAGTTATATGGGGGGATAAGATATATGGATTTTGAACTACAAAGAGGTTTGCTGCCCCCCAACCCCAGTGTTGTTGAAGGGAGAGGTATATTAACTGCTGATGTCACAGAAACAGATGAGTGGTTTAGGCCTCGTTCTGCTTCCTTAGCAGGGGCTGGACTTGACCCATAAGGTCCCTCCCAGTGCTGCCGTTCTAAGGTGATGACTACAGCAACGGCGATGATGATGATTAATATACAGGGTACTTCAGCAGGACTATTCAGATATCACCTTATGGTCAAAATCTTCTTGTATCAGATTTGCCTTTGCAAGTGTGGCAATATCACTGGCATTTTCAAGCAATTTCCACCCCAAGGCTTCCACACCATGAAACATTACTTATGAATCAGACAAACTGCGGGAAAGATGGACCTTAAAATACAGTACTGAAAGTCTCCCTCTGTTGGTGGCATCATCGCCCTGCAGCAAACATAGCTTAAGTAGGACTTAGGACAGTTTTCCGTGTGTGTGTGTGTGTGTGTGTGTGTGTGTGTGTGTGTGTGTGTGTAACAGCAATGCTTTCATGTTAGTTTTTTTGATACTTCAAATAGAGGATTTTGAGCAGGATTCGACTGTGTTATTATGCTTGCTGATTCGTTTTTTAAAATTTAAAGGATTTTTAATTCTCCTTTCTCTTTAAAAAGTGGCTTAGATAATTAAAACCAAGCAGCATTAAAAGCTAAAAATAAATTATGATTAGAATGTATTTGAAACTGATTCTGTTATGTTTCTCTTTTCATTGTTGAGTTATTTTTACGATTTTATGGTTTCTTGATTTATTGTTGTCTTGTGCTGTGAACTGTCCAGAGTGACCCTCTGTCAGATGGGCAATGCTGAAACAAAATGAATGAATAATTCAAATATTTTAAAAGGATTAAACAAAATATTAAAATATTAGATAAAAGTATTATTAAAATAGCAGTAAAAAGCAACTGATATAGAAATCATCCCATTATGTGTCTATGAGCCTGTCTAAAGAGAAAGGTCCTTGCCTGCTTGCAGAAAAGAAGGCAAAGGCCAGATTCCCATGGGAAGTAGCTGCATCTGGTCCTTGAAGTACCCTGGTTTTAAGCCTGGGTACTACCATCATGGTTTGTAACCTGTGATGGACTTTTCCTCCAGGAATCTGTCCAATCCCCTTTAGATCTTTAACTCCAAATAGGCGCATGAAGAGAGTGGTGATCTTTGAGACAGCTTGGAACCAAGCGATTTAGGGCTTTATAAATTACAACCAACGCGTTGAATTGTGCCTTTGAATCAGCAGCCAGTGGAGCTGCTATAACAGAGGGATGATGGTGGATGTGGTCTCTGTAACCTACCCAAAATTAACAACCTGGCTGTTTGGGGCCCACTCTCCAAAAGGCAGCCCCACATCCAGTACATTACAGTAACCTGATGGAACTAAGGCATGTGTCACCAGGACCAGATTAGATGTCTCCAGGACCAGGTACAGAGGGTACACTAGTTTTAACTGTGCAAAGGCATTCCTGACTCCTGCCAAAACCTGGGCAATCAACCTCAGTGATGAATCTATTATTCTATTATTCTAATCCAGTAGCACCCCAAGCTACACAACTGTGTTTTCAGGGGGAATGCAATCCCATCCAGCACAGGCTGGATCCTCATTCCCACATCTGACTTTTGGCTGAACAAGGCACACCTCTGTCATGTTTCGAATAAGTTTCAGTTTATTCACCCTCATCTAGTCCATTACTGACAACAAAAACAGACTGAAAACTGAAATTATTTCTTTGGATTTAAATGCAAAGGAGTTGGATATCATCCACCTACTGGTCATCTAAAAACCCTGGCCAACCTCTCCAAGTGGTTTCATACAGAACCTAAATAGCATGACACACAAACAGAATCCTGAGGGACACTACAGGCCAACAGCCAGAGTGTTGAACAGGAGTCCCTCACCACTACCTTGTGAGTTCTCCCTTATAGGAGGGACCATGCCACCATAAAACAGGGCCTTCAAGTCCTATCTCAGAGAGATGGCCCAGAAGAATACAAGGCTAAAGGGTACTGAATGCTGCTGAGAGGCACAGCAGAACCAATAGGGACATACATCCCTGTCAAGAGCTTGTCCCGTCACCTAAAATGAAGAGAAACCTGGTACTATAATTTTGCAACAAAAGAAACCCCGTGGAGTCTACCTAAATGCACTTTCCCCATAGAAATTCAGTTTTCTTAAGGCATAGTCGGTTATCCCACAAGGTGATCAAAGTAGTTTCTGCATCATAACAAGGCTTGAAGCCAGACTGAAATGGATCTAGATAATCCATTTTATCCAGGAACCCTTGGTGCTGAGAAGCTACAACCTGCTCTAGTACCTTGCCCAAGAATGGGATAGTAGAGACTGACTGATTATCCACTGTGGTGGGATCCAACAATGGTCTTGATAATGCCTCCTTTAAATGTGCAGGAATCCTACGCTGCTGCGCTCCTCACACCCACTCACAAGTAGAGATGGGCACGACTAGGGAAAATGACGTTTTCGAGTTGTCGTGTGTCGGAGGCAGCCCGTTTCGGCTCGTTTCCTTTTTTTGCGAAAATTCGCAAAAATTAGTCGGTTCGTTTTTTTCATTTTTTCGTTGTCGTTAGTACTAGTTTGGGGGGGTAGCGGGCTCCTGGAGGCAGCTGCAGGAGTCAGCCAGAGCCACAAGTGACGGACTGGCAGACTCTTTGCACGCGCTGCGTCTCACGTACTTGCATGTTGTGCAATGCAAGTAGATCTGGCTTAGGGTTAAGATGGGTTAGCGCAAGGGCTAGGGTTAGGCTAGTGACGGGTGAGATTAGGGTGAGTATTGGGGTGCACCTCTGGGTGCCTCTCTGACCCACTTAGAAGGACAGTGTACTGGCGTATGGGTTATGCTTAGGCTTAGGCTTCGGGTTTGGGCTATGATTGGTGGGCTGTTTATGCCTGATTGGCATATCCCAGAAGTCTCTGTGGTCAACCTGGCCAAGTGGCCATGCGATTGGTGGAAAATTTGCATGGTCCACTCCCATGGGCGAGCCCATCATTGCGAATGCGCAGGTGTAATAAAATAAAATAAAATAAAATAAAATCAACGGAGACTTTTTTTTTTGCAAGAAAAACCCACTGCTGCTACTGTAAAAATTCAAGCATTTAAAATAGCTAATTTTCGCATGTTTCTGTGGTGCTTTGGTGGGGTTTTGGGCAACGATTTCAAAAAAAATATTGCGGTCACCATTTTGGATCCCCCCGCACTGCATGGCAAATGGATGCGCCCTCCCAGCCTGGTACCAGCAGCGCAGCAGTAGCAATAGCCAAGGGGGGGGGCGGGGAAACCCCCCCCCCAAATAAAACACCCTTCTGGCCTGGTAGGTGCCCTCAGACAGTTTTCGCCTGCTTTTAGGGCCAGGAATCGGGTTTGTTTTTTTACTTTTAAAAACTTTTTGTGTGTGCCGCGTGATGCAAGGAACGACCACGACAAATCAGACCAAATTGTTCGTTCGTCGGTTCGAGCTCGAATTCTGGCGGAGTAATTCCCGTTACCGTTTCCGTTGAGTAACGGAAACGAGTAACGGAAACGGAAACGGGAATACCGCTAAGTCGTGCCCATCTCTACTCACAAGCCCTTCTAGGATAGTTCTTATGAGTCAGGATCAGGAAAAGCAAGGGTAGCACACATGTGGTAGCCTTCACCTCTCCAAGGGTCCCACATCATCAAGCTGAAAAAAAAACTGAAACTTTTTCATTCACACAGGACAAACAGGGGCCATAATTACATTCGCAGCATCTGTCTCAATGACAGCAATCAAGTCAGAGCAAATCCAAGCTGATTTGCAAAGTGTTGTCCAAATTCTTCTCAACACGTTATAGTGTGATCTGAGTTCTGTTCCCAAGGTCAGCTTATAATAGGCCACTTGAAAGGGCCTATTACGTGTTGACTCTGTGCAGACATAATGGTGACAGAGAAGAATGAGCTATTTGCTGCCATCCATACCATGGAGTCGGCCTTCCAATGGGTCCTAATGTATGCCCAGGCAGATTCACTCTGATTTTTCTGCCATTATCACTCTAAATCTTCATCCTGCTCATTTAATCACCACCACCTCTCCAGTAAACTGGGGGGAGAGGTTAATCTTTGAGTGTACTTAATGGGAGTAGACATGGGCATTTCATTTTGGAAGGGGTGCGGTTCTGAAACGAACCATGGCAGAACAGCTGCTGTTCAGTACCGGGATCCACTTTCCAGAATAAAGTCAACCAGTCTCTTACCTTATTGTGGGTAGCACAGGGATAAATTCTAACCAGGAAGCACTCTCAGATGCATCATCTTTCACTCTCCCTGGTACTGGCCAATCAGGTGGTCTAGAAATGAATGAATGAATGAATGAATGAATGAATGAATAAAATTGTTGAGCATCTGTAGGCGGTAGACCAATGGAATCCTTATTCTTTTCCAGACTCCCATTTTCAGATACACATATTCAAACCCAGAAATCTAGGGGATGTGACATCTAGTGAGACTGATGGAATCACGATAGACCCCTGGAATGTCACTTCCCTAGCTGCTGCCACCACTCCGGTCATCCTTGCTGCAGGTGTACAAAGATGGGTGTGATCAACAACACGAGCCCCATCCTAACAAGTCTCTCTGATCTAAGCCAGGTGGGCATGTTCATGCACAATCCAGTTCTGGGTGGCTGTTGTTTTTCCATTTACTGACCTGACATTTAGCACAGCATTTTCAACACAGGGGGTCAGATACCAAGCCTATCCAAACTATTTAAATTTGGGAATAGCTTCAGGCCAAGCAATAACCTCCTGCCCTTCACTTTTATATAATGTTCTAGCTATATTCCCCAACATATCTCCCCCAGCCCTACTATTTTTTAAAGTAACAAAAAGTTAAGTACGGTAATGATGAATCAAATTATGTGTTCCATCCTTTGCAATGAGTAGCAGAATGATTTTTTAAAAAAAGTAAAATTTCCAAGTTCTGATTTCTCCCATATTTTTTTAAAAAAATCACACCTAAGGAATTCCATACAGATGGCAAATTTTGGATATATTAATTTTTCTGGACTATGTTGGCTAGAGATTCTGGGAACTGTAGTTAAACAAAAAAGATAATGTTTCCAAGCCTGAAGAATGTCCCACTTCACAATCCAGCTTTCCTTTGAATTTATGATCAATGATCTCTGGGGACCCTGCTATTAATCTTTTTCAGTCCCAAGAATGGACCATTTATTCCACAGTAATTATAAGTAGATTTGGTTCTATGACAGCTCTTTACCTCTCACTCTCTGGGGGGTGACCAAATTTCCGTAATAATCTCACGTGAAGCAGATCTATGCAAAGCTTTCTCAATCTTTAAATAAATTACATCCCTTGGTTCTCATCTGGCCTCTATTTTATTAACTTCAAGGGCTGCAAAAGGTTACGCAGGCAAGATTTATTCTTTTATAACCTCTGCTGCTTTGTCCACATGATTAACCTGTGTTTAGATGCTTTGTAATTCTGTCCAGATTGAGTGATCTCATAAAGAGCAGTCCACATTTAGTATCCTCAGGTTTAGGTGCTGGGTCAGAGAACTGCATCAGGCATCACACATTTCCTGCATTGGCCAAATCCACATGTCCTGGTAATCCTTCCTCAATCTGCAGTCACTCTGGTTTCCCATGATGTCACCCACACCGCTGGATTAAAATAGTGCGATCCAGTGGTTTTTAGGGAGATTATTCCTAAATATCCAGTGTTATTCAACAGACACCTTTTGGGACAGAAACAAGAGTTTTGGAAAACATGGCATCTCTCCTGAAAGATCTGGAAAAGCAAAGGAGGAGGGAATGTAAGAGAGTTTTTACACTTCCTCTAAAATCCAGTGTCAACTTAAATTGGGACCAGAGATTGTGGGGGTTTGTCGCTCTTCCTGTGTTCCCACCCCTCTGCACTCCATTGTTCCTGTCTGCATGAGGGGAGGGAGAAAAAAAGCAGCCAGCTGTATACAAACTTGATCAGGTTTAGATGCATTTATTCCACCTACCCCAACCCCACCACATGTAAACCCCATGGCTTTTAAAGCAGTTATAGCAATTGGGACTGTTATAATTAATTTTTTTTTAAAAAATGAATGGAATGGGTGAAGGTGGGGATAGTTTTCATAACTGGTCTTCATAAGTGACTGCATTCCAGGCAAAAATCAAAACAGAACAAAATAAAAGACAAAAACATGTGGTACCTTAGAACTATTTAAAAAGGGAGAAAAAAATGCAGGCTCACCTCTGTCTGCTGGTTGAAGCAGCCCCGTAGTGCTTCCTGTCTCTTAAAGGGGCGGTGGGGACAAAAAAACAAACAGAAGGCGAGGGAGCCCGGTATTCACAGCTTTACTATCCGCATCGGAAGATTTTTTACCTCCTGGAGGCCAGGTACTTAAAAAGTGCGCTGGGACACACTTAGGTAGGCGTGGCCATACTTGATTTTTTTTTAAGTCCGGAGTTTGGTGGGAAAACATTTTTAAGCTCCGGATCTGGGAGCCCTTTGCCTTGGATTTTAGGGGTCGTGTAAAAGCGCCCTAACTTGAATTTGAAAAGAATCTGCCTTCCAAAGAAATAAGCCAATATCCTGGAACAAGCAGAGAAGGTTTCAGGATGATTTGGGAAGAGAGCAAAAAAGTTGTGATATTTTGAGTAGCCATAGGAGCTGTTTCACAGAGGTAGACAAGTCTCTTTTTGAAGGTGTCTTATGTTGGAAGGTTGCCTGGTTCAATTCTTGTTTTCAAGTTAAAGAAGAAGAAGCTAGAAGGTTGACGTTTTCCACCAAAGCTTGTATAAAATGCACAGATTATCATTTCATTATGTATGTACGCCCTGCCATTCTCCTACAGAGGACCCAAGCCGGTTGACAATATTAAACATCTGGTCACAGTCTTCCACTACACTAGCATATTGTTTTGTACTTCTGTTCAGATTATAATTCTTCTTAATACACCTTTATGCATATAAATTAGTACATGCAAGCTTTATATAGATTTGTGTCCGGTTCCACTCTTTGTCTTACAATGCTCGTTTAGAGTTATGGAAACTTTTTAAAACTAACTCTTTCAAACAATGCTTTCAGGCCTGTTAGATTATTGTAGTTTGGGGAGTGACTTCCTAAGCAGCAAGCTGTATACAAACTTGATCAGGTTTAGATGCATTTATTCCACTACCCCATCCCCAACACATGTAAACCCCATGGCTTTTAAAGCAGTGATAGCAATTGTTATAATTATTTTTTTTAAAAAAATGAATGGAATGGGTGAAGGTGGGGATGGTCTTCATAAATGGTCTTCATGAGTGACTGCATTCCAGGCAAAAATCAAAACAGAACAAAATAAAAGACAAAAACAAGTGTCACCTTAAAACGATTATATTTTAATGTAAGCTTTTGTGGACATGTCTACTTCTTCAGACATATAGCAGCATAAGTGACTGCAGTTTTTTCAAATGGGAATGTCAAGATAAAAGACTAGCACCAGGAAAAGAAAAACTACCAGCCACCCTGTGCTTACCATAGCTTTCATATATCGCAAATGGGTTTTTCAGAGAATGAGACAATGGCTAAAATCCTGTCCCTCAGCTTTACGAATCAAACTATGGTAGAACCATTGAATCAATAGGGATTTGAGTCCACATCTCGTGTGTGTGTGTATGTGTGTTGTGTCATTACAGTCGTGACCGACCCTTCGTGACCCCATGTCCATAGTTTTCTTGGCAGGAATACTGGAGTGTCTTGCCAGTTCCTACTCCAGGCGCCTACAGCATCTGGTTTTCCCTGGTGGTCTCCCATCCAAGTACTAACCAGGGCCGACCCTGCTTAGCTTCTGAAATCAGGCGAGATTGGATGTGCTTAGGGCATCTAGGCATAAGTTCCATCAATTCAAATGGGCCTATTCAAACAGCAACTTACTTGAGCATAGTAAGTTGCAGTTAGAGTAGGTCTATTTGAACCAATGGAATTTACAAAGGAGTTGGCTCACCAAATCCCCATTGATTCAGTGAAGCTACTCTAGTGCAGTGTATTAAGCAAAGCAGCAGGTTCTTAACCAATACATCTTTCGGGTTAATTTACTTTGGAAAGGACAGAAGAAAAGAAACTTCTTGGTTTAGAATTTTGATAACATGCAGACTTTTCGGTTGTTGTTTTTCCTCGCCTAAATCTAACTCTTCCCTGTAGAGACAAACACAAATTCCTGATGTGTTAAAAACATGTTTGCTACTCTCTGTTAACACCAGCCAGTAGCTTTGTTTACAAAGCCTTGATGCTCTCCCCTTCCTGGTGTAATTAAGTCACTCAAGACAGCTGCTGTAAATGCACTCCTGATTTTGAATTAGATGGCTGCTGCAGCCTTCTCTGTCCTTTGGGCAAGAGGTAAAGCTCAAGCATTAATCAACCCCAGCTCCAGAACAAGGTTCATAATAGGAAACATGACCTATGTTTTCTGTCTTCTGAAAATTCACCACTTAAACATCAAAGTGTTCCAGATGGGTCATCTTCCAGATTGAAAGGAGTGATGGGTTTTGTGAGGTATCTAATGAAGAACATAGATGGGTGTCTAAAATGGGGGAAAAGAAACCAATGACAAAACAGGTGACCCATTTGAAGACACTGGAAAATACTCTTGGCAGTCGTGTTTGTTCCCAGATACAATAACTACTGGTATAATCGGACAAATGCTGTTTATTTAGGATGATATGTTGATATGGAACTGTAGAAAATGGTGTATTAGACTTAGAAAGCAGGGATGATCATTTTTTTAAAAAGAAGAAGGACATCACTAAAGTAGGGACACAGTTTTGTGCCACATTTTCTAGGCTTTGCCCATTCATTTCGTGAAGGGTAAAATAACACGTGAATATTATTTTTGTGTTACTGCTCTACTCTCTGCAGGATTCTGGGCATTAAATGAATGGTGATGCATCATCACAGTCAAGATGTTATGGGAGATGTAGCCTCAAAAATGTAACTTTTCCCTCTGCTGATGTCCCCTAGCTTCCAATGTTGGATAGTTTTGTTTTGCTTTGCTGATAATATAGGCTTAAAATATGAGTATATTTGTAGGCCTCCAGATGTTGGAAGATTGCAGCTGAGTATTTCTCATAGTTCAGTATACTGTTAGGAATTACAGTTCAATGCACCTTGCCCGCTCTTGACTTAAGACGTTTGATTCAAATAAGCCTTCCCTGAATGAATTATTAGTCACATTTTCCTCTGTAAGTATTTTGATATTTTAAATATTTTAAATATTGTTTTTTCAGTAATTTGTTTCGATTGTCTGGACACCACTCAGGATTTTTCTCCCCTGAAATGTACAGCAGTTTATACTGGGGATAAATAAATACTGTTAAGTTATGCTTCATGTGAGTTCTGCCAGAGTCAAGCCTTTAATTCAAAATGGTGCAGGATAAGCATGAGCCAACACTAATACTGAGGCAATGTTTCATCTTGTGTCCTGAGGAACTTAGCATAACCTTATAAAGGGCAAGGAGAGTGTCTCCTCATCTATCACCACTGCATTTATCCACCAGCTCCAGATTGTCTAGAATGCAAATACCGTATAGGAATAACGAATAGAATTTAAATAGAAACGCAGTGCAACTCATGAAAGAGAGAGGATGATGGAGATTTGGTGGCCCGTGTGTGTGCTCTGTTGGCTTTTCGGGTGCAAAATTGTGGATGGGGACTTCACCGTTCTGATTGCCTTTCTGTTGGTCCTTGACCTTGAAACCTACGAGCAGCCCTTCCAACACAGCAGGCGTGAGCGTGTTTTTCTTGGACACCAACTCCCATCTGCCCCAAGCAGCACAGTTGCTGTTGAGAAGCGGCGGGCGCCACAACTCAACAACAACTAGACAGACACACTGCAGTAGATAATGCCTCTGAATAGAGGACTATCCTCTGCAAAAGGGGACACATGCCCGCCCTTCTGTTTCAGTCCACGAATAAACCACTTTCGTTTTCCTGTGACTGTTGCACAAATGCCGTACCAGTTTCACCTTTCAGCCGGTGATGCTCTTTCCTTCCTGCTTTTTTGTACCCAGACTTTTCACAATTCACACGTTTATCTTGGAGGTGTTCTGTGCTTCTTGTGTTCTAGAGATGGGCACGAAATGAACAATTTTTCGTTTCCGTTTTTGTTTTTTTCGTTTCGTTACGCAACGAAACGACAAATGAATTTTGTGTCTAAAATGAAACGAAACGAACAGAAACACCAGAAATTTTGTCGTCCGTTTCATTTTTGTTACGGCAATACATTGAACTGCTTTAAATGCTAAAAAATCACAAAAAATCGAAATAAATGGTTATGAAATGGTAACGAAACAAACAAAAACGAAAACGAATTTTTTGCAAAAAATTCACAAAAAACGGAAACAAACCGAAATGGACCCCCTAAACGACAAACGACAAACGAAACACCATTTTTTTTATTTGTGCCCATCTCTATTGTGTTCCTATAAGATGGCCTCCTCGATGTTTTGAGGCTTCAGTGCTCAGATGTGAGCACCAGAGGTGGGATCGGAGGTGTTCTAGCATACTTGGATCCACTTGTCAAGAAAGATAGTCATTAATTTCAGCTACTGTATATTGTTAGGGCAAAGTGTTTGGATTGTGTTCCCCAGTTCGACTGTATTATGGTGTGGCCTCCTCAATAGGAAAAAACATAAAAAGAAGACCTCATTCCAGTCTAGCCCAGCTTTAACGGTGCTAAATGTAACTGACTTGCAAAGGTTGTGGTCCTTTTTTTCCTGTCTGTATGCACCATGATTCCCCAGGTTGTGCTTGTCAGAAAGCAAGAGGCAAAAGAAATACAAGACTTCTCACTAGACATTTGGTGCATAGTTGCTTTCGGTGACCTCTGAGAGCCAATTTTGCAAGGCCCTTTTACCCTTTGTTTCTGGACATTTCTCTTGAAACTGGGCAGGCCTTAAGAAGGAGGACTCCGTTAAAGAGAGGACTGTCCCCTAGAAGGTAGGTCACAAGGTCTTTTAGCACTGCTTATGGTGCCAGTGCTAAAAGAGCTGGCGGCCTACCACATTCAACTCTTGAGTCATGTCAACCAAACTTACAAATAGAGATGGGCACGACTCAGAAAAATTGTTCGTTTTCATTTTCGTTTTCGGCTAGGGGTCCGTTTCAGCTCGTTTCCATTTTCGTGAGCTAATTTCAAAATTTTTCGTTTTTGTTTCGTTACGTAACGAAAACGAAAAAATGAAAACGAAAACGAAAATTTTTTCGTTTCTTCCCATTTAGCTCCATTATGTGTTTTTCCAGTAACGAAAAACGAAAATTGGCTCGAAATTAGTCGTTTCGTTTCCGTTTCCGTTCCAGTTCTGAACCGTTTTTCGTTTTTCGTTTTGTTACGTAACGGAAACGAAAAACGAAAACGAAAACGAAAATACCGCTAAGTCGTGCCCATCTCTACTTACAAAAGACATTTTTCAATGAACACGGGTGGTATCTCAAGAAGAAAGAAAACCAGAGAGTCTTGCCGATCCACACTGAATCCCTAAAAAGCACACACATGAAATATTCCTGCTTAACCAATCTCTTTAGTCTCGTTTCAGAGTCAGTATGATTCTTCTTTCCAAAACGCATCAGCTATGCAGCATCACATCAAGGAGTACTTATTCATTTAAATGCTACCCACACCAAAGCTGTACAAAATATAACCAGAAGGTGGATATATCTGTATATCTCTCCATAAATGAAAACCTAGCTGCAAATGTTTCCCAGCACGTCTCCTAATTTTGCTTATGTTTCACTCCAGGGCTTGAAAGAGTTCATCAGGAAGACACATCTTTGATGTTTAAACTAGTGTGATGATAACATCTAATAGTAGCGGGTGTCTTCTAACATGAAAATAGAGGCTCTGAGAGAAATCTGGGGTCTTACTTTGGTCAAGTTTAATTAGTGTTTGTGCGTAAAAGAGACCATATGTGTTTCTTGCGCTGGGAAAAACTAGTGCTGAAACTGGCTACTGACCTTTCACTTGTTTAAAAATCAGCAATGTTCAAACTCCAGTTTGAATAGCACCTATGTTCTCTTTCCTCCTCCCTCCCTTCCCTAAAAAGTGTACAACTTGGGGATGATCCAAGGGAACTCTCTGTCCATAGGCAAACAACTAAAAAAGGGAGCACTTTGATTTATTATTAAAGTACAGAATGGTTTGTCTGAAATCATGCAGTGGGAGAGCCTAGATACTGGACTTGGTGAAACTCCAAAGGTGGTGGCATTTATTCCTGAGATCATAGAATGAATGAGTTAGAAGTTGCCTATAAGCCTCCTGCAGTGCAGCATCGACCAGCTCCCAAGGTACAGAAGAACAGCCTTGCTGGAACAGGCCATAGCCCATCCAGTCCAGCATTCTGTCTCACACAGCGGCTCACCATTTGCTTCAGGGTATTCCCAAGCAGATGTCCTCACCTGCTTACAATTCTCCGCAAATGGCATTGAGAGGTATCCTGCCTAACTCCCTAAACCAGAGGTTGTTCTTTAGCATCCACAATGATAGCCATTGATACCCTTGTTCTCCATGAACTTGCCTAATCCTTTCTTATCACTGTCAAGACTGACAGCTGTCACCACTTCTTCTGGCAGGGAGTTCCATAGGTAACAGGTTCCATTGTTGTACTGCTCTAATAGTTAAGATGTGCACAAAGCAGGGGGTTTTACTTGGTGGTCTCATACGCCCCTTCCAACTTCACTGTTCTATGATTCTAAGTTTTGCCTGATATTCAGCCTAAATCTGGCTTCCTGTAATGGCACTGTCTGTCACTTATTGCAGTATAAGGTACTGCATTGATAAAATGCTACCCTGAGCTATGTGGTGGGTGGGACGTCATATCATTTGTGAACATGAACTTAGCAATCCAATTGGAAGGTTACAAGGGAGAGGACAGGATAATCAGGTGGTTGAACTTGTGGATCTAAACTCCCTTCTAAACAGCACAAATCAAAATATCATTGTTTCCTTTTAAAAGTAAGATAGGATGATGTTATCCAAATTGAGTAGATTTCAAGAGATATTGGAGACATTTGTGGATGCCTGAGTGAGTGAGGATATAATAGCCATGTTGAAATATTTGAAAGGATGTCATATTGAAGGGGTAACAGGTTTGTTTTCCATGGCTTCAGAGACTAGGACTCGGGGCAGTTGTCTCAAACTAGAGGAAAAGAGATTCCAATTGAACATTAGGAAGAACTTCATGACGGTTAGAGCAGTTCGGCAGTGGAATGTGCTGCCACGGAGGGTGGTGGAGTCTTCTTCTTTGGAAGGTTTTTAAGCAGAGGCTGGATGGCCATCTGTCAGAAATACTGTGATGGGGGTTCCTGCATGGCAGGGGATTGGACTTGGATGGCCCTTGAAGTCTCTACCGACTCGATGATTCTATGAAAAGGATGGAAGGCTGAGTCAACCCTGAGCCTGCTACTTGGGATTGAACCCCAGGTTGTGAGCACAGTTTTAGCTGCAGTACAAATATTTAATCACTGCACCACGAGGCACCTTTGTTGGGGGGTTTTAAGCAGAGGTTGGATGGCCATCTGTTGGGAGTCCTGTGATGGAGGTTCTTGCACGGCAGGGGGGGTAGGACTTGGATGGTACTCAAGGTCTCTTCCAACTTCTGTGCTTCTCTGTGTTAGGCAACACAGCATCCACAGTCAGTCATTCAGGTCAGTTTCAAGATCCTACTTGAAGCATCCTCTGTTTCAATGGGTCCTCCATTTCAAATTCTGTTTAGCCCCAGACCAGCTTAAATATAAATGAAAGAATGAAGATCTTGAAGTCTCCCAGTGACAATTAGCAGCTGAAGAACAGACTGAGCAAGCACATGGTCAGCTAGTTATAATCTTCTCCAACATGGACTGTAGAGCTGTATATATATGAAAATTATGGTTGGTACTGTATAATATTTTCAGACCGTGGATTCACTTATCCGGGGGGTCTGAAAATATCATATATAGCATGGTGATCAGTTCTGGTAATTGATTTTTTTCCTGCCCCCCTTACTATACTATATACTTAGCATTCATTATTATCCACTGATTTCAGTATCCGGGGGTGGGGACCAATCCCCTGTGAATACGGAGGTCCTACTATGGCTTAAAAGATGCATCAATTAAGACATGAACCTCTTAGCTAGATTTCTGTTCTCTTTTCTTCTTTTACTTTTGACTTTTCTTTTTAATGGAGTGTACATGACCGCCCTATTAACCAATACTGGTAAGGGGAAAAATGGAAAAGGATCTTGTCATCACATTTTACTGCTTGATTTCTCAACGTTTTATGGGTCAGCAACTGCTGAATACCAACTGCTAATTAGACAGATCTTTCATTGGATGCAGTCATTACTAACTGAAGGTCCTCCAGATAGTCTAGATATGAAAAACAGTCATAAAATTACTCATTCCCACCATGTTAGGCTGTCTCAACACACTGGCATAGTCTGTTGGGAAATCAGTAGCCTCTGCAAGAGATCTTGCTCCAGTGCAAGAACAACATGGGGGTGTCTTTCTATCTCTCTTTATGAGTCAAGGTTTTCCAATTTGCACTTGCTGTGAAGTAAAGAACGCCTATACAATAAGCCCAGAAGAACCTTCGGATTGATCAGAACAATTCAACTCTCCCATCTGTGCTCCCACTTAAAACTCTGTGCAGAATGGTGGTCGGTATTGCAGTCTCGAGCAACTCCAAGATTTTTATAAAATAATTCTTGCAAACACAAGTGCTCTCATTGAGAAATCAAGACCTCACTTATGTCAAGATCTTTCTGTCTCAAAAGCCAGGGAGAAACCTTTTGCAGGTTCTTATTCTCGCACAGTAAGAGAATAAGACAAATAAGAAGTTATATTCATTGTGCTGGGATTGCAACCCACACTGAGCTCACCTAACCAGAAAGGATGGAGCTCTGGAGGATGCCAGGTTGGGGGAAGACTGCTCCTGGAAAGCAGCTCTTAATTATGGCAAACTCAATTAACAGCTCAATTTTGCTACCAGCATGTGGTCTTTAAAACACCCCACCCACCCCCTTTTCTGGCTTTTTCTGACTTTTTTCCTTTGGCCTATTGACATTCCGGACTCCAGAACCACCTCAGGTAAAATTGTGATGCAAAGTCTTTGGCTAAACAAGGCCGTTTCAACAAGGCAGGCTGGGCTCCATTATCTGATCAGCAATCTCAGAGGGTGGTGGTGGGGAGGCCACCTTTGTGTGCTTGATGGGAGGTTTTTCCTTTGCTTATGTGTGAAGGCCGCTAATCCACTCCTAAATGGGCTCTGTGAGGAAGACGTGAAGGATTGTAAATAGCTGTTAGGTGTCTGGAAACAATGCGGGCAATCATGGGGAATTAGAACCGTGAAAAAGGCTACTCTACCTCCAAGAGGCTGATAGACTGATCTTTGTTCGCACCAGGGACTTTCGAAACATCAGAAGCAAAACACCAGGCTGCTTTGACTTGCCTCAAGGAACAGGTTTAATAAGATTATAAGGGTGTTGTTGTTCATGTATGTCACTAAAAATGCTTGCATTTGTCGACTTTGTACCATGGATATAATCTATGGTGAAAAGATGTATGTTCCACTTTGGCAGTGGAGGTGGTGCTGGTGAAATGAAAGGGGTGGGGGAGAACAAAATGTTGTGTATCTGAGTTAGCTTTTGCAAAACTCTGAGAAAAGGGTGCCACAATGCTCTGTCCTTTGTCCCCTCCTCCACTTTTGGCCAGCAAAAATCTCTCTTCCCTTTTCTCTCCAGAAACATATTTTTGTTGTTGTTGTTCAGTTGTTCAGTCGTGTCCGACTCTTCGTGACCCCATGGACCAGAGCTCGCCAGGCCTTCCTATCTTCCGCTGCCTCCCGGAGTTTTGTCAAATCCATATTGGTTGCATCAGTGACACCGTCCAACCATCTCATTCTCTGCTGTCCTCTTTTCCTTTTGCCTTCAATCTTTCGCAACATCAGGGTCTTTTCTAAGGACTCCTCTCTCCTCATGAGGTGGCCAAAGTACTGGAGCCTCAGCTTCAAAATCTGTCCTTCCAGTGAACATTCAGGGTTGATTTCTTTCAGGATGGATAGGTTTGATCTCCTTGCATTCCAGGGGACTCTCAAGACTCTCCTCCAGCACCACAGCTCAAAAGCATCTATTCTGCGGCGATCAGCCTTCTTTATAGTCCAGCTCTCACTTCTATACATCACTACTGGAAAAACCATAGCTTTGACTATCCTGACCTTAGTTGGCAAAGTGATGTCTCTGCTCTTTATGATGCTATCTAGGTTTGCCATTGCTTTCCTCCCAAGAAGCAGGCGTCTTTTAATTTCATTGCTGCAGTTGCCATCTGCAGTGATCAAGGAGCCCGAAAATAAACTCTGTCATTGCCTCCATTTCTTCCCCTTCTATTTGCCAGGAGGTGATGGGACCGGTGGCCATGATCTTAGTTTTTTTGATCTTGAGTTTCAGCCCATTTTTTTCACTCTCCTCCTTCACCATCATTAACAGGTTCTTTAATTCCTCCTCACTTTCTGCTATCAGAGTAGTATCATCTGCATATCTGAGGTTGTTGATATTTCTTCTGGCAATCTTAATTCCGGCTTGTGATTCATCCAGACCTGCCTTTCGCAGGATGTACTCTGCATATAAGTTAAATAGGCAAGAAAACATAGGAAACGGCCTTATATATCATGTTTGTTGATATAGTTATAGAGATGGATGAGAATTTCATTCCATTTGTTTTGTATCAGAATTGGCTAACATTTGAAAACACCTTCACACTTACAGTGGAAAGACACTCAGAATAATTTTTAAAAATCCAATGTGGAAGAAATCAGAATGGTCAGGTTTGTTCTTCAGAACCTTGTTTTTTCCCTCTATTTCAAACTGCTAATGATTTAAGTTCTTTCTGCTACAGATTTGAAGATTTATGTACTGTATTTGGGTAAATTCTTCAAGGGCAAACAAAAATGAAATTCACCCTTATTTACACAAAGCAAATTCAGTAAGTAAATAAAAGCAGTTGCCAACACAGAAAGCACTAGGTTGCTGCTGCTTTGTTGTTGTTGTTGTTGTTGTTGTTGTTGTTATTGTTGTTGTTGTTGATGATGATGATGATGTTGATGATGATAATGATGATGTGTCGTACAATTGTGACCGACTCTTCGTGACCCCATGTCCATGGAGTTTTCTTGGCAGGAATACTGGAGTGGCTTGCCAGTTCCTACTCCAGGTGCCTACAGTGGTCGCCCATCTAAGTACTAGCCAGGGCTGACCCTGCTTAGCTTCTGAGACAAGATGTGGCAACCTTAATACAACATGAAAATTGCTAATAAGCCAAGACTTAAACCCAACTGACTTGATCAACAACAATAAACTGCTACCAACTGACAAAAGAGGACAGGCAGGAAGGAATGATTAGTTAGTGCTGGATAAACAGACAATCGCCTCAGCATAGAAAAGTCCCTCCCAGTCACTCAAATTACACAAAACATGTGAAGGTGTTAGAAACAGCTCCAACCACTCAGAAGTGATTTATCGTTCTTATAAGTGTCTGTGAAGATTGTCAGTCATCCACCACCATCTCAGATGGAACCCTGGAACCTCAGATTTGGATGACTAAACATGGCAGTCTGTGTGCCCCTTAAGAATTTTGCACCCGGGGCAACTGCCCCTCTGCCCCCACCCCCAACACTATGCCACTGCCTGGATCCATTAACAGCCTGGGTTAGATTGTTTAAGTCTTAAAAATCTGGCTTGCATCTTAGCATATCCAGCAAACTAACTCTTGAGTAAGGGTTGCCACCTTTTTCTAAATAGGTCCCTCATCTATTATTTATTTATTTATTTATTTATTTATTTATTTATTTATTTACCACACCAATTTCCCAAAAGGGAACTCTGGGTGGTTCACATAAAAACACAAAAAAGTCCACAACATAGTAATAGTAAATAAAATGGCAATAATAATAAAATAAAGGGGAAAATACTCTACTAGGTAGAAGCAACAAAATGACCCTTCCTGTGTTAGAAATAGTTGTACTTACTTTCTGTATGAAGGAGGGAGAATGTTGTTTCACCTCTGAATAATTTAGCAAACTGTTTACATGTTTCACTGGAGTAAAAGGCAGAGCAGAAGCAAGCAAGCTGTCAGAAATCCCGACCCCCGACTGAAGAGGTGGTTTTATTCTGTGCTTAAACTTTCAGGGTGAGCAACAGTTAACTATGTCGATAAGAAGAAAATCTTATATACGAAAATGCTATCTATTGCATGCAATACTGAAAACCTGAACATGGGGGAGACCTGCAATCTCTCTCGAGAGTTATAAATATGTGCAATTTAAAACCATTATGTTTGTCCAATTAATGTGTAGCATATTGAGTCTATAGTCTACAAGTGCTTCCTGAAAGAAAAAAATTGAACTATTGGGGGAGTTGAATTTATTAAAGTTATAAAAGGCTGAGAGGAAGAAAACCCCGAGGGCCTTGGATGGGACTGCCTCTTCTCTTTTCAGCTTTTCCCTGCAAGTTATCTACCGGATTCCCACCCTCTTTTAATTACTGCTTCATGGTTTACATGCCGTCCAATTAAAAGAATATTACATTTAAATTAGGAACATATTTTTATGGGAGTTCAGATTCAGATTCACTTGGGCATTTTCAGCGTTGTCACTAAAATTTCAGCATGAGTTCGGAGTTTGGGATTAAATGTAAATCCTACCAAAAACAAGCTGTGATGAGGTTCTAGTCTTTCTACCCCCACCACCCCCATACCCGTGCATCTATACACACACACATCGACCCACATGGGTGAAGTCACACACAGTTACCTCTTTGTAGATTGGATTGATAAGATCAGTAGTCCAGTGTTTGGAATAAGGAGATGTGGGTTCCTACAAAGTCATGGAGGTCAATGACTTTGGTCTACTCATACTCTCTTAGCCTAATCTAACACCACTGGGTTACAAGGCAGAACAGGACCATGTATACCACGTGGCGACCCCTGAAGGAAAATTGGAACAGAAATGTATGCAGGTATGCATTCCTGGAACATTTTAGCCCGTCTTTATTTTTGCTAACACCGAGCCGCTTTACGTATTTGATTAAAATAATACATAATGCTCTAAAGACACTGAAATCACATAATTGAATAAAGGCTCTTACAGCAAACAAAAGGGAGCTGACAAAAAAGCAACCAATTAAAAGGCCGGGGTATACAAAAAGCTTTTGAGGTGTGCTGAAGCAGCTGCTTTGTTGTGGCCCTATTTTTTGGCAGCACTGAATAGGAATCCGTGGGTATATATAGTTCTAGCTGAAAGCGACTGAACGGTATTGCAAAAACAATTTGCATCTGTATCTTAGGATATCATCCAATACTAAATTATAGCATACGTAAATATGTGGAAATCAGAACAGATTTTTAATATTGTTTTGTCAGACATTTTCGGCTTCTTCTTTTCGTAGTAATTAAGTTGGAGCATATGGTGGGATTGATTATTATGGGCAGCGGTCAGAGCAGTTACCTTATATTGCTGTCAGAGGCATAGCCAGGATTTGGAGCGCCTGGGGACAAAGTTCATTATTGTGCCTTTCCTGTCTCCCCACATTGCAACCACTCAGGAATGGGGAGCCGAACCCTGTGAGTGTGGTGTGTGCATGTGCAATGGCAGACAGATGGATGGGCATGTGTGTGTGTGTTTGTGCACACGCCTTACACCTCTCCCACCGAGGTGAGGAAGAGGAGGAGGGTGCTGCAGCCACCGTGCTCTTGCCTGCCTGCCTGCTTTGCCACTCGCCTGGCACGCGGCGGTATCAGGGGTGTCATCACCGTGCCTTAGGTTAGGGGAAAAGAAGACTGCTGGGTGGCGGGAGGGTGCACAGCTTCCTCCTCCTGCTCCCCCTGCAGGTGCCCCCAGATTACTGCACCTGGGGCAAATGTACTCTTCTGCCCACCCACCCCCAGACACTTCCCTGGTTGCTGTTTGTGGGATTCAGGGAGAAACATCCCCAAAACGCTTCTTTCTCTCTCTCCTGATTATGTAATAAATCAGACACTACGGAGGCAAGTTGCTATGAGATTTCATCTGTCTAGCTGAGGTAAAAGTTTGAGGTGCATAAGTCTCAGACTAACACATTATCTCAATTTTATCTATCTGTACTTGCATGTCTGTTCTGTATACATGAGTATATTCCACACATGTGTGTCTTTTATTCATTTCTTCTCCTTCCTGAAGAACAAATATAGATATATGAGTTTCTAAAGGAAGACAAATTCAACTTATCATATTTCTGAAACCTTAATTGTAAACATGCCAACTCAGAAGTCAATGCTACAGATATAAAAGAAACCAAAACACAAAAGATTTCTAAGCATGTTTTAACTTGGAAGTGAATGACATTAATAATATTCCTACAGCTGGTGCAAAGTATGGCAGCAAGACTTTTAAACTATGACCAGCAGCCTATTACCAATCCTGTTTCACTTACAGCGGCTTTTAAATCACTGTCATGACCAATCCTAAATGTAGGTTTTATCCTATAAATGTCCACATAGCTTTGGATGTTCGTATAAGTTATAATGTTAAAGGAACAAGGTTTTGGGCGGGGGGGGGGCACTCCAGGCACCTATAGCCACCAAGCAAATGACTGCGCTGACTGTGAAATTCTAGAAATTGTAGTCTCCAAAAAGAAACGTTTCTCATTCATGCTAGTGCCTACAAAAGGCCTGTCGTCGTCTATAGAAACCCTGCATTTGAGTGTGTTGGAGTTTTTCCAATCTCTCATGCTGCATTTAGTAGGTTTGGCTGGGAGAGACATTTCTAGGTTGGATAACGGTTGACCTATTCAGCAGCAACTAATCGTTCCCTCCTGCCTCTGAGTTCAAAGAGAGCCCCACCTCTCTGCTGTTTTATTCCCTTTCTGTTGTCTGCTGGCAGTTAGTGGTCTCTGTTCTTGAAAGCACTCCTGTTTGTTAGTTTGCTATCTGATCCCTTTAATTGTAAGTAATGAAAACTTTTATTCTTTTTACTATTAGTGTCTGAGTGACTGTCTGAGACACTGTGAGTACCAGTCAATAATAAAAGGGATTGACTAATCTAGGGTGCTTTTATACGACCCCTAAAATCTGAGGCAAAGGGCTCCCAGATCCAGAGCTTAAAAATGTTTTCCCACCAGCTCCGGACTTTAAAAAAAATTAAGTACGACCACTCCCACCTAAGCGCGTCCCAGCGCATTTTCCAAGTACCTGGTCTCCGATGGTGACAAATTTCTGATGCGGATTGCAAAGCAGTGAGTGCCGGGCTCTCCTCGCCTTGTGTTTGTTTTGGGGTTTTTTTGCCCCCTGCCCCTTTAAGAGACTGGAATGCTTCCCGGAGCAGCTCCGGAGGGCAGAGTGGAGGTGAGCCTGCATTCTTTTCTCCCTTTTTTTCTCCCTCCCCTCAAACAGACAGGAGCAAGGGAGTGCGGAGGGGTGGGAACACAGCAAGAGGAGCAAACCCCCAAGATCTCTGGTCCGAATTTAAGTTGCCAGCGGATCTTAGGGGTTGTGTAAAAGTGCCCCTATTGAACCAGAAGCTATTCTACTCTATGAAGCCCTGTACTTTTGCTATGCAGGTAGAAGAGCTTAACAAAAATTTGGAAATCTGCAACAGAGTGTCCCTTCATTCTTAGCTTGGCTAGTGCCTTCTACGAGGAGACCCTTGTCAGTGGTGACCCCTGAAGCTAGGCTAACATTGGTGCTAATGATGGGTTGGTGCTTTCCCTTTCATTCAGATCTTCAAATCTGATACTTTTATCCCAGTTTAGACTTTATACTCGATATCCTTCCTATACTTATTAGCTGGTTTTGTCCCTTTGGCTTGCATTGTGCTTTATCATGTCAGGTCTTGTACTTTATGTTACCAGAGAGACTTTTGTACTTTTCATATTAGTATGCCAACATGCTAAATTAGGTTGTATTGTTGTGTTTGTTTAAAATCATTGTTTGCCCTCAAGAAAAAGTGTTTAATAAAGGAATACAAGTGGAATATGGTTATTGTTCTAGGAGCAATAAGAGAAGAATATTGGTCCTTTTATGCAAAATGATACAGTAGACCTTTAATTTACAATGGCTTGTTTTACAATGGCCCACTTTTACAACTGCTCCAATTTGACCTTATGCCACCACTCCCGCCTCCTGCATTTGTGCAAAACTCAAGTTTTGTGATTTCTTCGTGTGTGTGTGTGTGTGTGTGTGTGTGTGTGTGTGTGTGTGTGTGTGTGTGTGTGTGTGTGTGTGTGTGTGTGTGTGTGTGTGTGTGTGTGTGTGTGTGTGTGTGTGTGTGTGTGTGTGTGTGTGTGTGTGTGTGTGTGTGTGTGTGTG
>JAHTLZ010000275.1:9750169-9796204 GCA_023846285.1 Phrynocephalus versicolor | reverse complement strand
TGTGTGTGTGTGTGTGTGTGTGTGTGTGTGTGTGTGTGTGTGTGTGGGTGTGTGTGTGTGTGTGTGTGTGTGTGTGTGTGTGTGTGTGTGTGTGTGTGTGTGTGTGTGTGTGGTGTCATTACAGTCATGACCGACTCTTCGTGACCCCACGTTCATTGAGTTTTCTTGGCAGGAATACTGGAGTGGCTTGCCAGTTCCTACTCCAGTATGGAGTACTGTACCTACAGCACCTGGTACTCCTTGGAGGTCTCCCATCCAAGTACTAACTAGGGCTGACCCTGCCTAGCTTCCGAAATGAGGCAAGACTGGATGTGCTTAGGGCATCTAGGTAGCTCGTGACTTCTTCGACTTGACATTAAAAGTGGAAGAACAAAGGAAACATGGGAGGGTAGAGGGAAGAGAATGGGAGATAAAGAACAAGCAACGCTGCGTTAGGACAGACAGGAGAAGACAGGCAAGGATGGTAGAAGGAGAAAGGAGGATAGTGAAATATGGAAGAAAGAGCTAGTAAGCCAGGGTTGGCAATACCAGCCTAGATGGGCCAATGGTTTGTCTCAGGCTGCTGGATAGTTAAGTGGTTTAGGTCTCTGGCTACAGAGCCAGAGGTTGGGAGTTCGATTCCCTGCTATGCCTCCTTGACACGGGCTGGATTCGATGATCCACAGCATCCTGGACTCATCCTTGAGCCTAGATATCCAGGTCACATGTGGCCAGGAGAGCATCAGCGCAATTAAAGCTAGTACATCAGTTACGCCTGTTCCTGGAGAAACCTGCTCTGGCCACCGTGACATATGCACTAGTGACATCCTGGATGGACTACTGTAATGCATTCTATGTGGGACCTCTGATGAAAAGTGTCAGGAAACTCCAATGGGTCCAAAACGCAGCAATCAGATTGTTGACTGTGGTGGGGTACAGAGATCACATTACATCCCCACTAAAGCAGCTCCACTGGCTGCCAATCACCTACCGGGCACAATTCAAAGTGCTGACCGTAACCAACAAAGCACGAAATGCCCTGGGTCCAAGCTACCTCAAAGACTGACTCTCACAGTATGAACTGCGGCCTTTCTCTCCACCCTACCACCCTCACAGGTACGTCTTGTGGGAACCCATGAAAGGGCCTTCTCGGCTGCTGCGCCCAGACTCTAGAACTCCCCCCCCCCACACACACTAGAGGCCAGGACTGCCCCATCTCTGATGTCTTTCCAGAAACAAGGAAAAACTTTTCTCTTCAGGCAAGCTTTCCCTAAATGATGGACTACCATTGTGTCTTTTATTTGAATCTAGCATACAGACTTTATAAACACAGACTTTGTGTTTATAGCCATGTATAACTTTGAGTTTATATATTTCCTTGTGTGATTGCATTGACACTATGTTATCAACTGTTAGTTTTAGCATTGCCTTCTAATGCTGTAAGATACCCCTCAATTCCCTGTTCTGAAACTGAATTTGTCTTTATTGTACTGGCCTGTGTATTGTCCCTCTTTACTGTAAGCTGCCTTGGGTCCTTTACCAAAGAGAAAAGCAGGGTATTCAAGCTGCTTCTCCTTTTCTACAACTTTGAGCCATTCCTGAGAACAGCATGCTTCCCTAAGATATACTGCCCAATAATTTTGCATATATCCCCTTTGAAATCTTTTTTCAACCAGCAACACTGCTAGTGCACACCAAGAGCTTGATCCAAGTTGGACTACAATTCCCAGAATCCTCTAGCTCAGATAGATAGATAGATAGATAGATAGATAGATAGATAGATAGATAGATAGATAGATAGATAGATAGATAGATAGATAGATAGATAGATATAGATGATTCTGGGAGTTGTAGTCCAAAACTCAACTTCAACTCTCTCTCTCTTTCTCTCTCTCCTATTTATGTGAGTCCCTCACCATGGTGGCTGGAAGAGTTTGGGGAGATAAATGTTATGTGCACCTTCTTTTTAGATGCAAAAGTTTATGAGGAACAGAAAAACATTAGTGCATAAAACAACTCTTGATAGGTAACTTCATTAAATAAATCAGTTTGACCATGTAGTTGGCACTGCTTCTGCTGCTCTTCCCCTGTCTTGCCCACTCTCCAAAATCTTAGGGCTGGCAGCTCAAAAACACACCATTTTCACAAGCACTTCTCTTTGTGCCAAGGACCTGAATGGTTTCCCCATCTCCGGCAAAGGATGGCCAAATTGGTGATGGCTTGGAGTGTTTCTCTCCCTTCTTCTCTGGGCCTGTTTTGTTGAGTGCCTTGCTCTTTGTGCCATCTCTGGGCTAATTGTATTTCTTAATTAGTGTCACGCGGGGCCTTGATGGATAAGAAGGCCAATAGCTTGGGGCCTTGCAATTCACCTCGCCTGCCTAGGCCGGGTGGGATGGGGGATACCCCATGCTGAGCCGTCAGCATTGTAGGCTGAGGCTCGAGAGGCACATACCGCTAACGAACTCCTGCCGCTCTCGCAAGGCCCCTCTCAGTCGTCATTTCTTCATCACAAGACAAGGCCTAGTGGCAGAGAACTCTTCCTCTCTGAAGGAGCAGGAAGGAAAATCAACCTGCCATTTATGAAAGCTCTGATTGAGGAAATAAATCCTCAGTTTTTCCCAAAACTATCTGGATTTTAGAGTTTCACCGCATTCAGACTGGGAGCTTAAAATTTGCACTCTACTGGGACCATGATAGCACCTTCTATTTGAGAAGCCAAAAGGTTCCTCCCTCCACTCAAAATTTCAGAATCTGCTGGCTAGGGGATTCTGGGGGTTGTAGTCCAGAAATACCATTTATCCTAGCTTTGATTTTCAAGGGCCTCTTTGCTAACAATGTCATCAACAAGGTGATAACTTCTTCCTTCTTTACCATTGTTGTCCTTGTATGCTGCCAGGGTGCTTCTGACTTATTATGGAACCTCTGACAAGGTTCTCCAGGCATATGAAGTGTTCAGAGAGTGGTTTACTCTTGCCACACCCCCATGAGTTGACATGGCCATGCATGGACTAGAACCCAGGTTGCTTGGCCCAACATGATCCATTGTACCACATTGGCTCTCATTTACTGGGTACCTTTAGATCCTTACCTTTCTTTAGGGAGGTCATGACCTTCCATGTCTCTGTTTTATCCGCCTCCACCACCACCTTGTGAGGTCGGTCTTGTTGGAAAACTGGCCTGTAGTAGGTTTCATGGCCTGGTATAGGTTTCTGCTGTCTGTCAATAACCACACTGGCTGCAACATGCTCACAAGGGAGTGTGCTTAAGGCTCTGCATGGGAGAAAGGCCTGGGTAATAAACACATCAACTCCTTTAAGCTAACCTGTTCAGCTCAGTGGATGGGCAATCATAAGGAGAGGGTTTGCACTCTTTGGTTTGGGGTTCAAAACAGAGTTGGAGAGGCATGGAACTTCTGTTCCACAGACTGCAGAAACATGGGCTACAGTCACTGGTGATTTGAAGTCATGATTCTAGAGACAACTGCAGCCTGAAACTTGGACTTTGGAAGTTCATAGATTTTATGAGGCATTTCATTGACTAACAGTGCAATTGTGCCTTTCTAAGGCATGGAGCTTAGGGGACACATGCCTGTAAAGCATTCATTTTAAGAAATATTTGTTGGTACTCATCTGAATTGCAAGCTTAAACAAAGGGTTAAAACATGTATCAGTGCATTTAGAATTTCAATATAGAATTTAGCACCACAGAACCTATAGATTGGTTGATGCTTCCTTCAATAAAGCCTCGCGCAATGACCCTTTATGCTCAGTGCACCATTATTCTCAGACCCTCATGAGTCCAACTTTTGTCCTCTGTTATATTGGCTAATGAACTGTAATGTAATCACAACTCATTTTTTTATTACTGTGCCAGACACATGCAATCACGTCTGATTTTCTTCTGTCCACATACCAAAGGAAAAGGCAGTTATACCTTGTAGTGTGGATCCTTAAGCTACTGGTGGACATACCATGTAGGAAGCAGTATTTCCCAAAGGATCCATAAGTTGCTGCTTTTATTGGAGAGGGAGAAGTAATTATCATAAAATGATAGTATATCAGCCCATGATCCCTAACTTAGTTCAGGTCAATGGTGTTGTGAAGGCAAAATTTGGAGACGGAATTTAGGGGCTCCACTTAGAAAACACAGGACGGCCCCCCAAGTCAACATTTCAGGCCTTCCCGTGGTTACCAAAACCTATGGATAAGAAAGAATGCTGCCCCCCCAACTGTTTTGTGACAGTAGCTTGCTTTACAGCTCCTGTTTGTGACAATAGCTTGCTTTGCGGCTGTGTGAATTATTACTTTTTTTTCCTCTGCCAACTATGGATAACTGAACCAGTGGTTAATGAATCAGTGGATACAGGAGTCCCACTGTAATTACAAACAAAAGGTGGGTAAAAGAAAAGGCCTACAAGATCGTTTAGACCAGAATCTATAATTATCATGTTGCACCATTAATATATGCATCAATTTGGGAACAAATTACACATCTCTCTTAACCTTATAAACTGCTCAGCTCAGAAGAAAACCCTGTTGAGTTTAGCATTGCTTATTCTCAGGTGGATATTATAGGGCAACTGTGTTGACATTACCCTGTGGACATTTCCCTGCCACCCCTATTTTTATATAAGCTCCAGGGAGTTAGATGAAGGTTGCTCTCAGGTAACTGTGGAGGTTCCAGGGAATGACCACAATTTGAAATAAGCTGTTAATAAAATCTCGCAATGTTAAGTATTTAAAACTATAGATTCCCCCAAATACTTAACTTAAGGAGGACTCCAGCAAGATCATATTCAGGCTGTTTCATACACATAAACACAGTGTGTGCAACTGTGAATTTGATTTTTAATAGGAAGTCCAGATCTACCGATTTTAAAGTGGTGTAACAAAGAACTTTCAACAGGTCTGGCCAGTTGGTCTGTTGCAAAAAAGGCAGCAATCAGTCATGTGGCAGACAGAATTCTCATTTATTACAGGATCGCTGTAATTTTGACATACAGTCCACTTTTGTCCAAAGCATTCCTCCATGTCATCATCACATAAAGTAGGGAGGGGGGAGACTCTCTGACATATCAGGATTGCTTTTCTTGCCGCCCCTGCTGGGTTTGAAGCCCACTTCTGAAGGGTTAATGGAGCAGACGGGAAAAAAACCTTTTCAGTCACCCGTCCAACGGGCACGGCCTGCCTTTCATTTCGGAAGGGCGTTTTCTGTGTCTCTCCGAGAGGCTCCGATGCAGCGGCAGCACCAGGACGATCAGAAGGCCGTGCGAATATGAGACAGGAGACATTCACGTGCCTATGAAGATTTTCGGAACTCGAGCCGTCCTCCTCTCAAGAATCGCTTTTTGTAGCATCCCTTAAAAATGGGGAATCATAAGGTTGTGGGGAAACCGGGTGTCACTGAATCGGGGCATCCTTTACTCCCAATATCATCCCCCAACACACACACACACGCACAGAGAAACACGCGTGCACAGTTATCTTCTGAATGGCATAACGGGAGCATAACTGATTGCGCAGCAAGTGAAGGCCCTTTTGGATAACGGTGCCACCTCTGCAGAAGGCACCGCGGAGAAGCGAAACTGGTCTCTTCCACCCCGCCTCCGTCTCTTGCCCTCCAACTAAGACCTGACGCCTTCGGATTAATCCCCCCCCCCCCAAAAAAAACCCCTCCTTCTCCTCCGCCAAAAGGCGTCGCCGCCTCCGCATCGCCCTCCCTCTTTCCACCAGCCAAACGCAACGCCCAAGGCCGCCAGCCGCTGCCGCCAAGAAGGGCTCCTTTCATGCCTTCCCCGTCGCCCTCCGCGGTGCCTTCGGCAGACGCTACACCGTTATCAAAAAAGAAGCGGCTGCCTCTCAATCTCTCTCTCTCTGTCTTCCTCCCTCCCTCCCTCCGCGTCCCGATCCGTTTCTTTAAGCGAGCGGCGCAGCGCCCTCTGGGAGTCGTAGTCCTCTCCCCTTGACCGCCTGAGCGCCTCCGCGGGGAAGAAGACTACGTTTCCCAGCCACCCCACCGGACTCTCTCTCTCTCTCTCTCTCTCTCTCTCTCTCTCTCTCTGGCGAGGCCGAGCCGTCAATCAGGTGGCGTCACGTTGTGTATAGAACGTTCGGAGATTCTGCTGAAGTGTTTTCTTTGGGGGGCTTTCTTCCCCCCCCGCCTTGGCCCTCCTCCCTTTCTTTTGCGCGTGAACGCCCCTTCCCTCTCCCTCCCTCCCTCCCTGGCGGGGCTGCCGCGCGCCGTAATAAGCGCTTGCAAGGGAGGGTAAACGCGCGGCGCGGCAAGAGGGGAGGCAAGTGTCATATGCGGGGAGCGGCGCTGCCTCGCTGGGAAGCGGAGCGGCGGCCGTGCAGCAGCGTGAAGAGAGACGGAAAGGGGTGGGGTGGGGGGGGGTTTGGCTTGTGTAATTTCTTTCCCCCTTCTTTTCCCCCCACCCCACCACCCACCCACCCCCTTACCCGAGAGGGTGGGGGGGAAGGCGCGGCGTGGGTTTTTTCTTTTTTGGCCCTCGTGGCTGCTCCCGATCTGGAATGTTACAAGCGAGATCGCAGCCAAGCTGATCGCTTGCAGGAGCTGCAGCAGCAGCAGCAGCAGCAGCCGCGGCAGCCCAAGCTGGGAGCCGGACGCCGCCAAGCAGGAGGCACTCGACATTAGGCTGGCGGCGGAGGCTCCTCTCGCTGGTGCTGCCGAGCAAGCCCCGGGCGATGATGATGATGATGATGATGAAGCGCCGAAAGGTGGCCGTAGCCGCCGGCTTCTGCCTCTCTTTCTTGCTGGGCACTTTGCTCAACGTCTTATTCATCCCGGCCTTTGATCCCCAGCAGCAGCAGCAGCAACACGCGGGCGTCACGCACTCGCTGGCGGCCGGCTCTCCGGGAGACCCAGCGCGGGAGGCGGCGGCGGCGGATCGGAGCCGCGGGGACTTAACCCGTCAGATCCGCCAGCGCTACGAAGAGGTGCTGCGGTACCAGCAGCTGCAGCCTCCGGGAGCGGCGGCGGCGGCGGCGGCCACCTCCGACGGGGCTCGGCTGCTGATGAGACCCCGGGAGAGGCGGCTGATGGATCTCGCCCAGCCGCGGCTCCCTTCTTCTTCTTCTTCTTCTTCTTCTTCTTCTTCTTCTTCTTCTTCTTCTTCTTCTTCTTCTTCTTCTTCTTCTTCTTCTTCTTCCTCTTCCTTCTCCTCTTCCTCTTCTACCACCTCCTCCTCTTCCTCCTCCTCGCCCACCAAACTCAGTCCCCGGGGGTCCAGAGCTCGGGGGCAACCGGGATCGGCCGGGGGCTCCCTCCCGGACGCCTCCTGGCACCCGGGAGCCAAACTGGACCTTTCGCTCAGCCCGCTGCGGCTGGGATGCCGAGACATCCACAACGTCACCGACGTGCATTACCTGGGCTCCGGCTACACCAAGGCCGTCTACAAAGCCGTGCTCAACCGGAGCCTGGCGGTGGCCCTGAAGTCCGTCGATTTCGGCGGCCACGACATCGACAACTGCGTGAAGCTCTACCGTTCGCTGGAAGACTGTTACCGGCTGGCTTCCTACAAGATCGTCAAGGAGATGGTCCTTCTGCAGCGGCTACGGCACCCCAACATCCTCCAGGTAAAAAGAGGGGCACCCCAGAAAGGGCGGATTTGAGGGACTGGTGACGGGCGTAGGGCGATCCCGATACTCTGCCCTTTGGAGAAAGACGGGGGGGGGGATGACACCCACGAATTGGGTTTAGATGGGACCCCAACAACCCCTAGTTTCTTTCTAGGCATCACCCGTTGCGACCATACTGGCTTGATGAACTGCAACAGGCATCGGGTTTGGACGGGAAGGGACCAAGTTAGTTGTAGTGTCAGGAGCCGGCGGGATTTTCTTCACCGCTAGAAGGATCCTTTAGTTTACGGGTTGATGGGTTTGGGAGCAGGGCACACCCGGCGTGTCAAGATCGCCCCGTCGACCAGGAGGTGTCAAAAGTTGCAGGCTGTCCACGTGTGCGACTTCTGGTTGGCATTGCTTACGCCTTCTGGAGGCGGACATATAAGTGTTACGGTCCTCGGAGGCTGCCAAAAAGACATAAATCCAAGGCAGGACTCGATCTGGATCGAGATTTAGACAGTCTAAATTTGTTTTTGTCGCCGGTGCTGGCATACTTCATTTGGAAGTAAGGAAATGGCGACAAGAGGATGCCAGAAGAGCTTCAGTAAAAATAACTAATAGGATCGGGTAAGATTTTGGTTCCCTGATAGTAGATCCTTAATGTGGGATTTTTGGAGGCGAGCTATGTTGGCTGAGTCCGGTAGATCCCTTTCTTTTAGTTTCCTAATTTCACATCCGATTGAATCATGTGTCACAGAGTGGGATGTATAAAGATGTGTACATAAGAGGCTTTAAAACCTAACTTTCTATGAATAAATATAAATTACCTCTGAGTCGACAGGTTTGGGATTTGGTTAGTCCAAACGCTGGGGATATTTACATCAACCAATTCCGGTAGATTTCATCTGAACTGCAAACATTCCAGGGCAGTGGAGCGAAACCTGGATAAAACAGAACATTCACACGTTTTTTCACGATGCTAAAGGAGGGCTGTGATCGGGAACACGTTTCGATTGTCAGGCTTTTGCTTCTCTGAAGGAGACCTCCCAAGTCAGATGAGGTTTAAAACAAGGTTTTAGGAAAACAGCGAAAAACAGGGATACTAGAGTGGATTGTGATCTATATACAACTGTGGCGAAATGACCGCTTAATTCGGTCGATAGCAGAGCGTGTAAGCTTTGGCCGTTACACAGAGTTCTTCCTTATCTGGCCGAACGCCTGTGTCTTGGAAATCAAGACCGCTAAATTTGAAAAACTCGGGCTATTAAGAACAACAAAAAAAAAAAAAAAATCAGCCGAGAAAAGATGCATAGAAGAAGGAACGGAGAATTTGCAGCCAGCCTCGTACCTCGTCCTCGCGTCGGTGTTGATTTTGCTGTCTCTGAAAGCGGGCAAGAGAGAGAGGGGGGGGGGAGACGGAGGTTGTCAATTGTGGTTAACCCGGATTTGACGCCCTTCGGCGCTTCCACCCGTGGGTTGGAGTGGGAACCCCGCAGCCTGTGGATTGAGCGAGCTGTGATGGGGAGAGATTCCAACGCGTTGAAACCCGGAGGTGCTCCGGTCGTGGAGATGAGGGGCTCGCGGGCACGGGTACGTTCGTGTCTCTGCAGGACGGAAGCGGGGCATCGTCCGGCTTCCTCCGGCTTCCCGGACAAGAGACACGGGAGATCCGGTGTGTGTGTGTGAAAAGAGCTGTTCTTGTGTATGTGTCAAAAGAGTGTTTCCAAGTCCAGTCGAATCGATGCGACCCTTTATCGAGCTGAGAAAGAAACCCCCCCACCCCACACACACGTTTCATTCCACCAGGGCTGAGAAAAGTTTTGGACTGTCACTCCAGGACCCCAACAGTGTGATAGCTGGGGGGAGGGGGGGGAGGGGAGCGTCTGGACATTGTAATCCAATAACTAACTTTGGGCCAAGGGATTCTGGGATATGGAGTCCAACAGTAACTTTGTCAGACTCCATAAGGGGGATCTTGAATGGGTCCCTGTTACTTGAATGGATCCCTGCCAAACAGCTAATGTTGTCAAGTTGGACCTGACAAGTGCTCTTTTTAGGGGGTCCCTTTGACTCACCCCTTTCCTTCAAGGGGCAAAGTATAGGCAGAACTAGATTTACACCGTATGGGTTGGGGGAGAGGACTCAGGTCCTTCTTGGCCAAGTCTCTTCCAAAAAGGCTTTTAGAAAGAAATCGGCATGATTTAGTACTTTCACATTCACCCACTCATCCCAGTATGAACTGGTCAAACCCATTCCTCACTTTGTCTCAGTGAAATTGATTTTGAGATTTGAAGTTTGTTTTTTTTGGGGGGGGGTGCATCCCCCTTAACGGGAGGAAGCCCCATGGAAGTTGGTGGCTTTGAAATAGGAAGAAACAGTGTGGTTGATTTGTATAGGATTCTGCTGCCCCACAGCTGCCTAGATGCCCTAAGCAGGTCCGATCTCGCCTGATTTCAGAAGCTAAGCAGTGTCGGCCCTGGTTAGTATTTGGATGGGTGACCACCAGAGAATACCAGGCGCTGTAGGCTCCTGGAGTAGGAACTGGCAAAATCACTCCAGTATTCCTGCCAAGAAAACTCCATGGACATGGAGTCACGAAGAGTCGGTCATGGCTGTAACAACACAACACTGCTGCCCCACAGGATTTCTCTACTACTGTGTGGGAATGCTGTGTTTATGTAGATGGCTTATATCATGCATATGTCAAGTGTGCCATGAGATCCGTTATATAAGTGGTAAGGGTGTAACGGCACACTTTCTGTACCGCAGACAGTGGTTGGTGTAAAGTAGGGGGTGGTAGGGAAGAAGCAGTCTTATCTGATTAAGAGGTTTTGTAACCAAGGCTCCTTCCAGATATAGGGAGAAAGATCTGTGGATCTGTAATTGAGGAGGTGAATCACAACCTGGTGAAGGTAGAATTGCTTATCACCTCCCTTTCTGAGCATTGCTCAGAGAGGCCCATTGAATTGAATGGGTGTAACTCCGGCTAATTAGTTTTGAGATTGTGATTTGAATGGCGTAATAGACGATAAAATCATAGACTTCACTTCCCAGTCCATAAGACCTGTTTCACCCTTACTTCAGAGATAGGTTGGTTATAGGATTGCATGCCAATATTGGCCTCTACTATGTGGTGTAGTTGTTAAAACTGCTGTACTGCTGCAGCAACTGTGCTCATGACCTGGGGTTCAGTCCCAGGGAGCCAGCTCCAGGTTCACTCAGCCTTCCATCCTTCCGAGGTCGGGAAAATGAGTACCCAGCTTGCTGGGGAGGCAATGTGTAGCCTGTGTAATTACTTGTAAACCACCCAGAGTGCGCTTGAAGCTCTATGGGACAGTACATAAGCAGCACTTCTTGTTTTGCTTTGGTTTTGCTTAAGCAATGCCAGCGCCAGACACCCTTCAGTCCTGTTGGGGAGCAGATGCCCCTTGATTTCAGCTGAACTTCATTGTGCCTTGGGGATCCACGCCCATAAGAATGGAGCTGAAACCATAATGCCACCCAGTTTGAGTCTCTCTCTCAATGAGAGAGATCCACATCTCATTGTTTAGATCTGGATGGGAAGAGAGAGGGAGAGGGGAAGGGGAAGGGAGGTGGAAGCACACCTTTTTGAGAGCAGGAAAAGGCAGTTTTAACTAGTCTTTTGTTGCCCTTGGGCGGTAATCAACGTGGTCTCACTTGGTGGAGCTTGATAACTAAGGCTCCACTTTCCACCCAAAGCTCCCGTCTCTGTGTATGTTTTAAAACACAACAGCCTTTCCTTATGTTCTTGCTCCCTAGGGAGCAGTTTTAAATGTCCCCAGCCCTGGCAGTCTCCCTAGTATCTTGGGCATTTCATTACCACTTGACATTTAGGTCTTCCCTTTGGACCAGTGAACTTCTGGAATGCATGCATGTTCCTTGGCATCCTGCATTTCATTCGCTTAGAACAACCACCCTGTGAGGTAGGTCAGGCTGAAAAGGGACAACAGTTCCAAGTCATCTGTTGAGTTTCATGATGGGCTCTCCCAGGTCCAGGTCCAAACTTCTGACATTGCTCTCTCACCCTAACCCAGTTTTGATCCCATTGTTCCTTTCCCTTTCTGTGGACTGTTTCAGACTGAAGTCCTACACCACATTGGACCCAGCAGGCTTTACTTCTAAACAAACAGGGAGATAGATTCTTTTTTTAAGATCACTATTTTAACAATGCCTTACATGCTTCTACCCCCAAGTGTGACTTCCCCCTCACACTGAAATCACCAAGAATACTTCCTTTCTTCTAACCAGATATTAGAAAAGTAGCAGAATCCGCTATGCCATCCGAACTATTCTTGGAGTTGTAGGCCTCAAAAGTAACTTTTTCCAAGATTTGCTCTTAACTGGCTCTAATTAACAGAAGGTGGTTTCCTGTAAGACATTGTTTTTCTTTTTCTCTTTTTTTAAAGGGAAGATACCACCCAGATTTGGGTTGTACCTTCTCTGGAACTGAGTGCAACGCCACAGCAATGTGTATAAATATTGGAGTTCTTGAGAATTCTTCGCTAGGCTAACATGATACAAAAATTATGTGCGGGGGAAGAAAGAGGAATTTCCCCTAAATTAAGACATGAGGTCTGCAGTTGAACTCCATCTCACAAAGGAATCATAGAATCATAGAGATGGAAGAGACCCCAAGGGCCATCCAGTCCAACCCCCTGCCATGCAGGAACCCCATCACAATATTTCCGACAGATGGACATCCAGCCTCTGCTTAAAAACCTCCAAAGAAGGAGACTCCACCACCCTCCGTGGCAGCATATTCCACTGCCGAACAGCTCTAACCATCATGAAGTTCTTCCTAATGTTCAAATGGAATCTCTTTTCCTGTAGTGTGAAACCATTGCCCCAAGTCCTAGTCTCTGAAGCCATAAATATAGCTGTCATATCCTGCCTCAGTCTTTTTTTTTGAAAGGCTAAACATTCCCAGCTCCCTAAGCTGTTCCTAGTAAGACATTTCTTCCAGACTTTCAAACATCCTGGTCACCCTACTCTGTTCGAAGGAGATTGCCATTTCTCCCTTTTCTCTTTTTCCAAGATCCTCCATGATTCTGTCTTGGGCATTTATTTAAGGATTGCTTCTCGAAGAATGCTATACATCTTCATGGTTTGGGGGAAGTGAATTTCTTGGAACTTGCTTGACAATGACAACCCAACTTCTGTTAAAAGCCACACCTGTAAACTGTCATGTTCTTCGGCAGCGAAGGTGTGTGTGTGTGTGTGTGTGTGTGTGTGCATGTATGTGTTTGTGTGGTGGGTGGGTGGGTGGGTGGAGGGAGGGGAGAGAGAGAGAGAGAGACCCTAATTTTTGGCCCATGAAAATAAGAGAAAGTGCCCTGAAACTCTGTTCTACTTGTGTGTACTTTCTTGAGCCTGTCATAGTGATGTCTTTTATCCCTTTTGGGGTGCTTGGTCAACAGCTAACTTCCTAACTTCTTTTTGAGCCCCCCGTCCCAGCTTGTGGAATTGCAACTTCATGGACTATGTGCCGATCCAATAATGAGAATGCTTTATTTAAATAATTGGGACCATATTTTCCCCCCATGATGGGCAGAAGTCCATTAATGTGGAATCAATTTTTAAACCTTAAGGTTCCATAAAACTCTTGGTTGGTGTCATTCTGCAGCATGCTACAGAATTACACATCTGTGACTCTGATTTAAAACACACACACTCACACACACACATACACACACACACACACACACACACACACACACACACACACACACACACACACACACACACACACACACAGAGAGAGAGAGAGAGAGAGAGAGAGAGAGAGAGAGATTTGTGTTTTGCACGAGTTATTCAGGCATTTTGATTTCATTTGACAACCTGCCTACCAAATGACCATTTCATATGTCAAATGGGAAATCTCCCCCTCCACGTTTTATTTATGCTCAATCACAAAGTGCGGACACTCAGAGGCTGCTCCCCAGAGACTGCCAACATATTCGCCACAGCGAATGTTCAGATGACAAAATGGAAAACGGGTGGCAAAACCGAGAGAGAAAAGGGACCAGCCCTGCCGTCTCTCGTTCTGCTGGGAGAAATGGTAAAGTGGAGGCGGGGAGCATGACATGCTTGCCAAGGCATTTCAGTGCAAAGAATTTGAATAAAAAACGACACTGATATTACTGGCAAGATGTATTTGTTGTGCTCTGCTCAGTTGAGTCCCTTTGAAACCAGTTTTAGAGGATATTTGATCCAGTAAGAACCAAGTGTAGCTCTCAGTTTATGTGCATGAACTCAGTCTATGTTAGAACCTGAGTGTTTCTGAATTTCAGCCTGCTTCAGGGAATATGGAGCCTCAGTTATATTCTATCTAGACATTTGATTTCCATTTCTCTCTAAAATAGGAATTGGTAGTTCAGCAAAGACTTCAGGATAGAAACATTCCAGGCTTGGGGGAATCTACTCTTATTTTTTTTACGAGAGCTCACATGGTCCACCAGCTAGAGCTTTGCTGCCAACTACACTCAAAGGCTCCTGAACCTAAGAAATTGTTTTGAGAACCAGAGTTGATTAGCACTAATTATTCTTCCATACAGTGTGCTTGCTTACCCCAGGTTTTTCATTTCTGTGGTATAATTTAGTGCACGATGGGAATCTTATTGTTTCTGCTCTTAAACAACTGGAAACTGAAAATCTTTGTGGATCTGTTGCAAATCACCCTGAAAGCTATGAAATTGTTAAGATCTACATTTGCTAACTTAGAATGCTCCAGGAGATTTTTTTTGTTAGCTTCTAGAATTTTGTGTTTTAAAATAGAGCAGTATTCAATTCAGAGAGTCTGAGGGAGAAAATACAACGATTCTAAAATTCTGAATCAGTTCTGTTCAGGGCTGATTCTGTTCTGCTTTGGAATGCTGTTGAATCAGACCCTTAAATAACAGCATTTAAACTGAGTTCCATTCAATACTCTTGAACATGATTTTTATGGTCGTGAGGAAAGCCCTACCAGATCACCCCTAAGATCTGCCTAGTCCAGAATTGAGTTTGAATTAGAGTCTGTTAAATACTTAGGAACTCAGAGTAGAGTATGAAGGTATGAAGGCCCTCTGCAGATATTTGATTCCCATCCTCAGAATGAGCTTGGTTTTTTTTTCTATGTTGCCATTTCCGACATATGGCAACCCAAAAAGTTAGTGGCCTCCAAAATATCATTAAGAAGTCTTGCTCACATTTTGTAAACTGAAGAACATGGCCTCCTGTACTGAGTCGAGCCGTCTCCTATTAGATCTTTTCCCACTCTCTTCCATTTTCCCCTAACATTATTGCCTTTTCAAGTGAGTCTCGTCTTCCCATGCTGTGCCCAAAATATGATTGTCTCAGTGTAGTCATTCTTAAGGAGAGTTCAAGCTTGGTTTAATCTAGAACCCACCTATTTTTCTTTCTAGTGGTTCATGGTACCTGTAAAGCGCCCCTCCAGCACTATATTTTAGATGAGTTGATCTTTCCCCATCTTAATTCTTCACTGTTTGGGTCTCACGTCTGTACATACATAGCTTTGGGAATACCATACTACAAATGATTGTGACCTGGGTTATTAGTGATACATGCTTACACTTCAAGATCTTTTCTAGTTCCTTGACAGCCGTCCTTTGAAGTCTGAGTCATCTTCTGATTTCATGGCTGTAGTCTCAGTTTTTCCAGTGGCAAACAGAAATACAATTCTCATTTTCCAAAGCATTTTTATTTTGAAAATACCCTTAATATATCTGGCATAAATCCAGTTTCTGGTTCCAAAAAAGGGTAAATTCACTTGAATCAGTGGGATTTACATAAACAGTGTAGGTAAAGTCAAACCTGAAATAAAAAGACAAAAACATGGTGGCACCTTAAATACTAACTTGTATATTTTTCTTGTGAGTATTCGTGGACAAATCCACTTCACCAGACTCTTCTACAACTACTTAAGTATTGACTTATTCTACTGATTCACTGGTTCTATTCTGGTTGCAACGAACTAGACTGACACCATGCTTTTAATTTTCCAAAGCTTTTTGATATCTTTTATTTTCCTTCTTTAGAGCCTTTAAATGCCTCTTCAAAGATGGCTATGCTGTTTTTATTTTTTTGCTTTAGTGTTGATTGCCATTGTTGCCTTACTTACTTATTTATTTATTATAACCCTGGAAATTTGTGTTTGATTTTTTGTTGCCCTAAAATCAAGAAGGGAAAATGGAACTTTTCAAAAACAATGGCAGTCAGTAACTCAGACATGTCTTCGCCTCAGTTAAAAGTCACAACACATACCAGATGGAATGAGTTATTAATTTTATCATACTTTGCTTGCAGATCTTATCAGCTCATTTGCAAACTATGGTATTAATGTCTTAAAATTAGAGCACACAAAAAAATAATTTTAGTGATCCCAATAGACTGTTCTTCACTGAATGCCCCAAAATTCTTTTAACCCCCTTCCTGCCCCACCTTATTAAGTGCTCCGCGTGCTGTCCTGTCACATCATGAGGCCAAAAATATCACACATCCGCTTTGCAAACGCCGTGGCACTTTCACTTGTGTTCTGGACTCTTAATTCTGATTTCCTTCTTCACTGGCTTGACATAGAGAATGGAACTGCTGCCCCCCCCCCCCCAGCTTTCCTCTCTCTCTCTCTGTGTGACTTGCAATATCTGTCAGTTTCACTGATCTCTTTATATAACTTTCTGGGAACAGTTGAAATTCCATCTCCTGGCACTCTCTCCCCCTGCTTTAAATGGACTCCTCTGGCTTCTGATTTGATTTTGACAGGAGGGACAGACTTTCTAAATAAACCCAACCTGTTTAGACGAATTTCCTCAAGCAAAGCTCTTAGTGTCCAGAAAAAGTAGAGGGAGCTTTCAAGAACAGAAGCTCTTTTTCCTGTTGCTGCTTCCTTGAGTGTGGAGAATCCACTGGAGACCACCCATTTTCCCGCTCTTCTCTCCCGCTCGGCAGCACATCCATCTACGGTGAGTGATGGGTTGCCAAGGGCCTCCAAAGCGTTAGTGAATTAGCCCATTTATCCACAAATAGTCCCTTATGCTGGAGCAGCCCATAATCTTCTGTCAGAAATAAGAATTCATGGCTTGGAATTTGAGAATGCGTACAGGATCAGGCAATGCGTATCGTTTACCCTTTAATTCCCTTTTAGGCGCTACTGATCCTAGACATCTAGACATCCTCTGCGTGAGGGCTGAAGACTGAAGCTGCATCACTGGCTGTAGAAAAGTGTGTGTGTGTGTGTGTGTGTGTGTGTGTGTGTGTGTGTGTGTGTGTACACTGTATATGAGAGGGGGGAAGAGAGAGCAAATTAAAGAAGTGAACATTGTACGAAGGGGGATAACCTTAGTTGCCAAAACAACAAGAGCCCTGTGCAGTTTTATTTATCTGCCATAAAATTTCTGGAATCAGTGAAAGCTTATGCAAAATAAAACTTGTTAGTCTTTAAGGTGCCACCAGTCTCTCCCTTTTTGCTTTACAAAGTGACAATTTTATATCCCATCTTGAATTCATTAGGTAGCTGGTTCCTATTTTTGGTGGCAGGCTAGACCTCCTTACATGGATTCTTGGTTTGAGACCTTCCGTATTTCTTCTTACATATTCACTCTTGGGCTGGTGGAAATGGCAGAGAATTCCTTTTCAGAAACTCAGAGATTGCTTCTTCAGGAACTGTGTTAAAAAACAATAACCCCTGAATGCGGCCAAAATGGCAGCTTGTGGATTTTCTCATCTTTCTGTGTGGAACTCTCGTTGCCGAATCTTATTAACATGTCGTTGTCCTTACTTGGAAGTAAATCAGAATAGAGAGCAGAGACTGCACAGCGGCCATGCTAAAGCTGCAAGAACTTCATAGGGATTGAGTTCAAACCAGATGCCTATTTTTCCTTTCTCTCTCTCTTTTTTAAACGAGCAGCCCCTTGAGGTTGGGTTTGCAAGAAGTCTTTCTGTTCAGACTAGTTTCAGGCCGAATTTCATTGGCATGTTGGTATGAAAAGATGGGCTGCCTAGTGAATCTGTTTGAGCAACCAGGAAAAGGGTGTATCCGTTTTTTAATACCTTTAGGTAATAAGATATTTGAAGGACGTTCAGACATCTAATATGGCTGTCTCGCTTCGCAGATCCTCCACATTCAACATTCCACAATGCTTACTCTAAGGACAGACACCCCCCACCCCCCCAAAAAAAACCACAGAGCTACTATGTTGAGGGACTGTGTATCTAAATGAAATATATTGTTAGTATGTGGGGTTTTGTATATTAAAACACTGGCCATTGGGGAGAGTTGTGCTAGGGTTCCTCCACTGAGAGATGTTTAACCTTTTCAACGCTTTGTGAAGTCCTGATGAAAATACTACATCAAGTGCTGCATAATGAAAGGAATCATCAGTACTAAAAAACTATTGTGTGTGCTTGTGTCTGTTTCTTTGGATAATATTCATCAGGATACGGGAGGGAGGATGTCTCCTATTTCACAGCATAATCCCCATCATCCCTGCTGCCATTTTAATTCTGTTTAGGAGCAGATGCATTAAATGTCGGTACAAATGTAGCATGTCTTCTTGCTGGGCCTTAACAACCCTCGCCTTTCAGACCTTGGAAATGTTACCTTACGAAACCCCAAACTCTATAGTTCAACGAGTGCCCTAGCTGGCATGGGGAGAGTATGAACCGGCTTGGATGCTAAGGTCATGAGAAGAGGGCTTTCCCTCAGTTCCGCCACCTTCATAGGTTCATCGGATGAGAACACAGCACAGGGCCTTCTCTGTTGCTGTTCCCAGCCTTTGGAACTCCCTTCCACAGGAGGCCAGACTTGCCCCATCTTTGCTGTCTTTTCACAAGCAGGCAAATACTTTTCTGTTCAGGCAAGCTTTCCCTGAGTGACTGGCTGCTTGTTATATGATTTTTAGATGGACTGTCATGCATTACTGCTTGGTCTGAATTTATAGTACTACCTATCTTTTTCCATTTTAGATTTGCATCTCTCCGAGTGGCTTTTTTCTCTTTATGTTTGTTTGCTCACTGTTCTTAGCTTTAATATTCCCTTTTTAATGTTGTAAGATGCCTCTTCACATTCATGGTCTTTAGCTTTGAATATTGTGTTTAATGTTTCTTGGTAACTGTTGTATATACTCATTATCTCCAGCTTTGTATATTATACTTCAATGTGGTAAGCCACCTTGTGTCCTTTCCAAGGAGAACAGCAAGGTATAAATAAATAAATAAATAAATAAATAAATAAAGATTACAAGCTATGGGCCAATAAGTCATCTTCTGGTCACCTGCTAAACATGAGCCTTTGCTGTTCTGCTTTACAACTAACCAGAGATTTGGCATGGTGCTCCTTGAAGATGTTGCCTCTCAAATAATATCACAATATTATTTTTATTCCATGTACCGTACTGTATCTATCAAACTGATTTGGGCCTGTTGGCCATGTTGTTAGGTAATACGACCTCTAACTGAGCATGTCCAAAATCTTTCCTTACTGGAGAATCATCTTCCCTTGGAACCCTAGGGAGAAGACTATTTTTCTTGTAAATCTCTTCCAGTTGACAGCTTGAAGTGTGGTATGAGATAACAACCTTTCCCTTTACTTTTTGAACCCTTCCCTGTTCTTATCCTGTCTGTTGTCACCATCAGTTTAGATTATGTTTGTGTTTTTAAATGTTCCATGTATGCATGTTAATGAATATTTATTTGACAAAATAATTTCCTCATTTCCAGAGGCAACCCAGATCAGATTTGCAACATTTAATATCCCAAGTGGTTACATTTATTAGGTATAATTTTATTTATGTTGTATTTTTGCATAGCTGAATGCCTGTAGCAATTAGTAGCCCACGATTCCAGATGGTTCACCAAAGAGAACTGTAACCATTGAATATAAACTCATAAAACACAGAAGAGAAAACAAATAATAATAGTAATGATATTGATGATAGTAATAATAATACTAATAACAAAAACCATCCAAAGTGAAATCAAAATATTCAGTAGCACAGTCTCTAACAATGATAATAATGGTTGGCATTATATCAGCCTTAAAAGTGCATTGTGTACACTTTCAAGGGTAAAGTAATGTCATCGGTCATTATCACTGAAGGTGTATTAGGTGCCAGCTGGAATTAAGACCAGCAGCCAAGGTGGACAGGGTGAAAACAGAACAGGGAGCTCTACAAATATGTGCAAAGTGTTTTCAGTCTGTGTTGCAGAGTGGGAGCTCAATGCCATGGCAGTCTATTCTTGTTGGCAATGGCAGGTAGTTAATGTTCTAAAAATAAAATATGCTTTTAAAAGCATTTGGCCAGAGGTGAATAGAAGGAACAAATTCAAGTATTATTCATCACAGCTGTTTTATTTGGAAGCAAATATGATTGATGGAGCATACCATTTATAACTCCTGGATCCACTTCTCAAATTGGGTGATAGTGTTTGAGTTAGTGTGCAAAGGGACAGATATCTTGACAGTTTTTCCTGGTTGGTTGGTTGGTTGCATCTCCTTTTGACACATCCATTTTCAGGAGCCCAGACATGCTAAATCAACCAAGCATGGGGAATATCGGAAGCATTGCCCTGGAATAAATGAAGGGCCTTCTGGATGCTTTTAGTGTTGAATGAGACGTCTTTATCTCTAGGAGAAACATAAATGATCTTCCTCTTACTGTTATAGCAACACTACTACTTCCCATTAGAGATGGGCACGACTCAAAAAAATAATTTTTCGTTTTTCATTTGTCATTTTGGGGTCCATTTCGGTTCGTTTTCGTTTTTCGGGGTTTTTCTGCGCATTTTTCGTTTTTGTTTTCGTTACGCAACGAAACAAAAAACAAAACAAAAATGAAAATTTTTCATTTTCGTTAGCATTCTTTTCATTGGAATCTGTCTGCCATAACGAAAATGAAAAACAGGGCAAATTTTTTCTTTTCATTTTCGTTTTGTTTTCTGGAAAATTTTTGTTTTCGTTTTCGTTGCGTAACGGAAACAAAAAACGAAAACGAAAATGAAAATTTCACTGAGTCGTGCCCATCTCTACTTCCCATCAATAGCATAATGGAATTAATCCTTAGGAATGATAAAGTAAAAAGCAAAAGCAAAGTGTTCTGCTTATATACCGCCCCATACCACTTCAAGTAGTCCCTGGGGGGGGGTGTTACAGTTTAATTACAGTATGCAGGCTACACATTGCCCCCCCCCCGCAAGCTGGGTACTCATTTTACCGACCTCGGAAGGATGGCAGTCTGAGTCAACCATGAGCCTGCTACTTCAGATTGAACCCCAGGTCATGAGCACAGTTTTACCTGCAGTACAGGCATTTAGCCACTGTGCCACGGGGCTCCTGCCTTCTGCCTTAGATGGCACTGCATGGCAATTATCTATCAAACACTGTCTGTTTTGTGGCATCCATCGTTAATGGGCAGGTGTGGGACAAAATGGAAATACTGTCTCGTCTGGAGTGAAGGGAAGGAGTGGTTGAGAAGCGATGAAGAATTGCTCATTAAAGTTGATTCTATAATGACGAGTGTTTGAGAAAGGGAGGTGATCTGGGTCGCTGATTTATTGAATTTGGATCTTTCGCAGTCAGTGGAATTGCTTTTCCCTTGCGCCCTGCGAAATAGGTTGACTCAGGGCTTGTCTGTTTCGTTTTCCCCATGCCACCTGGTTTGATCTCCTTGGTGCGGGGGGGTGTGGTTCAGGGGGGCAGGCAATTCACTCGAGTTTTCACACAGCTACAGACGGGAGAGGAGCAGGCATGCCTGTAGATGGATTCCCTCGCGCCCCCACGGTGGTCTGAGGAAGACGACAGAGAAATCCGTTCCTTAGAAACTTTGGTAGCTTAGCTGTTAATTTCAAACAATGGCGAGGATTGTAAAGACACAATGGTGATGTTTGGTTCACTGTAATCAAACATAATTATAAGCCTTGTGTGTCGGCACAGAGGCTCAGACGGTCATATATAAAGAGCTCTCCTCTTAAGTGATGGGTTTTTTTTTGCCTCTCTTTGGAGCTCACTAGAAGGAAAGAGAAGACTGAAACTGACAAGAGACTTGAGAATATACAGTACAGTGGATCCTTGTATAACAAACAGCTTGTATAACATAAAATTTGTACAACATAAAAAATTCTGGAGATAGGGGAAATTTGCTTAACATAATCGCCTATGGGGAAAATCCATACAACATAAAAATGGGATCACTCCGTTTTCAATGCATTCCTATGGGGATTTGTATAAAGGAAAATTTGCTTAACATAATTTCACTTGGAACAAATTAATTCCTTTATACAAGGTACCACTGTATTTATTTTTTGGTACTACTGCTCACCTGATGGAATTCTGTCCATATGGGAATCTACCCAGCCCTCTCCCGGTCTGACTTTTTATCAGCTGTGAAGATTTTATTGGCTGTGCTCTTCCCTGTATGTTGATAAAAATGGGATTCTGCTCATGTGTCCTTTGAGACGAAATTTGGCAGCCCTGTCGTGTCTAGATGTATGTAATGCATCTGGAATTTTGCTGCTGTTTTTATTGCAACAGTGATTTTAGGCTGTGATCGTTTTTATTTTAAGTTTCCCCCCACCTCCCTTGATGAGGTGTTTCTGGTTGTAAGTCCCTTTGGGTATATTTAATAGAAAAGGCTTTCAATAAATAAGATAAATGACAATCATTCTAATCTGTCAACACGTGCACGCACACACAAAGCTGGAACAGTACAACACTTTTTTTAAAAGGCTGTGTTCCTAATCTGCACATAAGTCTCTCTCTGAACACAAAGGACTGTAAGCTAAGTAAGTCTGCAGAAAATCCCATTGTTATTTAAACACAGGCTTAATTGTCTTTTGAATATATTTTTTAAAAAACTGAAATGGCTTAACAGTGGATGGATCCTGCCCAGTAAGATTTACATGTGGAAGCATGCCCACAATATCCCAGTTCTCTGTTTCTCAACTGGTTTTCTATGCCAGTTGTTTCCTTCCCCAGATGTGGGTCAGAGAATGAAAAGTCTTGCAAGTTTGGAGCAAAGAGAGGTTGGTTGGGATCATACTCTTGTGAATCTTGGAAACTCCTACACAGAAAAACACTGAGAAAAAGTTCCCTCTCTTCCCATCGTAGACACATTTCTCAATGCGAGGGTTATCTTGTTGTTGTTGTTTACCAGATACCGTATTGCAGAGTAGATCTTGAATGTTTCGTGGTCGTCACATTTTTAATAGAAGTAATAAAATGAGTGCAATTCCTGTGCAAAACAGCATCTTTCCTATTGAAAGTAATCTGGAAGTTGAGTAATGGTAACTGAAGTTCTCTTCCTCTGAGACTGAGATGTTTCGCTACTCATCCAAGCAGCTTTATTACTTGGCCTAGCCCTTTGGGCGGATTGGGTGGCACGAAGGCGCTCTCTCCTGCCACGCAGTCCACGGATCTGCCCAGTGGGAGTGCTTGGGGTGAAAGCCACATGGATTGGCCCTTCATGCTGCCCAGCAGGGGTCCTGGGGTCCTGGGGGTAGAGATGTAAAATTTCTGGAAATTTTGAAGCTTGGGGAAAAAACCCCGTTTTTTCCCGTTTTTTTTTGGGGGGGGGAATTGAAATTGTTGGAAAAATTTAAAAAAATGCTACATTAGCATTCCTCACCCCCTTTTACAGCGTTAAAGTCATTCTGGTACTTTAGGAACATAAAATATCACAATGGACAATTTGACTTGGCATAAAGTTATCACACCTAGCATATTAAAATATAGTGTATCCAGTTATTACAAACAGAATTTACTTTTTAAATAAGTAACGAATGGAGCAACAATCTCCTGAACTGTTTACTAGTTTATGTGGAACAAAAAAACCTCTGCAAAATAATATTTAAAAATCCAGAATTAACAATTCATATTTCCTCTTCATAGTATTAAATAAAAATAAAATAAAAACCCAATTCTCATAAAAAGAATTGAAAAGGGGGAAATGTATAGAAGGATGTGGGACTAAGCTTCAATGACTGGACATGAAATTTAATCAGAATAATTTTTAGAACATAAGAACATAAGAACAGCCTTGCTGGAACAGGCCACAGCCCATCCAGTCCAGCATTCTGTCTCACACAGTGGCTGATCCATTTGCTTCAGGGTATTCCCAAGCAGATGTCTTCACCTGCTTATGATTCCCTGCAAATGGCATTGAGAGATATCCTGCCTATCTCTCCAACCCGGAACCTCTCTTTTGTTGATTTGTATTTTCTTCCAGTGCTTCGAGGAGGACAGATCAGAACCACACCCACCCACACACGTGCAAAAACAAAAGTGAAACCTTATTATTTTGTTTGTAACAATAGCAGCACCTCCTAAAGGAAGAAATGCATCTTGTTCTTGCATTGGACAGTTCAGTTTGTAACCTAGGACTTGCCTATCCTCAGTGTACATAAATGAGAATAATCTCATACTAGGCATATTTTTAGAAATGATTTGGAAAATATTAGAACACCCTGTCTTAAAATATATTATTCATCATGTTAAAAATAAAACATTCCATAATCATTTTCTTTTTTCAATTTTCCCAATTTTTTGGGAAAAAACCCAAAAGGCTTCAGGGAAAAAAAGGAAAAGACTGGGGGGGGGGGTTTCACATCTCTAGCTGGGGGCAAAAGTGCCGCCCAGTCTGCCGCCCAGGCAGCACAGCGCAGCATAGCTTTCGCCTTCGACACCCCACCACCCACTCATCATGAACCACGGATAATTGAATCCACGGATGGTGGATCAGCGGGTATGGCGTTGGTACTGTAGTGCAGCAAAGGGGAGAATTGTTAAACCTTCCCATGTACACATGCTACAATAAAAATTAGATTTCCCCACCTACTGTGGAAAATAAAATGCATGCTAGCCACATTGTCTGCAAATCCTACACACAGGAGGAAGGCTTCCTCCATTGGGATTTACCTCTGATTACAAGCAGACAGACAGAAATATTTCATTGAACTAACAACCGGGAGTTACTACTAGAAAAATAAACATATTATGTATATGAATTAAGGCAGGAGGCTTTAAATGGCTTAATACATGGGTGAACAAGCAATCAACAGGCCCATGAATTAAGGGCACATTTATTTATCTTCAGCCTATTAGGGTCAGCTCTGACACAGGAGTGAGGAATAAAACATGATATTATAGATGAACTTTTCTTCTAAGCTTGGTTGGTACTCTTTGTTGAATGAGAAGTTTTAAAATTTGTTTTCACTTATCTTGTATGTCCCTCAGTATCTCAAAATATATACTTCAACAAGTTTTTGGTGAGCTGCAGGTTTGTTTACATTTAATTGATTAAAAGATGCAGGATAAATCAACTAAAATATGGAATAGCCATATTGTCAATAGAAGCAAGGATTTAGAAATATCATGTAATTAAATATAGTGCTACTTTAGTGTTTGTCATTTTTGAACTTTAATGCACCATAGTTTTAAACTGTCCCATAGGCCTCCTTGGGTCTCAGCTCTGGAAGACAGGGCAAAGGGAAGCATAAACATGAAATGAATAAATAAATTACAGAGCATCCCAACAGTGAATATTAACGACGTTTCAATATCATGGCTTTTAGAAAAGGAACTACAAAACTGTTCTATCCTCTCCTTCTATTTGTCCAGTACTGATTTCCCCTTTCTGGCTCCTTAGCTTGGGACATACAGTAGTTTCCTGTGTATAAGACTATATTTTTGCCTAACATTTGTTACGCTAAAAACTGAAGGTCATCTTAAACACAGAAGTAAGCCTAGAAGAGAACCGTATGGTAGCGAAGTGGTACTTCTGGGTGGGGAAAGGGGGAGTCTTCTTATATATGGGGGTGTCTTATAGGACTTATATCTGAGAAGACGAAGGGAAATTCGGCCTTCTGGTCTGTCTTCAGTTATGAAGACATGCTTTCTTCTGATCAAGAACCCTGATTGTAGTGGGTCAGAGTGTTGGACTAAGACTATGATGACCAGGTTCAAATCCTCATTGGTCTAAACTCAATAGTCGAAGACTTCACTGCTTCTCAAAACAACTACCTGGTGTTGTTCTGAAGATAACATGGAGTTGGAGGATAACCATTATGCTGCTGGGAATGCTTGAGAAGAAAAGTGGTGTATAAATGTTTTAAGGGGCAAATAAATAATATTTAAGAAGGGAAGATTTTTTCTATCCCTTCTCCATCCAAATATCTGTAGTTGGGATGGGGGTATACCGCTAGTATTGGTCAAAAATGTGTAATATTTATCTCCACAGTCCCAGTAAATAGGTAGAGAGTATTTATGACCAAGGCAAGTGAGATAAATCCCTCTGGAAATTTGGAGTGAAGTGTCCTATTCTGGCTCATGAGTAGACTCTGAAATAAGGGCAAAAGCGGAAGAAAGGGGAGAGAACACCTCAAAGGAATGGATGGTTCACATGCTTAATCAGCATATTCCAAGTTGTAGCTTTTCCTTAAAGATGACTCCACTTCAAATGTTTCAAAGAAAATTGTCATAAATCTCTCTTAGTGGCATACTATAAATCATCAATTAATAGCTTAATCCTACTTCATAGCGAGGCTAATGTCACAAGCTTACTAGGACCTGTTTTGGGGGAAAGTCAGGAAATACCGACAGTGCCCAAAATCCTGTTGCCTATTTATGATGGTGAAAGGGAAATGGTGTAACTTGCAATGGCAGATTTCCACTAAGTAATGAGTTCCTCTTTGGATCGCTTCCTGTGCATCAGTCGGGTGCCTCAGCACATAGTCATAAATCTAAATGGGAATTCATTAATTAGTGGCAATTTGCCACTGTGAAATATACTGTATCCCATCTTTTAGTGTAATGGCATGACAGAATGTTGACCAATAAAGTACAGAACATTCTGGCACTTCTTAAATAGTGAAGTAAAGCTTAGTAGTTTAGGTATCGGGCAGCGGTGGTACAGGTTGGGAGTTTGATTCACCACCACCATGCCTCGTGGGTGTCTGTGTAGTCATGAGTGAGCTGCATGGTCCAAGGGTGCCCCCAGAAGAAGAGAATGGCCAACCCGTGCGTGGTATCCTTTAACTCAGGCATGTCCAAACTTTGGCCCTCCAGATGTTTTGGACCACAACTCCCACAGTCCTTTGCCATTGGCAATCTAAGCTTAGAATTCTGGGAGTTGTGGTCCAAAACATCAGGAGGGCCGAAGTTTGGACATGCCTGCTTTAACTCAAAACCCCTGAAAAGGATGGTCATATGTGAGAATTGACTTGATGGCACAAAAGTATCATCAAAGCTATTCAACACATTGGCCTTGGCTGTCCTATATGGCCTTGCTATGATGTCATTGCTGTTTCTGACATGTGGACTGATGATCTTCCTGTAAGTAGGCAGTCACGTAATGTGATGCATCTGCTAGTGGGTTCTTGATGGAGGGTGGAGAGGTCAACGCAGTGCCATCTTCTGGCAGTTCATGGGAGGTGGCCATCTGCTGCTCTCTCCCCGCCCCCCCAGCCCAGGGGAAAAAAGAGGGGGTGGTGGTAGAGAAGAGGTGGGCTGGAGGAGCGGACAGATGCGGCTTGGCGAGGAAAGATGAATTACACAAAGTGCTTCTTTATTGCAGGAGTGCTTCCCCCAAAGGCCCAGATGTTATCCGGAGCTTTTAAGGGTGAAGAAAGGATCTGTTAGCAAGGCCTCTGCTGCTGCTGGAAGCCTAGAGCTGATACAATTGTAAACTAGCCATAACTATTCATGTCATTATTAGAGGAGGTGTACGTCTCTGCTGTGAAGTGGATGGACATCATTTTTGGATGGGGCAAAAAGGCCGGGGGGGGGGGTTTCCTGGAAGTTGTAGGGGAGGGAATGATGTCTGGAAGGACTTGTTTATCTCTTATCAGGAGGGTATTCCCACCCACCCCCTCCTCTTCACACTAGACCAAATATATTGGACAGGCTTGCTTAAAACCCCCATCCCCCTTTGCTCACTGCCAAAGTGGCACTTCTGAAAAGAATAAATCCAGGCTAATTTGTCAGACCCATTAAGTGTGTCATGTAAATCACTCCCAACAGCTCTGTTCTTGATTGTTGCTGCTTTAACAGGAGCTTTAACGATTTGCAAACTCGTCTACTTCTCTGGAAAAAAACAATCCACAAACCTGTTCTGGGTCCAGCTGCTACTAAGTTCCAACAGGGTGCTTTTTAATATATTTTTTAAAAAAATTAAATTGATTTCAATTGTGATTTAAATAAAAACAAGATTTTTAAATTTTAAATTGTAGGAAAAAATTAAAATTTTAAATAAAATCCACTCAAATTTCCAATATTGTTTCAAAATTACATTTCATGATGACCAAACTCCTCAGATTTAAAACCAAATTTCCCCTAAAGAACAAACATGATTATATAGTAATCCATTCTGTCCCCTATGTGGAAACACACAATTTGTAGATTGTTTAATGGTCCTGTTTTTACTGATCTTCGTTTTATTGTTTTATTGTTAGGTTTGGTTTAATGACCATAATTTTAATTTTTTTTTTTATTGTAAGTCACAAGAAGTTTGATTCTACTATGGAATGGTAGTATGTCTGGACATAGGATTGTGGTAATCAGCTTCAAGGGCCAGATACGTAGAACCCCTTTGAAATTTGTGGGGCCCATAAACTCAAACATAGCCCAGTCTCCTTCATCCACATGTTCTGTAAATGGCAGCCTTACATATTGTATAGTTTAGCTCGCTTAAACTGAGGCGACTTGGCTCATAGCTGGAACATGTGATGTAACATAGTAAAGAATTTTTTAAATTGCCATTTCTAATACCATGTATATTCCCAAGCATTGCTCCTTGCGTTTAGGCAGATTGTGATGATTTAGGTATCTGGCTGCAGAACCAGAGGCTTGGGAGTTCACTTCCCGGCTGAGCATCCCAGAAGAGCCAGCCTGTGTGGCCCAAGGTAAGCTGCAAAGTCCCAGGATGCCCACAGAGGGAGGGAGTGGTGAACCACTTTTGAAACCTGAAAAAGGTGGCCATAAATCAGCATTGACTTGATAGCACATTATTATTATTATATTCATAGATTCTCTAAATGTAATGGTATAGCGCAGTGTGTTCCAAGAGGAGGTCCATGCCTAAGGGGCAGCAAGGGAGAATAGACAATGTTCATTAATAATACAGAATATCTCCCTGTGTCCTTCCAGTTTTGGATTACGGGGTCAGTGGAGGAATAGTGCAACCATGAGAGTTACTTGGACATTTGGCTGTGGAACAAGATTTTGGGAGTTTGACTTCCCACTGTGTCTCCTTTAGGGGGGCTGGATTTGATGATCCATAGGGTCTCTTACAGCTCTGCAGTTCTAAGAGGATTATTTGAAAATGCAAGACACAGCCTTAGACTGATATTATAATAAGAGATACAAATTTTATTGGTGTAACATGCATTGTACTTTTCAATCTATAAGATGCCCCGCGTGTATGAGACGACACTCTCTTTTCCAACCCAAAATTACAGTTTCACAACTGGGTGGTTCTCTCCTTGCCTTACTTCCGTGTATAAGATGACCTTCAATTTTAGTCTAACAATTTTAGACAAAAACATAGTCTTATACACGGGAAAATGCTGCACAGTAATACCTTGGTGAGCAAAAGCCTTGGTGAGCAAGAACATTGGAGAGTGAAATGAAATTTCTGGTAATAGGTGAACATTTCCAATGGGCTGCCCTGGTTTACGGCTTTCGGGTGCACCCCATTGGAAACCGTCCAGCGAGAGGGAAGCTGAGTAGTGCCTCCACCGCCACCTCCATCCCCCACTTTTCAGGTGCCTTCTTTTCAGGAGTGGGTAAGGACAAGCCCGGAGCCGGGGGGGGATGAAAGACGCCCCCCAAAAGCTGAAGGCACCCACGTCTTACTTCCCTCCAGGCTTGCAACAAGCTGGCTCCCCCCTCACACACACATGCACCACCTCAAGCCCGCCTCTCCTGCCTCTCTCCTTCCTTTCTGCACCCTGGAGCCTTCCTTCACCTGCCCGCAGAGGGCTTGTGGTGGTGACTTGTGAGAGGTAGAAGCCGCCGTGGCCACCCGCTGCTGCCCGCTTCCTCATCACCTCTCGCCACCACCTCCTCCTCCCTCAGAGACGGAGGCGGGAGAACAACACAGGGAAGCAGGAACCTTCCCAGGGAGAAGACCCAATCCGTCTCTCTGCGCAGCCACAGGAGGTGGTGTAGCTGAGCAGAGCGACAGATTGGGTGCTGCACTGCTCGTTCTGCTGCTGGGGAAGTTCCAGCCTTCCTGGATGGCAGACCGAGCAATGCAGCGCCCAATACGCTGTTCCGCCTAGCCGCACCACCCCCTGTGGCTGGGCAGAGCGGTGGATCGGGTCCACCACCAGGAAGGTTTGAACGTCCCACTCTCACACCTTCCTGCACGGTGGACCTGATCCCCCACTCTGCCCAGCCACAGGGGTTGGTTTCCCCCACTGGGATTAGGTGCCCCAAAGCTTCCCCGCATTCCTGGGCTCGGCTTTGGGGAGCCTGGTTCAACACTTCCTTTCCCCTGCTGGGCACCGCAGCGAAGGAGAGGAGGTGAAAGTCAATTAATCCAACTTCTGGAATGGATTAATTGGTTTCTCATTCATTGCAAGAGGAAATCACATTTCGGTTAACGAAATTTTCGCTCTGTGAAAAGGCCCATGGAACGAATTAATATTGTTAACTGAAGTACCATTGTATGTCGTTTCTAACATTGCAGCCCTAACATTGTTATGGCAGCGATCTCTCCCGCAGCTGCTTCTGCGGGGTTTTATGCATCATTTTGAACCTAAACAGTTTTGCTTGCTCCCCCCACTTTTGGAACATGTTCTTTTTTTGCCCCCTTTCCTACTTTCTGGCCCATAAAAGGTAGCACCTTTTCCTAAGCCTGACATTTTCTACGAATCTGGCCTTGGAAAGGCACACTAATCCAGGAGGGGTGTTTTGTTTGTACATCCTTACCCTATTGATGACAGCTTAATAAGGTCTTTTCAGTCTTTGTTTGAAAATGTCAGCTTTTGTGTTCAGGCTAACCTTTGATTTTAAGGGATGTCTGAAAGGGTAACATTTGCCACTATAATTTGTCCTTTCACGCTCACGCCACCCCACTCCCTGGAGAAACCTAAAAAGACAAGAACATCTGTCTGTTCAGCAGTGCTGATATAGCTGGGTTTCACATATTTGTTCCCCAGAGCAGAATTCTCTTTACAGTTCCAACATGGAATGAAGTCAGATTATTCGGATGGAGGACAAATGTGGGGCAGAACTTTTTAATTTTGATTTAAAACATTTCAAAAAATGATTGTACCAGCTGCTCTATGCTCGAAACTACTATTTGGGTGCTTTCTAGCTAAGGGAGAGTCTACTGTGAGATTCAGATTGTAGCACTGAACCTGTCACAGTTCTCTGCTGCAGGGGGAAAAAAGGTGTAAAGAATTGCCACAAGTACATTTCTGATGCCAGACGGTTTGCTGCTCTTGCTGTGTTTTGAGATTTCACGGCCTCTTAGCATTCCTGCTTGTCAGATGCTTGTTGTGTAATGTAGCGTTTAGTTGGGCAAGGGGACCTTTTTCAGAAAAGAAACAATTTATTTCATAACGATCTTTTTTTTTTAAATGGTTTTTGCAGCCTTTCAGTTTTCCAAGCAAAGGACTGCAAAAGTCAAAGCTGGGTGGGTGGGTGGCATTCATATGCCTTCTCTCTCTCTCCCTTCGGGGAAAAAGACATTATAAAAATTAAGTTTATTATATTATTATTATATTAAATTTCCCAATGTGGCAAGAAAACATACAGCCACTATTGCTGCTTTTCCCCGTTTCCTTCCTTGACACTGTTCTCCATCCCTCCCTTCCCAACCCTACCTAAGTTGATCAGAATTCCAGGTATGTCACATGGCGTGTGAGTGTGTGCATGCTAAAGTCTAGCACAAACAAAAGCAGTGATCTGAACCAGCAGGGAAGTGAATGGCAGATAAAAAACCAAGATCAGTTTTCCTGTTTTGTGTTTTCTAAATGTATATGGGTAGATTGCTATTTTCAGGATCTTTTGCCTTCTGCTTCTCCTTTTCCCGAGTTATCGCTGCTATTTTATTTATCTTGAACATTATGCCTAGATGTACAGTGGTAACTTATATCCAGGAATTAATTTGTTCCAAGTGAAATTAATTTGTTCCAAATGAAGCAAATTTTCCTTTATACAAATTTCCCATAGGAATGCATTGAAAACGGATTAATCCCTAATTGCGACCATTTTTCTGTTGTACGGATTCACCCCATGGGCGATTCTGTTAAGCAGATTTCCCCTCCTTCCAGAATGTTTTATGTTGCACAGATTTTATGTTATACAAACTGTTTGTTATACGAGGGTCCACTGTATTTGCGTTAATAAATAGCTCCATCTTCTGTCCTAGGACACTGCATAAAATTCCAGAATAATTGTGATGGACAGAAGTGTGATAAACAGCATAGCTGGGGAGGAAATGGGTGAGGGGGGGGAAGAGCAGCCATATCTTCTCTTTGCACCAAGAGGTGGTTTGGAAATGGACTTGACTGAGAACCAAACTATGTGTGATGACTGACAGGAGTGGCTTAAAGAAATGCATTTGGAGAGAGGCTAATCCATACTACTAGTGTGCAAATGGGGCTGATAACTCTTTGCCCTCCTGCAATAGTTTGTAGTTGGATTGCATACAAAAATATTCCTATCCATACTTGTGCAGACTAGGTGTACATATATGTATAGGGTGGATAAGTTGATGCAGCTTGTTTTCATAGCATAGTGGGCATGCAGGATGTTTCTCACCTACAACCTTGTGCTGGGATGTTGCTCTGGTAGGGGACAGACCTGAAATTTATTTCTCAAGCCATTCACAGTGTTTTGAATTGCTAGCAAGTGTGGAAACGTTATCAACTCTCAGTGGTCTTTCTAACCTAGGTAATCTTGGAGGTGTAGTCCAACAAAGGAATTTTCCAACTTCCTCTCTATTGTGAGAATCTTGCCATGGCATCATTACATTGAGGAACTTGGCATGTCTGCCCGCAAATATTGCTAGCTGAAGCGCCTTCTGGACCTTACTGGGTTCAAGTCGATCATTGCACATATTTGGTCCATCTTATTCTTATCTTGCATGGACTGGAGATCAGACTGGAAGTGAAGATCAATGAATTTCTGTCTCAGAAATTTTGTGGATGCCTGCCATGCAACTGGACCAACTTTAATAGCTCTTGTGCAAGGACATATCCAGAACCTCCTTGTGCAAATGTAAACCGTCTTTCCATAACAGGGATGTGTGTTTCTATCGTGTCACATGGTCAAACCGGAGATCCTCCTGACAGAGCTTTCCATTCAGCTGGTGCCCAGCAGGGTCACGACCTCTGTGTTTACTAGACAAGCTTTTCAATATGAGAAGGTCACCAGTAGAGATGGGCACGAAACAAAAAAAATCATTCCATTATTTGTTATTCGTTTCATTACGTAACGAAACGAATAATGAAAATTGTGATGAAATTGGAACGAATCGAACAGAACCAGGAAAATTAGGTTCGTTACGTTTTATTTTCGTTAATGGCGACGCACAATGAAATGAGCTATTTTTAAATGTAAAAAAAGTCCTGAATATCCATAAAAACCCAGCGATAATTATTTATTCTGCCTGACGCATACAGAGAGTCATCAAAATTGTAGAAGGTGTGAGGAGGGAATTTACCATTTTTCTTAGTCTGTGGAATGCCTTGCCACAGGATGTGGTGATGGCATCTGGCCTAGATGTCCTTTAAAATGTCTGGTGGACTGATTTCTGGAGGAAAAATCCTTTGCAAGCTACAAACTGTGATGGGGATACATGTTATCTCCAGCCTTAAAAGGAGAGTACCTCAAAATTCTAGATGCAGAGGAGTGATATCAGGAGACAGGTCTCTAGTTTTCTCATGTTCTCCCAGAGGCATCTGGGCCACTGTGAGATATAGGAAGCTGGACTAGATGGGCCTTTGGCCTGATCCAGCATGGCTCTTCTTATGTTCTTATGTTCTCCCTTGTTTCATTCTTAAGGAAACTCTAAAACTTGGTTTTTAAGGATATTCCTCCGCTCCCTCATTCAGTCTGAATAAATGGTAAACAGGTCCTGCCTTAAGCATGGACAATAAAATGGGGGTGCTTATTCTCCATTCTTTTTATGATTTTAGATCTAAATTCTTTTCAGTCTTCTTCTCAGTGATATTTGAGTTTTCGAGATGCTGAGATAATTTAGTAGTTTGACTAACTGAAATAGATTTCCCTCAGATTTTAGATTGATAAGATTATTGATAGAACTATAATTATCATATGATTGAGTCTGGTACATGCATTTTTTAAAACGTGCTTTTAATTCAACTGTTTTCATATGATCTGCTTCACTAGCTAGTATCCTATTCCATATTTCCACTGGTATGCCAGGTGTGATGTTACGAGCAGCAGCAGATTGTAATTAATTCAAGAGCTCTTCCCTTGACTTTAGTTGCCCATGGTTTGTTGTAATTAATTCAAGAGCTCATAGAATCATAGAATCATAGAATCATAGAGTTGGAAGAGACCTCAAGGGCCATCTAGTCCAACCCCCTGCCATGCAGGAACCCCCATCACAGGACTCCCGACAGATGGCCATCCAGCCTATGCTTAAAAACATCCAAAGAAGGAAACTCAACCACCCTCCGTGGCAGCATATTCCATTGCCGAACAGCTCTAACTGTCATGAAATTCTTCCTGATGTTTAAATTGATTCCTTTTTCCTGCAGTTTGAAACCATTTCCCCGTGTCCTAGTCTCTGAAGCTATTGAAGAAGGGACTGGTTTGGGTTCCACTGGTTTGTCTTTCCTTGACTTTAGTTGCCCATGATTTGTGTGCCATGAAGTAGCACCCAACTTCAGATCAAAGAAGGGACCTTTTAATTAACAGTGATCTGTTGTTGTTGGTGTTGTCACTTCCACTACACCAGTGGAGCTATGGAACAAGATAATTGCCATTGTGTTTTGATAGAATTACTTACAGGTCTTTCTGCTGTATCTGTTTTCTTTTTATGTTGGTTCACTTTGCAGCTCTATGGCTATTGTTACCAAGATAGCAATGACATCTCAGATACGCTGACTGCCATCACAGAACTGGGGTCCCCACTGGAGATGATACAGCTTTTACAGACCTCTTGGGAGGACCGATTTCGTGTAAGCATTTGTTTACCTTGTTGTTTTTTTAATAAAGGTCTGGAGCTGTGCAGCCATTAAAACAAAAGCAGAACTAGACTATGGGTGATGGTTAGTTCAGCTTTACATTTCCAAAAGAATACTAAGCATTTTACAGTAGAGTATAGGAAGGCAACAAGATATGTTAAGAGTGGTTAGTGAAATAACAAAACCAATAACAAAAAATAAACTAGTCTATGAAATCTCTCTTATTTCACAGGTCACTGGCAAGATAAATGAACAGGAAATTGCCAGGGTTAAGAAAAGTTACGTTGGTAGGGGAAACACCGCAGGTTTGGAATCCATTGATTTCAAATGGGGAGGCAACTTGGTATATTAGGTGTTCCATTACTTGTCAGTGGCCCATTATACACAGTGATGCTGGTATAATAAGATTATAACATTTGGAGGCAAACCACCCGAAATCAAGAAATACTGTAGCCATTATCAGTTCCATACTGAGTTGTATGATGTAGCTGACAAAAATCTATGATGATTTCTTAACCTAGGTCGCCAAACGTGATGCCATTTTCATAGCTACACGAGACTTTTGGTCATGTGGAACTAAATAGGAAGATCAGCAGATAGGACTAAATATATTTTTGTCCCCGAAGGGAGGGTCAAAGAGCAACAAGGATCAGGCAGTGATTTAGCAGCTACAGGGAAGAGGTGGAGCAGCAACAACAGGATTTGGAAGTAACCTTCCTTTTAAAAAAATCTTTGTTTCTCCTTACCCTCCTGTTTCTTAGTAGTCATGTGTGTGTGTGTGTGTGTGTGTGTTGTTATAGTCATGACCGACTCTTTATGACCCTATGTCCATGGAGTTTTCTTGGCAGGAATACTGGAGTGGTTTGCCAGTTCCTACTCCGGGAGCCTACAGCACCTGGTATCCCCTGATGGTCTCCCATCCAAGTACTAGCCAGGGCTGACCCTGCTTAGCTTCCGAAATCAGTCGAGATCGGATGTGTTTAGGGCATCTAGGCAGCTTCTTAGTAGGTAAGAAACTTCATTTCAAACATACTGGATTGCAATTAGAGGATTCTCACTGGATTATAGAGTATTACATATTGGGACCGTCTATATGACACTCTCTTGAACAATCTAATCCTCAGAGTTAAAGGCCAGAGTAGTACAGGTGGAATTATGTTCAGGGTGAAAGCATAGGGAGGAGGAAAACCATGGAGAATTTGAATTACTTTGTTTTTGAGACATTTCTTGTGAAGGGGCCCTGGTTAAGAAAAAAAAAGCAAAGCATGCTGCTTATATATAGCCCCATAGTGCTTAGAGCACTCTCTGGGAAGTCTACAATTAATTTATGAAGGCTACAGATTGACCCCCAGCCCACAACAAGCTGGGTACTCATTTTACCGACCTTGGAAGGATAGAAGGCTGAATTGACCACGAGGTGGCTACATGGGATTGAACCGTCAGTCATAAGCACAGTGTTGGCTGCAGTACAGCAATTTAACCACTGCGCCACGAGGCTCCTCAGTGGAACGTTTTAGTTGCTGCTGGCATATATAAGTCCAAGCACTGTCCTATGTACGAATGCCTGACTCAGTGTGTGTGCTACTGCTCAGTGGCATGCACAACACTCACATGTCTGGTATAAAGGCATGCTAGAATGTTGTACACTCACGCAATCATTTTGTATCAGTGGAAAGAATTTAGTGCAGGGCAGCCCTCAAATAGTTATATCACATGGAGTTTCTCTTTGTTCATTATGGCATTGACTCTCTTTTAACTCAGTGAAAACCAGATGTTAAAGGAAATAAGCATTCCCTACAATTATCCTATAATTATTCCTCTCACAACTGGATTTCCTCAGAGATATCGGCCTCTGCAACAACACTTGCAAATTAAGCCCATGTTTCCATTCCAGGGACCCATCACAAACCAAACTGCTCTTAAGTCTGTGGAGATTCTCAATCATCCAGGTGAGTTTCTCTGGAAGTGGAGTCATGGCTACTGGACTTCTTTTTTCTTGAGAGATAGAAACGTTTCGCTGCTCATCCAAGCAGCTTCATCAGTCTGAATACAGCTAGTGCGACTCCTCCATCTTATAAGCAGCTTTGTCCTCTCCAGAAAAAAGAAGCCCAGTTAGCCATGACTCCACTTCCAGGCAAAGTGCTCTAAAGGCAAAATACAGAGGTGAGGAAAATCACCTGCAATGGCAAAGACATCTTTTACTACTTGGAAACACATCTGAAAAAGATGGTGGGAGTGACCATGCATGGTGGGGTCTTGGAAAACGATTGCCAAGGCTGACACAGTAGCTGTACTCTGAAATGCCTCTCACATAATTGTAAATGGCACATGACACTGATTACAAGAGATTTACATACATCTGTGTTTAAAGCTTTAGGCTTCCTTTTTCTTTTGGGACCTCATAGGACTAAATTTGTATGTCAAAAGTCACAGGCAGTTCTGGAGAAGAACATCTTGTACACATATTTGGCACCCCTGCCAATGAATCTGTCTCTAATAATGAAGCTGGCTGAAGGTCAATGGCTGTTTTCCGTGCTCTGCTACAGCAAGCAGATACAGGTTTGCCTGATTTAAGCAAGCCATGCGTGACGGTTCTGTCTTTTGTCCTTTTAGATATGTTACAGTTTAATCCGGCTTCTGCATTACCTGGCCCACTCTCCCCTTGGCTCCGTGACGCTTCTGGACTTCCGACCACGGCAGTTTGTGATTGTGGAGGGAGAGCTCAAAGTGACCGATCTAGATGATGCCAGCGTAGAGGAAACGTCTTGCAGTAGCAACAGAAATTGTTTCATGGAGTTCCCAGCAAGGAATTTCACCCTGCCTTGTTCTGCTGAGGGCAAATGCCAGAGTATGAATGAGAAGAGGAATCTTTACAATGCCTACAGGTACAGAAGAGGCTGGAAATGTGTTGCTAACATCATACTTCCTGTTGGATTAATTGCTATTAAAAGATATTTCTAGAATGCTGGAACTTGTTGGCTCAAAAAAGAAAAAAAAAACATTCACCAGAGTATCCAACAGCCACGTGGGATACTCAGTGTGCAGTGAAGGTGGACAAAAGAAGTCAGAAAATAAACCAAAAGGAAGAGAGTAACCCAAAATACATTTACTATAACAGTGGTGGCAACCCTTCGGCACACCAGATGTTTTGGACCACAATTCCCCAAGTCCTTTGTTATTGGCAATATGGGCTTGGACTTCTGGGAGTTGTGGTCCAAAGCATCTGGAGTGGCGAAGGTTCACCACCACTGTACTATAAACTAGGAAGCACACTCACACACCCAATTGCCATGCACAGATTAAGTAAAGAGAACAAACAGCTTGCATATAAGAAATATATAACAAAGCTTTACTAAAAATATAAGACACGAAAGAACAAGAAATGCCGAAAGAACAAAAATGCTTCAGCTGAGTAAGTAAGGCAGGGTGTCGTCTGTTAAGACTTTCAAGGCTACAGCAGATATGTCATGCAGCAGTAGTAATTGCATCTGCAGACAGAAGGTAAGGTCAAACCTTCCCTTATACAGTCACCCCCTGCCATTTCGAGGTTCAGGTATCGCGGTCCCACTACATCACAGGATCGTAGTACCTGCACCGCTGGGGGGTGGCGATCGGGTCGCTCCGTGCCGCTCCCTGCCCCTCCAAAAAGCCTTGGAGCCCTGCAGGGGGGTGGCGGGTGATCAGATTGCTCCCCGCAGCCGCCCCGGCCCCTCCACCTGCACGGCTCCGAGGCTTCTGGAGGGACGGGGGGCAGTGGGGGGGAATTGAGTTGCTCCATGCCGCCCCCGGGCCCCTCCGAGAAGTCTCGGGGTCCTGCGGGCACGGTGGTGGTGGGCACAATCTCCATTGAAATGCATTGTCAATGGATTTCAATGGAGAAATTTTCCCCATTGGAAAGCATTGAGCCAATGTTTTCCAATGGGGAAAATTTTCTCCATTGAAATGCATTGGCAATGCATTTGAACGGAGACGGCCCCGGACAAGAAGTCTCGGGCGGCGGGAGGTCAGATCCCCCTGCCACCGCCTGCGTGCGCCGCTCCAAGACTTCTGCGCTCACGCCCCCAGCCCCCCCACTTCCGCATATCGTGGATTTTCATGGATCGCAGGTGGGGTGGGTCCCTAACCCCCGCGATTGGCGGGGGGTTACTGTACTCAGAGAAAGGGAACAGGTATAGGTGATACTATGATAGCCGGAGACACAGTAGAAAGAAAACAGCAGGCTATTAAAGGGGAAAGGTTCGCTTTGTAAACCGCCCAGAGTTCCTGTGGGAAAGTCGGTGAGGTCAATAAGTGCAATAATCAATCAATCAATCAATCAATCAATACTTTACTTCAGATTAATATCAGAGACAGAAAAGATATACGTAGATGGGAGAAATGTCCCAGTGATTCAAGCAGTCTAACAGGGTAGCAAAAGGTTGGGGTAATGGTAGGTTTCCCTGCAATGTGTGTGTGTGTTGTGTCGTTACAGTCGTGACCGACTCTTTGTGACTACATGGCCATGGAGTTTTCTTGGCAGGAATACTGGAGTGGTTTGCCAGTTCCTGCTCCAGGTGCCCTACAGCACCTGGTATTCCCTGGTGGTCTCCCATCCAAGTACTAACCAGGGCCAACCCTGCTTAGCTTCCGAAATCAGGCGAGATCGGATGTGCTGAGGGCATGTAGGCAGCTCTCTTCCCTGCAATAGAGATATTTAGACTAAAACTGGAGAGTCCTTTGTCAAGGAGGATGCCTCTGCATCCTGCACTGTAGATTTTGTAGTGGGCAAGAGTGTAGCTAAATGATTTCTGAGGTCCCTTCTATGAGTCTATGGAAGACAGCTTCTCCAGAGTTGTTTGGGGTGGTGGTGTTCATCACCTGTGGTATGAACCCAGCCTTCGTAGAGTAATTTGGGTGAATACAAACATACCCCAAAGGATAGTACAGTACTCCCTTGCTTATCGTGGGGGTTACGTTTCTGACCTGACCCATGATAAAAGAAAATCCATGTTATGCGGATCCCTTTATATCTGGGTTGGGTTGGAACTGGGGGAGGGGGGCTGTTTGGGGCCCCTGACACTTACCCCAGGCCTAGCCTCTGTCCCAAATGGGGCTCTGATGGGTTTCTTGGGCCTGTTACAGGTCCCAGAAATGGCTTCTGGCAAACTGAAAGTTACTTCTGAAAAACCGGAAGTGCCTTCCAGGCCGCCGGAAGCGCCTTCCAGGCCGCCAGAAGCAACTTCTGGGGACTGTAACACGCTTAGGAAGCCCATCAGAGGCCTCTTTAGGGCAGCACTTGGCCTGGGGTAACTACAGAAGGCCCTAAACAGGCACATACAGCTTGCCTCAGGGCCAGCGTTGCCTGCTTGTCCCTTCATATACTCTGGTCCCGCTATATACTGGGACCGCAGTATGTGAACTGTGATATGGCAGGATCCAGATAAAATAAATGGAAGGGCATTTCACAGTCACTACAACAAACAGGACCGTGTGCTTAGTTACATCCCCATCTTCCCTCGTGAGAGGGGTGGAAGTCATTGAAGAGCTACCAGAGAGTGTTTTTAACTTTCATCTCTGTGCATGGGACATTATGTTCTCTCAGCTTGTTTTACAGCTTATATAGAACTAGATCCCTGAGGCTGACACGGTGTGATCCTGTGAGCTGAAGAGATGCAAGATCTTCTCAGTAGACATATTGAGACCGGTCATGCATTGTAGATGCACCAGCGCTGTATTTTCTAATTGAAAAGCACATCAGGCAAGAGCAGTGGTTGCCCGTCTCTGGCTCTGCAGATGTTATAGGACTACAGTGCCCCATATCCCTTTGTTTGGAGCTTCCAGGAGTCGAATGGACCTGGAGGACCAAAGTTGGAGAACTGCTGATCTATTTAGTCCAACATTGTGGTTCAGATGCCTGTTCCAATTAGAAAATCCACATGAATATTGACAAAGAATCTCATATTAATCATTTCTGATTCCTTCATTTATACAATTATGTAGCATATGTAGTAAGACCTTTTACTGTATATACTCCCCTGGGTGTGATTAACTATCTTTTTTTATGTGACTGCTTTTTATATGACAGAGTGATCTATGTACATAAGGAAAATATTGTTCATTACTTTTCAAGACAGACATAGACCAGGCAGCATCCCTTGAAGTGTCCTATTTATGTTACCAATCTGCTAGTGACCTAATATTTATGTCTTGTGCTTCTGTTTATACTGAGACTGAGCTGTCCACCTTGTTAAAGGAACTCTGGAACGAAAGTTGATGGGCTGTATTAACAGTAAGGGATCAACATGGAGAAATTCAAAGAGGCAGTAGAATGACAGGGCCTTTATTGAATCATGCTATTTATTAAGAGTTCCCCAATTCAGTATTATTCTTTTCTTACCTGTTCTTCATACACAGGAGTTCTGACATTTTTTAATATGCAAGACCCTACTTCTACCTTTTCTAGTTTTCTTTATGCTCAAAGACTTTAAATTCATAGATGATTTGAAAAAACTATAAAGGATCCTGTCATTTGGCAGGTCACAGCACACTTTGTATAGGAAATAAAGCAGATTCCTCAGTTTGTATCATTAGTTCACATTGCAAAATTTTGATTTCCTCGTTGCAGAGTTTTAGATGCATTCCATCCATAATGTGGGTGTTTTATCCCCTCTTCTCTCTTCCTCTTTCTTCAATCAGCATACCCTACTTTCAATTCTCCTTGGGATGCTTAAAAATATTAATGACTTCTCATGGAAAAAAAAGATCTGGTTTGTTGTTTTTCAGATTCAAAATGTGAAAGAAGTTTTGAACATACAGTCCTTGAAAAAACAACTACTAAAAAAATCTTATCCAAGCAGAGACAGACAGCTTTGCAAACATGCCAAATCCATGGGGGTTTTATAGCAAATCTCTACATTAATAAAATATTTACAGGTAGTTATAAGGTGGCCTTGTGCAAAGCCGCTCTGTCTAAGCTGCACCAAGCAGCTGTATGAATATAGCTGCAGCTATATATTTAATTATAGAATATGATTCTATTTCCTGCATAGCTCAGTGACTTTTAAATTACTGGAATTTTATTATTCATTTATGTTGTTCAGCAGTTAGCAAACTCTAATAAATCTAACAAGTTTCACATCTCTGTAGGTTTTTCTTCACATATCTTCTGCCACACAGTGCTCCTTCATCCCTGAGACCATTGCTGGATGCAATAGTTAACGCTACAGGTAAGGATAAACATAGCTACATATTGAATGGGGCCAAAGATTTGTTTTGTTCATTGCTGGATAACGTCTGTTAATCAGGTCCCAAACTCCTGGTGAACCTCTTGTGAACAATCTTTCTGGCTGCCCCTACATTTGCTAGAGTGAGAAGAACTTACACTTTCTTTATGGAAACAAAATTTGAGGGGTATGTGTTGGGTATCAGTACCTAGCTTTTGGGGGTGGGCAGGGCCGGCGCTTCCATTAAGGCGAACTAGGCAGTTGTCTAGGGCGCCAAAATGGAGAGAGGGCGCTGGACAGCCTGCCGCCCCCTGCCACCCATCCCCCCACCGCCCGCCAGCCGCCTGTCACTGTCCGCCCATCGCTGCTCGCCACCGCCTGCCACCACCACCCTGCCCCGTCAAATTTCTATTGATGAAATGACAAATTGATTTGTCTCCCCTTTTAAATGCCCTACAAAGCCCAGTTGGTAGAGGCCTCAGATTTTCAGGGATGCTTCCTCTGTCTCTCCTCCACAGGCCCTTCCGTTTTGGTGAGGACTGAGGTTCAGGGATATGAGATATGCACACCTAAATAGCCCTCCCCCAGTAAATTACAACCCCCCCCCAGGCAGACACCAAATGTCCAGAGAGGCTTCTCCTATCTCACCTCTACAATTTCTCCAAGTCTGGTGAAGATTGGGTCTCAGACATCTGAATTATACACCCACAAAGTGGGGCCTCCAAGGAAAATGCCATTTGGTAACTGAGTTGGAGAAACCCAATCTTCACCAAATTTGGAGTGATTGAAGAGGAGAGTCAGAGGAAGCTGCTTTGTAAGTTTGGAGTCTCTAGGTGCCTGCGGAGAGCTTTCACGAGAGGGTTATTTGGGCGTATAATACTCAGACATCAAAACTCCAACATGTTTGGTGAAGCGATTATAGAGGAAAATCGGCATATGCTTCCTGCCAAATCTGATGTCACTAGGTGCCTTGGGGGCCATTTTATAGCCCAAGAAATGAAGGAATCAAAATTTGCTCAATATGTGTCAATTTGTATTCATCAGGGGACTTTATTTATCATGAATATGAATCAATAACTTTTGACAAATCATTAGCAAAAGTGATTCATTTTTTTCAATTCATCCCCATCTCATATTTGACAATAGCTGGGCTAAACGGGCCAGGACAAGGTGGTTTCCTTTAGTCCTGTCTTCTGATGTTTCATATGGTCATTGCGGCAATCAGATGTTGATAGACCACTCCTCCATGATTTCATTTATTCAGTGGCCTTTACCCTGTTTGGAAGCTAATGCCATGCATTTAATTGTCTCTTGTATGAAGAAATAGATCCATTTTGAATCTACTGTCATTTTTTCTTGCCCATTGATTTTCCATTTTTCATACTGAGGGAGGGACTAGCAGCTTGTTTCCAAAAAATTGTCTTCCAATAATACATTATTTTATAAACATCTGTAATGCCTCTGGAAACCTTCCCCCTCCAAAATTTAATTGGGCAAAATACTTTAGTCATTCTTCAGAGAGAAGCTGCTCGAAGCTCTGGAACATTTTACTCTTTGTATTTTACTGGAACTTTGAGAGCCACGAGACAGAGCCTGCTGTGAATGAAACACACTTAATATGGAAGACATCTGTTTAGTGTATTGGAATTGAACATAGCTCCTGTTCCTTCTACATAACCATCCATTCCTACTTATACTTTGTGTCATTCCTGATCACGCCAAGCTGGGTATGACACATTAGAAGATGTAAGAGATACAGTAGGACCCTGTATCCACTGACTCATTAACCAGGAAAATAAATAAATAAATAATTCAGCAGCCACAAAGCAACCTACTGTCACAAGCAGCATCTGTAAAGCAAGGTACTGTTGTAAAATAGCAGCTGTAAAGCAAGCTTCTATCAAAAACAACAGCTGTAAAGCAAGCTACTGTCACAAAACAGCACTTGGGGTGGCATTCTCTCATATCCACTGTTTTCGTTATCCATGGGAAGGCTAGGAACCCATCCCCAGTGGATACCGGGGTCATACTGTATTTTGAAATCCATGAACACCATGAGCACAGCTCTTCGTCAGGATGTATAGTACAGTAGCCCAGAAACATCTATAGCAGCCATGTCCAAAGTCCGGCCCACGGCCCAAATCTAGCCCGCCAGGCCATTTTGATTGGCCCGCAGATGGCTGGCCCGCCCCTCCCCCTGCCTCCCCATGCTTTAATAAACCCTGAAGGGCAGAAGAAGCCATGGCCGAGCACTGGATTGAAAGACTGCAGAAAGCAGCCAGTAGCCGATCCGGGTGCAAGCAGTGGGAAGTGACTGTGGGAATCCCATCTGGACAGGCACATGCCCATGGGGGAATCCTCCCACTGCCGCCATTCCAAGCCTTGCCGGGCCCCTCCTGGCCACAGCCTGCCCACCCGCCGGAGGATCCGCCACTGCCGCTGCTAAAGCTGCCACCAGAGAGCGTGCAGTCATGGGACCCTGGGCCTCGATGGCAGGCCGGTGGGGTGGCTTTGGTGGCAGCTGCAGTAGCTCCACAGGTGGGCCTAGGCCAGCCTGTTGGCCACTTGCCCTCTCCCACTAGCTGACGGGGCTGGCACCACCACCACAATGGCAGTGCTAATGCTTGATGAGTGCTGCTTATATTTGTAATCCCCCCATTGCATTTTTGGTGGGAAAAAAGCTAGGGTAGTCTTGCTGATTTCTTTTGTCCATGTTTGCATTGCGCTGCAGGGAGGTGTTTGGGGTGGGGGGGTGGGGGTGTTCCAGCAGTGCATGCCTTTAAAGTGCACTTTATAAAGAGGTCTGAAACCCCCCAGCTTTTTTAAAACTGTAGATCAGGGGTGTCCAAACTTTTTGTAATGAGGGGTCAGTGGGTGGGGCTTGTAGTGGGGGGAAGGGTTGGGGGGCAGCTTGCCCCACACACATTCTCAGGCACTAAATCTGGCCCTTCTTACAAAAAGTTTGGACACCCCTGATTTACAGGGTTCCAAGTTCTCCACTCTAGCTCCCGACCCTTTTTAAAAAATTTCAGCAATATAATTCAGGAGGAGAGGAGAGGAGAGGGGTTTTTCTGAAGCCTTGGCTCTTCCCACAAAAGCCCCCGTAGGTCTTTTCCCTTTTGCTAAAAAACAAGATTTCTTTTTTGCCTGTACAGTAAGACATACTTACTCTTTCTTTCTTGCAGGAGAACTTCAGTGGGGAATAGATGAAACCGCTGCTCATCTTGAAAGAGTTTTGCATTTATACAAGAGTGGCCTGTACCTCCAGAACACGACGCACACGCCCAAATCGGGTATGGTCCCTTTCCTTAAAATGTTGCAAATTCATATAATAAATAATTTGATTAAAGGAAGCCAAGTGTGAAAACAGAGGGAACAGATTAATAGGTTTTCAATGCATTCCTATGCGAAAGCTCTCCCAAACCCTCTTAATCAATGGACAGCCAAAGGCTGTTCCCCCTGCAGCTGACAGATAGCAGATTTTGACAGGTCCAAGCTGTCTGTTGCACTATGTGGTGCAGCCTTTGGCTGCTGGTGATTGAAGGGGTTTATCCCCAACCAAGCAAAGGGGGAAAGTTTTTCCCCTTCCTTGCTTCCTTCGCAAACAGCCCGGGCAATGGAAGTGAGCCAAATCTCAGAAGCGGCTGCCTGGGAAGCGCACATCTTGCCTGATAGCTGCTTCAGAGGCCTGGCTCACCTCCGTCACCAGGGCTGTTTGCAAGGGAAGCAGCAGCAGCGGTAGCAGTGGCAACAGCGGTAGCAACGGCAGTAGCGGTGGCGGCAGCAGTGGCGGAAGCAGCGGCAGCAGGGCTCAAAGTGCTGCCACCTCCTCTTTGCCGTGGTTTGACTGCGCAAAGAGGAGGTGGTGTCACTCTGATCCTGCCTTTCCTGATGGTGTAGCTCCCACGGATCCGTGCTACATGATCAGGAAAGGCAGGGAGGCATTTCAATGAGCATGCAAAACAGCATGGCTCTTCTTATATTCTTATGTAATGCTCACCAGATGTTATTTCACCTCATCTTGTCTTCATCAGTGGCTGAGATCCACTGTAATAATAATAATAATAATAATAATAATAATAATAATAATAATAATA
>JAHTLZ010000275.1:9732065-9748048 GCA_023846285.1 Phrynocephalus versicolor | reverse complement strand
CTTTCTTTCTTTCTTTCTTTCTTTCTTTCTTCCTTCCTTCCTTCCTTCCTTTCTTTCTTCCTTCCTTCCTTCCTTCCTTTCTTTCTTTCCATGCAAAATAATATAAGACCTGAAAGGTGTCGATGGCTTGGCCTTCCTATCCTCTCAACAACCATGTGAGACATTAAGCTGCGAAATAGTGATTTTCTCTAGCCTTCCTACTGAGCTTCATTGCTGAGCAGAGATTTGAAGTCAGGTCATTTCTTTCCTAGCATGACAGTTAAACCACTGACTGTAGGAAGCTAGTGGACTGGCGAACAGTGCTAATTATTTTACAACGTTCTCCAGAAGAGTTTGCTGGTAAAAGGTCCCATGTGCTTGGCAACTCACATGGCAAATCCACTTGGCCTCCAGGAAATCTTGCTTCCGTCAGGGCTGCCTCAGCACAAGATTGCGCAACCTCTGAGTCACAAACCCACCTTCCAGCCAAGAGTCACGCCTTAAAAATTAGAGTGCAAGCCTAAAACGCACCAAGTCCATTGACCTTATATGGCAGTGAAAGGTTTGCGGAGCCGACCCTCTTTCAGAAATTTGGAGTTTAATTCCAAAGAAGTTTAAGGGAGGCCACATTCTGGTAGTGGATGGATCCCAAGGCTAAATGATGGGATCTCAAATACCACCTTGTATTTATATATATATATATATATATCTTTACACTCTTGCTACGAGTGTTAAAAGATGTGTCTATACTACATACTTACAGTACTGAAAATTTGCAAATCTCTAGTGCCTGTCCCTGAAGGACAGCAAAGAACAAGGGCTTCACCAAACTCCAGGTTCCAGATTCCATAGGATGGAGCCATAGTAATTAAAAAGAAATTTTAATTGCTATGCTATAGATCAGGCCTGCCCAACAGGTAGACCGCGGGCTACTGTTAGCCCATGAAGGGTTCAAAAGTAGCCCGCCGGCCACCAGTTAAAAAAGTGAGGGGATAAATTCCCCACCCCTTCCCTCCCCATCCCAAGGACCACCACTGCCCCAGCAAAGTTCTGGGTCTGCCAGCCCACTATCTGAGCCGAGCGGGGCAGTTCAAGGGCCATGGCGCATTGAAATCTGTTCCCTCCAGAACATAGTAATTGGTTTTCAATGCATTCCAATGGGAAACTGCTGCTCTACTTACAAAAGTTGTTAGTTATGAGCACATGCTCGGAACAGATAAAATTCGTAAATAGAGGTTTTAGTGTAGTAGCCCTCAGGCACTTTGGGCTGGAAAAAGTAGACCTTGGCCTGCTCGAAGTTGAACAGCCCTGCTATAGATCAGTGATGGCGAACCTTTTAGAGACCGAGTGCCCAAACCGCTTTCCAAAACCCACTAATTTTTCACTAAGTGCCAATACATCAACTTAACCTGAATACAGGTGGCTGTGAAGGCGTGATGTTAAGTGCCCACAGAAAGGGCTCCGAGTGCCACCTTTGGTACCCATGCCATAGGTTCGCCAACACTGCTATAAATAGACCCAAGGCTTTAGAAGAGGGATTTAGAATGTGTAAACTGCCCTGAGTGCCCTTGCTGCCTGATGGGCTGTATAAAAATAGAATAAATAAATAAACTTAGACCAAAAATGGGAAACAACTTTAATGATGGTGTCATGAGGAAGAATATGAAGTCTAGAGGATGGGATTTGGCATCAGAGAGTCAGTGATACAGATTGGATTTTTGTGTGATTAAAGTTTGATTCCTCCCCACCTCTCTTTCACCTAAATTGGCTGATGAAAACATACAGCCTTGCCTGAGCAGGACTGTTTTTCTTGTATTCATTACCCCCTTGTTATGGTCTGCTGAAGACTGCATGATCTGTAAAGGATAAGGATCATGGCCTGGCCTGTCAACCCAAGATCTAGATGTCAGTCAGAGCAGAGCAGGCGCCCTAAGCATGTCCTTGGAGATAAGATGTTTCCTCAAAATTAATAGGCATGGTATAAGCTCTTGCCAGCTTTGAGCTCCACTTTGGAGCACCAGTAGTTGGAGAATGCTGGGATGAGGCTGCATGGTGCAGGATTCATGTTACACTCTGGAGGCTTTGAGTTATAAAAGGCCAAGAGATTGGGAAGATGACACCTGTCCTTGAGGGTAGGAAGAGTGAGATGTCATTGCACTGGTATAACCCTAGCCTCCGGTTGCAATCCCTTCTTGCTCCAGATTGCAGCTTCAAGACTGTCATGGTTCCAGTTAATTCTCCTAAAATGACTCTTCTCGTCTTTCTGGCATTTGGTGGATGGGGCCAAGCTATGTGGGCAATGCCTTGTGAAGTATCCAAGGGAGAGAGAGTGTGTGCTGCTTGAATTCGATTGCAAGTTGTTTGCATCAAGTTTCAGTGCTTTGCATGGCTTCTTGCCTCTGCCCTCCACCTCCAGAACGAAGCAGAAGGAAATAGTTTTGCTAAGTAGGTGCTCTTAATTTTGACTATACATATCTCGATCCTATCCAACTCTTCAGTGGTTTGTCCCACTAACTTCTATGAGGTTTGAAAATAGGCTTTAAAAAAGATTGTACCCTACAATTTAAAGGTGAAAACATCTGGAGAGCCAGAGGTTTGTTGTTTATTTATTTATTTATTTATTTATTTATTTATTTATTTATTTATTTATTTATTAGATTTCTATATTGTCCATCTGACAGCGAGGTCACTCTGGGCGGTTTACAACAACTTAAGGTATACAAACACTGCAAATAGGCTACATAACTCAGACAAAATAAACATTAAATACAATAATATAATAAAAATAAAAATAACATAAAGTGACATAAAAATTGGATAAGTGTTATAGGAGGACAAATAAATTAAAATCATATTTTAATGGGGAACACATTATATTTGACCAAAGTATAATGGTTATTATAACAAAAGTGTTATAAGAGGACAAATAAATTAAAATCATATTTTAAGGGGGAACACTGAAATCACATTATATTTGACCAAAGTATAATGGTTATTATAACAAAAGTACCCCCACTGGTTGAGAGCAAGTGCCCTAATAAAAGTTGTGTAATTAATTTGTTTTCCAAGGAGATGGTGTGGGTTGAACAGTGTATGGAACCATTTCCTATAAACTGGCCTGTTGCCCGTTAGATTGTGTGCAGCTTCAGGATGTTTTTTCTTGATAGCAGTACCACAGTCAGCATTGGGGCCTACTCACAGGTAAGGTTGTATGCAGTTGAACCCAAAATTCAACACTATGACAGTGGAGCTGGAAGCCTCCTAAATGAAAGCATTTCCAAAATATCAACAGGATGAAATTGCATAGCTGCAGGCAAAAAACCTCTTGAACTGAAATGACTCCAAAGACGTACAGGCTGTGAAACTGGAAATTCAGCTCTATTTTCTTTAAGAGGTACAATTAGAAGCATGTGGTTTGGGGGGGGGTCTTTTTTTGGGGGGGTGGAGGCGTTCTGGCGATTTGTGAGTCCAACAGCTAAGTAGGAATATTTATAAATGATTAGTTTAATTGGCCTGATGCATTCATTAGAGGAGACCGCAAGCAGCTCGGAAACAGCATAGAGCCCCGAGCAGTATCAGGGAGAGAGAAGGGAGCTCATAAAAAGGCCGGGAGACTGAATGGCAGCCAGTGGGGGCACTGAATCCAGAGGCACTGGGCAAGAATCGAGCAACACATCCGTCTCTCCCCTCTATGTCTTCCACTTTGGGCCCCACGAAGCAACAGGCCTTCTGTGCTAATCAGAGGAAGGGTTATTTTTAATTGCTTAATTAAAAACCTGTCTTTTCCTTTCCCATGCGGGGAAGAAAACAGCCACGCTCCCTTGACTTGAAGGAGGGCTGGGAAGCTTGATCAGGTCTTGCCCTGAGAGTTCAGTTCACTCTCTAGGGCAGCGGGAGTCACGGCCTGTGTTCATTCAAGTGGGAGGCTCTTCCCTCCATAAAGGCATGTCCAAACTTCAGCCCTCCAGATGTTTTGGACCACAACTCCCAACAGTCCTTTGCCATTGGCAATCTAAGGTTAGAATTCTGGGAGCTGTGGTCCAAAACATCAGGAGGGCTGAAGTTTGGACATGTCTGGTCTAGAAGGACCCCAACAACTATCAAAGGTTTTATCAAGTCCAAGAAAAAGAGAGATGAAGTCTGAGAGCATGGGGAGTTTCTTGGCAAACCCCTCCCTTGACAAAATTCTTCTCCGCCAAAGTAAGCAGAGCAAAATATTTCATGCAATATTAAGAATGCATGCACACACAGAGAGAGGCAAAGTATTGGGGAAAGTGGAGTGAGGTGTTGAAATGCTTCCTAAGAATGTGTGGATGTCCCGTTTATACAAACAAAACCCCTGCGACACCCCAACCACACTACCTATTTGAGACAATGGTTTCCCTTTGCTCTCTTCTAGATTACAGAAAAGTCCCCGAAGCTACCATTCTCGGTGAGGATTACAGGTGTTGGCCTTCTTACCATCACAAGGGGTGTCTCCTTTCTGTGTTTGATGTGCGTGAGGCCATTGAAGTTTGCGAGAGTCATTCGCAGTGCAAGGCTTTCGTTCTCACCAACCAAACGACGTGGACAGGTAATAAATCGCACAGAGTAAAAGACAAGGGTAATTGTTAGTTATAAGATGCATTTCAAAATTCATGTTTGTGGTAATACCTTTGTTAGGTCAATCTAAGGCACCTCTAAGTGTGTTCAACCTTAAAAGATCTCTAGGTTTCTTTATTAGGTAAATTATGTCTTATTCTGTCTTACTAAAGAGAGAGCCTGTGCTTACAATTTGATGACTAATGATAAAGCAAAGCAAGCTGATCGGCAAGATAGAGCAATGAGAACACTCATGCAAAAACAAATGGATCTATTTCTGTTCATAAGGAATTCCCACTGGTAATGGGGTGCTGTCTGAGTTGTGTAGCTTGACCCTCAGTGAGGCTGACCGTGAAAATAAAAGCACAAGGTCATTTAAAATGGACCACCCCCAAATTGAAGTAAAACATAGTCACAAAACATTATTTTAAAATGTTGAAATGAGAACTGAAACAGCAAAATGGCAGCAACAATACAATAATGAATCATCACAAGTGCAAATCAGCTCAGAACATTTTGGAGTGAAAGATGTAAAATACCACAGCAGTTATTCAGAAGATTAAGAGAGCGGAGGGAATAAAAGAAGGTGATGTTTGGCACCAATGGTCTAGGCAAGCCTCTCTGTGGAGGGTGTTCCACAGTTTGAGAGCCACCACTGAAAAGGTCTACTTATGGCCGCCACTGGGGAAAAAAATCCCGAAATCTTCAAATATGTCGGCTCTCGGAGTAGGGCCTATAATGATGGCCTCCTTATAAACACTCTGTTTCAGCATTACGCAAAACAGTCTGAGGATTGCTGATGAAAGCACTCGTGAACAGAGATGGGCACGACTTAGCGGTATTTTCGTTTTCGTTTTCGTTTTTCGTTTTCGTTACGGAAACGAAACGAAAACGAAAATCGGCTCCAAAAGGGACCGAAAACGGAAACGAAACGACTAATTTCGAGCCAATTTTCGTTTTTCGTTACTGGAAAAGCACTCAATGGAGCTAAATGGGGAGAAACGAAAAATTTTTCATTTTCGTTTTCGTTACGTAACGAAACGAAAACGAAAAATTTTGAAATTAGCCCACGAAAACGGAAACGAAACGACTCAGACCCTAGCCGAAAACGGAAACGGAAACGAAACTTTTTTTCTGAGTCGTGCCCATCTCTACTCGTGAATAATAGGATTTGAAGCAACCAGTGCCTTTTTTACATTTAGGCAGAACATAAAGGAAGAGTGAGCGCAGCTGCAGAACTAATTCTGCTTAATACCGATACATCCCAGTGCCTCTCCTTTACAAGTCGTGAGGAGTGCCATAGGGATTACTGCACGTGTGACTGCTGAGTGAGAGCTTCCAGCTAGAGGAATGACAAGCAGAGCATTTTGTCCTGTTATCTGAGCCGTGCCAGATACTAAGAACAGTGACCTTACTTAAAGGTTAGCCTCAAATGACTTCTGAGAAAGACATGTTGCCCGCATCAGAGGTTGCATCATATGTATCGCTAGCAGCCTTTCTGACTAACTGCAAATGTTTTACACAGGCAGGTAAGAAATTTATAAGGAACCTTGTGGGATAATTAAAACATTGTTGTGTTTAATTACAATTAGCACAAAGCGCCACCAGCCAGCTGTTTCTAACCTCTCTCTGTAACACCCCCCCCCAGCTTCTCAGTCCACTTTCTGGGCTCCACAAGCCAACCAGCAGAGTCCTTCAGCTGCAGTGGTACACCAATCCATGTGAGAGTCCAACGGGCCCTTCCCGCCTCCTCTGGCAGCCAACCAATGTGGGAGGGGAGAGTCTCCCCATGCTGCTGATAACTGGCCAGCTGCCTGAAGCAGCAGACAGGACCAGCCGGGGTCCACTATGGATTGGTCCCACCACCACAGCCAAGGGACCTCAAGTGAGATAGCAGATGAGTGAGAATGGGCTCTGGCCAAAGGCAGACAAATTATAATCCTGAGTCTGGATGTACTCTCCATGGCTGGCTGCTTTTCAAGACACTTCCTGTGGACCCCCCCTCCTCTTTTTTTAAAAATGGAGGGCATTAAAAGAACACATTCTTATCTGAAAGCACCCAGGAATGTTGATTTTACTTCAAAATTGAGAACAAAACCTGCCAGCCCACTCCCATCCTTCAAAATTAAAAACAAAAGCATAACATTCCAGAAATCAGCATTTTAAATTGATGTCTCCATGGACTGGTACAGCCCCAATGTATCCTGGGCAGGCAATATGCTCCTGTATCTTCCCAATGGATTCACTTTTTGGTGTGAGCAATTACTATCAGCAGCCACATCTTCAAATTTTGAGTATTTTCCTGTGGGTGGTTGCACTGGATGATAGGAGACATAAGTAATCTTTTAAGTCCAATGGGGTATTTGTGTGCATGGCATACATAAAAAGGTTGCACACCGTTTCTTTTTTAATGCCATTTCTACAGGGGGCTAGTTACAACCGACTTGCACAAATGGGTTGCTTTGAAGAGGGCAAATCCCATGTTATTCTCTTTGATTCTCTGCAGGAATCTGCCCAAAGCATGTAATTAGTTTCAGCATTATAAATTAAGTTGAATATTCTAACTGGTAGGTATGTAGCAAAATCCATGTAGTGAGTTGTTTTACCCTTCGCTTCAACCGGCCTTATTCTGAAATTCAAATGTAAATATTAATGGACGGCATGGTTAATCAATTTATTTCCTTGCCTGGGCAAAAAGGATTGAGACGAATACAACTTTGTTATTTCCAGTATCCTAAACGGAATAATCTCTTCTAGATTGTTTCCCATCTGATTATCACCATCCAGATTGAACCCAAAAAGACATTTTATGTCATCTCTGATAGATGCCCCCCCACACAATTTTTAACTATAATTATTCTTTAGGAGAATAAGATCTCAAGGTGGAGAAGCAGCCACTGAGAGCATTTTTTTATGCGCCACTGTGGTCCTGATTTGGTGCATAGATTGTAAAGAAAGGATTTTATCTGGAAGACCTTGGAGCCTATTTTTAAGAAGAAAGCTATTCTGCTCCTTGGCCTCTTCTTGTTTTAAAATAACATTGTTCTTTCTCCATGGTTTCCTCCCAAGGTCGTCAGCTGGTCCACTTCAAGATGGGATCCACCTCTCTTGCCTCTGACCACGCCAAGACAACATACTTGAAAGTGAACGACTGAAATGAATTCTCTGCCGGTTTACTTAGAAGTAACTCCTAAGATGTTCCATAGAATTCACTCCCTAGCAACTGCGCATATAGGATTGGAGTCAACAAAAGGAGTCACAATAGCAGTTTGTACCTAAAAAATGGACCGCTATGGCTTCCAGCCAAGCCGAAGGCGGAGTGGGAATTGCACTAGAACCCCTTCAAATCTAAAGAGTGTGAAGCCAAACGTTAGAGAAGAGACACGCGTGACCAGGACAAATGTGCAATAGGGTAGCATTTGAAAAATGTGACTTTGTTTTGAGAAGCAATCAAAATCCAAAATGTGAGGCTAGCCATAGGTTGCTAGAAAGCAATAGGCAATCCAAGGGTGCTTTTCACATCAGGGTATGCATACTGTGTACAAAAAACAAATGCATAGGCTTTGGTGGAAAATTCTTCCTTTCTGCAGGAAGGTTGGCATTGCCTTTTTAGATATTTATACGGGCAAGCACAATCACTGCAGCACTGTTAAACACAAAGCCTAAAAAAAGTTACTTTTTGAGAGGGGGGAATACAACTCCCAGACTCTCCCAGCCACTTTGGCGAGGACAATTCTGGAAGACATTTGTCCAAAAAAAGTAATGTTTTCTTTCTTTCAAGTTCTGGTTAAACCTCATGAGTCTAAAACTCAAGACCAAACCTCCTAGAAGACAATCAGTGTATCTGTTCATTGTACCAAAATATAACACACCAAACATTAAGGGGTGGTGATATGTTTGTGAAGGTTCTCAGTCATCCCGGTGAGGTTATCTGGAAGCTGAGCCATGGCAACTGGACGTCTTTTTCTTGAGAGATTGCTCATCCATGCAGCTTCATCAGTCTGATTAGGGGTTGGTCCGTGCATAATGGGTCACTATCATATCTGATAGATTTATCACCCGTTCCTTTTAAAAGTAGTCACTTAATCCTACCAATTTCAGGAAATCTGAACAGGAGACAATGCAGCAGGCACCATCTTCATTGTCATCACCAGACTGTTTATTTGTTCATCATCTTAGAAGAAACACCTTCCTCTCTTTTTAGACTCTGGACATAATGGCCACAATGTGTGGTATATTTTAGATGTTCATGTGTATTTCTTTTTCTATTTCAAAATAGAGCAAATTCACTATCCTGCATTTGGTGGCCTTCTCAGATAAGCAGGGCCATTGACCTCTGCCCCAACGTCCTGTTCTGGTATCTCTGTGCGGCCATCTGCTTCTTTTTAGACTTAGGTGTAAGAAATTCTTGAATAGATCGTTTGCTCCGTTAGCAGGGGATGCTGCTTCAGTTGTTTAAAATGGTTTTAATCAGCCTAACAAATCAATTACATTTTTGCAACTATAGTATCTGTAAGTTCAATAATAGCTAACATTTACGGTAATTTAAAAACTTAGCTGCCACAATGGCTTTCATTGAGGTCAGTGGAGTAAGACAGAGCAGTACATTGCAGAAGTCTCAGGGTGTGAGCATGTGTCTGCAGATAACTCAAGAGATGCATTGCAGCTGCCCCCATGTATGCATCAAGTAGTGTCCCAATCCCATCTGCAGCAATCTACATTTCCCATAGGACAGGCATGTCCAGACTTCATCCCTCCAGATATTTTGGACCACAACTCCCACAGTCCTTGGTCATTGGCAATACAGGCTTGGAATTCTGGGAGTTGTGGTCCGAAACATCAGGAGGGCTGAAGTTTGGACATGCTTGCCTTAGGAGTAAATAAGAGATGGGCATGAAACGAACAATGAACCATAAACTCTAATCAACCAGGCTGGGCCATGGTTCATTTTACGACCCTGTTCAGAGAACTCTTTTAGCTGAAGCAGAAATGCCTAACTTTTTTCTTTCCTGTTTCATTTTCTTCAGCAAGAGGAAGCCCACCTCCTCCTTCCCACTAGCCCTGTCACTTCTCCCTACCTGCTGTTGCTGCTGCCACCGCTGCCACTTCCTATGGTGCCCCTTCCACCATTTTGAGAAGCAGCAAGCTTGGCCTTCCCTGTGAGGAACTGGCCGCTGCCTCTGAACGTTTGTCAGAGGCAGAAGCGGCGGGAGCAAGTAGATCTCCCAGGCACCAACCAGAAAAATGAGCCACAAATTGGATCATTTTTCCTGGGGCTTGTGGCAAATCTAGACCACCATGAATTACTGGTTTTCCAGTTCATGCCGATGCCGATCTCTAAAGTAAATGGGAGCCATGCCCCTGGAGAAAGTGGAACAAAACAAAACTATAAGACACAGCCATGGTAAATGTGCTAGCCCGACTGCTCCTTGTGGGAAATGGAGAAAGAGAAGTTCCCTTTAGTATAGCAGGTTCTTGCCATTTTAACTGGCTTCATTTATCCCTTCAAACCTCATGGGAGCCACTGTCTGCTGAGTCTACTTCCATCCGCACAGATTCTCTTGGGTTTTATTTTATTATGGATGGGACAAGAAAGTTCCAGAGGCAAACCTAGAAAACCGGCTTTTCCACACTCTTCATAAATCTATCAACTATTATTAGACACAATGTGTCCTACTTGTTTAGTTTCAGTTAATTCTTGCAGAGTAAGCAGTGACTTGTGTAATAAGTTGCAGGTAGAGTAGACCCGTTGAATGTTGTGGATTCCCAAATCTCCACTGATTCAATGGGCGCCTGAAGGATCAAATCTTCCCCACTCCTTCTGTCAATGTAGTTTTAAACATATGAATCAAGGTTTAATATATAGGTTTAAATTGCATTCTCGGTGTTCTGCATGGACTCCAATGCTTGGGTCAACTGAAAGGTTTCAGAGGTTTATGGGATATGAAAGATATTCTGAGTTGCTATTCAATCCAACAGGTTGACTTGCCCTAAAGGAAGCAGTGTGGATAATTCATATCACTGTGACATTTGCATTCTTTTGGGTTCAGTAAACTTGAAAAGGACCTTTTATCACGATTGTCACAAGGGGTCCGGCTTGTTTTTCTTTGACGACATTCCCACAAAGGTCTGTCTCTGATGCACCAATGAAGCAGCTTAACCATAAGGAGCAGCACAATTTGTCTGAGGTATCTTATGACAAAAAGTCTGCTACTGAGACTTTGGAATTCTACTGGTGTTGCTTACTAGCTTTAAGAACAAATAGACTTTGCAGCCGCAAAAGAACCTCAGCCTTAATCATGCAATACAAACGGCAACGTCTTTTTATAGGCAAAGTGTGTCTAGATAACGTGCTTTCAGTGAAAGCAGACAAGAATATGTTGAAAGTGACAAATGTCATGCTGTTTTCTAGTTTGTACATTCAGGAATTCTTTTGTACTTTTATTCTTAAATGGTTTATTTTTGTAAGAAAAATAAAATGAAATAGACATCTTATTTTTGCCATTGTTGGTTTTTTTCCCCTTGCTTCTTTTCCTGCTTAAGTCCAGCATACCAGAATTATTAATAATGTGCTCTCAAGATGCTTTTGAAAATGGTGACCCTCCCAGGGTTTACTAGACCTTCCTTCTGCCCTTCTTTGGGCAGCTTGACCAAAGCCACACAATTGACAAGGCACATAACATCATGAGCCACACATGCTTTGGGTGATCTTAGTTTGTCCTTCTCACTCTTGGTCACATTACAAATTCACATATTCCAAACCACTTATATATACCAATCGTGCCGTCCACATGAGAACATTGTTGCTTTTAATGAAACAGGAATACTTTACATATAGTGGAATACACATAGCATGTTGAGTGCTCATTCACTATGGTATATGTTCAGGTGCCCATTTTCTGGTGCTTAATGGGAGCCCAGCCTACATAAAGGAGGTAGATCAGATATCTGGGAGACCTGGGCTTTAGTTCACCTAAAGCAGGAATGTCCAAACTTTTTGCATGGAGCGCCAGATTGGATGAGGTGAAAATGTGTGGGGGCCGACCATTCAGCTGTGTTTGGCCCCCAGGCCAAACTTTGGACAAGTCTTTATAACATGCAAGGAAGCAGGGAGGACGCTGCAGCAACAGAACTGGGGGAAGGTTGGCTGGGCAGGTGGCTGGGGGGATGGACAGAGGCAGGGAGGGCAGGCAAACCATGAAACTGCAAGCTGACATCTGCATCCAGTATGGGGAAGGGCCAGCTGGTGGGGATGTGTGACCAGGCTGAGCTGGTGGGGAGAAGAGGTCACGGGCCACTCTAAATTTGAAAACGGGCCACATTTGGCCCCTGGGCCTGACTTTGGGCATGCCTGAACTAAAGAAAGTAGAAGGGGCCTCCCAGTGACCTGAGCCCCAGTCTATCCACCCTCTGTGTGCATTTCTGTAAAACATAATGTTAACACTACCCTGTTTAGCATTGATTCTGTTAACGCTCCATTTCCATGTAAAGTATCCTGAGTGCTAACTGGAGTTCACTGTAAGGCATAAATTGGCTTCAGATGGGGTCCATTTTATACACCCTTTAGAGAGCTGCAAAAACCAGATCGAAACGTTTGTTGAGAGAGAGATGTTCAGCTGTTCAGTAAAGGAGGGTGATGGAGTCTCCTCCTTTGGAGGTTTTTAAGCAGAGGCTGGATAGCCATCTGTCAGGGGTACTTTGATGGGGGTTCCTTCATGGCAGGAGGTTGGACTGGATGGCCCTTGAGGCCTCTTCCAATTCTATGATTCTGTGATAGCAGCTATTGTAAAAGACTGGCTGAGTTGGGTATGGTAGGACATCCTTCATGAATAGGTTTTTTATGCAATTCATGTTTAGATTGGTTTCTTGCCAACAATAAACATCAGAGATGGACCACAGGAAGGGAAGATGCATAAAAGCTTTGTGGGAGAATTAGTTGAATTAGAAGTCCCTCGCACTGATGTATATAAATATAGGATTTCATGGTAGCAAATGTATTTTTTTTAAATTCCTTGTTCAGAATTTATACATTTTCTTGGCTTTTTCAACAACTCTCTCCTATTCCAAGGTACAAAAAGAAAAGTGGTCACCTGTTTGGTTTAAATAATTGATTCTTCAGTTAAAGGGGAAAGAAGAGTCCTGAAATAAGAACTGAGAGATTATTTCCACAGGGCAAAAAGAACGATCAACTTCTGAAGTAAGCCATCTGCCAGGCAATTTACCAGAAGGGTGCAACAAAGCTTTGCAGAAGGTACAATATATCTGTAACAGACAACATTCTTCAGAAATGTCAGTCTTCTGTTCCCACTGGCATACTTTTACTAGGAAATCCCATTGTGGAAATACCAAAATTTGAGTTCAATAAGGGAGAAGGACATTTGGACAAAATTGTGCAAATAAAAAGGATAACACAATATTTTTTAAAATTCTACTCTTTCTTTGAGCAAAGTTAGAGCAATACTTTACGTGCATAAATATGCCTATGTATTTTCATAGGTGTGACTACGCCTGCACTTGGACTAAATCCAGTTGTGTTCTCTGTGTTTTTTTATTTATTTTGCAACAATATTCCACTGTCAGATGAGAAAAAGAACTTAAAGATTAGCAGTATTTTAACAGACTAACAATTTGGGATTCAGAATTCTCTTCAGGGGATCCATGTAGCGTTTGCCAAAGTTAGCGTATAGCACTGGTGATTCAGCCAGAGAGAATGCAAGATCCGTGCTTTAGAACATGGGGCATGGGGTGCAGTAGGTAGATAGCTATGCATACGTTTATACATAGAGAAAAATGTAATCAGTGGGATGGAAATGGCCAAGAAATTCAAAAAGGCTCTGTGATCTTGCTATGGAAACCTTGAGATAACACTAGTAATACCAGTCATTTCTGATAATAGCAATAATATCCCTCCAAGGCTGGCCATTTTTTCACTAGTAGAACCAAGAACTATTGGCCTTCAATCAATCATAAGTGAATGAAACAATGCGCCTCTATGCATCCCAGTATGGCAGGTTTATGTAGAATAAAGTTCCTCTAGTGAAGGAAAGTTTTTTCCATGTCAGCAGCGGCATGTATAGTTAGTCACTAAAATATTCTATTACTGGTTTCTCAGTGCTGCCAATTTTGATGACAAAGCTCTGTCCATATATTCTTCTGCATGGAGATTAGTAATAGTAATTCACTAAAACTAACTGGTTATAAAAACTTGCCATTTCATTCCCTTCCCCAATAATGAACACATTTAACATTACGATTGCATTTAACAAGGCACAACTTGACTTCTTTTACAGTATAATTGTAACAATTTTTTAAAAAACCAATTGTTCATTTATTTTATTTCTGCCCCACCTTTCTTTCATACGTAGGATTTTAAATGGCTTAAAATTAAATAGTGTACGTGCAGTTAAAACATAGCATTCTTCATTCATTGAAGACTCGGTACCTCCATTTATAGCTCCCAAAGGCTCTTGAGGTGGCACACACAAAATGACTTCATAAATGTACAATAAAATTATGATGGTGTGATCTAGCCAGACATGCAGCCTAATCAAGAAAAGTCTGCTTTAAAACTACTTTGACTATTCAGAAGAAGCTCACTCAAGTTAGACCTGATAGGCATATTTAGGACTTGGGTGAAACAACAGAAGGTCAAAATTGAAAATTATGTACCTTTTATATGAATCAACCATACATGATCACATAGACTTTGTGTTTGTAACCACTTATAACCTTGTGTGATTGCATTGACACTATGTTTTCAACGTTAGTTTCCAACCCTCATAACTTTTACATGGAAGTTTTACTCTCTCTTTAACTGCTCATGTTCTCTTGTAGCTTTGTTGTAAGATGTCCCTCATTCCCTGTTCTCAGACTTGAATATGTCTTAATTGTACTGGACTGTACCTTGTCCCTCATTACTGTAAGCCACCTTGGGTCCTTTTCCAAGGAGAAAAGCGGGACTGAAAATACTCAAATAAATAAATAAATAAATAATAAAAGAAGGCCCTGAGAGAACCAACCCTAACCTTCAGCCGTGAAGGAGATACATGACAGAATATGCCAGAAGGCACACAGTCATTGAGGAATGGCAAAGCCATGTGTGGACTATTTCCCTCAGTCCCCCTAAGCCAGGCATGTCCAAACTTCAGCCCTCCTGATGTTTTGGACCACAACTCCCAGAATTCTAAGCTTAGATTACTAATGTCAAAGAACTGTAGGAGTTGTGGTCCAAAACATCTGGAGGGCTGAAGTTTGGACATGCCTGCTCTAAGCCAATGATTCCCAACCCTGAGGTACAGACCAGGACATTTAGAGGTAAGTGAAAAAAAAATAATTGGTGGCAAAAAGCATAGATACATCAAGTGTAAGACAAGGCAGAAGTCAACAGTTTTTAAATTAACTGAATGTTATGACGACTCGAGTTATTCAACCTGGACCTCATTTTGTGTCCCTCCTTAAACAATGTGTTGTGAACATGTCACTACACTGTGCATCCTTGGCAGCACCCCCCTCAGAGGTTTAGCTTTTGGTTTTCTCAGCTTTGTGAACATTCAAGTGTGCCAGTACCGATCTCTCTCTCTCTCTCTCTCTCTCTCTCTCTCTCTCTCTGTGTGTGTGTGTGTGTGTGTGTGTGATGAGGCAGCTCAGTCCTGTGAGCAGTGTTCAGTGAGTTCTTAATGGACTTCTGTGATGTACCATATCTACTCAAATATAAGTAGAGTTTTTTAGCCCTTATTTTGTGAACACTTGTATTTGTATGAAGGAGAAGCGGTGGGTTTTTTTAAAAAAAAATTCTCTCCTGAAGCAAGTGCCAATGTCTTGCAGATGAACTGTAGACAGAATCAAGACATGTTATCAGAAAATTTGAATGAGTACAGTGGTACTAACGGCCACAAAGAAATACCTGACAAGCAGCACTGCTTTGTATTGAACCTGAATATAAATTAGAGCATGGTATTTCACTTTGAAAGCATGGGGGGGTGTTTAAAGGGAGCCAAATTAAACCTAAGAACAAGGGGGATTTTGCATGGACACAGCCCTTTGCAATTGTGGAAAAGAACAGGCAACATCACCCTTATGTCAACGTATTCTTTGCTCCTCAACATGTACCATGGAAGATGCATGCTAATGGCTCCACATACTCTAGATATTTCCTCTGGTTGACAGGAAATTATTTGATATATTTATTAATTTTACTGTGGTGCTTCTGACACAAACACAGAAAGACTGTCCTGTCTGGGAATCCCAGGAAAATAGCTAAATATGTGTGTGTAATGCACGGCTGCTGTGCTTTGCTTTGACCATACCTGACATTCAACAGAGCAGAACAGAGAGCTCTACCAGATGAGGAGAACTGTCCCCAAATTTCTCATTTCGTCTTTCTTTCTTTCTTTCTTTCTTTCTTTCTTTCTTTCTTTCTTTCT
>JAHTLZ010000275.1:9684312-9718605 GCA_023846285.1 Phrynocephalus versicolor | reverse complement strand
TTTATTTATTTATTTATTTATTTATTTATTTATTTATTTATTTATTTATACAATTCACAACATTCCTGGAAAGCAGGAGAGGCTGAGGAAACCCAGTGTAGGGTTGCCCCCTCAGCACCAATCTATTCCCTGAGATTTCAGGACCAACAACTGAGAATTAAGAACATGACTTTATGGTGTCAAGAGGGTGTCCTTTTGTAATATTATAAGGAACAGATTTCAGGGCAAGAATTCCACAGTGCTATGAGTGTGTCTCCGATGGACAATGGAGATGCAATGAATTTAAAAGCCAAGGTGGCAGCTCTACTAAGGATCTATTCCTCTGGATCTGTTGGGACAGATCTATAGGACGAGGGCAAAAGCACACAGTGGGAAGAGCATTATTTAAAAAATGAAACATAGCAGCACTTTTTAAATCAAAGATGGAACTAGAGTAAATTTGGATTTCCTAATAGATCTCTTAGTGATCAGTCAAGGATGAACCACTAGACCAGACTGAGTTGTCAGGTCCAGTCTTTCATGCCATCAAGTTTAAATGCTCTTCAGTAACTTAGGATGGCAAAGGAAGACATATGGGATCCCATTGCCCCAGTCCCCAACATCTAAGCACCAGATGTTAAATGTAGCATCGACAAGTTCAAGGCTATGAGAAACTACTTGTCATGGTAGACGTAGTTGCCCTCTGGGATTTGGGCATCAATGTTGATTGCTGGAGAATGTTTGTGGAGTTGCATCCTACATTTGGGCTACCCAGAGCCATTCAGTTGGCCAGTGTGGGAAACGGGATGCTGAATAAGCTAAGCCTTTGATCTGTTCCACCCGAGCTCCTCTGATGTCCTTATGAGCAATGCACCACTCCCATTGATCCAGAGATAGTCTTTATATGACTCATCCCAGCTCCAAACATTGAAGTAATAATAAGCAAGCAGGACCCGCACCAAGATGTTGCAGACGGCAGTGTTCATTTCAGGCAGGCAGCTAGCCAGCCATGGCCTTCTCCTAATACTTCATTCTATTCTATCCACCACCTCCTTTGGATATCAGAAATGTAACTTTTCTGAATTGCTGGCTGATGGATTCTGGGAATCACAGTCCGAAAAAGCAACTTGCCTAAGCCTACACTTCCTCTTCTTATCTATCTCCATTGCTATTCCTTCCATCCAAAATGGGTTACTTTGAACCCTATTTCCCTGACAAACTCTCCTCTCATCCAAATCTTTTCCCCCCTACCTTGGCTGACCTTCAGATCCTCACATCTGCTGCCAACTCCCTCCTTTCTGCATGGGTGGTGTCGTTTTGGCTACACATGCAATGGCACTCACAAGGAGAACATCGGAAATGGAGAGAACGGTGATGAAAGTGAGACCTTTATTTCAAGTCCATCATTTATTTAATTTATTCTAAGCACATACTTTGCTTTTCCTTGGCGCCAAATGGTTGATTTTTTTTTTTTAAAAAAAAACACAGTTGGAAGTAGAAACAGCCCAACCTTTCTAAATGAAGACTGGAGGGAAATTATTATGCAGACACAAATAGAATTACCAAAGCTGGAATTTGTTAGGACACTTTGAAGATAACACTCCCACTTCTGCCTAGAATTTCCAACCACTTAAGCCGTTCCCAGATAAAAGGTGGTGCTGGAGTGGAAAGTGCTATTACAATTATTTCTCTGACAGGTGCCAGGGAATTGTTTTATGGCCCATGAATGGTAGGAAAGGGTATCTTCACATTTCCCTTGTGAAGATAGCTTCTTCGTTGACAAGGCCGAGAAGTGAGATGCTGAGATGAGAAAAGGGGGCATCCTGTGTCTCCCACTTAGAGGATATTTTGCTCCCCGGCACTTTTCAGCATCACTCATGGTTCAAAAGATGATGATAGGAAAGGTCAAAGAAGAAAACATCATCTGATTGTTCAGCGCCTTCATGCTTCTTTTTCTTTTTCTTCTCTAAAACCCTTAGTCTCCCTTCCATCCCTTTCCCCCCATATATTTAGGATGAGATGCTTGGCAGTACCAAACTCCCAGATCTGGGAGTTGAGTCATGGCTACTGGACTTCTTTTTTGAGAGATAGAAACGTTTCGCTGTTCATCCAAACTCCCAGATGAATAAATCAGTTGTAACCCTTCGAGCCAAATATGGGGTGGTGAGCCATCAAAGTGGCAGGAGCTGGAGCAGCCCTCTTACCTCCATGCTTCACCACTTCTTCATGCTCTTAGATGCATGGAAGCAGCCTCTGTCAGAAGTCATCCCTGGTTTGTGAATTGCAAGGAATCCTAATCAGTGCTGTGGGGCACTTTTCTAGTAGTGTGAATTGGGGCTTCTAATTTTTGAAAGTGAATGTATTTGCATTGGTTAAGGCGGATTGATCCCTTGCGCTGATATAGAAAAGCATGGGCAGGGTTGCTGGTGATTGGGGAGAGGAAGCAAAGGAGCATTCAGAGAGGGATCGGTTCCCCTTGACTAAGCACCCTTTGTTTCTGAATTGTTTCTTTCTTTTTTTTGAAGGCTTCATGCCAGTGGTGCAATAAAATTATGCTGGAGCATGTAGGGAGACAGAAACAGAAAGAAAGATTCAACCAGCACTTGTTTGCAGTGTATTAAGGCAGCTCCCAGATTTTGAGGACTCAACAGGGGGCAGAGGCAAGGATTGAGCAGAAGCTGCTTTAACAAGCTGCAGACAAGTGTTAAGTGGCACTCTCCTCCTCTCTCTCTCTCTCTCTCTCTCTGTGCTGACTCCTGTCTGGTCAGCTAAAAGAAAACTAATCAAGGAAAACTCAACTTCACAGATGTAAATTCACATCTGATTGATACATATTCAAGGTCATGGCTTCCTTTCCTGAGTCAATGTATACTGCATTAGCCTGTCTTTTATATCTTACATTTCTTCTATTTTTCCTGTTGCCTCCAGAATTTGACCACTGTTGATTTAGAGCAGGAGTTCATAACCTTGGGCCCCAATTGTTCTTGGACTTGAACTCACAGAAATCCTGGCCAGCTAGTGGTGAAGGCCTCTGGGAATACAACCACTGGATTAGGAAATGAGAATATCTGTGAAAAAGAAGGGTGAGGGACCCCTTGCTTTCCACATAATTTGGGTGACAACCCCAAGGATCCCTTGCTGTTGGAAGTGGCAGCTAGGATTTCTGAGAGCGGAAGTCTAAAAATATGGAGGACCAGAAGTCCATGTCCCTGCAGAAAAGCAGAACTTGGAGGGAAGACAAAATACCAGTGGACCCTCGTATAACAAAAGGTTTGTATAACATAAAATTTGTACAACATAAAAAATTCCAGAGACAGGGAAAATCTGCTTAACAGAATCTCCTATGAAGCAAATCTGTACAACATTAAAATGGGATCACTCTGTTTTCAATGCATTCCTATGGAAAATTGTATAAAGGAAAATTTGCTTAACATAATTTCATTTGGAACGAATTTACTGTATTTCTTTATACAAGGTACCACTGTACACAGTCAGTGTTTGGGTTTGCTGAAGTCCAAGTGTCTGCAACTACTGAGCTTACCAGGGTACTATGCATGAATTTCATCATGGGAATCCACACTATTGAAGTTTCATGTGAATATCAGCAGCAGCAGCAGGAATGGAAATTTTATCACATTTTCCTGCTTTAGCAACTCAGCAATAGAAAAAGCTCATTGGAAACTTAGTGGGCAACATTTTTTTTGTCTGCTCAGCCCTCCAAAGTCTGCTTCTATTGACTGGAAGTTCAAAGGTACAGTCACAATTTCTCCCTTCCCAACTGCCTCTTTGAAATATAGACATTTATTCCTGCTTGCTGAAATGAAAAACATGCTCTTTAGTCTACAATTTCAAACCCCCAAATTGCCAGCTTTGGTTTTATATCTGAAGAGCTGACAGTTAACAGTTCATATTTGCTCTCCTTGTTAAACTGAGACTGCCTTCTATGGGATTTTTAAAATTGGAAAATGAGAGCGGCCACAGTGTAAGCGTTTGTCCGTTAGCTTATTTTGACGGTCCAAGATGGCTGTTAACACGTACTTGTTTGCCTGCATTGTGCAAGGCCTATATTAAACAAACACGGTTGAAGCAGCTGTTAAACCACAGCCGAACAGAGATGTGTGTTATATTACATTTTTAATTATGATTCTATAAATCTGACACTTGAAACATCGCAATGACTGTCCGCACAAACTGGTTAGTGGTTAGTGGTTCTACATTGCTTATTGAGACCTTTCTAAAAAGGGGGGGGGATCCCTTTTTCTAGGCTAAATTTATTTATTTATTTATTTATTTATTTATTTATTTATTTATTTATTTATTTATTTGCGAGCTTGTATCCCACCCATCTTCCCAGCGGGAACTCTGGGCGGCTAACAGCAATAAAAACACATAAAAACAGCGGTTAAAGTATATGTTCCTAGATGGAAGAACATTCCATCCTCTTTTAGCTATGACGTATCATGGCGCTGACCAGAACTCACATCCGATCCTCCACTGACAAAAACAATTTTTCCAGAAATAGCTTCTCCACAGGGAATCTGAGGATCTGTTCAGAAAGGAGTAGAGAAAATCTGCTTCCCTGCTAAAGCTGATTTTCTGAAACATTTTTAAAAAAGCAATTACAGTTAGTTGGAAGGGAACTGAAAAATTCCAATCAGGAGGATGTGGTAGTGGAAATATATTTTAGGGAGAATTGCCACAGCATTAAACTGTGGCCCCAAACAAAGTGGGATAAGAAATACAGCCACTCCTCACTTAACAACCTACCTGTTTAATGACTGCTCAGACTTGTAACCAGCTGCAGTGGCCGAAGCTGCCGCCACTGCCTTATTGCTGCCTCAGGAACCTGCTATTTAAGGCCCCCAGGGGTTGGACCAAGACATCCAGCCTGCTTCTGCTTGCCCTCCACCTACCTTGTCAGCAGCTCAGAGGGGAGGAGGAAGCAGTGTCTCCTGCCTTCCTCCCCTTCCATTGCTTCCAATGTACAGGGGTTGCTGTGAGAGTCACAATGCCTCTGCCTGGGAGGAGAATGACCTGAACAGGATGGAATATCACCCACCTCCATCTTTATTTTCCCACCCTTTTTGTTCTGCTTCTCCTGTGGCCTCCTCGCTCTGGGCTGTCTGCAAAGTGGGCAGCCTCCACACAGCACAAGATACATGCCTTAAGCTCCTCATTTAACAACCAATTCACTTAATGACCTAGTCATAGGAACGGAACCCCATCATTAAGTGATAAGTGCCTGTAAACCGTGTCCTCAAAATATAAAAAAAAAATCTTGGAAATTCATGGATTTTGTCAGGCTACTAACCAAGATGAGACAAATGTGTTTATAAATAGCAATCACCTCTGCATTAGATCAGATTAAGTACTATGAACAAACTCCATTTGAATAAGCCCCTGATTAATATGTGTGTTCCGTGCACAGAAATGCATTTAGCTATGCTGGCTGCATGCCCACTGATTCACACAACACTGGCTCTTTGGCTTAAAAACAGAGATGAGCACGCAAGTGAAGGGGAACCATTACCTTTACTAATATGGGTCTAATGTACTTACTAGGTACCTGCGGCTTTCAGACAAATGTGTAAACAAGTAAATCAGGGGCATTTGTGTGTTTTTGGGATTATCAGAGTGTAGCAAAGAGTCACTATTGTACACAGGTTTATCAACACTAGAGATGGGGATGAATTTTAAAAAACGGTGATTCATTATGATTCATGATAGTCAGGGCTAATGAAATCAATGAATTTCCAGTGATGAATTGATAAATTAGTGAACTGATTTATCTTCTCTTTAAAATGTTGTAAAAACCCTCCCCTGGTGCCTAGACGCCTTATATTTGCAAGTAAGCTTCCTTTGCCTCTCCTTAACAAGCTCTGCTCATTCAGTTAAGATTGGGGTTCAAAAGTCCAAGTTATGGACCCCCCAAAGAAGCCCCCAGGGAAAGCCCCCCCCCCAGTGCCCGAAGACACCAAACTAGCAGAGAGGCTTCTCCCAACTCTCCTATACAATCCTAAGTCTGGTGAAGATTTGGTTTGAGACATCTTGGTTATACACCCACAAACTGCCTCCCCCGGAAGGTGCCCTTAGAAACTGGTTTGGGGAAACCCAATGTTCACCAAACTTGGAGAGATTGTAGGGATATTTCCTTCAGTTTTGGTGTCTTGGGGTCCCTTAGGGGGCATTTTATAGCTTGACAAATTAACAAATCAAATACAGTGGATCTTCATATAACAAAAATTGGTTTGTATAACATAAAATCTGTACAATTTAAAAAATTCTGGAGACAGGGGAATTTTGCTTAACAGAATTGCCTATGGGGCGAATCCATACAACATAAAAATGGTTGAGATTAGGGATTTTCAGTACATTCCTATGGGGAATTTGTATAAAGGAAAATTTGCTTAACAGAATTTCATTTGGAATGAATTAATTTCTTTATACAAGGTATCACTGTATCACTAAAACACAGACATTCGTATTCATTGGAGGGTTATGAATCCATTGGAGGATTGTGAATTAATTGTGACGACTCAGCCAAACTCATTCACCCTCTAATCAACACTGATGGACAGAGTTTCATTGGCCTATTTTGAGATGCCAAGGATCAACTCTGCAACCTTCTGCATGCAATAAGTGTGTTCTGTCCCAAGCGGTGGTTCTTATCATAGTGTTGCAAATGTGTTGTAAACATCCCTTTTTATCGTTTCTCTCCTGACAGACTATTTTGCGTTTAGTAAATGATTCTCTGCATGCTGGTTTTTGTTTTGTTTTGATTTACTTTGCTTTGCTAAGTTTGCTATCAAAGACCTATACATTTTTAGGTGCTTAATAGTTTTAAAACTTATTACTGTGGTTCAATTGCTTTTTAATCTGTAATTTTTTTAAACCTGTAAATTCTTACTACTGTTTTAACATTACAAGTCTCTTTTGGTTCTCTCTGAGGAAGACACATGAGACTGCATAAATAAAAAATAAAAAAAAATTCTCCTTTTTCTAACCCTATCTTTCCTCTTTATGTCTTGGTGCATTTATTTCTCAACTGAAGCTGAGGTCTATACACATTCCCTTGCTACCCATGTAACTACACAAGAGATAAGTAAGGCGGAAGAGGCAGTCCTGCTATTGTTTTGCCACACCAATCATGTGAATGGATTAATTTAACAGGCAGATATCAATCTTCCAGCTCACCTTGTTTCTCTGCTACTACCCCTTTGGAGAGAAACAGTTATTTCCTTCTATAGGGAAGGAGATGCACACGGCTCTCTTACCAGGATGATCTCTGTAAGCAAATCTCTATGTCCAGAACTTGGAAATGATACATTTATGATTCTCCTTTGGGGTGCAGCTCCCACAATCGGTTGCACATGCAGGCTTTTGGGTTTGGGGAGCTGTAGACCAAGGAAGTAATTCAACCAAGATCAAATTATTTCACAGAATTTTCTGCTATTTAAAACACTAGGTAATGGATAAACCAGATGACACTCATTCATATACCAACCCACACCCATTTATATCACAGATCAAACCATCTGTTAGCATAGTGGTTCTCAACCTTCCTAATGCTGCAACGCTTTAATACAGTTCCACATGTTGTGGTGACCCCTTGCCCTGCTTGGAAATGGCCACAAGCCCCCTTTGGCAGGCCACTGCCACAGATGCCATAGACAACTTACCTCTACAGGCACCCTCAGCCAATCACAGACTCCCGTGCCATTGACTGACGTCCCCTCCAACCTATCAAGCTATAACTCACTCTCCCCCCTTCCCTTCCTCCTCCGATCCAAGCCATTTGTGCCTTTTTCTTCACTGGCTCATGGCGACCCATGTGAAATGGTTATTTGACCCCCAAAGGGGTCCCTACCCCCAAGTTGGGAACCACTGTGTGAGCAGATATGTGGATAATTCTTCAGTCCTTGCAAAACAGTGAGATCACTCCCTCAGCTGTCTCTCTTTTTTCCCCATTGGTAAACCTGGAATATCCTGGAGATATACCCAGACTAGAGATGGGCACGAAATGCCAAAATGGCATTTCATGTTCATTATTTGGGCCCTGGGGCCCGCTTCATTCCGTTTCCATTTTTCGGCCCCCTGGGGCCCACTTCATTTTCGTTTCTTCGTTTTTCGGGTGCGGCAAGTTGCAGCCGCAGGGAGCCCTCCCAGGGCCGGGCGCCACCGGAGCCGGAGTCATGCAGGCTGGGAGAGCGTTCCTGCAGCCACAGGGAGCCGTCCCAGGGCCAGGGCAAGCCTCCTGAGAGAGCCATCCTGCAGCCATGGGGAGCCCTCCCAGGGCCGGGCGCCGCTGGAGCCAGTGGCAAGCCTGCCGGGAGAGTGATCCCGTGGCCACAGGGAGCCCTCCCGGAGCGGGGTGCTGCTCCAGTCACCACCCCCAACAGGCTGCCACCCCCGGAGTGCTGCCGAGCCCTGCCCTCCCTTGGCCCCCCTCCCCAAGGACCGATCCACCGCTCCATCCGCCACCCCCATTGGGTCGCTACCCCCTGAGCCCCATGCAGCACCGCCCTAACTGGAGCCCTTCTCCCCGGGAGCCACCGCCCCAGCAGCCCGCTGCCCCACACCCCCTGGGCCTAGACCCGGGAAACCTGTGGGGGGGGGTTGCCGCTGCACTCCCCCCGTGCTCCAATCACACCCTTCGCTCCTGCTTCCGAGCCGGCTGCACCGTTACCGGTTTGCCATGTGGCCAAGATGGTGCCGGACACAGCCGAGCTCCAACATCCTCCCCTCCAAAGCCTGCCGAGTGCCGACGAAGAGGCTGAGATCCCGGAGCCCAGCCCTCATAAGGGTTTGGATCCTGCCTCTTCTTGTGAGACCGGTAAAGTCTCATGTCGGATCTGCCAGGGAGGGGGCAAAGAGGCTCCGCCAGGCCCAGGCCCCTCTTGCTGCCCTCCACTGCTCCATTTTTCATCATGCAAGCAGCGCAACACCAGTAACGGAAAATTTTCTTGGTTCTGTTCTGTTCAAGCCTGCCCCATTGCAATGGTCATTATTCGTACCGTTACGTAATGGAACGAATAATGGAGAACGGTAACAAAAAATGGTCGTTTCGTGCCCATCTCTAACCCAGACTGGTGGTACTTGGCCGGGGGCAGAGCACTGAATCACTAAGAATCTGTTGAGACAATCCCTTCATAAATTCCACTAATTCAAATGGGACTGCTTGAGTTGTCACTTACTTCAGTGTAGGACACTGCAAGTAGAGTAGGCCCATTTGTATCAATGGGGCTTACAGAGGAACTGACTTATCAAATACTCACTGATTCGATGGACCTTCTCCAATGCAAATTACTATGCTAAATGACAGGATTTCAAGTACAATGTGACCTTTAGAAACTGCATGCCAGAAGCTAACACATAATGACCTTATTGACAAGCACTATGATGTGGAGACAAGCTGATTTTTGTCTTGATGAATGCTCAAAACAACAGAGCTGGAAATACTTTGATACAGCCGCATTGCTTCCCATTGCCAGATCGTGCTTGAATGTAATGTGCAATCAATTTGGCTTCAAATGCAAACAATCTCTCATGCCTCCCAATTTCTTTTGGTGTGTCAGGAAAGATAGATGAATGGAAGACCAAGGAGCAGCTTGAAAAGCGGCAATTGCAAGAGGACTGGGAGGCATGATTCATTGCGCCAGGCATGGAGAAACCCCAAGTTACTTGACTGAATACAGAAGCCCAAGGAGGAAGTCAAGGGGAGAGTGGCTCTGACCTTTGCCAAACTTCAAAGTGAAAGTGCCTGCTTAAACCAAGAACAGTGATTGCACTTGACTGGGAGAGTAGAAAACAAAAATACTGTGCAGTGGAAGACATGAGAATGGGTTGAATGGATAATAACCCCCACCTCCCGTTTTGAATGCAAAGAGATCCGGTGAATGCAAACATATTTTGTTTCATGGACTGATTTACAGAACTACAGCTGCAGTTAAGAGTTTGGGCCAGCTTCCTATGCTATTGAGTCAGTGTTTATCCAGGACTAGGCAGGATGATAACTTCCCCCTCTTCCTCCTCCTCCTCCTCCTCCTTATATACCACTCCGTAGTGCAGCTAAACACTATCTGGGCAGTTTACAACATAAATATGCAAAAAAAAAAAAAAACCAAACCCACCCCCACCCCCTCCCCGGTGAGCTGGGTACTCATTTTACCGATCTCAGAAGGATGGAAGGCTGAGTTGACCTTGACCTGGCTACTTGAACCTCTCAGGATTGAACTCAGATGATGAGCAGAGTACAGCAATGTAATGACTCCTCTATGAGGCTCACTTGTAGTAATGTCCCATTAAGTTGCTTTTTTGACTAAAGATGAATATACAAACGAGTGATCTCTAAATTATCCTAGCATTTAATAAGTTCTAAACCCCTGCGTAGAATGGTGATCAAATTCCCTCTTCTTTCTTATACAGACCAGACTTGGCTGTCTAAAAGTAGCAGCTAAGAGAGCAGTTGGGAAAAAAAATGTCAGGAATAGAGATGGGCACGACTCAGAAAAAAAGTTTCGTTTTCGTTTTCGTTTTCGGCTAGGGTCTGAGTCGTTTCGTTTCCGTTTTCGTGGGCTAATTTCAAAATTTTTCGTTTTCGTTTCGTTACGTAACAAAAACGAAAAAACGAAAACGAAAACGAAAAATTTTTCGTTTCTCCCCATTTAGCTCAATTGAGTGCTTTTCCAGTAACGAAAAACGAAAATTGGCTCGAAATTAGTCGTTTCGTTTCCGTTTTCGGTCCAGGTTGGTGCCGATTTTCGTTTTCGTTTCGTTTCCGTAACGAAAACGAAAAACGAAAACGAAAACGAAAATACCGCTAAGTCGTGCCCATCTCTAGTCAGGAACTGACCCTCCATGGCTTTTCTGTAGCTCAGGCACTCCATGTGAATGCTTTGACATTGACTAAAATCCCAACTGACTGTCACTGAACTTTCAAATTTAGGTTGCTTAAGGATCAAACACTATACAACAGAAAACACATCATTAGAAGCACCAACTCCGTACATACCAAAAGAGATCAGAGGGCCATAGCAGAGGTTCTTCATACCTCCCTTACTTTGCAAATCGCTTTGCTTTCTTTCGCGATTCGTCAGCAAGAGATTTTAACTGGCAAGCAAAAATGCTCAGACATAAAAGTCTGCCGGAATTACAAGCCCAGAAGACTTAATGGGATTTCAGTTTTCAACAATCTGCTATCTGCAATGCATTGTTTGATCTATGAGTCTCACTTTCCCCGTAAGCCTGCAGAGGCACAGCAAGATAATTTTGGATTCTCAACTTAGGGATCTTGTGTTACATCACTTATACAAAAATGTGGCAAGCCAGAGACAGAGTTTAGGGTTGTTGTTTTTTTGGACGACAGCAAAAAAACCCCAAAACCCTAGATCACATGACCCATAAAAGATATTGCCCCATGTATGAATTCTGGTCACCAGCATTTTTATGTTGGAGGAGTCCCTCCTGAATGGGGACCCTGGACATACGCCATAATAACACTGCTAAACACAGGTCAAGTTACTGCTTCTCTGTTTAATAACTAGGCAGCTGATTTCTTCCATCTGAGATCAGCCTCATTCACTCCTAAGCTTCTGAATTCCAAGGATTTAAGGGCAAGCAGGAGTCATGGCACTGCTGTGAGGAACAGCTTTACCCCTTAATAATCTTCAGCTAGAGAAGATCAAGCATTCAAAGGAAAGGGCTTCACGAGTTGATGGCACATTAAGATAAGGGTTAGAGGTGAGACTACGTAAGGGTGAATTGTAGCATCTTCTTGAGGACTTTGAAAAAGAGAGAGGGGTAAAAAAAAGGAATGGATGAAATGAACCTTGTGATGGCCATCATTTACTGGGGATTTCAAAGGGCCTTTGACAAGGCTCCTTTGGAAGGCTTTTTGAAAATCTCACTGTAAGAGGTACAGTTGTGGCTCTGAACTGATATTAAACAGCCCATAATTTAAGAAAGAGAAACAGAGAGATGGCAGAATGGGAACAGAGGAACTGGATGTTCTATGGGCTGATATGATGGTGGTTTTATATCTTTCTGTGCAGGCATTTTAATTGCAAAAAGGGGTGCCTGCTACCTTCATCAAGTTTCTAAAAATCTCAAAAAAAAGTTGGGCTAATTTCTGGACACAAAAGAGAGGAGTCTCAGCTATATATGGGGACTATCCACCTGATGGAAAAATACTGCTGCTTGTCATGTGGATTGTGGAGATGATCCCTCGATAGAAATGTCTTTCCTCTTCAGAGCGTCATTCCACACAAGGAGAGTAATAATAACACATACTGTATATAACAGAATACTTTAATAGAAGGGTGCAAAGTTAGAGCAAGCCCTTCATACCTAACAGCCTTTTTAATTGGCATCAGGACTGGGGCGTGGGCAGCAAGACAAGGACACGCAAACCAGAGTATTGGGGCTGCTGAGTCTGTGAGACAAGGTCAACTGGAACATGAGGGACTCCTCAGGAGTAAGACACGAACAAACAAGGAGCAAGGCAGGAACTTGTGGGACTTACAGGTGTCTTTAGAAGCATGGCAGGAATTTGTGGAACACACAGGGTTATTAGGACGCAAGGCAGAAACAAGCAAGGAGCAAGGCAAGAACTGACTGGAACATAGAATCATAGAGTTGGTAGAGACCTCAAGGGCCATCTAGTCCAACCCCCTGCCATGCAGGAACCATGCAGGAGTCTTTGGAAGCAAGGCAGGAACTTGGCTTTCAGGAACAGAAAGATTTACGGCCAGTGGTCAAACGGGCCAAAGAAATAACAAATAACACCCTGTTGAGGTATTTATGGGACATACAGTCTTCCCCTCTACCTGAACAGGAGCTCTGGAGGTGGCCCACACAAGGGGTCCTGTACAGTCTTCTCCTCTTGAAGGTTGGCATGTTGGGAGCTTCTTAGTTTTGGACTGAGAAATATTTAAGGTACATTCAGTCAACTCTCAGCACATTAGACAATCTACAAACAATCTACATAGCCAGATGAACCCACACAGCTGGTATAAATTAAAGTTCCTCCTTGGCCTTGGTGGAACTCAGCTGATTTATAGCAATCTAGGGCAATGACCATGTGTTGTTGGGTTTTTCCTACGAAGAATCTGCAGAAAATAATGTGTATCTGATAATAAAGCTTCTGTGCCTCAGACTAGTTCCATAAGCTAAAAAGGCCTCTTAGTATATAAAGGCTAACAGAGAATGATACAGAGTTCAGAAGAGTTGTGTGTGGGACAATAGTATGAGAAGTAATAATGCTTAGGGGCAGCCTTATGAATTAGACAGGTTGGGGGTGACCACCTAAGGCAGCAGAAATATGGCTTTCATAATAGAGTAGTGAATGCTTTGTTACCTTAACTCGCGTTTTTACTGCCTGTGATAGGGCACTTGTAGGATTTTCTGCCTCACGTGCCCTGTAGTCCTAGATGGAGGTGCTTTGCCTCCAACTTGCGCTGGAAGTTATTTGCTGCTCCATCCCAGGAAGCCAATGGTTTAGGAAGGTTCTTGTAACACTACAGTGATACCATCCATTGCTAGAGGACAAGACGAGATGCCATGGCATGCCATCACTCTTTCAAAGGAACAGAACACTGGAGAAGTAACCACCCTAGAGAGCTTTTAGTTCTCTTGCCATGGATGGGCAAGTGACAGATTTTCCTATCTGTGGTCACTTGGGTTTACAAGATGCCATGAATGGAAAATATCTCACCTTCAGCCTACTGATGGGTTTGGATTCGTACAGCAGCCAACTAAAGATGCCCAGAAATTATTCCATTTCGCCAATGGCTGGGATTCAGAGGCATACTACTTTCACTCTGTACACTGGAGGTAATACATAGCTATCATGGTGGCAACCATTGATGGACTTGACCTCCACGTTACCTTTTGAAATCCTCCCAACAGGTTTGTAAGAAAGGTCAGCATTAATAATCGTAGTGGCAGCAGTAGTAACAATTTATAATGTGGTCTACACTAGAGTCATTTCAATAAAATATACAACATATGCAGATAACACATTGAACTGTTAATATAGTACTTACATTGGGATTGTTCTAAGTTGGTTCTTACTTGAAGGAACATAACAACAAGAAATGTACGTCAATATAAAATTCATTGGGACAGACAGGCATCCAAGAATTAAACCAATTAGGCAATACCAACAAACCAATTAGACAGTTTGCTTGCCTTTCCCAAGACAAGTTTTCAAACCTTATCTCAATTTGTCCAGCTCTGGCTCCGTACAAAGGTACTAGCAGAGAGAATTCTACAGCTTTAGAATCAAATGGGGGAATGCATGAAGCCTGGAATTTGGCACTTTAGTCTAAGGGACAAACAAACATTTGACATCTTAAGAGGAATACTCCATGCCACTAGCTCTGCTAAATAAAGAGGACAGAAAAAACATGTAAGGCTTTAGATGTCAAGACAAGGAGTTTAAAATACACCTTATATTATCATATGATCTCATAGACAGGTAAGCAGAAGAAGTGAATGCCTTGTTAAAGGTCACCTCATCCAGGGGCATCAGGATGAGATCAGTGTCTTTGACGGAAAGTAGCAGCAAGAGACATTTTGGATTGCAGGCCTATAGAATTGCAGTAAGCTGTATTGTGCTTATAAGAAGCAATCCACAGGTATTTCCAGTGATGAGTAGTAGATCAATAGTTAAGCAAAACCCACTGATTCAATACATCTATTCTAGCTGGGATTTGCAATTGGATTCAGACCATTATTTCCACACGATATGCGAACAAAAGCACTCGTATATCAGTGGCTCATTTCAATTTCCTTCTTTCCTATTGACAACTGACAATGGATTTGCGGTTTATTTATTTGTTTATTTATTTATTTTTGCATTCATATACTGCTCCCATGTCCCAAGGGAACTCTGGGCGGTTCACACAAAAAGATTACAAATAAGAAATCAATAAAAGAATATAAAAAGGTATTAGGCAAGGGGTATAAAACTTGACAGTAAAAAAAAAAAAAAAAAAAAGGAAACACCTTGGTACAAGCCTAGCAGTTGCCAAGGGCATCCCTGAACAGCCAGGTTTTAACAGCTTTCTTAAAGGATGCCAGTGAGGGAGCCTGGCGTATCTCATTGGGAAGTTTATTTCAAAGCACTGGGCCGGCCAACGAGAAGGCCCGTTTACGAGTTGCTACTCTACAGGCCTCCCTAGGGGTGGCCACCCGGAGCGAGAGAGCCATGGAGGATTGGATGGGTCGGGCCAGCTCTGATAGTAGGGAGATACGCTCTGCCAGATAATCAGGACCCAGGCCATGGAGGGTTTTGTAAACCAAAACCAACACCTTGAACCTTATTCGGGAGGCAACGGGCAACCAGTACAGACAAGCCAGAATGGGGGTGATGCGGTCAAACCTGCCCGCATCAACCACCAACCTGGCCGCCGCATTCTGTACCTGCTGCAGTCTCTGAACAAGGTTCAAGGGGAGCCCCATGTAGAGAGTGTTACAATAATCTATCCTCGACATGACCAACGCCTGCACCACTGTTCTTTTAAAAGAGAATCTATTTCTAGCTATGAGACTTTGAGTGAGTACTCTTTTTTACTTATTCTTTCTGGCTAGTGACATGTTCACAGGTTGTACATCACTGGAGCCATGACAGTCTCCTGATACATGGTTCCAAGAGCGCCAGCCTCAAAGAATGAAAGTGGGGGATCCTGCAGCTTTAAATTTATGTTTGTGAAATTGTTAAAATAACAAATCATCTTAAGAGTTAGTGGAAAGGGAGGAAGAGGGTAGAAAGTTTTGGATGGCCAGCCGATTGCTCTGAATAATTTAATCCAACCATAACTAGTCTATTCATTATCTTTTATTTTATATAGCCTGCGTTGACCATCTAGACATTGATTTTATCTGAGCTTGTGGAAAAGTTCCTTTTTTGGGATTTCCAATGGTCAAGGTTGTTGGGGGAGGGGGGATTCTGAAAGTTGAACTTCCAAAAAGTACATTTTCCAAGCTCCAATTTTGTTACCATAGTAGCTATTAGGAATGGACCTTTCATTTTGGAATGGGTCCGGTTCTGGTAGCACAGTTCCTGTTCGGAACTTGGACCTACCCTCGGCAATGAAATCACCCATTGACTTAATTTGCCTTACCTCATTCGGGGCACAACTCCAACCAGGAAGAAACCTCCAGCATATCATTGTTCTTTTTCCCTGGCGCTGCCCAATCAGATAGGGCGGCAGGATGATGCATGTCCTTGCTATATTGGACAGGAAAAAACAGCAATAAGGTGACAGAATTTTTGGGTTCCTCAGAGGGGGAGTTCTTTAAAAACTCAATCATGGCAGCTACAAATGCTACCTCTGCTGTAAATAACTATTCAGCCATGATTACTGCCCTAAAAGCAGTATTAACCCCCAAACAACCCCCCACAGAAGTTATGCCAAGAGCAAGTGGCCCCAAGTGGTTTGATAAGGAGTGCTGTGCACTCAAAAACAACTGAGAGGGATATATAACCATTATAGGAGTGAAAATATAAACACATTACCACAAAGGTACTATAAAATTAAAAAAGAATATAAACAACTGATAGCTGTTAAAAAGAGACAAGCAATTCAGGAAAGATGGAATGCATTGATAGAATCCTCATTAAATAAAAACTCCAAACTTTTTTGGGCAATTGTGACAGGTGCCCTAGGTCCGTCTCCTAATCCTCCATCCTGTAACATCTCAGCAGACACTTGGGAACAGCATTTCTCCACTTTATTCGAAGATATCAAAGACAGCCCAAAAGATAGCTCCTGCACCATAGATATATCTGATACTCCACCTTGGAATCCAGTTACCCAATCTGAAATAAAATATCTTATCAGTTGTATTAAATCAGGCAAAGCTCCAGGGATTGACACCATTCTGCCAGAAATATTAAAAACCAACACAGGCTGGTGGGCCCCTTTGCTAGCCCATCTGTTCACACATATTAACAACTCAGGTAAATTCCCTGTTGATTGGTTAGAGGCTTTTGTCATACTGGTTTCCAAGAAAGGTGATACAAGAGATCCATCAAATTACAGGCCCATCAGTTTACTGTCGGTTGTGGGCAAACTGTATGCTAGATACCTAAATCAAAAACTAACAACATGGATAGAAGATCAAAATATTCTGGGAAATGAACATGCAGGATTCAGAAAGGGTAGATCAACAATAGATCACTGTATCCTCCTAAATCACCTAGCTGAGAAATACATGACCTTTTATGGTAATGGTCTGTTCACCACATTTATAGATTTAAAATCTACCTTCTACTCTATACCAAGAGAGAAACTATGGATCAAGTTGTGTAATACTTCCATTGATAAGCAACTTCTGTGTCTTATCAAATGCCTCTACCAGGGAACCACATTTCGTATTAGATGTGGGATAGAAGGGAAATTGACAAAATCTATCCCTGCCAATAGGGGAGTCCGCCAAGGATGTGTACTGGCACCTATGTTATTTAATCTCTATCTAAACAATTTGATTCAGAGCTGCCTTGCACCAGACTTTCATGCACCAAGTTTGGCTAAAACCAAATGCCCTTTACTTTTGTACGCAGATGATGCTGTGTTGCTTTCATTATCAGAAATTGGCCTTAAACGCCTAATGCGTGCATTTATAGAATACTGTAAGCTCAATCAACTGAATATAAGCATTAGTAAAACAAAAATTATGGTCTTTAAGAAGCATGCAGCACTAAAAAAGTGGAAAATTAATGGGAAATACATTGATCAGGTTAAACAATTCAGATACCTGGGCATCTGGTTCCACCAGAATCTTTCTTGGGCTCCCCATAGAAGGTCTGTTATACAGGCAGCTCAGAATACCAGCAAGGCCATTACCCGTTTCTTCTTTACAAAGGATGGGCAATTTATACCAGCTGCTATCCAGATATTCAGATCCAAGGTCCTGCCTCAGCTGTTATATGGAATCCCAGTATGGATCCTGGTCTTCCATACAAACATTGAGAGTATCCTTGCAAGGTTTTTAAGGTCTATTCTTGGATTGCCAAAATGTGTTTCTGTAGCAGGTCTACGACTTGAGGTAGGCATCTCCTCAATCGAATGTACTGCCTGGGTACATGCGTTCAGATATTGGATCAAAGTGTTATATGCTGACACTTCCTCTGGATATCTACATCTTTTGATGAAAGATGTTTACACCTGCTCCTGGTTAAAAATCTTCCCAACCAAATTGCATTTCTTAGGCCTGTCTATGGATTTTTAAGTCCATCATTGAAAAGTGAATTAAAGATATTAATTTCCAGTCTTTTACAGAGAAGGCTCAGAAAATTTGTTCACCCATGCATTTTGGTTTAAATCTTGAATTTCATCAAAGTGCTAAATATTTGGGAAAACTGACAATTCCAAAATACCGACAGATTTTTTTCAAGAGCCAGATTTAACTGTCTTCCATCTGCAGTTTTAGAGGGTCGCTACAGTGGCATATTGCAATGATAAAGAAATTGAAACATTGCAGCATGTTCTTTTTATATGTAGTTATTATAGAGATGAACGTATCAGGCTTCTTTACCCTGTAACGAGAGGTCTACCAGGCAGATCCTTGGACTGGTATACAAGATATCTTCTCGAAGACAGAAGTAAGTCCATTACAGAACTTGTGGCCAAATTCCTTCTCTCAGCCCAAAAAACACGAAAGAGAATTCTGTCGCTTAACTAATTTTAAGTTTCTTTTATTTATTGGAATGAGTACTTGTTTGAATGTATACTGTATTTTATCGGGCCTTTGGCTGTAAAATAAAATTGATTAATTGATTGATTGATTGATTGATGTCCTTGCACAGCTCCTGACTGGGCAGTGCCAGGAAGAAGGAAACATGACATGTCAGAGGCTTCTTCCTGGTTGGAGTTGTGCCCTACTCAAAGAAAGGCAAAGTAAGGTAATGGGTGATTTTGTTTCTGGGCGTGGGTCTAAGTTCTGAATAGCATGATTTTTTCCGAAACCGGACCCATCCCGAAATGAAAGGCACATGCCTAGTAGCTACTCAAAGAAAAAGTGTGGGAGCTGATGGAAACCAAATGAAATAGTTTTAAGGCCCGCTGGTTACAATGGGCAGAGATTTGGAGACATACATGCATCTCTTCCACTGAGATCAGCAGGACATGGGAAAAACCGGTACAAAATACAGTGCAGCCAAGGATGCAGAATCCTTTAGGAGCCACTGCTTTCCATTCAGGAAGCACACATGGGTGTTTGGTTCCTCATTGCAGCCTCCTTGAGAGGGACTGGACAGGGCGATCCACAGGGTTCCTTCCAAATCTGTAGTTCTAAGATAATGATATAATGGCAATGGGGAAACCAGGCTGACCTCATCCATCACCCAGAACTGTAAGCATATTTTTTTCCACCAGAGATTTGTAAAGATAAACTTTTGGGACTAAAACTTCCTCTGTTCCCTAGTAGTTGTATTTATTGTTGATTACAGGAACTGTAATCTAGAAAAACTAAAATTCGCAATATTTTCGTTCTTGTCAAAAAGCGGGTCCAACTGCGAGTTGAGATTAGAGACAGGTGAGCATTCCATTTTTTTGTTCCAATCAGAACATGCACATTGCTTGAAATTTAGAGTGCAGACAAAGTGAATCATCCAGTCCCTGGACATGGAGTGCTTAATACAAAGTGGGTATTGAAGCATATTAATGCTAAATTAGAGTTGCAGGTTTTTTTTATTATTATTATAAGAGGCTCCTCAGCTTGAATGCTTATAGACGGGCAGATCCAACATGATCCTCTCCATGCATTGAATAGTCATACCTACCCGGTGTAAATGGGTGATAATTCTGTTTTGAGGTCATTTTTAAACGATTTACCAAAATGTGCAAATTGCTTCCTGTTTGACATGTGAAATAGCAGAGGTGTGTGACCAGACATGTGCATGAGATACATCCTGGTATCCCATACATTTGCCACGATTTGCTGTAACAGGTCATGCAAAACCTATGTGAACAACAATAGGATACTAGCTGGTGTTTGCATTGTATTGGTTCGGTGCCTTCATGACAATCAAGAACAGAACACATAAATATCATTTTAGGAGAAGCTTGAAGAATAGCAGTAAATACCAACACAGGAAGAGGAACCCATAAGAATAAGGCAACAGAATCTGTCAGCTCTCCCAGTCTTTTTAAAGAGGCAACTTTTTGCCACACAATAGACACATTCAGTATTAAGATCCTTAGAGATTGCATCTCAGCAAGGAGGCACTATTTCAAAACGGCCATCATCATCTTAGTAGCCAGCCAGTCATCAACTTGCCATTACCCAAGGCAGAGAAAGCCATGAACTGTGACTCCTTGCCAGTGTATCCTAACCTTTTTTGAGTTGTGACTCCCTTTTATACTTAATAGTCAAGGAATCGGTGCCCCCTACCATATTTCCATAAAAGATATTCTAATGAGGAAAAGAAAACACATTATAAATAGATTTTTTTCAGAATATAACTTTAACCTAATATTTAATGGGGTGGTTGTACTTGCATCTGCGCATCCCGCTTCCAGAATCGTAGCTGAGTGTTAAAGCAACTCCCCCCCCCCACTGCCGCCTGCCTCTTAATGGGCTCCAGGAGATGGAGGTAATGAGGTTTAAACCTGGGCAAATTTTCCCATTGATGGTTCAGGAAGGGAACCATCACTGTTTTCATTCCCCCTTCAAGCAGTTGCTGCTCCTCCTTGGCCGTCCTTCCTAAGATGGCTGCAGGGGTGGGTGTGGCTGAGGCAAGGAGGGTATGAAATTACTTCTGTAGCAGTCCTACTGACTAACATTTCCCCCCTTCCCCCTCTAGCCCATTGTTGCCTCCTCACCTCCCAATCCCTGCTGTGGTTGGAATGACTTGCAGTTCATCTTGGACCTCCACCAGAGCTAACATAAGAACATAAGAACAGCCTTGCTGGAACTGGCCACACAGCCCACCCAGTCCAGCATTCTGTCTCACACAGTGGCTCACCATTTGCTTCAGGGTGTTCCCAAGCTACCCAAACACTAATTCCAAGGAGGAGCTGGCTGTAGTGCCACCTGAGAAGGAGAACATGCAGCTAAGATCTCTCAGGAATCACACAGCATGCAGTAGGAACCAGGAAGGAGTTGTGTGAGAGTTGAAGGCAACATGTCCCCCTCCTTTGAAAACCATGGCAACCTCCTCAAAAAAAAACCCACTTTGCCACTCCCTTGGCAGTTACGATTCACAGGTTGGGAAGCTGTGCTCTTTGAAATATGATTTGCAAATAAGGTCAGGCAATGTGCTTGGAGGTGAAGTTATGAATATACACATATTGTAAATGTTTACTGCCTTATGCATAGCAATGAATGGACCGCATGTGGAAGTAGGTATGGGAGACCACAAGCCTTAAGGTTTCGTTCCCATCATAGTCTTAGCTAGCACTTGAAAATTAATCAGGAACTAACTGTGGCCCACCGACCATCCTTTTAAGATTCGCAGCTGCAACTTTGTAAATGTTTGTGTATTGTGGAGCTTGTAATGTGTGGAATCTTATTTAATCAATGTATAAACAGACAAAATTCATGTTGAAATCAGTATTCCTCCGACTGCATGGCCACAGGCAAGATCAGAAGGACTATTTCAAATAGCAAATTGCCACAATAAACTGTGTCTGGGTGCTTTGTTCACATCCAACTTTCCTTACAGGCTCTGTCAAAACAAACAGACACATTTGTAATGATGACAAATGCCCACCAAAGGCTAAAATAATGTGTAAGTTTCTAATTTGTTTTTCGGTCCTACAATCTGATGTGGAACAAAATGTGTGTGGCTCTCCAACATCGTAAAACTCATACTTAAATATTTACAATGTGTTTATACCCACGACTTCACCTCCCGAAGGAATTGTTTGACCTTATTTGCCAACGTGTCACAGAGGGCACACAATGACAGATGATCTTCCAGGGGCAGTCACAGCTGAGAAGTGAAATTGACACAAGACTGCTGCCCCCCTCAGTCCCATCAAATGGCGCTGGCAGGGCTGAGAAGAAGCAAAGCTAAGTGCAGCTACCATGGCTGGCCCAGGGTGCAGTTGGGGAGCATTACCTTTAAAAAAAATCTTTGGAGGAACAGTGTGCAGTTCACGGGTCATTTTGCGTGATCCACAATGCTGACAGGTTGACATGGAACGCTAAGCAGTTGATATTACCCAGTCACTGAAACCACATAATTAATGTACATTCGTGCTTCAATAACAAATAGACCTGATACCTACAATTTGCAGGCTAACTTCCTTCATTTATTGCCCTAAATAAATGAATCCCATCCTAAACAATTTCCTTTCTAAGTGTCAACCCAACTCTTTGTTAGGTTTACAGGTTTATAACTGAGAAGCTTGGCTCGATACATGCAACTTTCCAAAGCCTTGTGTGCCATTCTGTTCTTTCTACTAAAAATACTAAAACATTATCATATGATGCAAATATTATTTTAAAAGCAGAAGATATTCACAAATATTCTAACTGAGGAAGGAACAGAAAGCAGATATGTAGCACTGATTAGAGATGGGCACGACTTAGCGAAATTACCGTTTCCGTTTCCGTTTTTTGTTTTCGTTACGAAACGAAACGAAAATGAAAAACGGTTCAAAAATGGACCGAAAACGGAAACGAAATGACTAATTTTGAGCCAATTTTCGTTTTTCATTACTGGAAAAGCACTTAATGGAGCTAAATGGGAAGAAACAAAAATTTTTCATTTTCGTTTTCGTTTTCATTTTTCATTATGTAACAAAACGAAAATGAAAAATTTTGAAAATTAGTTCACAAAAACGGAAACGAGCCGAAACGGACCCCTAGACGAAAACGAAAATGAAAACGAAAAAATTTTCTGAGTCGTGCCCATCTCTAGCACTGATATTTTTTCTAATGCTGTCACCATCACTTTATTGATAATCTGTATTTTCAACAAATATATTATGCTTCACAGAAAATGAAATGATGGATGGCCAAAAGCAGTATATAGAAACAATAAATGTCTCAAAAGCAAATTGAATCCTTTCTTGCTTTATATCCAGTCAGGCAGTATGCAAGAAAAGAGTTTAAGCCAGTCTTAAAAACGGTGTTTGCCATCAACGTTTCTCTGACTTCAAGTTGACTTGTCGTTGGTTTCAAGACATATTAAGTTTGAAAAAAACTAATATGAACATTTAAAGAATATTTTAGACAGTTCAATTTTTTTTAAAAAAATCATTTGGCAAGGTTGCATAGCTTTAAGTATTTGACTATATTAATAAAGCATCACAATTCACTAACCAGCACTGGGAATTTTCCAAAAGATAAAATTTCTTAGCTACATGTTTAAGATGTTTCCTTTCATCTGTTAACATGGGCCAACTCCTTTATTTCCCAAATTGGGCATGTTCTCATTTACTGTGCAACTCGTTTTAGAACCTAAATCGTAAATTGTACTTATCCTCTTTTTCTACTTAGAATACAAAGTAAATTTCAGTGAGGTCAAAAAAGCATTTCACATGACCCTTTCTAACTCGACAATAAGATAACATGCAAAGGAGGTCACAGAGACTATAACCTTCAATGCTGACCCCCATCCCAACACACATAGAGACAAACACACATGCACGGGTGGAAACTGACATTTCCATGCATACCCTGAGCACATCTGATCTCGCCTGATCTTGGAAGCTAAGTAGGGTTGGCCCTGGCTAGTACTTGGATGGGCGACCACCAGGGAATACCAGGTGCTGTAGGCACCTGGAGTAGGAAATGGCAAGCCACTCCAGAATTCCTGCCAAGAAAACTCCATGGACATGGGGTCACAAAGAGTCGGTCATGACTGTAACAACACAACAATAGTGACTAGAACAACCTAGGACTGACAGGTCTCTCAAGTTTTGGCTTGGGAAATTAAGCTTTGTGATTCATTGTCCAAGTCTCAGCTCTTGGGCCCAAGATCTTGCATAACTGAATGAATCCGATATCTCACAGCCTCTGGACACACCATTCAGTCATAATCAGAAGCACTCTTGTCGTCTTCATTGCAGTGCATACTCCAGAGCTGCTGTTCATGGAATTAACATGTTGGCTTTTAAATTCATAATTCAAGCTCTGCACTTATGGTCTCTCTGAGACACACCACAGCACACACCAGCAGTTGTGTGGCAGGGCTAGCCTTTGTGGCCCCACATTCCCCCCTTCTCTGCTCTTTCAATACATGGGCTCTTCCTCCATTCCCCTCAGAAACAGAATTCAATGCCGATCTTTCTCTGCACTGCACTGGCACTTGATATCATTATTTTATTTATTTTATTTTAGATTATTTTTACCCTGCCTTTGTCCTTGGAAAAGGACCCAAGGCGGCTTAAAGTAATGAGGGACAATATACAATCCAGTACATTTAAGGCATATTCAAGTTTGAGAACAGGGAATTGAGGGGCATCTTACAGCATTAAAAGGCAGTATTAAAGCTAAAGAGAACGTAAGCAGTTAAAGAAAAGAGTAATATATCCATTATGAGGGATGGGCATAACATTGAAAACATAGGTGTATTTTTGAAGTCAGTCAATGCAATCATGTACGGTAGACCATCTAAAAGTTATGAGGGATGGGAACTAACATTGAGAACACAGTGTCAATTACAAGGAGATACATAAACACAAAGTTATAAGTGGTTATAAACACAAAGTCTGTGTAGTCATGTATGATAGATTCATATAAAGGCACATAATAGGCAGTCCATCATTCAGTTGAACAGAAAGATCTTTTCCTGCTTCTGGAAAGACAGCAGAGATGGGGCAATCTTGGCTTCCAGTGGAAGGGAGTTCCAAAGTCTGGGCGCAGCAACAGAGAAAGCCCTTTCAGGTGTTCTTATGAGCCGTAGCTGTAAAGGTGACGGGATAGAGGGAAAGACCTCTCCTGATGACCTTAGCACCTGAGCCAGTTCATACTGTGAGATTCAGTCATCGAGGTAGCTTGGACCCAGGTCGTATAATGCTTTGTACTTTTGTAGGTTAAGATCAGCATGTTGAATTGTGCCTGATAGCTGATTGGCAGCCAGTAAAGCTTTTATAATAGGGGCCCAAGTAATCAAGGCCCAAATAACAGTCACTTTTTTGGCAACAGAGAGTTGAAAATTAATTCAACTCAGACATTAGGTCTTTATAAAGATGCACTTCTAACTCTTATTTTGTTTCAGCTGATACTGGTACCTTTTATCTTTGGAGTGAACGATTTCAGACCAAAACCAGTGGCGTGGAGTTTATTTAAATACCCCCTCCTCTCTCTTCCACTTCACATTGCATCCCTCAGCTGGTTCTTAATCCATATTTTTGAAACATGTTGCATACCGAAACACTTAAGTCAATTATCTGGAACAAGGTAGGCTTTAGATTTTTCAGAAAATAGCCATCAGCAACAGGGGCTATAGCTAGTGGTTAAGTACTGAGGGTAGTTTCTAAACAGGGGAGGTCCTTAGGGTAAGGTACACTTGGGGGTGAGCTGTTTTTGGTACAAATTACTCTGCTAAGTAATTTGCCGTTCAGGCAGTGCTCACAATCTGCAGGGCAAACAATAAAATGTATATCTTATCTCCTGTGGCCTTTTCCATGGCTTCAGCCTATCTGACAGCGGAGCCAATGTGAATATGTACTTTGCATGATAAGGGTTACATATGTGGCATGTACGTTGCACCCTGTCTGGGTCTGAGAATGTGTTGTTTCCTGTCGAACAAATGCAAGGCAGGGTTTTTCCGAGAGATACGTTTCTCGCTCAGTTACACCAGACTGAAAGTTCAAGGTGTATAAAATGTTGACTTAGGACTTGGTGTTCTGTGATGGATTGCCTTCTAGGACTAGAACAAATTCCCCATTTACTTTGCATTTCACATCATCCGTTTTATTACGGGTCATATCTTTTGTTTAGGGATGTGAAAATCTCCCAGTTTTTGTTCCACTTCTTTGAAACATCCCTACATTTTCTGGCTTTTCTGGCTCTGAATTAGGCAGCAAAATGTTTTTCTCTTCCTGAAATCTATATATTTTCTCCCCACCTTTTCCTAATGTACATGTTTACTTTGGCATTGTATCTAATGCACACATTTATTTATTTTCATGCATTTTCATCTATTGCACAAAATGTATTTTGGTGGTTTCTCTCCTCCCCCCCAGTATATACCAATTAGCTACATCCATTTAAAAATATGCACAGTTTATGCCTCTGAAATGTCCAGTAAAGCTACAAATCTGTGACTTCTTATTGCAGTGAACTTTGAGGGGACAAAAATACCATTTTTGTTGCCTTTGTAAAATCTAATTATACTGTTTTCTATTAGAGATGGGCATGAAACACTAAAATGGTGTTTTGTTTTGTTACTTGTTTTGTTTTTATTCTTTCATTTCATTTAGAATTAAACAATTTTTTTAAAAAAAATTCATTATGTTTTTCATTTTTATTTTTATATTTTTATATTTTATTTTTTATCTCATGCCGACCAGCTAGTCTGTGGGCTGGGGCAGTGTGTTTTGTTATTTGTTATTTGTTATTTTTTATCTCACGCCAATCAGCTGGCCCATGGGCTGGGGTGGCACATTTTTTATTTTTTACTTTTTTATCTTGTGCCGACCAGCTGGCCTGCGGGCTGGGTCGGTGTGTTTTTTATTTTTTTTATTTTTGAAATCTCGCACCAAACAACTGGCCCATGGGCTGGGATGGTGCTTTTTTAATTTTTTAATTTTTTTTAAAATTAATCTCGTGCCTACCAGCTGGCCCACGGTTAGTCAGCACTTTTTAAAAAAAAAACTCTTGTGTCAGTCAGCTGGCCTGCAGGGTGTCTGGTGCTTATTTTTTATTTATTTTGACAAGCGCCAAGGTCAGTGCTTGTCAAAATAAATAATAAACAAAAACAATATGAAATGAAACAAAAATTTCCGTTTCGTTGCATTTTGGTTTTTAAAGGCCACTTCATTTTTCGCTTCATTCTGTATTGAAATGAAAAATGAAAAACAAAACAAAACAAGTTTGTTTTGTGCCCATCTGTATTTTCTATCTTTACTTTTATTGTGTTACTTTATATGGTGCTATAAAGTATGGTCCAGACATTTTGCAGTAAAATAATATCCAGGCCCAAGCCTGTAGTTGCCCCAAACAAACATCCACTGGACCTAAAAGCATTATCATAGCCTTCACGAACAGAAGAGTAGGATAATGCCTTTTATTGGAGCACTAACCAAATGGCAAGCTTTAGTGGAGAAAATCCCACATCTTCAGACTGGGCATCACCACAACATGGACAGTGCAGAAACACTGTAGATAAGAGAACCCAGAATTCATGGCAAATGTCTGTGCCATTTCTGCATCTCTTTCTATGCTGTGACTTCAGACATGGGTTGCAAATGGCATGGGGGGGGAGGAGTGAGGAACGCAGTCTCAAGGAACATATCTTGTAGCATGGCTGAAATTTTCAATCCCCAACATTTTAGTCTACAATCCAAATGTGGTGGCAGAGGTCGGGAACTTGAGTCATGGCAACTGGACTTCTTTTTCTTGAGAGATTGAAACGTTTCACTACTCATCCAAACAGCTTCATCAGTCTGAAAAAAACTAGTTGCAAGTCCTACATTTTATAGCTCACTTTGACCTCTTGTCACCCTGGTCTGAAATAGGCTCATAAGATGAACAATGGCCTTAATAGGCTCGTTAGGTAGGCAACAGTTTCACCACCCAGGCCATAGCTAACAACCCATATTCATGGGTTTCAGCACCTTAGGCGATTGTTCACCTTAGCCTACTGAGACTGTTGTCTACCAAATGACCCTATTCAGGCTATTGTTAATCTAGTTATGAGCCTATTTCAGACCAGGGTGACAAGAGGTCAAAGTGTATAGAATGGAGGATTTGCAACTAGATTTATTCAGACTGATGAAGCTGCATGGATGAGCATCAAAATGTTTCTATCTGTCAGTTGCCATGACTCAACTTCTAGACAAACTCACCTGGATGACTGAGAATCTTCACAGACATGGTGGCAGATAGGGTCATCCCATCTCTTCCCCCTCAAGCTGTTCCATATGAGATTCTGATGGTCATTTACAAGTCAAGGCCTATGGATAGGGATGTAAAAACTGTGGATTTTCTTTCAGGAAGTAAGAATAAACAATTGTCGAAAGTTTTCTCCATGTTGAGCGGGATGACAAGAGCTTCTGTGCATATTTCACATCTGCGCACAATGTTTTTGTGAAAGATTTGTGGAAACAGTTGTTGTGCAAACTCTTTATCTTGTACAACGCTCCCCCCCAAATACCTGGCTGCTGCCAATCTTAGGGTTTTTTTGTAGGGGGAAATAAGTCCTACTTGGTTTGTTTATCTGTTCCAGTGAATAGTGGTGCTTATGAAAAAAATGTGGATCTTTTTGTTCTTGTTGAAGGGCAAAAAAGTTAACAACGTTTGATCTTTGGGTTTTTTTGTCTTGGGGAGTGGAGGAGAAAATTTACAGATATTCTTTTCATTTTCCCCACAAGATGAGCCCCCAGGGCAGTTACTGTGAGTGGCATCATAAAATAAAGTAAAACAAAACAAAACAAAATAGGAGATACAAATCTGCATAAGTTGGGTCCATGTAAATTAATTTATATGCGTACAAGTGCTAAAAGTTAAACAGAAATGGAATGGAAATCCTTAGCCTAGTGAAAGCTGTGACTGGGTGCCCTGTCTGCTCATTTAAAATCCCATGTGTTGTTAATTGTAGTTGGTTAACCTCAGTTCATCTGTTCTCCTTACTTTTGCTTTGCCTTTAGACCAGACACAGATGGGATGGCCCTTTCCATGGAGAGTGCCCTTTCACACAGAGGATGTTACCCAAGCAAATGGAACAGTGTGCCCATCCTAGAACCCCTACTGATGAATCCAAATTACCTCAGACTTCGCACATGTATTGATGACATGAAACTATGCATTCCTCTTCCACCCCCACTGCTGCGAATATGGATCTCAGCACTTTGTAATTTAATGAGCAGAGGCATGAATTTTCAGTGAGAAATGTAATATCAGACAAAGCATTCCAGGTTCCCAGTCTGGTACTATTTTCAGTTTTATAAGGCTCTGCAGCTTTACTCCTAACAAGTTATGCTTGGAAATGCCTGAAAAGCATTTACTGTCCCTGTTTCTAAACCTCCACTTTGATAAATCCCATCCTTCTCTTGCAGAAAGCCACAATCCAGTTCTTGTTCCCACCACTTGTATTGATCCAAGGTCACCCAGAGTTTTATATGGATCTCTACAGTTAAGGCAGGAAGTATAACATGGCTGCGCATGACGCTGGGTTTAACTGTATTTGCCTAAAAAAGCAAGGCAAGGCAAAGCATGCTACTTATATACCATCCCATAGCACTTAAAGCACTCTCTGGGTGGTTCATATAAAATTATGCAGGCTCCATATGGAGCCCCCAGCAAGATGGGTACTCATTTTACTGACCTCAGAAGGATGAGAGGCTGAGTGAACCTTGAGTTGGCTACTGCGATTGAACCCCAGGTTATGATCAGAGTCTGGGCTGCAGTACAGCAGTTTAACCACTGTGCCATGAGGCTCCGTAGGTTTGGGAAGATGGTTCTAGACCATCCATTTGTAGGCCTCATCATCATCTTCATCACTAACATTGTTCTCCAATTCACTACTAGTATCTATGTTGATAAGGAGCAAGTAGTTTTCTTTCTTATCAAAACACGCACTTACGGCCAACAGAGACAAGTTTCTAGTCCTTTACATTTAACCCCTTCATTGGCTCTTTGTTCTCTGAGTTACTTACAATCTTTACAAACTTTACAGGTTATAAGATTTCCCCTGCCCCCACCTCTACCTCCTTCAGATGTTTGCTATAACTTCCTACGCTTAGGATACTAAAATATCAAATGTGCTACCTGAGAAGAGAAAAAGGAGGTACCTTGGCTGGAATAAGTGTGTATCTACCAATCTACAGTATACCACTTGTTTGCAAGTTTTTTTTTTAACTCAGTACAGTACTACCTCGGATAACGAATGCCCCTGAGAATGAATTTTTTGGATAATGAATTGCAATTTCCAGGTATAGGGGTGCCTCAGATAATGAATTTTCCCTATGGGCTGCCTTGGATAACGAATCACAATTTCTAGGTAAGGTTTGCCTCGGATAACAAATTTTCTCTATGGGCTGCCTCGGATAGCAAATTTTCCTATGGGCTGCCTTGGATAACAATTTTTCCCTATAGACTGTCTTGGATAATGAATTTCCAGCATGCATCAGTAAAAAAGAGTTATCCTGGGTGGCATTGCATCTGTACCTTTAAAGTGCACTTTTAAAGAGTTTTGAGCAAAAAACCAGGTGTCTGTTATTTTCCTAGGCTCTGGAATGGGTTAATTGGTTTCTCATTAATTCCTATGGGAAACTGTGTTTCAGATAACAATTTTTTTCAGATAATGAATTGCCTTGGAGAATGAATTAAATTCGTTATCTGAGGTACCACTGTACTTAAATGAAACACATTAACATTCCACAGGAAAATCAATTATATTTTGCCAATTAATGGACTTTCATATATTACTTTTAAATGTTCCACACATAATAATATATTATCATTGTCTTAGACAATTAGGCCAACTTCTTATTTCCTTTAAGTAGCTCATTAAGGAATTCAACAGGAGGGGAAGGTACAGAGCAAGATATAGTCTAGAAGAGTGGTGGTGAACCTTATGCACTCCAGATGTTTTGGACCACAACTCCCACAGTCCTTTCGCATTGGCAAGCTAGGCTCAGAATTATGGGAGTTGTGGTCCAAAACATCTGGAGCGCCAAAGGTATGCCACCACTGGTCTAGAAGTACTATCTAGTAACCAAGACAAATTGCTCCGGATCATTTTGTCTTGAACTTGCAAAAGCTATTTTAAGGCTTTCTGGGATGATCAACTCCTATTCTCAAGATCAAATTCCAAACTGCCATAACAGTATGACTAAATGCCCTGAAGGCAAGAAATAAATTAAGCATTCCAAACAGGCAGAGGCACCATGTACATCCCAATATTTGTGAGGGGATATTGTGTCTCAGGAATCTTAAGGTATAGTTTAATCATAAACTGGAAATATTCCCTGCTGGACATGGGGATGGATATAAAAATGGATCGCAAAATATGATGAATATTGCTGATTTGTCAGATATTTGTCACTTTGTATTCGTCAGATCAGAGAGCCTGGTGAATACGAAGAGATGAATATACCCTTTTTATATTTGACCATTCATCAGCTAAGCTTTCTTCTCTGTCTATGCCCCTGTGGATCAGCTGTTCTTCCAGTGCATAGGCAGAGACGGAAGGCTAGGCTGCCTGAAGGGACCTCCCACCATTTATAAAGATAGTGGGAGGGGGAATGACTTTGGGTGGCTTGCCCTCTGTTTCTATGTCCCAACAGATCCATGGGGAGATAGAAACAGCTACTAAGCCTGTCTGCTGTCTGCAAAAACAGTGGAGGAGGACTCCCTCCAGGTGGCTTGTCGTCTGCTTCTGTGCCCCCCCCCCCCAGTGGATCTATGGGGCTTAGAAACACAACCTGTCATAGAATCATAGAATCATAGAGTTGGAAGAGACCTCAAGGGCCATCCAGTCCAACCCCCTGCCATGCAGGAACCCCCATCACAGTATTTCCGACAGGTGGCCATCCAGCCTCTGCTTAAAAACCTCCAAAGAAGGAGACTCCACCACCCTCCATAGCAGCATATTCCACTGCTGAACAGCTCTAACCATCATGAAGTTCTTCCTAATGTGTCTATGCAAGGGATTCCTTTCAGCTGTTCCAGGGGGGCATGGACATAGAGAGCAAACCTAGCTGTATGCTCAAAGGGAACCCCCCTATTCTCTTTGCAAACAGTGGTGGTGGGGCCTTTCCTTTTGGGTGTTTCATCCCCCATCTCTATTCCCTACACATTCATGAAAGAAAATGGGCAGAGGGAGAAGCGATGTCTAAATATTCTGAACATCTGCATTAAGTGCATTCAGCAATAGCCTAATATGCATGCAACCTTGGTGTGTCATAAGCAAGACTTTAAAGCCAGGCCGTTAAAAGGAGGAGGAATTGTGCCCCCCTCCCATGTCTAACATCTACACATAATGGTCCATGTGGTTCACATATGTGCAGAGCGGCCATTTTTTAAAAAACGAATCTTTTGTATATTCTTTGGCTAGACTCCTGTGTTTAAATTATTGTGGAAACAACACAATGCAGCTGTATTTAGAGATTATTTTTGGTTTATGTGTAGGATGTATAGAATCTCTCCCCACCTCCAATAAAAACTGCCCCTTTTACAATAAAGAAATTGTCCATATTGCTGGAATGTACCCTTTGCCTTGATAAAAATCTTTCAGACCTTTAGTGGTGCGGAAATAAAAGTCCTAAAACTGTAAGAATGATGCCAACTCAACATTATTAGAGTCTCTAACAGTCAAGGCTGAAGGTGCTATTCATTACTGAGATATAATAACAAGCCTGGCTGCTTGGCAGGAAGATTGACTCCAGAGTTGTTCCTAAAATTAATAACATCTTATTAAATAGAAGAGCCCATACTTTGCAATCGTGTTACTTTCAGGCTCCCGGCCCTCACTGGGAGCATTTGATCCCTCTGAAACGGATTCAAGGTAAAGACCTTCCAAGGAATGCCTAAAGGACGGAACTGGATGGCACTGTGTAAAAAAAACTGTGAAAATCAAGTTACAACCAGTTCTAAATTACAAAAGAGAGAGAGAAGACAGCGGGCACACATGCGCATAACCTTGTGATCGCCAGGAAATAGATTCCATTCCACCAGCAGTCCAAGATGTGATCTATTTCTCCGCATGTTCACACCTGCATCCACACTTTTAATCCATTTTCAGCTATAAATCCTAACCATTGAAGGCAGAGGTAAAGCCTTTGATCGCATGGAACTTGGAAGGCAATGGATTGTTCTACAAAACCTATACTTGGAACACAGGCTGCATTTAGGACAGAATATGGGGGGGGGGGAAGAATGTCTGGGATTTGAGTCATGGCAACTGGTCTTTTCTTGTGGGATCGGCACAATTTATTGTGGGATCAAAACAATTTCTCATGGGATTGAAACATGCAGAGTTCTACACTGGAGAAACTAAACAGCCACTAAACAGGAGGACATCCCAGGAAGGGCAACAGCTCAGGACCAGAATCAGCAGTGTACCTTCATTTGAAAGACAAAGGACACTCATTTAAAGACAAAGGTGTACACATGTTAGGCAGAGAAGACAGGTGGTTGACGAGAGGAGTCAGGGAAGCCATTCATACGTGTACAGAAAAGCCTTTGGTCAACAGGCATTAGGCACAATCTGTCACCTATTTATCATGCTGCCCATTGTCCATCTAATGCACTGGTGTCCAAACTTTGGCCCTCCAGATGTTTTTCACCACAACTCCCACAGTCCTTTGTCATTGGCAATGTAGGCTTGGAATTCTGGGAGTTGTGGTCCAAAACATCTGGAAGACCAAAGTTTGGACACCCCTGATCTAATGATTCTATTCAGACCAGGGGTGTGTGAAACCAAGATGAACTATAAATTAGAAGCCTCCCACAAACATTCCTTAGACTGAAGAAGCTACTTGGATGAGGAGTGAAATGTTTCAGTCCCAGAGGAAAAGAAGTCTAGTTCCTTTGACTCAACTCCTTTGATACCCTCACCTGGTTGACCAAGAATCTCCACAGACAAGAAAGAGAAGAGTTTCCCATTCTGTTACAAGGGGGGTATTTTATCTCCCCCTCTCTTTATTTTCTTTGCATTTGGTGGACTGAGTTCCATGCAAAATGATGGATGAAATTCAGATAAAAGAGGAGGGGCAACAAACAGAAGAATCTTCAATAATTTGAGATAAGTAGATGGAACCAAAGTAGCTATGACTTGAAACAACCCTCGAAGAAGGGGAAAGAGAAAGCAACCATGGTTACAGCTGAACAGTCTAAAGAGCCAAATGGTAAGTGCAGAAGAACTACATGGCTTTTAATGCTGACCACGGCAAAATCAATATCAATAAAGGCTTTCTTTACATTGGTTCAGTTGTCCATCCAAATGGAGACAGCAGCCAAGGAATCAAAAGCAGTCTGGGATCTGCAGTTATAAAAGAACTATAAAAGATCTTTAAGTGTAAGGAGTGTTGCTGAAGACCAAGGCTAGTTAATGAGGAAGTTGTCCGAGGTTCACCCAGACCTAGCCCATGAGCAAGGCTAGGCAAAAATGAGAATACCCCACCACCAAAGTAGGACAAACACGAAGAAGAAGAAGAAGAAGAAGAAGAAGAAGAAGAAGAAGAAGAA
>JAHTLZ010000275.1:9646614-9656663 GCA_023846285.1 Phrynocephalus versicolor | reverse complement strand
ATAATAATAATAATAATAATAATAATAATAATAATAATAATAATAATAATAATAATAATAATAATAATAATAATAAAGCATTGTAAGGGCTAATCTGGCTGAGCCAAGTAAACTGTTTTTTTCTCCTCTCAGTCATTTCTTGTGAGTGGACTTCTTGTGTGCTGAACTCCCGATACCCTCCATCTTGTATTACATTTGCTACCTGCTTGTCTTCTGCCTCCATCTTGAATCGTTTCCTTTTCTGCAGGTTTCTCTTGATTTTTTTTTAAAGCTACCAATTTCTTTGGATTATTTTTACCACTGCCAGCTCACATGCCTGGGCTAGCTAGCATCCCTAGGATTATGTTCTGTATTGTTTTCCCCTCTGATTTCATTGGGGATTTTCTGCCTCTTTTGGCTTTTCTTTTCATGGATAATTTTTGCTGCTCCCTGGGCTTGCTGCCTGCTGGACTCAGAGGATCAGAGAAGAAGGCACCAGGTGGTAGCAAAGAGAGAAAGATGCCTGCATTCTATTAGTTTGGATCACAAGAAGCGGCTTCAACTGCATTTTTGCCTTTGCTTGCTCCCATGCTTTTCTTGGGTTGTCGGAGAGAGGGATATATGTAATTCCCCCCCCCAATGCTATTTTCCCCCCTCTTCTTGTAGCCGGATGCTTTTCTTCTTTGGTTGGACTTTTAAACTTTTTACATTCTTAATTTGGTTGATTTACTCTGCATTATACTGCAAAAATGTGCCTTATATTCTGTTGCCTGCTTTGGGAGTAGCTTGATTCTTGTCTTCTCTTGTTTTTTCCTTGCTTTTGGAGAAGTTTTAAAGGATCTTTTGGAGTGATAGAAACAAGAATGAGAAACCAGATACAAAAGCAGTCGACAGAGATGTTCTCTGTCAAGTGTATTGAAAGGGCTGCTGCACAAAAACTACAACAGAAGCACCCCCCTCCCCAAAAGTCTGTAAAATAAATGAAATTGGGGGAAATTCTCCATGGCTATCCCTTTTAGCCACAGAAAAAGTTCTCTTTTGAGTCCTCACTAAATTCGCTCGTGAAAATGGAGGGTGTAAGAGATAGCACATCCCCTCTCTCGGCAGAGCTCTTAAAACTGCAGGAGGGAACCAGGACGTGTGCCCCAAAACTATGGTATCTCTGTAATACTAAGAAGCCCAAAGGAGATACGACCTGCATGTAGGAAGTATTTAACTAAAGGTGAAGGAGCCTTTCATAGACACACAAGGCACTTTGCTTGTTCTGAGAATAATGGGATCTGATTATGATGCTTTATCCTTCTGACTAAATCGCTGCATCTCGCTGCGAAAAACACAATGAAAGTTAATGTAGGTTGCTTTTACATGACCCCTAAAATCCGAGGCAAAGGGCTCCCAGATGCGGAGCTTAAAATTGTTTTCCCACCAGATGCGGACTTTAAACAAAATTAAGTATGACCACGCCCACCTAAGCACGCCCCAGCGCATTTTAGAAGTACCTGGTCTCCGGAGGTAAAAAAAATTCCAATGCAGATTATAAAGCTGTGGATGCTGGGCTCTCCTCGCCTTCTGTTTTTTTTGTTGTCCTCCTGCCCCTTTAACAGCCTGGAATCCCTACGGGGCTGCTCCGATGGCAGACGGAGGTGAGTGAAGGTGAGCCTGCATTCTTTTCTTTTTTTTCTCCCTCTCCTCACTGCAGAGAGGAGCAATGGAGTGCGGAAGGGTGGGAACACAGGAAGCAGAACAAACCCCCACAATCTCTGGTCCGAATTTAAGTTGCCAGTGGATTTTAGAGGTCGTGTAAAAGCGCCCATAGATTTCAATGGGCTGATGACAAAAGTGTCTGAATTATCCACAAAAATTAAACGAATAAAAGGATGGCAGTCCCAGAAGCAAAGGATTCCTAACCCACCATAAATTTATAACCACATAGAAAGACCATACCGCTTGATGAAGGTCTCTGGAAATGGATTTGACACATCAGCTTGTCCCTAGTGAAGACACCAAAGAGGATGCTTGTGATTGTCCATCAGATATAATACTAAACATACCTTAGGGCCGGGCCAGAGGGTCTATTATGCATCTTCTGCCTGTGTGCTATAATGCTATGATTAGTGCACTGCACAGTCCCGATGGTATAAGCTGAAAAGCACTGGATTGGAGCCTGTAATATGAGCAATCCTGTGTTCTAATGCCCTGGCTGTATGGGGATGGATAGTGAGGAAATTTGGCTCCTGAATCATACCTTTCTCTCAGTTTTCAAACTGTTCATTGCATAGCTCTGAGGAAGCAAATTAAAAAGCCCAAATTGTTCAGAATGGAATGAGGCTCACACAGGGTGGCATTCCTTTACGTAACACACAAATCCCTTCCATGCCATTAAGACTTTTGCAGTGTTTAGGCAGCAACTGGAAATCTGCTTTTTGCCTAATGACTATGTGTAATAATATTAAGGGTAATTATCCCAAAGTAGTTGTGTAAATCATGTGACAGGCTTTTCATGTATTGTTTCCTTCACTCTGATGAATTAGCAAGTGGCAGACTTCTACAGAAGACCGTGTTTTCATTGGCTGCTGATTCTGGCCAGGTCTGAAAAAAGCATTTTAAGGCAGCAAAGTTGGGGATATTTAAGTCAGAAACAGATTGGCATGGAAGGATGTTACGGGTTCTCAATTAGGGATTTTTGTCAGAAGTCTTGGAGGAGAATCAGGGCAAGTGGTATGGTTACTGGGAGCTGAGTGCTTGATCCAGTTTTGCCCATCTAGGCTGAAATTCCCGTTGTGCAGGCAGAGTTGCCCAACATTCATGGTGTCATTGTCATCAACAAAGGACCACTGATTAAAGGCTTCCGTTGGCAATTTTGGGGCCCACGTGGCTCGTATACCACATGACGAAGTCATTCGCACCTCGGAATTGCAAGGAAGCCTCTTATTCTCGAGGGCTGTGTGCTGCTGATGGTAACACCACTCCTGTTGGGCAACCTGATCTCATCAGCCCGAGTTGGCCTCAAGCTGACCATTATCCCATGAGATACAAGTCTTGCCCTGGCAATTTCCTGATAACTCTTATCCCATGGAATTTGGTGACAAGCAATTTTGCAAGGGAAGAGAGTCCATTCCAGGTTTAGATCTGAATTCTACACGGGTTATGCAAGGTGCCGAGCTTGTAGGATTCAGCTCTTGGCATAGCCTCTGTGAAGTTCAGACTAAAACCCAGGCCAAATTCATTTGCTGCCATGAAACTGGAGCCACTGGTCTCCACTGAGCTTATCACATTTAACCCCAGTGTGCAGTTTCTTTAGCCGAGTAATAGGAATGGTCCAGAGAGCCCAGGTTTGTACGCATTCACACATGCATACACACAAACACTGACCTTAGAAGGCTATACGTGCTCCTACACCCCTCTCAAAAATATTTTTTTCTTTAATTAAAAAAAAAAACTGGAAAAGCCCCTATATATATTTTATTGGCTTTTTAAAAATTAAAAACTGAATTGTGGAAGGCAATGTGACAAAATTGCCTTCTCGTCATTTCAATTCATTGGTTCACAATAATGCAAAAATGTGACAAAATGGCCATCTTGTCATTTCAATTCATTGGTTCAGAATAATGCAAAAATAGGCTACAGCTGATATCTTTATAGGCCACTAATACAAATTAAAAAAAAACATTGCAAGATTTTGAGTGCAAAACACTCTTCTTGAAAGCAGGTCCCAAACGTTCAAACATGGCAAAATATGTGCTAAGTCAGGTTACTCTTCAAGTTCTTGGCTAGATGATGATGTAGCCAGGTAAGGAGTTTTCTTGGAGGCAGGAAGTGCGGGGGCAGTTGTAAAAGCTGCTTAAGCACTGGGTTTCACCCCTCCCATACTTCTTTAAACAAAGAAACATGGGTCATGTACTCCCTCACTCCCTCACTGGTTCATTGTTTAAGTTCTGTTGTTTAAAGCTGGAGAGAAGACGCTTGCTCTGTCTTCCATGGGACAGCCTTTCAAATATTGGCTGATGGCTGTCCCCATGACCTCATCATCTTCATTTCTCCAGACTCAACCTGCCTGGCTATCTGGACTGTTCTGTCTCCCAAATGGTAGCCCGACACACAGACTTCTACATTGCTGCTTAAGGGGAGACCCATTAGACCATTAAATACACAAGGAGTTTGTGAAGATTTATGGGAAACAAGAAAAGGGAGTTAACAAAAGCATATTTTCCTTTATTAGCCAGTATTTTGTTGCATAGCTCTATCTGTACAGCCAGAGCGATACCACCGGGAGCAGTAGATTGCCACTGATTAAAGAATTCATTTTAAAATTTCAGAATGTACATGGTTTAATATTACTGCATGTCCATTTTGCACACAATCAGATTGAAAAAAATGAACTTTTCTGCTGCTTCCTGGTGGTGTGATGTCTATTGTGTGGGCGAACCTATGCAACAGGATACTGGACTTTAGGTGATATGTGAAATTCTAAAAGGCAGAAGAATTTTTAGCATAGTACTAATTAAAAATGTTCTGCTTATATACCACCCCATACCACTTCAAGTAGTCTCTGGGCTGTTTACAGTTTAATTACAGTATGCAGGCTACATGTTGCCCCCCCACCCAGCAAGGTGGGTACTCATTTTACCGACCTCGGAAGGATGGAAGGCTGTGTCAACCATACAACATGCATAATTCCATTTTCCTCTTAATTTTAATTTTGAGTATTCTTTAGAAATATGGGAATATATATATTCTAAATGAATATAACCTGCAATGGTCCTCTTCTCCCCCTAGTGACAGGAAGCAAAGCAAAGCAAAGCGTTCCGCTTATATACCACCCCATAGCACTTAAAGCACTTTCTGGAAGATTTACAATTTATTTATGCAGGCTATACATTGTCACCCCTCTCCCAGCAAGCTGGGTACTCAAATTACTGTCCTCAGAAGGACGGAAGGCTCAATGGGTGAACCTTGAGCCTGAGACATGAGATTGAGCCTCAGGTCATGAGCACAGTTATAGATGCACTACAGCAGTTTAACCACTGCACCTCGAGGCTGTCCAGGAAGAGGAATTTTTTAAAACTTTCACACAAAACATTAGTTTGCATAAATCCTCAATTTCATAGTAACCACTTCATGAAGGAAAAATTCCACAAAAGGGCTTTGAAAGTACATTTGTGGGTTGAGTTTTTTTTTTAAAAAAAAACACAAGTTCAGAAAAGAAGTTCTTATCTGGATGCCCATAAATTGATGACATAGTCTCAGCCAACAGTCACTTCAAGGATTTCAGTAAATTATTATTATTATTTTAAATGGATCATTTCAAAGAAGAAAAAAATAGGAATGAGGAATGTAAGTTGAAAAGTATTCTGAATAAGAACTCACACCATAAATTCTATTTAGTATTTCACCTAGTACTGAATTATGCGATGGCAGGATAAGGTGAAAGTAGCTGGTTAATTCTTTAGTGGTTCATTCCTTTTTGTAAAAAAAAATAATGTGTTGTGCTTTTTGACTGTTTACATACCTCTGGGCAGTATACACATTTTAATTTTGCAGGCCACACAATGGCCCTCTGCCCCAAGTAACTGGGAACTCAGTTTACCAACCTCAGAAGGGCGGACGATTGAACCAATGAGGCAGTAACTGCAGTTGGAACACACAGTACTATTTAAATCCTATTACAATATAGGGGAAAACAGCAATGAGTCCAAAGTCTCTCTACTGGCTGTGATCAAACTAGAAGGTGACATCCTTCCTGGGTTGAAGAATGGCAAAATAATATGCTTGGACAACTTAGGAACATCCCGCCCCCACCCATAATCCTGAAGGGTAGCCCCAGAGGGAGAGGAGCAGAAATAGAGATCACCATGTTGGCTCTGCAATGGAAGGTGCCATCGCCAATTGGGAGCTTTTGCCTTGTGTAAGCCCCTGGAGAAAGAGACGGTTTACAGAGGACAGTTACTGCTCCTTGTCTTCTCCATCCTAACCTGTATTCGCAAATCTACTTTAAAAACATAGTTGTGTGTGCCACCAAAATCATTCTCCTGCATTATGTTCCTGTGTGGGACACCAAAATAGTTTGCCTGAATTATGTGTGTTTGTGTGTGAGTTGCGTCGTTACAGTCATGACCAACTCTTCGTAACCCCATGTCCTTGGAGTTTTCCTGGCAGGAATTACTGGAGTGGCTTGCCAGTTCCTACTCCAAGCGCCTACAGCATCTGGTATTCCCTGGTGGTCTCCCATCCAAATACTAACCAGGCCTGCCCCTGCTTAGCTTCCGAAATCAGGCGAGGTCGGTTGTGCTTTGGGCATCTAGGCAGCTTGTCTGAATTATAACTGGACTTTAAAAAAAAAAAACCTTCTTAACTTTTCTGCTTTTTCAAAAGTAACAACAGAACTTATTTTTTAGTAACTGAAAAAATACATGTTTCAATTTTTCTTCCCACCCACCTCATACACAATAAACCACCTTTTCACACGACCCCTAAGATCCGCTGGCCACTTAAATTTGGACCAGAGATCTTAGGGGCTTGTCGCTCTTCCTGTGTCCCCACCCCTCCGCACTTCCTTGCTCCAGTCTGCATGAGGGGAGGAAGAAAAAAAGAAAGGAAAAAATGCAGGCTCACCTCCGTTCTGCCTCTCGCTCTTGCCGCGGCAACATTCCAGTCTCTTAAGTAGCTCTTAAAGGGGCAGGAGCAAAACAACAACAAACAGAAGCGAGGAGAGCCCTGCACTCACTATCGTTACACTGCATCAAGGAATTTTCACCTCCAGAGAGCAGGTACTTGAAAGGTGCGCTGGGATGCACTAAAGTGGGCGTGGTCACACTTAATTTCCTGTAAACTCCGGAGCTGGTGGGGAAACATTTTTAAGCTCCGGAGCTGGGAGCCATTTGCCCCGGAGTTTAGGGGTCGTGTATAAATGCCCAAAGCCAAAACAGAACCACACGGCATAGTACAAGCCAGCACTTCGGCCATGTGATCTTCCTCCTCCTCCACCACTTACTGAGGCCACATCCTCCTAACTAGAAGACTGGTGAGTTACAATGATATTACGAAAGGAGGTACATTATCCTGCCTTGAAGTGACCGAGGTGATACAATTTAGTCGTGCTGTAGTTATTCTAAAAAGGAACAGACTGCAGTCAATTCATTATTTCCAAAACCAGCTCCATTTGTGCCACCAGGCACCTGCTCCACAAACAGGGGGTTCTGCTTGTATGAAAGGATATACAGCATCTCCAGATAATTATCTGAGCCATCACAGTTCAACAAGGAAACAGCCTCCTTTACAAAGTCTTCTTTTTAGGGACTTCCTAGGAACATCCCTCTAGTTGAAGGTAGAGATGGGCACAAAGAAGAAAAATAATATTTCATTTTGTTTCCTTTCCTATTTCATTTCATTAACATTTTTTATTAAAAATCATAACAAAACAAAACAATATGAAATGATTCATTACACTACAGTATATGGGTCTGTTCTCCTAGGTCCTAGAGGCACCCAATTTGGTGGATAGCTCAAGAGTCAGGGCAGCAGGCTGGAAATTACAATCTATGCGCAGAGAGATGGAACCTAGGAATGGATGATGTACCAGTAATATATTGTGGTCCATCAGGGAAGAGATGGGCCGCCATGTAGATCAGTACGGAGGATGATTTGATGATGATTGGGAAAGATCCTGTACAAAAACCATATGAAACCAAGAGGATTCAGTAAGATCCGGCTTCTTTTACCCATACATTACTTTCATTTAAATTTAAAGAGAGGAGCACCAGCCAATACGCTAGGGTGGGTAGAAATGGCTCCCCAACTTGTTTTTCTTCAACTGGAAATACTGAGATACCAAGGAAGAGCTGCCCCCTCATACGTATGAAGAAGGAAGTAAATGGACCATCAACGGGAGCACAGACAAGGCCCCAAATGGAACGCATGGGCTTTCTGCACTGACACTCCCCCTTCTCTGACCAAGCAGGGGCTATGTGCCTTGAAGTGAAACATGGGGGTGTGAATGTTTATACATGACGTATGCCACTTTGTTTGAAGGACTGGGGCTGTAACACAACCTGTAACTTCAGTTGCAGCTTCACAACATCTCTGCTCCAGGCCTCAGCTAAGAAACTCCCTGGGCATTATTTTCATATTGCCAAGAACTCTGCATCGAAGAACCAACTCCTGGCAAATCCATCTTTTTGCCATACTTGAACTTTTGGTACAGCTTTGAAAGAGAGGGTATCATCGCCCTTGAAATATTAGCAACTTTTTTGTTATTTTACTACTAGTAGCCTGAAGGTATCGCCTAGTCTAGTCTTGTATTAAACCTAGGGGAAAAAAAAACCTCAGCCATCACACTGATCAGAGTTTTGCCCAGTCAAGTGAGATGCATTGTAATTCCACTTACATTACAAATGTCATTCCTATAAATTAGTATAAACAATTATATGTAGAGTGGTGGGGATTTTGTTGTTGTTGTTGTTGTTGTTGTTGTTGTTGTTGTTGTTTGGCTTTTATGGTATGTGTGTGTGTGGGTCATGTTTGGTCCTCTTTTTGATACTGTGTAAGTGAATACTCTAGCAAGGAATTTGTTTCAAACTTCCAGCAGCCCTTCAAATGCCATCATCCATCCTCTGAGTGAGCGAATGAATGAATGAATGAATGAATGAAGAAGAAGAAGAAGAAGAAGAAGAAGAAGAAGAAGAAGAAGAAGAAGAAGAAGAAGAAGAAGAATTGAGAAACATGATTGATGATCTTGGATAGGAAAGACATGCATGAGAGACCAGCAAGGGCATGTAAGGATGACAGACCCTTTTGCCACAGCACTGACAAGCTTGCATTGTTAATCAAAGTAATTAGGACATTGCTGGGGCATAACAAAGACTTGCCCCTTATAAAGACCCCAAAGGCAATTTATTTTCTTCTCTACTCCTAGCTGTGTTTTCTTTTGTGATACATGGGGGCGGGGCGACTGTCAGAATACAGGGGGAACCAGTCCTTCTAAATCATTACAACATACAAGTAAATTCTGACCAATTCTTTTTCATTCAGCAGCATACTTAAGTCAATATTTAGCAGATACGTAGGTTCTTGGTTAAAACTTCTATGTACTACTTAAAAACCTGGCTTTTCAGGAAGGTGTTTCCAGAGCCTTTGACTTCCCAAAACAGTGTTGCTGAGCAAAAGCTTTCTAACCCTGCCATCTGCTTTTTATTGCCTGGGTTAATTGATTGAGTAATTCTTAAAAACATATATCATTTATGTTTTACTGCTTGTTGTTATTTGCCTTTCATAAACTACCCAGAGCCACCTTGTTGCCAGATGAGCAGTATAAGAATCAAATAAATAAAGAATACCAGTCAACGTTTTTATAATTTCGATTGACTGTGCCTGCACCACCATAATCTCAAGAGTTGGGCTGATAGTTTCAACATCTATGAAGAATGATAACTGTCAGAGGAACATAAGAGTGTTTCACACAAATGTAGATGACTCCATGTGTACTATGAAATAATAATGTAGCTTTTGGATTATATTTACTCACCCTTAGGATACTTGGATGGCAAGTGGTAGTTTTTTATTCATACAGGCTAGTTTTAAAAAAAGCTGATACCCAACACCAGTTCAGCCTAGATCACTATTAAAAAGCACAAAAAGGGAAAAGAAATTGAGAATACTACATGATTAACAGCTGATGCTTGGTTATAGGTAAAATTATTACTTAAGGTGACAATAAATGTCAAGAGAATTGACAAAGACATTATAAACTGTAATGCACAAGTGTTCCTTTGGACTTACTGTCAAGCTGATCAAACAACTGTTGACAGTTTTAAGGGGACTGTGTTCATGAGATGTGTCTTACTGTCTTTTCATGGCACTCTGAACTTTATAAAGTAATAAATATCACCATTTAGAGATGGAAAACCAGGCTGATCCAGCAACAATTAAGATATTCTGGGGAGATATCCTTGGAAAGGAATCAGGACAAGTTGTTCATTCCTGGCACTTCTACCAACTGGAGACAACTGATAATGTATGCAACATTACCTATCTATCTATCTATCTATCTATCTATCTATCTATCTATCTATCTA
>JAHTLZ010000275.1:9633952-9646604 GCA_023846285.1 Phrynocephalus versicolor | reverse complement strand
TGTTCCATCTAACCCAACCACTCAGCTACTCTGGGTGGCTGGTGAGAACAGAGCTCCATAGGCAGTATTGCACCTTTTTGTTGTGCATGGTGGCAAAAAGCATCTCTGTCACTAAACAGCATGGAGAGAAAGCCTCCATTGCTGAGATGGGAAGACGTTGGTAGGCTTGGGGACAAAGTATTTACCCTGCAGGCCCCTCAAGGCCCATATCAGGCCGAGGAAATGTCACAACTAGAAATGGGCACACAATTAGGAAAAATTACAGTGCACGATGATTCGTGGTTTGTCACTATTCACCAACCACAAACCACGGGATTTTATGAATTTCCTAATGAAATGAACCATTTCATGTGACTTGAGACTCCCAGGAGTAGTAGAAGGGCCCTTGTCTGAATCAGAAGTACCAAACTCACAGAGAGCCTTCAAAGGTCCTCATCCCTTCCAAGTTTGGAGAAGCTTGGATTTGGAGGCAATCAGGTCCCCGGGAAAGCATCTGGCTTAGGAGAAATCAAATGAATAACTCATGCATGGAATTGGGAACAGGAGGCAGGGTGTGGCTAAGTGTCTTCTTCTCCTCACACCAGCGGCTGCAAAAGTGAAACCGTTGGCTGAGGTGCTTTGGATGTGGCTCCTAGAACCAGTTCCTCCCAGACAGTGGACTTGGAGCTCTAGGGTTGGCTGTCTGACTGATAATAACCAGTCCTACACAAAGGTTTCTCTGAGTCTAGGCCCCTCCCAGCCCTGCATAAGAAATGGATTGAGTGGTGCCAGGCTGTCCGGCCAGGGATGGTGCACCCAAAACCAAAGGCAGTGGATCGCCTCCTTCACCATTCCATTGCATTCTGGGCAGGTGTGCTTCTCCCAAAATGAACTTTAAAAAAAATTAAAAATTCATATATATTTTTTTGAGTTTTTGATTCAACTCCGGAAGTATCTAGTCCTAAATTTTTGTTTTGTTTTGTGAGAGGGTTGTTAAGAAAGCTGATGAGAAGAGATGAACAATTAAGAAAGCTGACTGGAGAACATGATTAGCTTGAAAGATGGTGTCGGAGAACAGCTCTGCGGATATTATGGACTGACAGATAGATTATGAAGAAGGTCCTAGATCAAATGAAGCCTGAACTGTCTCTGGAGACAATAATGTTGATACTGAGGTTGTTCTACTTTGGACAGAAGTTGAGTCATGGCCACAGAACTTCTTTTTTTGTGAGTTGATGGAAGTTTGGTCTGAGGCCTCCAATTTTTAGTTCCTTTCCTTCAACTGAGAAAACTACTTGGATGAGTAGTGAAACATTTCGATCTCATAAGAAGCCCAGTTACCATGACTCAACATCCAGATAACCTCACCTGGATGACTTTGGACGTACCATAAAAAGACAGGATTCTCCTTGAAAGAGAAATTCAGTAAAGAATACATAGCATGATCTCTGGCACCATCTCGTGTCCAGTTCTGGTAATGTATGTGAAAATGGTATTTTGTCTCTTTTTCTTTTACCATATTATTGTAAAATAAATGTTACCAATAGTAACACCCCCAGAGAGAAACTCATTGTTCCCTGAGCTCCTTGCCCTCTGAAGATGCCAGCCACAGCGTCTGGCAAAACACCAAGAAGAAAAGCTTCCACAACATGGCCAAACAGCCTGAAAAACTCACAATAAACATAATAGTTATTGATATTATTCACAATTTTCATGTTCAATGGGGAGGGTTAGAACCATTGCCCCATGATATATGGGGGTCCTACTGTACAAAATTCCATGTGGGGAGGGGGGAACAGTCTTACCTGACATGAATTAAGGATGGAGGAAAAAATAAAGCTACAAAGGTAGTGAAATTGAAATGAAGACTGTTTCCTCTAACCTTGAACCAAGGAATTAGCATAGTTTAACCACAGCTTGGAAAAGTGCCTTTCTCAATGCATGATTTCTGTAATCCCAAGGACAGAATGGCATCTCCAATCTGTGTTTAAAAGAATAAGCGCAGTGGGTGACTAGTAGAGATGTTGGCAAGTCTTTGGGTCTGAGCCTCATGGCGCAGTGGTTAAATGCCTGTCCTGCAGCTAAAACTGTGCTTACGACCTGGGGTTCGATCCCAGGCTCATGGTTGACTCTGCCTTCCATCCTTCTGAGGTTGGTAAAATGAGTACCCAGCTTGCTGGGGGAGGGGCAATGTGTAGCCTGCATAATTAAAATTGTAAACAGCCCAGAGAGTGCTTGCAGTGCTATGGGGTGGTATATAAGCAGAACACTTTGAGTCCAAGTCTTCAGTTCTGAATCCTAAGTCCAAATCTGAGACTTTTCTACCAAATTCTGAGTCCCAAGTCCAAAGTCTAAGTCCCTATTAAAAACACACACCCCAAGGAAAAATGGAGGGATCTGTGGTTTCTGGGTAGCAACTCAAGTCTGAATCATTGGGGGGGGCAGTCAACTCCAAGTCAAGTCAACCATGTGACTTAAGTCCAGCTTGACAGTGAGTCCTGTGACCTGAGTCCCAATCCATGGTGACCGGTGGCCATCCTAGTGGGAGAATTCCAGAACAAAAATCCTTTTCAAAGCTCTGAGTCTAATGTAGGGCTTTTCACATCAAACCATGAAACTGGCTCTTGTTTTCTAACCACGGCAGTCCCTTGCCAAGGTTCCTGATTTTGAACATAACCTGTTCCAAGTTTGGGATGTGGGTTGGGGGGACATGGGTGGAAATGAGATTTAGATGCTTTAGAAATTTCTGCTTCTTTACGGCACTCTTCTGGCCTCCAGCTCTTGTTGTTCGCATGGCTGTTAAAAGGAAATGTGTTTTGTTTTATAGCAATGTTTACAGCTGTTCATCAAGCAAATAAAAAAGGATTGCAAAAGGGAAACACTGGAAGTGCCACAAAGGGCATGTTAGTGTTTTATATTCTGCTACCACATCCGTAGCGCAACCCAATTCCTTTGGGTTGGGTTTCATAATGTTCCAGGCAGACTGAAAAAAAAAGTTGAAATGCCTGGGATGGTTTAATAATGATAGCATCTCATCCTGATGTCATAAAAACCCTATTATCTTATGTCTGAATAGACCAGCAGATTCTCTGTTAAGGTTAGGATGTACTCATCTCTTTCCAAAATGAAAGGAAAGTGTACTGCTTATATATCATCCCATAGTGTTTAAAGCTCTCTCTGGGCAGCTTACACTTTAATTATCGAGGCTACGCATTGTTCCCCCCCCCACAAGCTGAGTACCCCATTGACTGACCTCAGAAGGATGGAAGGTTGAGGCAAGATCTCAAACAAATAAAAGACAGTAGTTTTTCGCCCAGAGGATCACTGGTCTGTGGAACTCCCTGCCAGAAGAAGTGGTGACAGGTGTCAGCCTTGACAGCTTTAAGGAAGGATTAGACAAGTTCATGGAGAGCAAGGGTTTCAATGGCTTTCATTATGGATGCCTAAGGACAACCTCCAGGTTGGAGAGTTGGGAGAATACCTCTCACTGCCATTTTCAGGGAATCGTAAGCAGGTGAAGACATCTGGTTGGGAATACCCTGAAGCAAATGGTGAGCCACTGTGGAAGACAGAATGCTGGACTAGATGGGCTGTGGCCTGTTCCAGCAAGGCTCTTCTTATGTTCTAACCACAAGATAGCTAGCTGTATCTACTGGGATCGAATGCAGGATGCGAGCAGATTCTTCACTGCATTACTGCAGTTTAATCATTGCACCAGGAGGAGTGTAGCTGGGAAACAATGTGGAGACCCACTAAAGGACAGATCTGATTGCCAGGTGCTCCTCATATAAAGAGGGAGGAGGAGAGAAGGAAGCCACTCATTCATTTGTTCATCCAGACCTGAATCACCTCCTCTACATAGTTCAGCTGCTACTCTTTGGCAAACGAATGGGCCAGCAGTTGAGCCATGCATTTCTCACCTATTCTGCAGCCCTATGGATATCCTGGATGTTCCAGATTCACCACAATGAGGACCATGACCATGACCTCCACTGTCTCTAATTTTGTCCCCCTCCCCCCCCCAAAAAATGCTGCTCCTGAGCCCCGCCCCTGGGAGCAGCAGTTTTTCTTTAAAACAAGATTGCAGCGTATCCTGTAACTTGTTCTTCCCAACAACATTTTTAAAAACCCAACACCAACTTACAGCAATGTGACTATGATGTATGCATAAAGGTACCCAGAGTCTGTTTAGGTATCCCAACCTTTGCATGTGGTTGGGAGATGACATTTTACTAGTCTTCATGCAATCACAGATTTAAAATTTACATCATTTTTGGAGCTTTATCAGGGTACACATGCATGATGGTGTCAAAGAGTGTTGGAAAGCAGAGATGGCATGAAAGCACTAGTGACTTTGCCTCTGGGAAATAATTTTGACTGCTGGGATGTAATATTCTAAAAGAATTAATTAACTTTGTGTGTGTGTTATATTTAATTATGGTATGTTAGATAGATAGATAGATAGATAGATAGATAGATAGATAGATAGATAGATAGATAGATAGATAGATAGATAGATAGATAGATAGATAGATAGATAGATAGATAGATAGATGCTGTGAATGCCATGCACTGACATTCATGTATCATAGAGGAACCTTTCTCTAGGGCAGTGGTGGCGAATCTTCGGCACACCAGGTGTTTTGGCCCACAACTCCCACAGTCCTTTTTCATTACCAACACTGGCTTGGAATTCTGGGAGTTGTGGTCCAAAACATCTGGATTGCCAAAGGTTCGTTACCACTGCTGTAGGGGTCTGAGTTGGCCCATGGCTCCCTCACAGAAGCACGCACTGTGGCAAAATCACATTTGCTGCTTACCTCTGTCTGAAAGGGGGCTAAGAAGCTGAACTGTTTAAAGACCTGCCATCTGGCCATCCAACTGCAGTTCTCCAGGCAAATCCTGGCAAACACTAGGCGTCCCCTCTGCGTAACCCATCCACAATGGCACATGTTTATTCAAACAAATATGGAAGGGAACAGCTTCCTCCCATAACAGTGGCTCTTAAATAAATATTTTACTTTCCAGCTCGGAATCCATCTTTCTGAAGGACACATGTTGTGATATATTTGAGCCTTCCTGAATTATTCAAAGGCAGCAGCCAAGGGGGTGTGATGGGGAGAAGGGGCTTGGTTAAAACAAAAAGACACACAACAAGGCCTAATAGGTTTGCCACTTGAAGCTCTCTCAACAAGCATACCATTAGGGCTGCAATGCCCACATGGAGCTGCTTTTGCTCACTTGGACATCCCGCCCTGAACCTTTTTTTTTGGGGGGGGGTGTCAAAAACTTACCCCATCTAAGCCTCTCTTCATTCATCCCCCTGAAGTAAAAATTAATCTCCCCCCTCCATTTATGCTGCTTGAATAAACATCTATTAATTCTCCCAGATTCACAAAATCTTCAGCTCCTGGAGGTTAAATATGTCTGCTTAGTGTGTGTAGTTCTGCCTTGAATCAACTCAACAGGAATTGTCCAAATATTTGGCTGGTAATGGGGGAAATGGATGCAATTGATCCATTGCTCTCATGTACAACATCAAAGTATTTGGAGACAAGCAATTATTATCAAGCTGATGACTAATAACAGCACAAGAGGTCAGAGGTTCCATTAAAAGATGTAGAAGGCTGAGGAATCTGTCTTGAGAGAGGCTTGTGGAAAGTCTCGAATACCATAAAACACCGCAAAGAGATTTCTTATTTTTTTTAAAAAATAGCACAAACCCAGCATTCTATCTGCATGACCTGAGTATACCACCAATTAAGGTCTGTTGAGAGTAGAGATGGCCACGAAACGAACAATTTTTTGTTTCCATTTCCGTTTTTCATTTTGTTATGCAACGAAACGACAAACGAATTTTGTCTCTAAAATGAAACGAAACGAACAGAAACACCGGAAATTTTGTCGTGCATTTTGTTTCCGTTACTGCAATACAAGTGAATTGCTTAAAATCCTAAAAACAAAAAACAAAAAATTGAAATAAATGGTAATGAAATGGTAATGAAATGAACGAAAATGAAAATTAATTTTTTGTAAAAATTCATGAAAAACGGAAACGAACCGAAACGGACCCGACAAACAACAAACGACAAATGAAATGCCATTTTTTTATTCGTGCCCATCTCTAGTTGAGAGCATAAGTTACTAAATGTCACACTCTCCTGAGGAAAATTCCCCCCACGGCATTTAGAGAGTACATGTATAATTTGAATATTTTTAAATGGTTTGCAGGATAGACATCGAGTAAAATAGACTCTAGATGATTAGAAATACAGTGGTACCTCTACTTATGAGCAGCTCAACTTAAGAGCAATTTGACTTAAGAGTGAAAAACTGTTGATGTTTTTACTGTTGCCTTACAAATTTTAGATGCAGTCTGCTCTACTTACATTTTTTTTTTAAAAAAATTGATTTTTATTATTATTATTTTATTTTTTAGATAGGGCTGCTCTACTTAAGAGTTGTTCAGCTTAAGAGCAGGCATTTGGAACAGATTAAATTCGTAAGTACAGGTACCACTCTACATTCTTTAATCCATGCATTGCCTCCTTTCCTGCTCTAAAGTGCTGTTAATGTAAAATTAATAAATTAATTAAAAGGTGGCATCATTGTTTTAAACAGCATCTTTTCTGATATGAAAAGCTGGATTCTTGTTATATTGCCAACTATATCTATGCTTTTGCTGCATATAGCAGAGGTGAAGACCCCTTTTTTTCTGTCCAGAGGTTAGATATCCCTTTGGGAAAAAGTCCTCACAGCCACATCCCAGCAGAATAGGGTGAAAGCAAAGCCAGACTTAATTCTACAAGGTGGCCATTTTCTCACCAAACACAACTTAACCCTGTGTATGTCTGCTCAAGGGGGAGAGCCCCCAGATCCTATGCCTTTCAAACTCAATGGTCATCATAGCTGTGCTCATTTCATTGATACATTATTATACAGTGGAACCTTGACTTACGTCATTAATCCGTTCCAGTGGTCTAGACTTAAGTCAAACATGACTTAAGTCAAATGAACGTTTCTCATAGAAAGTAATGGGAAAGCGGATTAATCCGTTCCAGATGATGAAAAAGACCCCCCAAAACAGCAATTTAACACAAATTTGACTGGGATAGGAGATTCCTTCTGGGGATGTAAATGAAATGTCTCTTCAAAAAGAGGAGGAGGCAGTGGAATTATAGTCCACAAGTTATATGCCTCCACTTTTTAATGTTCATAGCAACAATGTCTAACATTTAAGTTTTACTGATTTTTAACCACAAGTCCCACAACTTTACAGCTCCCCAACTAAAATGCTTCCATTGTGGACCAGACTTCTGCAGCCAGATTTTTTACAAGACTGAGCCGACTGTCTAACCAGTGAGGCCAGCCCCGAGCTCCCGGCCCTTCTTCTCCTCCGGTGGCAGCGGCGGCTTCGGCAAGGCCGAGGACCAGCTCCAGGTGCTCTGAGCTGGCCTTGCCGAAGCCGCTGCTGCCAGAGGAGGGGAAGAAGGCAGGAGCAGTTTGGAGGCGGCAGCTGCGATGCTGGGTTGTGGCTGCCGTACCGGTGCCTTGCGCCGGGGCTCCGAGATGTAAGTCAAAGCCTGCGAGTCAAGTCAAACAGGCCCCTTCTTGCTGCAAGCCAAATATGATGTAAGTCAAGCAGTATGTAAGTCAAGGTTCCACTGTATACATTTTTTAAAATATGATGTATCTCTTTGGAGGCAAGCGGCCTCAAGTTAGGGAGACAACATAGACATTGTGAGTTAATAGAAGACAATGTCTTCATTGATTTGTTAACGGAAAGAAATTTGCCTCTAAAAGTTATACCATTTGTTCGGGGAGGGACAATAATTGATAGGAGTTTTGCCTTGGTACTGCACGCTTAAAACGTAATTAAAACACAAAGGAAATAAAATTGGTTGAAAATCACATCAATTAAATAATACAGAATCCAATAGTTCAAAGCCCCTTTCCTAGCAATTAGTAACTAAAAGGATCTTTGAATAAAAGGGGGCAGCAGGCAAAGGAATCGCCTTCCAAAACCTGTGAACAGCCCCTGAGTAAACAAACCCTCTCTACCTGGCATGCCTCTGGGGATTATGGAACCAAGACAAGAGCCTTCACCACAAAGCTCTCATGGTCCAAACAAGACCTATCTGGGAGAATAAGTTCTTTAGATATGCTGAACCAGCCTTTCTTGGGTAACAACATTCTTAGACGGTCCAGTTTTTTTAGGAGGGAGAGGAAACTCAAAGCCTTCTGTCTTATTGGTGGAGAGGATGTAAGCACTAGGCCAGGGGAAGGGGAAGGCAGGAACGTTCCTCCTTACTCCTGCTCCATCCAGACATTGTTACTTCATGTCCCTCTCATCGCAGTTCACAGTCCCACTTGGGATCGGTATGAGTAAATGTTACTCCACGTCCATTGCGTGACGGCGGCATCTCATCCTGACCACGACCCCTGAACTGGATTTAAGCTTGATGAGCCATACCTCTCCCTGACCTTGGGAATTCTCTTGTCTCGGTTCCTGTTTCGAGACAAGTGCCCGTGAAGTAAAGCTTGTCATGCAACATACGCATTCTCCATCTAGTGGCAGGAGTGCGAAGTTGCATTCTCCAGTACAATCCCAATGGCGTAAACAATGCATCACAGAGAGAAAAGAAGGCATAAAACCTCAAACTTTGCTGCTTAACGCATGAAAGGCAAAGTTAAGGAGAATTGAAATATCAAAAAATGGAAGGTCGGACCCCCCAAAAAAGGGAAAAGGCAGGGAAGTACAGCTATTGTCACGAAACAAGGATGTGAAGTAACAGCCATCATGATACCATCAACCACGCCCGTGGGTAAACAGAAACAGGGAAAGAACCAGGATAAGACCATGTGACCGCGAACAACGTTATCATGAAATGAATGTAATCTCAGAATGAGGAAGGACGTGAAGTAACCGCCATTGTGGGCTCTTCTAGAAAAGACATTTGCACCACCATTTGTTCAGGATTCGGCACATATTGGGATTGCTCTTGTTATACAGATGATGTTGCTTCTCTCTGTGTGTGTCTATTGCTTTCCCTTCTACTTCCCTGCCTGTTTCCTCTTGCTGAAACCCTTCGCTTATATTTTTCATTCAGCTTTATACTGGCCCAATAGTTCTTCAGGAGGACACTTTTTTGGAATTATAGCATTTTCAGATAGAATTTCAGGACAGGGAACGAGCACAGGGGACACACGGAGCTGCAGTCGAGAAGCTGTGCTGAACCACTCACTGTCAGGACATGGTAATCCCAGAACCATCCATCAACAAGTGTCAGAACAAAGGTATAAATGTCCCATTTGGGGAAGCCCTGTGTTCACTTACAACATAGGCTATGTAAAGCTCTATCGGGTTCACAGATAATTTAGCAGAAACACCAGTGAGTGGTCAGTCACCCAGATGAGACAGGGGAAGGAAGCAACAATCTGGGCCAAAACGCTGAACCAGGATTCATGCCCATCTCCAGACAGGATTATTCCACTTGCATCCCACGTAAAGAAGCCAAGATACACTTCAGTGGCATCTTACATTAGCACTGGCACTATGACAGCATGGAGTAGCAGATGAGTTTTGGGTATGTAGGACAGGCCATGCGGCACTCACATCTGTGTCTTCCAGGACAGGAGGATGGTGGTGGAGGACTGGGGTCCATGGGGAGTCCCGATAGAGTCCACAGTCCACCCTTTGCCAATGCCCTGGTCATGTGCTGATATGCACTATATGTGTACATGACCCATGAACTGTAGTACTGCAAGGAAACATATTAAAGTATGGCTATTAGTTATGAGAGCTGGATGAATAGCTTAGTGGTTTTGGCACCTGGCTCTACAGCCAGAAGTTGGGAGGCTAATTCCCCACTGTGCCTCCTGTGTAGCCTTGGAAAGATTGTACAGTCCCAGGATGCCCCTAGAAGAACGGAATGGGAAACTACTTCAGAGTATTCTTTACCTGGAAAACAACAGGAAAGGGTCACTTTAATCCAGACTTGACTGGACGGCGCACAATTTTTAGCATTAATAGTTGTGAGACTCAATGGTCATTCAATAACATTCCACTTCAGATTTCTTATCTAATGCACTTTATAGCAACTGCAAGGAACATAATAAGGGCAACTGGTGTTATGCCATTGAGTAGCAGGGTGGCTTGCCTAGATGTCAGCAAAACAGAAGGAGCCAAGTAACAGAAAGTTTTGTGGATCAGCTATGGAATAAAAAAAGAAGGAAAATAAAGGGTGAGAGAAGGACCACTAATGGGAAGAGTAAAAGCCATGTCTAAATTACTTGCGTTAAGCAGCAGAAGTTTTCGCATAAAGCACTCCATAATAGATCAGGGGCTGTTTTTAATTAAAAAGTCATTAAATGGAATTTTGAAGAGGCACTGCAGATCCCTTCCCACTCATTGGCTAATTGCATGAAAACTGTGATGATAAGCATGAATGGCCCAGCAAGTGGAGATTACTGCGATAGGCTTTAAAACTCACAGTGTACATTTTCCATGCACCTCCTAGCCATTCTGCCTTGTTCTTTGGTAGGGGAAAGGCTTTCTTTCAGCACTCTGCTGACCTCTCTGGAGATCCAGGCATATGTCTTATGGTGCTGTTGAGAAGTTGGAATCACAGCCAAGCTTCCCAGATTGGCTGCTTCTCCCTGCAGCCTCATTTTCAGAGACAGGAGCCAAGCAGGTGACTAAGGTCGATTCCCCAGATGCTTCTTGCCTATCAGGATCCAGACTGGGCATAACTGTGCCACCCAACAATTGTAGATGAGCAAGCAAGCCCTTTCCCAACAACCACAGGATTTTTCCACTTGCATAGAATGATTAGATAGAAAGATCAATCAGATTTTGGATAAATCCCAAATCCAGAACCAACTAGAGAAACGGGTTGAGATTGAAGCAGGATTCCTCCAAAGCAGAGAGAATGAGAAACTCAAGAACACTCTTGTTATCCATTTGGACTACAAGAGAGACATGTGGTGTGTCTCCAGTGATGAGTACATTTCTACAACCTGTCCAAACAGGTGAAATACCAGGATGGAGAGAGGGAGGGAGAAAAAGCAAAGTGTTCTGCTTATATCCTGCCCCAGAGCACTTCAAGCACACTCTGGGTGGTTTACAATTTAATTATGCAGGCTTTCACTCTCCATGGTGCTCGCCAATCAGGAGTTGTGCAGGGACATGCATCATCCCGCCTTCCTGTCTGATTGGCCAGCACCAGGGGGAGTGAAAGATGACGCGTCTGAGGCTGCTTTCTTGTTGGAATTTAGCCCCACACTACCCAGAAGAAGGTTAGAGACTGGTTGATTTCGTTCCAGAAGGTGGATCAGGCTACTGAACGGCAGCTCTTCTGCTGTGTTTCATTTTGGAACCGGACCCCTTCGGAAATGAAATGCCCATGTCTACTGGTAATCCTAGTTTGGGAATGATGTTCTTTTTGTGGGCAGCAAGGGTTGGACTGTGTCCCAAAGAATTGTCATGCAAGTAATTCATCATCTTAAATTACAGGGGTAGTCAAAGGCTGGTGGTCAAGACATCTTATGCCATAAATCATTCCAAGGAGAGGAGACAAGGCAAAATAGGCATGTGTGAGAAGCTGCTCATGATTTGCCTCCCACAAATTAACTGACAGAGGTCATAGAATTTGTAGCATTCAGCATGTCTTTCCCCTGGGATGAGCTGTTTCCAATCAGTCAAGAGAACCTGAGATGCTGACATTGCTTCTGCTTGAAACTTCTAACCCACCATCTTTCTCTTGCGCGAATGGGATTGACATCTGCCAGGCCCTCTGCATTGGCCAATATCTCAACAATACAACTGGACTCGTCTTTTCTTTTCAGGGCCTCCTGAAGGGTCCTGTCAGCTGGAACACTATATTTCTCCAGTTCATTGGCCTCCCCTGTTGCAGGATTACCCTATTCCACTGCTGAAGATGGAAGCTGAGGCACGGTACAGATCTTTTGGGTTTGATGGGTATTTTGGTCTGTCAGGACCCCAGAAGAAAGATCAACGGTGGTACCTGAGAGAAAAAGGCTAAGAAAACTCACCAGGGTTTTGGTGGGGTGATGCTGAGGAAAGGGATAACCACCAATTTAAATATGTATTTGACTATTCGAGGTTCTATACTCATCACTGACCCCGCACAAACAGTTCTATATTTGATTTAGAAGATAAAAGGAACATTGTTCCAGGTCTCTTTATGATTTATGTGTACCAATTAAAAATTATAATCCTAATCTGGGTGGTCCTCCTTCTTTTCTTCTTCTTCTTTTTTTGGCTTTGGACTCTTAATGGCTTCCTAAATACAAATGAAGGTTGAAATGGTAGAAAAACGAAGACAGAACTGACTTTCTTACTTTGGCTAGAATGGTTTTCGCAATATTCATTTTATGAAAGAGCGGGAACCTTGTTGCAAACACTTTCAGATGGGATAGTTGCCCATTGGAAAAGGGAAGAGGGAAACTGTGGTGCCACAAAGCGTTCCATGCAGCACATGCAAATAATCCTGGGAATCAAATATAACTGTGGCGAGAACAACGTGTTTTGTCACTTTCTCCCCCATTTGCCTCCTTCGCTGTGTTTGCCAGTACAGCAGCCGGAGCATTCTTTCTCTAGGGGAAGATGAAATGTGTGTGTGTGTGTGTGTGTGTGTGTGTGTGTGTGTGT
>JAHTLZ010000275.1:9612351-9623605 GCA_023846285.1 Phrynocephalus versicolor | reverse complement strand
ATCAATCAATCAATCAATCAATCAATCAATCAATCAATCAATCAATCTTACAGCAAATAAAATACTAAAAATTTTAATAAATAAGTATTTTGATAACTAAATATTTCAGTATATAAACAAATAAATATTGTGCTGCTATTTGACTCCAGGCGGTGGCCTTAGAAAGGGGGGCGGTCTTGAACTTACTAAGGCCCCTGCTTTTGGTGACTGGTCCCCTCTCCTGGCATGGCAGTGGCATGTGGTGGCTGGAGAGAGTGCCGGAACATGCTGGAAGGCTGATGGTAGAGGGCGCAGTGGTGTGCTGATCAATGGGTAGGGAAGAAAAAAGTTCACACCTCTGTTTTCTTCCTCTGATTGAGTCTTTTTCTGTCCTTTAACTGCATCTGTGTGTGTGTGTGTGTGTGTGTGTGTGTGTGAGAGAGAGAGAGAGAGAGAGAGAGAGCATTTGTGCAGACACACACACACCTTAATCAATTGTTTATGCTTTGTAGTGACATTTTCAAGGACATAAAGTTCTACACAGATTTTGAACTACATGGGAGGGGCTGGCTCCCCAGAAGCCCAGCAGAAGGGATCTGTATAGTTAAGTATCACATTTAAAACTCATCATTATTATTATGGTATGATTTTAATTGTGCCATGTAAAATAAATAAAATATTAATAAAGGATATGCATTGGAAGAAATGCTTCTGGTGGAGTATCTGAGAGCTTTCCTTGCAACACAAGTAGTAGGTACAGTGAAGTGTCACATCCATCCTGGGGACTGAAGGACAGGTCGGGGTTTTACTTTTACAGCCCTACCCAAGATCCAGTCCGGACAGTGTCCCCACCAGTGAGTGTGCAAAGGGTTGCAATGTGACCTTATGCAATTTTCTTCAGCCTGCAGGAATGTTTTACCTTTGTCACGAATCATTGCGGTTGCACTGAGCTCCCTGAGGAGTCATGACTTCCTTGTGGTTAAGCCCCCCTATCCCTACACTTTGCTTTCCATTTCCGTGTATCTTTTGATGGCCAATGGGTGAAGAACAAACCTTCTTCACCATTATGATCTTCATGGAAGAGTCAATGGTTTTAGGAGGAAGACACGGTGCAGGGAAAAACAGAATCCTGCTGTTACGCATTTCTGTAAAAACAAAACTGTCCAGGCAAGCTGTGCTCTCACGGCTGCCATATCAGTAATTCAACCCCATCCTATATGAGTGTTTGGTTCACCCTCTTCAGCTCTAGAGAACCAACCCCGCTTTGATCTCTGATCAGAAGACAGGGATTCATACAGACACTTTGCTGCACTTAGTCCTAGCCAGAAAGTCTGTGTTAATTATTTTAAAGAGCCCTCTCTATCTTAAAAGAAATTCCTTCCCTATCTTCATGAAGTGCTGATAAGGAAAGCACAAGTGGGACTCTTTAATGTTTATACCAAGGACATGGTGGAAGGCAGTTCAGGGAGTTCCCAGATTTTAAAATTTATATCATCAAGTGCAAGCATATTAGAATTTGTCACGGTATTTGATGTTCCTTTTCATCCTTGGCCTTTAACTCAAGGTTTTATGGAGCCCGAGTCTATAAAGCACAGGTTACAGACTTTCCAGTATCTTTACACCACAGGGAGGAAAAATAAAGTTCATCAAGGTCCAATGACTTGTGGGAGCAGAACTTCAAATGATAGGCTTACAAACAAATTTGTTAGTGCCAAGTGTCAGAAACTGGAACTTGAGTTGCTGTTACTGTTAGCTTCTAAAATGGAAAAAAGTTTAACTCACTGAATTAGCATTATTTGTTGTATAAACTGTGACTTCTCAGATAAACAGTAGGATTTGGAAGGCTCTTAATTGATCATAATGGTACATTCATCAGAACTATTCTTTTTTGTCTTTGTTGTTGCTTTAAATTTTCATTTCCCAGTTTGCCTTTCCCTTGACGGATCTCAAATCCCACAACGGAATTAACTAGGGATTATCTGAGGATGTAGTAGGTTTATCTACCCTAAAACATGAGTCCTACCCCTGGGGAAGAAGGGAAATAGGCACCACCATCACCAAGATTGCAAAACTATTTTACCTTCTAAGAAAGCTCTACCTAGGAGACAAGCCATGGAAATTGTCTCAGCTGCCTTTTCCTCTGACTTCAGACCAGTGCATGTTTGAGTCAAAGGCTGGTCTTGCTTCACACACTGAAAATTCCAGAAGCATTTCCCAAACTAAATTATCCAACTGGAGACTGGAAAGCCAGTAGTAATTAGTTGTGTGACCATCCTGTGGAATGTGGTAGAGATAAGAAATGTCACATGCTGACACTATTCAGGATCATATTCATATCCCTACTCCACCCATGAACAGCTGAAGGACTCTGGGACAAAAATATTGGTCAAATTCTATCATCAAAAATAGTGGTGAAATTCTATTGCCAGAGTTCCAAAGGTCCAGCAAATTCCCAATAACACTAATAGCTGCTGCCAGCTCCCATTTCATTTGTGTTATTGTCAGAAGTAGGCCATAGTAACTTTGTCATGTGGATTAACACAGGGAATGTTACTGACCTCAGTTAACATAGAGGTACAGTGGTACCTTGTGTAAATATGACTGCTCAAGAAAACAAATAGTTGAACAGGCATATTACCCTGGATTTTGCCTAGATGAACACTCAAAGCAAGGCAGTGGGGGGGGGAGGGAGGCAAATTCGTGAGGTCAAAGCGCCAACCCCTGGACTTGGAACTGCTGCTCCTGTGGATTTACATATGCATCCTTCTCACCCCAGTAATATTTTTCTGTAGATATGCTTTTTTTTTAAACTATTGAAAAATACATCTTTAGTGGCCTTTTAAAAAAATAAAAAATAGCTTTGTTTGAATTATATTATAAAATTGTCTCCCTGCTGTCAGGCCACAGAGGCACACCTTAAATCTTTTTTTTAAAATAGCATTTTTAAACATTCAGGTATTTGGAAGGTAGGGGGCGGTGTGGTCTCCAGGGGTGCTGGAGGGCTTGCATGGTGCCCACCTTTTGCCTAGCGATATTCTTAATGGTGGCGGCTGCCTCTCTGTTTCCTGTTTGCATTCTGTCTCACTGTAGCAGGCGCTCCATAACAGACAAAACTGCAGTGCTCCAGCCCCACCTATTCACTGCATTGAAGTTGAAATAATAAATAAATAAATAAATAAATAAATAAATAAATAAATAAATAAATAAATAAATAAATTTAAGTAAATCTGTCTGTACAGTCTACAGCACGACCCTGGGACAAATGTAGAACTGTAACAGGAGTGCGGTGGTTCCAGTGGGCATCACCTATTAAAACTGAGTGAATGGTGTCTGTCAACAGTGACAGAAAATGTACAGTGGAAGCAGGAGTGGAAGAAGAATTCTCCGTTGGTGGAAACTGGCTTAGAGTCAGCATCGCACCTGCTGGAATCAGCTGACATCTGGGGTTGGTTGGGGTTCCCTTGTTCCTCCTTTGCTAACTAACCCCAAATGGATTCCAGTTTATCCCTCTTTATGACCAGGCTTAATGGTTGTTTTTTACTGATCTTTCTGTAATTCATTCTCCCCGGAGACTGCAAAACCTAATTAGGTGTTTTCAGCTTTTAAACATACCCAGCCCATTCAAGGCGTGTATGCTGCCCAACGTTAGATATTTGCAAATCATAAACTACTTGCTTTCGGACCATAAACCTGTCATTATGTGTTCCAGGCTTAATTTCTAACTAGAAACAATTGAGCGACAAATTGCTTTGCAAACACAGGGGGTTGCCCAGATCCTTCCATTATCAGCAGCTAATTTTGCCCAGCACATAAACAAGGTAAGTAGGGAGGAGGGAGTAACGTGATTTCATCAGCTGTTTAAGCCACACCACAGAGCTCATTGTTGATTCATGAATTAATGATTAGGTTTAATCTAGTACCCCTCTGATAAAAGCAGCTGGGTGTGTAGATATACTAGGTAATTTGTTTGATTCCTGGTGCCTAAAAGCCTGGTACCCAGAATCCACCAAATTTCCTTTTGATGTTGGAAACTTAACAACCGGAGATTTTGCCTTACTGAAGTGAGTAGCATTTTCTTATAGCCTATCACCCCCCACCCCACCCCACAACGATGGCCTTCACCTTTTCTTAACAGGTTGACAAGGTTAAACATCCATTACTATGAGACCCACCACTAATGGCCTTCGACTTAAGAGTTTGAGATAATAGAACTGCTTATACTTCAAGTTCAGAGTTAAATAGGAACAGTGTAGTGCTTCTTTGTTCATTCCAGAACCTCCTTTGTTTTGGTTCCTTCTTTGTTAGATTTGTTTTTAGTTTAAAAATTCAGCGTTGTTCAGACCATTCTTGTGCTCTGCTCATATATTTCATATTATTGTTTGTTTTATGTTTCATGCTGTGAACTGCCCAGAGTTCTTTCGGAAAGCTGGGCGGTCTATAAATATAAATATAAATATAAATAAATAAATCAGATCCCATTGTTTCCCATCTGTGTTAACCTTCCTGCAGTTTTCAGAGAATAAGGAGAAATCAGACATTGGAAGGGGCTTGATTTTTTAATGGGTGGATTCACCTAACGTATCACAATTTCAAGTGATTTTTTTTAAATATGCAAAACCTCACTGATAACACTGATGGATGTTAACCCATCATATAAACATGAATCTAAGATCATCAGTAATTTCATATGGTTTAATTATGGAGTAACAAGCAAAATTTAGAGGTCTTTTTCAAACAAAAAGTTCTGTAAGTCCGAAGGGGGATAGAGCCCTCAATCACATGGACTGCAGTTGTTTTTCTACCACCATTGTGCATAATATTACTCTCAATATTTTGCAATGAATAAATTCATTACAAAAATAATCAAAACTAAGAGAAGCATATGAATGAATCATTTCAATCATCAATACAGCAATAGTCAAAAAACATATTGTACTGGAATAAGCCATGATACAATAATGAAAGCACCAAACAGAAATTCAAAATCTAGCACAGATTTTGAGATGGAACTCTGTGCCAATAAGGACCATTTGATCTCAAGAATATATAAAATGTTATTGAAATTTGATACTGAAGATGAACAGGTCAAAGAGCGTATGATCAAATGGGCCAAAATTTTCAGGTATAATATCCAATTAGAACAGCGGGAGGGAATGTGGAAGTATGGACTGAAATTCACAAGGAGTTATAATTTGAAAGAGAATTTTTACAAAATGATGTATAGGTGGTATCTAACGCCAGACAAACTGTCAAAGATGTATAAGGGAATTTCCAATAGGTGTTGGAAATGCCAAGAGAATGAAGGTACCTTTTACCACATGTGGTGGACATGTGGACTGGCAGTTAAATTTTGGAAACAAATTTATTCTTTAATGCATGAGATACTGAATTTCAATCTCCACTTTAAACCCGAGCTGTTTTTATTAGGTTTGATAGACAATTGGATAGAAAAGAACAAAGTTACTCTTATCAGATATCTTACGACAGCTGCCAGGCTTCTCTATGCACAATACTGGAAGACGGATAAATTACCCTTAGTAGAAGACTGGTTAATTAAGGTGTTGGAACTGGCAGAAATGGCAAAACTGACAGCTTTAATTGAGGATGATCAATGAACAAGTTTAAGAGTGTCTGGAAACCTCTATTAGATTTTGTGTTAAAAAAAGGAAATGACAATTTGTTGGTCTGCGGCTTTGATTTCTAGGATATATTTAAAAGACTTGAAAGGCGATCTGCTATTAATTTCTATGGACTACTAAAGACAATCTGATGAATTACTGTAATGGTGGGTTAGATAAAGAGATGATGGTAAGCTTCAACTTATGTATTAACTTGTACTTAACCCAATTGCTTCCACTCAACCACCCCTTATGTCCCCTTTGTTTATAAGAAAATAAAACAATTTTTTTAAAAAAAAGAAATTCAAAATCTGTTTATGTCAACTAACAGGCAAGGATAAAAGAAGCATTATGGGGAATTCAGAATTCAACACTACCTTTGAAATATTTTAGCTAATACTTCTGTTTTTTTACACACACACCCCCGATGGAGTGGAATGTCTGCCAACTTTTTTCCCCTAAATAGCTTATACTATTCCTAAATGTGGATTTCAATATTTTCTCATAAGAGGTTTGGAATATAGGAAGATATATCCAAAAATTGAGGGGTTTCGCTAATTATAAGAAAAGGCTGTGCTTATCATGTTTTGGTTTAATTTTTCCTTATTAATGGTCTCCAGCATATTAATGCTATTGAGCCAGAAAGCTCTGGTGCCTGCACATATTTCCCTGATATCTTACAAAAACAGGGTCCTGTTACTTTAGAAACAGAAGCAACAACAAACACTGAATTAAGGTGGCCTGGAAAAGTGACAATGCTAAATGGCTCGTGTCACAGACGGCGTTGTACTTGCTGAAATTATCCAGACCTGAAGTACCTGAGACTGAAAATGTTCTCAATCAACTCGCAAAGCAAGAGGAAATTCCAGTAAATCATTGACTTCTTGGGATCAACATGTAACTGATCTGCTCTACCAGCCTTTGCCGTGGCTGCCGCCAGCCACACCAGACGAGAACAAAGTCAACATCAGTGCATTGTTATCACGATATGAAATGATGTTTTGTGTTTGCGTGAGTTGCCACGCTGGGCTCAGTCGGTTGGGCTAAGTGGAGATTAGTCATTCAGCTCTTATTTATAGTGGAGAAAGAATGTCAACATTTTCTTGACGGTGGCATAACTGAGCAGGCTGGAATATTTAGAGGTTTTTATTTTCGCTGGCAAAAAGCCGCTCCACCTCCTTTGCTGGGCTGCATAACATTGCTAAATTCAGGAACACTTTGCAGGAGGAATTTTTTTTAAAAAAAAAAATATGCCTATTGGATGCTAAGCCAACATGTCAGGCTGAGAAAGCACAGACCAGAATGGGACCAAAGGTTCCATCCAGCCCCTCTGGAGACCAAGCTCAATGTATAATGTCGACATAGGCCACAGTTTATATTTTCTTTGCCTTACAAAGCACAAGCAGGCCTTTGGTTGATCCAGCAGTATATTCGTAGAGCCAAGAGCCAACCGCACCCCGGCCCCCATTCAAAAATAGCAAACTCTGAAAGTTCTATGTTTGCACTGTTCAACTGGCATCATTCCCTGCAAGGCTACTACTACAGCCATCTGGAGGCTGGTGGATCCTTTGACATGAAGGGAGGCACATGAATAGGGGCACAAACTGGTTTCTTGGTTCGGATCTTAGGATTTCCAGTTAAGAAGCCAGTAGGTGGATGGAGCCTCTCCTTGCAAAGCCCTGGGGAGACAATGATAATTACAGGAGAGAGTCAATATTTTTGGGCCAGCAGCTTGACTCAGTTGATAGCATCTTTGACAGAGACCGATTGCCATGTGTTTATGATCTGAGGCAAGAGCTGTGTGTCTGCAAGTTTGGCCTGTTCACAGTTGTGGCTTCCAGTGGGAGTTTTGAGTGGAAGGTGGTGCTATGCTGAAAACTTCTGATCAGCCTTTCTCTCACAGGCCATCCATTGGCTACAAAAATATTCCACTTCAAGCCATCTTGAAGAATAGCTTTCTGAGAGACCCACATAGTGACGATGAAGACAATTACCTGAGGAGGTGGTCAGTGAGCCAGCACTGGAGGCATTCAAGAGTTAATTGGGCGACCCTTTGTCAGATCAGCATTGATTTGGATGACTGACTTGAGCAGGGGGTTGGACTCAATGGCATAAGAACATAAGAACATAAGAAGAGCCATGCTGGATCAGACAAAGGGCCCATCTAGTCCAGCTTCCTGTATCTCACAGTGGCCCCACCAGATGCGTCTGGGAGCACACAAGACTAGATATCTGTCTCCTGATGCCACTCCCCTGCATCTGGCCCTTGAAGTACCCCGGTTTTAGGCCTGGAGATTAAACATCTCCATCATAGTTTGTAACCTGTGATGGACTTTTCCTCCAGGAATCTGTCCAATTCCCTTTTGAAGGCATCTCTTGTTAGGCCCCCTCTGACACCATTATTCTTCGATTCTATGACAAGTCCACTACCTTATACGTAAGAGTGAGACTACATTTCAAACACATGTACATTTGCAGATGGCTTCAAAACAAAGAAACTGTTTCTGGGGCACAGGAAGCTGATAGTACAGCATTTCACACCTGGAAATGCGCTTTAAGACACTTGTTGATAATTAGTTCCCCTCCCAGAAAGGATGATCATAAATTAGAGTGAATGTGATGACATGTTGCTGCTTGTTGCTTCTTCTTCTTCTTCTTCTTCTTGTTGTTGTTGTTGTTGTCATTTATTTATTTATTTATTTATTTATTTATTTATTTATTTAAATAATACCCATCTGGCAGAAAGCCACCCTGGGCGGTTTATAGCACAAAACAAACTGATTATAAAATACAGATAAAAATATTACAAATGAAAACATAACTAAAAATACAGCATTCATAAAAATCAAGGTAAATAAGAAAAACTAATGATGGATGAGATTAGACCACTAAATCAATAAGGCCATGTAATAGTTAATAACCAGGGAGAACAGATTGAAATAACCAAGTCTTCAATCATTTCTTGAAGATAAGTAATGAGGGGGCCAGGCAGATCTCCGAGGGGAGTTAGTTCCTGAGTGTAGGAGCCGACACCAGGAAGGCCCGGTTCCTTGTTGTTGACTTGCAGGCCTCTCTCAGTGTCAGCACCCTCAGATGTTAATTTATTGTTTGTGCACAATAAACACAAATGGAATATTGCATATTCTTTTTTCCAACCTGTACTTCAAGTGTTTCTGGCAATGTTCAAACTTCAGATTGTGCTCATGGTGGAAGATTCAGATTATGCTGTACCAAGAAAATTACTAGAATAGACATATTAATCAACTCAGATTATTGCCTTGTCCCAGCCTAAAACAGGTCTTTTATTGTAGATCCTGAGAAAGGATGGGATGGTAGTGGACTGCCTTGAGAAAGGTTGTTTATATCATTGGAATTATTCTTGCTTTCTCTGATCTATTCAATAAACCTTGCAACAGGAATGCAAGCATATAATGTCACTCGATGCCCTACAGACTACACCATACTGGCTATCCTATATAGGCGCTATCTCTGTGTGTGTGTGTGGGGGGGAATATATATATTTGAAGATTTGCTCAAGATAGTGTGCAGTTAGGTTAATTCAGCTACCTGAAACTCTCCCACACCTTGTGGCAGGAATCACAGATACAACACACAATACTGTACTGTGTTGTGAGTTTAAAAATGCTGGGATGTGGCAATTATATTCTGTAACTGTTATACAGAATGCTGGATGACATGGAATGCACACCAAAAATTCGATTCCAGGGTGTGTTAAACAGATAGTTAAATAGGACAGTTGCCTATTCTGATCTCCGTTCACAGAGAAGGTGTCAGCTTACAGGGGCCTGTTCTCTGTTACAATTTCCATTTAATTTTTCCCCAGCAAAAACAAGTGAACTACATGTTACACTTATCGTGTGAAAGGCAGTTGGCCTCCTCCTCCTCCTCCTCCTCCTCCTCCTCCTCTATTTGCAGAATATAGTGATTCAGTATTCAGTACTCAACTTGTGACTACAGAAGAGAATTAATTATGCTAGAGTCTGGTAGAGATGGGCACGACTTAGCGGTATTCCCGTTTCCGTTTCCGTTACTCGGTTCCGTTACTCTACGGAAACGGTAACGGGAATTACTCCGCCAGACTTCGAGCTCGAACCAACGAACGAACAATTTTGGTCTGATTTGTCGTGCTCGTTATTTACATCGTGCGATCGCGCGATGCCACACGGCACAGAAAAAAAGTTTTTAAAAGTTAAAAAACCCGGTTCCCGGCCAAAAAGCAGGCGGAAAAATGCCTGCCGTGCCTCAGGGCACCTACCAGAGGGGTTGTTTCTGGAGGTCCCCAGCCTCCCCCCCATCCCCCGTCCTGGGTTGCTCTGGTGGGACTCGCTGCAGGCTCACAGCCAGCAAAAAGCCCAGTCTCGCCGCCGGCCGCCGCAATTAAAGCGCAAGCAAGCGGCACGGAGTCACGGACGGCACAGGAAAAAACTTTTAAACTCTCCCCACACCCATTCCCGGGCCAAAAAGCAGCCCTAATCCTTGACTCCTTACCCATACGTTCACAGACTGTCTTCTTAGTGGGTCAGAGAGGCACCCAGAGGTGCAACCCAATAGCCCACCGTAACCTTACCCGTCACTAGCCTAACCCTAGCCCTTGCACTAATCCACCTTAACCCTAAGCCAGATCTACTTGCATTGCAGTACACGGAAGTACGATTCCCTTCTTTGTGAGACATGGCAGGTGCGACCGAGTCCTGACGGAGGGTCATACCAGTGGACTGGTCTCACTGTCTGCAACTGGTATGCATATCCATATATGGTTATGCATGCCATTTTGCAGCAGCAGGTGAGGAGGGGAGACCCCCATGTTGAGGGGTCTCTTGGAGCCTGCTGCTGCCCCTTCCTAGTGGGTGAGGATAGGAGGCACCCATGGGTGCCTCCAGGAGTCCGCTTTCCCTTTATAGTGGGCCAGAGGAGGCACCCACCCCACAGAGGTGCCTCCAGGAGCCCACTACCCCCCCCAAAAAACCAGTACTAACGACAACGAAAAACGAAAAAACGAACCGACTAATTTTTGCGAATTTTCACAAAAAACGGAAACGAGCCGAAACGGGCTGCCTCCGACACACGACAACTCGAAAACGTCATTTTCCCTAGTCGTGCCCATCTCTAGAGTCTGGAAGTAATGCCAAAAAGGATGGAAAAGAAACCAGCATGAGAGAAAGATGCCTAGGATTTCTAATCTGCATGTAGATTTAGAAAAGAACCGAGAGAAGAACTCAGCAATCTATCTGCCTATTGCCCCTACATTGGTGTAGAATATTTAGAATATTTATTACAAAATTAAAAACCCAGCTGAAACCAAACCCTTTAAAAACACAGCTCTGTGCCTTCCACTTAAAGAACAGAAAAACAGAGAAGAAGTTCCAAGTTAGCTTGGGAAAGCATGATTTTGGAACATTGCCCTTCTCCAGAATATTTTGGGTGTCACTCTGGATCAAATTCTGAACTACAAAAAAACCAAAAAAAAAAAAAAACCACACACACACAAAAAAACCACCACTCTCTAAATACCAAGAAACATTGTTTGAACATCAAAGTGAAAGTTGCCACCGGAGATAACATACTTAGGAAACTGGCTGGGCCAGACTGGTGTGTGTGTGTGTGTGTGTGTGTGTGTGTGTGTGTGTGTGTGTGTG